>OY720185.1:11723665-12924498 GCA_963082885.1 Parascotia fuliginaria | reverse complement strand
CGCCACCTACCGCCGGCCGAGCGTTAGTACACGCCCACACGTACACGCACACACACACAACACACACTACTCTACCGAGCCGGGCGCCGCTCTCGACTTGCGTCCGCCACACCGTGCACCGCTACATACATCTACTTTATGCTTTGTGTTTGTGTCACTGTGAATTTCACACATGTGCCAAATCTACGCAAAGGTGTGGAGTGCATAGGAATTACAAATTTACTTTGTTCCGCTGTATTTCAAATGACCAAAGATGGCTTCCAAGAAAACATATATTACTTGATTAAGCATTAAATGAAAGGTACTTAAAATCATGGTACTAGCAAAGTGTTTATCGAGCTCTTTCGAAGCTCGTACTTTATGTTAATGGACTTTCGGTGTTTATCTATCTTGTGCAGACATTTGTAAGTTTAATGAAGAGACAAATGTCCTGATGTTGTCCTGCTACATCTAAAAAGCAAAACAGTGGTAGTACTCGAGCAAAAACACGACCAACGCAAAGTAATAAAGGATCACACAAAGCAGGGGCAGTCGAGAGCGGTGTCAGAACTCACATAATTAAAAATATAAACGAGGGTTGTCCCAAAACATTTAGTTCTAAAATTACATTTTCAATAAAACATTATTAATTATCTAAGTGCTATCTAGTGCATTATCATATTCGTTAGGTGATGTGTGCGCTTGCATATGTGCGGCACGCATACGGCCAGTAATTCTGGTGTAATGCGGTGCATATCTGAAAACGAAAATTGCCCTATACCACACATATTTCCTGACAACCTCACCTACAGCCACGTTTAAGTGATACATACACTGAAGACACAAGTTTAGTCGACACATGGACATGATAGTTAAACATTTGCAAAGAAATATCCATGAAATGGGGCAACCCTTGTTTTAGTCTGACGAGACCAGCGACGCTCGCGTGTGGTGCGAGGGTCGCTCGTCTGCACCGTGTCCTTATAATTAAGAGCGATGCCGTTTCAATAAACATGAACCGACATCACTGAATTAAGTTCATGACAAATGCAAATTAATTAAACGTCCTGGCGTTCGGCTTCCGTCTCGTTCACGACCTAGAATGGGAGCATGCACTAAGTATAACAGTGAGCGCCGCTGTTAGAAATACCTATGTAGGTAAATCGGGTTACTGTGCTGAATGTTAAGAATGCAAATGAACAACCATGCAGAACGGAGGCATAAAATTGCAAAACGACGCGTCGAGACCACTGCTTTAGCGTTCAATATCGCATGACACGCTGTAGTAACAATGAGCGATCGAGTCAAACGGATACTATGAGTGAACGTAATTTTAATTTGGGTGCATGTCACGTGTAAGCGCGGCAGTGGTCCGTCCGCGGTACGGAATGAAACCTACGATTCACCGGACTCGGCGCGCTCCTCCGCGCGCTCCAGGTCAGCCTCAACCATGGCCAGCTTACGAGCGACCTGAACACACCACACCACGTTAAACAGCCGGATTATACCGACACATTATCGACATGTGTAATTCGTTAAAGCTTCATGTCCAAGGCGTTCGGCCGAGTACTGTGCACATATATGGAAGTAATACTTATGTAACAACATGTGCGATCAAGGAGGCTAGTCCTTCCTTATAAGGTCCGGCGAGCGAGATCAGGCGCGATACGATTCCTTCTTGGGATGCTGACTTTTACGACTGCCTTCACTGAGCAGGGTCATATGTCAGGGGAATTAGGACGTATTATTGTCGAGTTAACCATCTGGTATCGAAGCGCATTGACTAACGTTTTCAACAGAAACATTAGAAAAATGGCAGTATCTAATCTTTATATCGCCACCTTCGAGAATTATCGCTCTGTACTCAATGTCTATTTACTTAATGACAACGAAATCAAGCTCACACTAGTTAATTTGCGGGGTATTGTTAATCATTTTGAAATCCAAATCTCAATGATTAGTAGGAGATAAATTATACAAAGACGGCTATTTATTATTAAATAACTAATGTTTGTTATTGACTTCAAAAGAGAATAATTGGATAACTTAGTGAGTAAGGAAACAATATCAAAACTGGTAACATGATACGCTCACAGGAATGAGAAACTTTATATTATTTGAGACACACAGGAATAAATCCGAGTAATGGAACAAGATTGAACAGTGATTATTCACAACGACGCGACTTAACATCGTTATGAAATATTCATTACATGCGTACTTTAAGCAAGACAAGCCAAACCAAACGACATGTAAACTCCCATATAAAGACCTCATCGTATTTCTTGTCAGCCTCCTCGGCGAGGAACCTGGCCTCCTTCAGCTGGTTCTCCAGGGCGTCCATACGCTCTTCATCGGCCAACGACCTGTTCTCGAGAACCTTACGGGCACTGGACACGACGGAACATACAACTTTAGTACATGATCGAGAGGTGACTATTGAAGGGAATGTATCAAGGGTAACCCATTTGTTAGAAGACATGCAAAAAAAGAACACTAGAGAGGAACACATAAAGCCAGACACGCCTGCGGTACGGGAGCTGAAATAAACGCGTGAAACGTGCAATAATATCCAATCCGCTTTATTAGCGAATAACTTGTTATTGCACATTCCAACTTTATGACCAACGAATTAAACTTAAATAGAATTTTAATTCGTTTTTGAATAATAATTAAATAACAGTTGCCGGACATCACCACTTTCTGATTTTCTTTAAATTCATAAAACAGAATGAATTCCTATATTTTATTATGGCAAAAACAATATAATTTCAGTTATCTCGTTTTTTGTGATGTTCGGAACTTTATCGAATTAAAACTAAATAATCGGATATATCTATTTAAATTTATTTATACTCAACTTTTATATATTTTGACTATTTTGACATGAGTCAGATAATAAACCAGATTATCTAGTTTTAAATTATTTATTTAATGCAGTTTGTGTTATTCTGATATTCATAATAGCTTCACACGTAGACATTATTCATAGACAATAATTATAAATCATTTCGACAACTTAAAATCGAATCTTTTTGAGTTCTTCACATTTTATCTACCGGGTCAGCTATTTGAATATAAGATCCCCGTTTCCACGCTAATAAATTTACTTAGTCATCACAGCACTACTTGGTGCAAGAATATGTTAATTCCGTGAAACAGGGGAAGATCCGCGTAACAACACGTAAACTGTCAATTGAAGTTTCTATCGCATTCCATTACAATCTGACAGTTAAGTGTTTATTTGTGACATCAGTTTTATTTGATTGTAAAGACATATTTTAGATACTTCAATACTTTTTATAGAATGTTCACATTTAGGCCACAAAACTATAGTCGTTTTTGTCTAAATATAAACATTCCGTATGTTATGACGCTTCGCGCAAGCATTCACCTCTTCATATTTCTTGTCAGATTCTTCGGCGATGAGCTTGGCCTGCGAGAGCTGTGCTTCCAAGATGGCGACCCGGTCATCCTCCATATTGGTTCGGTTCTCCAACGCCTTGCGTATTCTGGTTAGTGCGGAGCCAAACACATGCGTGTTATAAACATCGATAAAAACACTAGAAATGTTACATTATGGTATGTGGCTTTTTATAATATGAAAAACGGAAAATCATTCAGACTCAACGATTTTGAAAATGAAAGACTTTTGTAACAGGGTAAAACAGAAAACAGATTATAATAGGTAGAAGAAACTCGTAAGACAGTTTATCAAGAATATGGTGGTTACGAGCGTAAAATAATTTTAAAAACACTCATGCACACAGTTAGGTATATAAAATGTGTAAATAAAATATTTACAATGGAGGTAAAACAATAGAGAGAGATAATCCAATTAGTCCTGAATTTGAAGAAGCCATAGATGCAAGGTTGTGCTATGTTACTTGATTATCAACTATGTAGGTATATCGAAAAATGTCATAGCGTGCAAATACCATCTATGGCCTTAACAAATTAATTATAAAGTGAGCTACTAATGTAAATGATTTAAAATAACCAGACTACCTTTATTTTTTGGCTAGACAAGTAATATTAGGATTCGAACCCATTAAAAACTACATCAGTTTCACTATGATTGTCACTTTTATAATAATTAATCACTATCTTTAATTACAAAGGTTATTTCCTGTAAAATATATATTTTAGGTGTCGAACCTAGCAATCGAAAATCACTAATCGATAATGCAGTAGCTCAGTATCTGCTGCGAAATCTGCCTTGTCATATTATGTATTATCATAAGGCAGGTGTCATCTTTAACATCTTTTTCTAGAAGAATTAGGATGAGCTCCTACACTGATATCAGTATTTTATATAATAATAATAATAATAATAATAATAATAATATGAAACTACTGAGATCTGCAAGCAGTTAAATCAAACGCCTTCACGGCAATTCGTACTGTATACTTTAGACATTAAGGTTAAGAATCGAACTCACCGTTCCGACTCGTCTGCGGCCTGGCTGGCCTCAGACAGTTTGGCGGTAGCAGTCGCGAGACGCTCCTCGGACCTCTCGAGGTCCTCCTCCAGCAGTTGGATGCGTCGGTTTAGGGCAGCGACTTCGGATTCGGCCTATGCAAACAAAAATATATCCGTCAGAAATGTTACTACCTCACTATATTCTGAGACGTAGCGTAAGCAGACAATTTACAAGATGGACCGACGACCTGATCAGTGTAGCGGGCAACTGATGAATGAGGGCGACTAATAAACAGTCAAGGTGGCGAAATTTGAAAAACGCCTACACATCTTTCGGGTGACATAATGATAAATACTCATGCCGTGGTTAAGATAGTCACTGACATAGCGCCGACTTGCGTATTCGATCATCGTACAGGATAAATATTTATGCGACTCGTAGATAGCTCTTCCGTATCCATTATATTCATGATTTTCATGTCGTTAAATTATCTCGGGGCTACTGAACTTGGTACCTTTCACGGCAATCGTTTATTTAAATAATAATAATATAATAATAATATGTGGACACTATCACACAGCGTCATCTAGTCCCAAGCTAAACAGAGCTTGTGTTATGGGTACTAGATAATTGAAATATAATACATATACGTACTTTTTTTTTGTAAATACATACTTCGAATACATAGAAAACACCCAAACTGAAGACAAATACAAATGTTCATCACACAAATATTTGCCTGCCGTGGGAATTGAACCCACGACACCCGGCGTCGCAGTCAGTTACACTAACCACTAGACCAACGGTGCAGTAATAAAACTAGGATGTATAAACATACAAAATAAACGATAAATATCATCATTAAAAATGGTTAGAATGAAAACTTGTCGATAATATTAAAAAGTATTGTTCTACATGATAGATAAAAATTAGAAAAAATAAAACATTACTCCTAATTATTTTAAGAGAACCTGAATACTATAAATTGATGATAACTATAACTTAAAAAGAATTAACTATTAATAGATATAATACTATAGAGATAATAGTCCAATTTCTAGAAGTAGCAATCCTTTCACTACATAATACAAAAAGTTCACGCGAAGTTACGTGACTATCTCAACAAACTACAAAAAGACTTAAAGCCATTAGAGCAAAACTTGGTCTATAAAAATTCAGTGATAGGTAGCTATTTATTTATTTGGATGATTGCTCAGCAGTAATCAAAGAGCCAAAAAACGCAGTCACAAATTTATATGACCTTACAAAACGCGCATAATCGTGTCTATAGGATTTATTAGATTTTTCTAGTTTGTGGTTACCCTACTATGACTGCACCGTTGGTCTAGTGGTTAGTGTAACTGACTGCGACGCCGGGTGTCGTGGGTTCGATTCCCGCGGAAGGCAAATATTTGTGTGATGAACATTTGTATTTGTCTTTAGTCTGGGTGTTTCCTATGTATTATAAGTATGTATTTACAAAAAAAAAGTATGTATATGTATTATATTTCAGTTATCTAGTACCCATAACACAAGCTCTGCTTAGCTTGGGACTAGACGACAGTGTGTGATAGTGTAAAAAAGAAGAAAAAAGAACTATGAAAATAAATCAATTCTCAGAAATTAACGAACGATCAAATTTTTTGATTCTTGCAAATAAAATTTGGTTTTAAACGAAACGGAATGAATGCTCTATTTTCGATTCGAAATCCTGTACAAAAATTTACCTGACTGAGTTATTCTTAAATTTACAATATTATCTTTTTACCAGTATTTAAAAATATACAAAATAACTATTAACATTAAAACATGCGTACGTTTTAGGTTACCTAAGTTGGCTTGTACACAAGTAGATTTGGCCATAAGAATGTGAACGTACAATAGACATTGTTAAACGTTGAAACACTATACGTGTCCAGAATTAACTAGGTATAAGACAAGGAACATTTTGCGATACATTATTTATATTAAGAATACTGCAGATGCCTATGACATCACGCGTCCTTGCCAAGAGGAAGCGAGGAGTCCCAGTTTCTCCTCCTATTATCCTGTGTCATCATCACGCTTCTAAAAATAGTCCTGACCTAGCTACAATAAAATCACTGAAACGCGCTCTTATTTTCGCGCGGTGTAGATATCTCCTCGTTACATTTTTCTATGAAAATACCTTCCAGCTACAATGGATAAGAAAAATAATTTCGATAATTTAATGCGTCGAGTAAAAAACAAATAGGTATAGTCGTGGCTAATATAGAGATCAGTAGCCAAGTGTTACCTTGAACTCTGAGCATAATTCAAATGACCGTTTACTAGAGATCAGTAGCCAAGTGTTACCTTGAACTCTGAGCATAATTCAAATGACCGTTTACTTGAGGCTATTTTAAACTTAGTCACCTAAGCTTCATAAAAGTTCGACAACCTTCACATATCGACTATTGGTATTCAGGAGACATAACTTTCCTAAATATCATTTAGTCACTGTACAGGTGTACGGTAACTGAATTTACCTGCGCTTTACTTACACCAATATCCGAAACACATTGTTTAATTTTTGTGGGATCGGTTAGGGCAGCGGCATTGTATCTATTCAAATGTTGAATACAAAAGACTAGCCCTTGCAAGCCCAATAAATTGTAACACAACACCGTCACGCAAGGGACCATAGTTATGGATGCCATGACTGCATCGATAGGCATTCAATATTAGTTACTATTAAAACATATCGGGCGTTGTAATGATTCAGGTTTTAATCGAAAGATTGATTTTATTATCAGTTTAAATCCTATGATTTGGTCCTTACATACAAATAAAATTCTAATTAGACATATTAACACATAAACGTGTTACAAAAACTACAAGATGGATACTCGTTTCAATTGATATTCCTTTGGATACATCGTCATATTTATTCTAATAGGTCAACAGCCTTGTGCCATCTCCATAGGTGTTTCCTCTGATTGAGCATTATTTTAAATGTTGCCCTCAACTATTACAGTCAAGTGAGCTCCCAATGTTACTACCCGCCCACAAACAGGCCACAAAAAAGACTTTATCACGTTCGACTGGAGTTCTATTATTCATGTTTTAAATTTTTTGGAGTAATTTTTTTGTTGAATTAGTAATTACTCTTTCCTACTATCTCAATTTAACGTTTCCTTATCGTTTTGATACACGATAAGACATGTATGAAGTATTTTCGAGATATCAGAACCAGCATAGATTCTAGACCAATCATTGATGGTAACGGTGAATCAAACTTGTTATTGCTCATGATGACTTATGTAAGAAAAATAAAACTGTCAAATAGGCAATTTAGTTTACAGGTGTTTATGAGCAGTGAGCATTACTGGATGCGTTACGTCATACAACGATAACGGTGAGTAAGTTGGACACGCCTTCACGGCGCCAGCGGCCCTTCGAGGACGTCCGAACAACAGGAATGTACTAGAGGGTGTTAAGCTTCACGAATCCAGCCGGCTCGCTCTACATGTGCTACAAAAGACCGGTATACGGCCTCCAACGCAATCAAACCTGTTACGTACAACAGAAATCAACACGTAATCGTGGAGCTATAAAATTATGTAAAAATAACTTAAGAAAACCTTCACATCCGATTATTAGAACTCCAAAAGAGTAACAGTTTTTTGGGACTAACACTAAAGACGGAGAAATAAATGTGTTCGATGAAAAGTATAATTATTCGCCCTCTCTTTCTGTGAGATTAAGCTGAGATGAATCCGAAAGAGAGGTCAATATGCGTACGTTGCTTGCACACCTAACTATGGCCGGACATTACTCACGATAGGTAGATAGTACGAGACTACTGATAACTCTCATATTTTGACCCAATATGAATTCGACACAGACACGTTATAATCAACCGTTCACAAAATTCACAGCACAAATTTAAAACACGTTTTCTTACTTCTTCTCTCCTCATTATTTCCACTTGTAATCGTTTGTGATATTCCTCACACTCGTCCTTATATTTCTCCATTTCCTCCTTCGTCTGTCGCATTTTTCGTTTCAGGACGTCCAGAATCGTTCCTTGCTGCATGTTTGTCGTCATTTTTATGCACTTTTGTGTTTAAATCAAATACCTAAAGGCTAAAACTAGAGACACCTTCGCCCTACTCGCGAAAATGCCAACTGACTGCCCCGCTCGTTATTGCCCCGTACCGTCGAGATGGGCACGGCACGAATGAACTCACAGCCGGCAAGGAAAATGGCCGCCACCGAACCTAGACGCTGTAATTTTATCGGTACTGTGTTAATTAGCTACGTTTGTGTGTCAGGACATGCGCAAATTAAGCAGCAATGACGATCACAATCAACTAATTGAAAATACACTAGTATTTCACACAATCAGACATTCTTTTAATGACTTTGACAGCGAAACTTGAACAGAAACGTCACCCGGACAACGCGACGGTCGGGCTATGCATAAAATCGACCAACTGACGAACGTACAAGTAGCTCCACCTGTTTGTGTTCATCGAAACTTAAATCCTGTAGGGTCAAAAGCGAAAGAAAACTCAAAATGTAGGATGGGCGAAACGGTAGAATGACCGCACACAATAAGACCACGGAAGTGATTTTATTTTAGTAAAGGGCTATTACCACGATTTGTAATGGATTCATAGGAATATTGTGCATGTAACAATTTATCATACATACATATAACATAATGTATCAAAGTAAAAAAATCAATGTTGCGTTATATCTTATTGAATAAATAAAACATTAGAAAATTTACTTTAGTAAAAATAACCAAACCTTTTTGAACAAAATTCAAATACGAAGAAGAGCGCCATCTATGAAAACAATTTTGCAACTCTGACAACATTTCTGTAGCCAATGACAGTGCAGTCTAATAACAACGACCAATTTACACAAGACCGCCGAAATTGTATGACGTCATTTGGAAAGTATGTGCCTGTTTTAAATTCTGTGTAACCGGGCGTTTACAACAAAAAATGTAATGTCGGTAAAACAGTATCAATGAGGCCACAATACGAAATGTAAAGAGAAATTTTGTTATTAACATTGACATAATTATGTTCTATTTCAGTAAGTACGTATGTATATAACATAATATACTTCTAACCTACTTTTTGATCTAATTTATTAAATACTATTTATTTATTTTTCCCATAATTTTGTTCTCTCCACAAATTTATGATGTGGCTGTTGAATACAATAGTGTTATTAATAGTGAATTGTTATTTTAATTATGTGACATTAGCTGAGCGTTCACCTCAACTCAGGTGACTCACATTACTCGTATCAGAGAACAGACAATTTGTGTACCTACATTAATATTACTGGCCTTGCCGTTTTTAGCATTGTTCTTTATTTCAAACGAGATAAAATTATTCTGTCCTTTCGAGACTATAAAATATTTTTAAAAAGAGATAAGTTATTGCTTTTAATATTATGACTCTTTTTCTTAAAATCCGTCAGGTAAGAAGTCTACAACTAAGAACGTATGAAATCAAGGTTTTGGGATTTTGGAATTCCAGATCAATAAGAATACCTAAGTAAAACATTTTGCTTCCATTGTCAGGAAGAATAGTAAAAAAAAAAGCATAATAGGTAGGTAATCTTCAGATATGTACATAAGCTTCTGATGTTTTATTAAATAGGTAGTAAAATGTGTCAAAATTTCTAAAATTCTCTTCTCTAAAATATAATACATTTATTGTATAGATTTTATGTTACTGCAATTTTTTTCGATAGGATTTCTAAATAAAATATGCTTACAGTTCTAAAATGTGCAATAATTTTAATAAGAAAGTGTTATCCACTAGTATTACTAAACCAATAAGTCCGTATTTCCGGCAATAAACCTACATACGGACATAGTGAAATTGGATTATATTGCAGACAACATCAAAGTAAAAAAAAACCGGCCAAGTGAGAGTCGGACGCGCGCACGAAGGGTTCCGTACTATTATCTATAAAACCGTCAAAAAAATCATATTTGTTGAATAGGAGCCCCGCTGAAATATTTGTTATATTTTAATTTATTTATTTATTTTTTGATAAATATATATAAATAAAAATATTCTGTGAATATTTAAAAAACGAGGAAATGCAAGAAAGTCGGTTTTGAAATGTAAAACATAGCGGACCAAAATAATCTTAGTTCTTATTAAAATTCTAATATACTTTCGTGACTAAAAACAATTTCTGATATCAGTTCACTAAAAAATCAAGACCTCTTCGTCGAGAAGTTTCCATATTTATACCTGGTAGAAAGTTGGTCATCACGTCAATACCATATGGTCAGAAATGAGTTGTAGTGTACCTGAAGGCCAAAGCTTACATGGACATGAGGACATGACCATATGGCTGCAATCTAATTAAGACTATGATACAGGCCAGAACCATAAAAAAAATCTAGTGTGACGAACGCATACATCTGTCAATGAATGTTGAGGACGAGTTTTAATACACTCCAAATCTAAATGTTACATGACATTCTACAGATCAGTATTTAACGATATCGTGCTATTTAATCTTTTGTTTAATTTTACTGAAGATTGTCATTTAATTGGATAGACCATTTGCTGTTTTCGTTTATTAATTTATTTCAGTTGCATTTTCAGCCAAACACTTTCACTTTCTAGCTATAATTTATGCCCAAGCCTTTTACATTGATCTGTTGTGAGTTCTACTAAACCTTCGTCGACTGCCGTTAACTTTTTCAGACCATCGTTTTCTTTATTTAAATCCTTTAATTAAATCATTATAAAATTTCGAATTAAATTCTTTGATTTGCTATTATGTTTTTCCGTATCATAATTAATTATCGTCTACTATACGACGGATAAAGATCTCAAAACAATAGGTACAAAGTTTAACGACATTTATAGCTAGACTGGGCCTTCTTGCTTGCATAGAAATCTGCCAAAGGTAGGAGTTTGCTATAGTCATTCCACTAAACCATGAGATCTCTAATTATGAATAGAAGAACCTTTCTATTCCCGAGGACGTGGTAATAAGGGACTAAATGAGTACTAGAAAATAAGCAGAGTTACCTGCGTACTAAAATATGCGTATGACCCAAATCTCAGCAAAACGGTTCAACAAGTTAAAAATACATGTGACTTTTCCATAACAACGTGTGCGTAGTTAAATCGTTAATACAGAAAGAACTTGATATGGAAAAAGTCGTCATTGTTCCATTACACAATAAGAAAGTAATTAATTTAAGTATAAAACAAATGCTAAATATTGAAAAATAACCATTTCTTACGAAATTATCGTAGTTATGAGCAAAATTTTCTAAATTTTGCTCATAACTAAGATATTTTTGTTATAATGTAGCAAAACGTAAATATACTGGCTATTCGAACAAACTAATTTTATAGCATAATTTTGTAAAACGAGCTATAATGTTTCAGTCAACTGCATGTAACGCCGACTGACATTTACTTTAAGCAAGATTAGGGCAAAGAGCCCTAAGAACCCAATCTTAAATAAGATTAAAAGATGCAGAAAACTTAAGAAATTAAAACAATTGTTTCGCTTGATCCAAATTAAAAGTGAAAAGATTAAAAATTTCTAAATAATGGTAAAATAAAATAGTGTTTCAATTCTTCAGAATACAATACAATAATATACTGGGTGGCGCAAAAGTACTGGCACTAAAGAAAATACTTTTTTTTTTTATATATGACATTTTCTGTCATTCTGTTGTTGAAAATTGTGTAGAGAACAAATGTAAAATACACTGAAAATAAACATGGACCGTTTTACTCCCCAAGAACGTGGAATAATTGTGTCAATGTTCTTACGGAATAATTCATCAGTGATAAGAACACAACGTGAATTTCGTCGACGATTTCCCCACCGTCCGGCACCGATTGGTCGCACAATTCGACGCTTTGCCACACGCCTTGAAGCAACTGGCTCAACATTGGATAGACCTAAGTCTGGGAGACCAAGAACAGGCCGTTCAGCTGAAAATATCGATGCTGTGCGCGAAGATGTGGAAGAGTGTCCAGAAACATCAACGAGGCGACGTGCCACGCAATTGGGCATTTCCAGACGGACCCTGCAGCGTATTTTGGTGAAAGACTTAAAGATGTTCCCGTATAAAACTCAAATGACTCATCAGCTGCTGCCTGCTGACCACCGAGCTCGTCTAGATTACTGCCAGCGCGTCATAAACCTCAACCTTGAAGAGGATGATTTTCCTTCAAAATTGGTTATGAGTGACGAAGCGCATTTCCATCTCTCAGGGCATGTCAATAAGCAGAATACTCGGTTCTGGGGCACTGATAATCCGCGCATTATTCAAGAAACACCTCTACACCCACTAAAAGTTACTGTATGGTGTGGCATCTGTGTTGACAGAGTGATCGGACCCTATTTTTTCGAAGACGCTGGAGGCAATGCGATTACTGTCACTGGAGAACGCTACAGAACCATGTTACGTGAGTTTTTGATACCCAGTTTGGACGAATTGGGGCTGGAGCACATCTGGTTTCAACAAGACGGCGCTACGGCACACACAGCGCGCGACACTATGGACTTAGTGAGGGACGCTTTTCCAGGCCGAGTTATCTCTCGTTTTGGCGATTTGCCTTGGCCTGCAAGATCACCCGATCTGACCAGTCCAGACTTCTTTCTTTGGGGTTTTTTGAAATCTCGGGTGTATGTGAACAAGCCACAGACTCTCGCAGCTCTAAAAGAAAACATTCGTCAAGAAATAACGAACATATCGCAGGAAGTGTTACGGCAAGTTATGCAAAATGTCATAAATAGGGCTCAAATGTGTATCAACTCTGGAGGTCACCATTTAAAAGACATCATCTTTAAATCCTAATGGTACGAAATTTAATGGCACAAATATACATTTAAAAAAATCTAAATCTAGTTTTCTAATTTAGAAAAAATGTTATAGCTGAACCAAATAGGGTCTTTACTTTTGCGCCACCCGTTATAAGTGCAGCGTATCAATCGTCTGTTTAGTACAACACGCGACTTGAGGAATTGTCCAAATGCGCATTGATCACGATAAACACGCACACTGTAGGGTTCCATAGAGCAAGAATACAAGATCTATTCGGTATATTTCCACTAGTAAACATGTAAATTAGTGTGCTATATACGCAGAACAATAGCTATAAATACATACAGTCTTTGTTAGAATAAGCTTCACGCCGGGAATTATACCGAATTGTTATATCATAGTTTTTAAAAGACCAAATAATTACATGTTTGAGTTTCTTTTAATTTTTTTCTCCCGTAGTCTTACTGCAAAAGGGATCGATTTTTGCTTATTCAATTGGCAGTTTCAGTGAGTCCATGACAATCTATATTTTTGTCAGAGCTATCTACCTCACGAGATTTTTCTTTATCGTATGTCAATTTGTCAAGATAAACTTGGCAAGTTCTTACATAGATTTGAAAGGTCACATGTACGTGCCTGGATTAATATTCTTATACTGGCTTTACATAAAGGCGTCACCTTATGCCTACGATTAGCCACGGCCTCATGTAAGTCTATTAGCATATTTCTGCAGCTGAAAACTGCGCATATCTCGCTAAATCTTAGGACTGTGTATTCTATTTATTATGCTACAAAAACTATTTTCCCGCAGCGCGGTTTCACCCGCGTCTTTGGTTACTGTTTTACTCGCGACAAACAAACTCTTCTGCTATATATAATAGTATAGATTTCGATATTAGGTACTACTAGTGAGAACAGTTAGTTTCTTTCTCAAATTTAATACGGATACATACATACCTATACATGTATAATGGTTAAAAAAATGGAATCAGTTGGCAACGTTAACATACAATTTCCATATCGGCGACAAGTACTTTTTAAGCAAAAAAAAGCATTTCTTAAAATCATACCAAGTATTATTTTTCAATTTATTTTTTGATTTAATACCACTTATTAGAGGTAGTTAAAATTTTAAAATATAGGTCTTAATAGGTAGGCACTTTGTGTACGGTTATTGTATGTTTGTAACTTTTGCCGCGATAAACAACGCGTTACCAAATTTGGGAGTTGTCCTAAAAAACAACCTTTTGAAAAGGTATTGAACTTCATGGGCGCCGGCGACAGCGACCTGCGAGCTTTTTTCCCTGCACGCATTATATTGTATATTCATGCTACTGGAAACTATCATACAAAATGTTGATGTTTCACGGTAGGTACATAAATCGGTGAAAGTAATAAAACCATACGTAACTGCAGTAATGAAGAAGACCAAACTAATTATCGATTTCAAAACGACAAAGTTGCATTTACTTAATTGCACATTAACTCAGTAATTTCGGAAACACAATAATAAGGTGAGGTTGTTAGTTTTTAATTAGCAAAAAAAAAAGGTTAGCATCTTGTCAGTCTATATCTTTTAGTTAATTTTTTATTCCTTACGTGAAAATGAAGTAAGATGTAATTAAATAATCGAAATATTGTAATAAAAATATCGACAAATCAGTGTTACACGTTAAAGACACACATTTTCTGTCGTAAGTGAAACAAAAACGATCTAGTTAGGTTTATTTTTATTTCAGTTTACTTAATTTATGTAGTTATGTATGTATTTATTAGATAGATAGATAGAATATTCTTTATTGTACACCAATTACAAGTTTATAGTAACATTACACGAGACATACACAGATAGAAAGAAGTTGTACAATGGGCGGTCTTATCGCTAAAAGCGATCTCTTCCAGACTATTTATTCCATCGATGTTAGCATTATGTAGGCGTGTTTTTGTTTTTCTCATCTTTTAAAACTTTTCTTTAGTTTTTGCAAATTTGCTTTTACTGATCCGACTACATAGGTCATAACAACTCTTTTTGTCACGACATTTTAACGTTTAGCTGTAGCGTCATAGGGTCTTCATTCCATTATCTCGTAATATATAAGTAATTTAATATCTACTGTAAACATTCTTTATGAATCAATAAATAATATTTAAAGCGTTGCCAACCCTGTCTACGTACTACCTACACTTCGGTACGTATATTTTGATATCAATTCTAAACTTTACGCTTTGCAATTACGATTGCCCATCGTTAACGTATTCTTCATGAATATTTTAGAAAGTGGAATAGAGTAGAATGCAATATGATGAGTAATGTACCAGCGTAAACACGTTCACTCAGTGTAAAAGTCGTCTGGCCTAATTATGATTACTGTAGTCTTTAAACTAATTAGCTTACTATTTTATAAGTCGCCTTTTGACCGCCTTGACGTTATCTTAAATAGGTCCCTAGTTATGATTGATTACATTAAATTATTATAAAAATAATAGACAATCAAAGCAAGTAACATAGAATGTTTTTTACGTACGTCTAGATGCGTAACTATTTCTTAACGTTTGTCTACGAATTAAGGGCAAGGGCTAACAGGGACATCTAGAAGCCACGTGCTTCTATGGATAGCAACGACATCTAGTAGCACCATGTGTAATCGTCCGGGTAAACATGTCAAACGAAATGTCAGTGGCTCAGCTGATCGCCATGCGCGAGACGTGCTCACATCTGTGTTACATTGAGGAACACATTCGATGCTCTCCTCATGGCACGAGATTATAAATAGTTCTGTACGCATTTGGCCCACGAATGCCTCACACACACAAACAAATACAAGCTCAAATAACATAGGACATTACCCTTTTCAATGCAGTGTTCTTGATGTTCTGCAACTCATTCTTTATGATGGAAAATTTCATCATAGTGTCTGAAGAGAATATGGAACTTCCAAAGGCTAAGCCCGGATAGTCGGCGCATCTTCTCCGCCGCCTGTTTTCCCTTTCTGCTAGGACTTCGGTGCACTCACTGGTGCACCTGAGCTTCGCCAGCTCCGCGGTTTCAGGGTCATCGTCTGATATATCCGAGACAACGGCTGTGAATTCAGCGCCGTCTCCCGCCGACCGCTCTTCTCGCATCGTAAATTCATCATCCGATTCACCTAGTGACTCTGAATCCTTAATTCTATTATCAAATTCCATTTCATCGTCAACATTCGCATAGTCCTCGTTTGTGCTTCGATTCGAAAGTGCATCGTCACTATTCGTCCTTGTCACTTGTTGAGATTCACTAACACTATTGACACAAGGCACAACATCGTCTGTTAGACTGTCTAAGGCCACTTGTTTGGACGGATCAGTGTTTGCGGGTGCACTGGGGGCGGGTACTCGGTCGCCCCTCAGTCGCGGGTGGTGTTGGTGCCCCCTGCGCCGCACGGGGGTGCGCCCGGTGGCGTGGGGCGCGGACGCGGACATTACTACGCTTGGCGCGAACCGTCCGGCCGCGCACCGCCGGCGGCCATGTTGACTGACTGTCATTCTGAGCGCAAACACCGTGGCGCTATAGTCGCAACTAACAGCTGCCATCTTTGTTTTCCATAATTATACTGTTTTACCGACAGTACGCTACGCATTTGTTTATTGTTAGATGCGGGAATTTTAAACGTTTTGTTTTACATTGGAAACATTTTTACTTGTTAATTATTAGTAACAAATTTTATCCAAAAACTTCTATTTATAAATACCAGCTGCTATTAAACAAATTTATACCGAATATTATATTTCATAAACTAGTAATTACGTTACGATCGGAAAACAGTTTAAAAGATCATCGTGTTTAGAAATTTTCAAACTTCATATAAACGTGTGCTGACGTATACGTATCGAATGAGTCCAGTCTATTTTTACTGAAACACCGGGCACCGGGCCCATATTAGGTGGCGAGCGCCGAAAATAACCTCGCAGTGCGCTGAAGCCCCCTGCAGTGCGGGAAGCTTGGTTTACAGGCTATGTGTTTTATTGTGTAGTAAAACCAAACGGGTGCAACTTTAGCAGTAGGTACCGTAAACAAAGAACAAAATAGAAATAGAACACCTTTTACGAGAAAAGTTTTAAATATTCTCAAATTATCATTCTAGATGATAAATCATTTAATATCAGTGACTTCAAGGTCGTAATACTATTTGCTTTTGACTAACTGCATTTTATCATGTCTATCATATACATCGAAAAGTATGTAGGTAATTAGTATGTTTTTAGTTGATATCACGTATGCACGTCTGTATTTGATTTGTTCTATTTTTGAATATGTTTAATAGACACAAGTGTATAATCTATGATAGTTCGAAGCTTCATTATCGGCATAGGTAACATCGTCTATGGTCTATCTGCCAATCGGCCAAGGTTCTTGGCTCGATACTTGATTAATTCTAAGTGTGTTTGACATTTTTAATTACTTATACATAATAAATTAATCTTGTATGATGATCGCATAAAAATATTATAAGACACATCTTTGATGTGATTGATATTGATTTTTGCTTGTATCGCTGAGAAAACATTTTATCATATCTAATCTTTGAAAGATGCGACTTCTATATAACCTATATAATACCTATATAATATAGGTAGGTAGGTACTCCTAGATATGGTGAAATAATTCGAAATGCAACACACACAAACACTAAATTATATAAGTATATACACACATGGAATATAGATGTCCTTTCATTACTGTTCCAAATCATACAAAAAACCCTTCAACGTTCATACTCAGGCTTGCCGGGCTCTTCCGATGCAGTGCAATAACTCGGTGTTAATATCAATCAATTTCAATTTTACTTTACAACAATTATGCGATAAACGTTGCACTGAATGGAGTTAACATTACACAAGTAAACACAATAGGTACTTAGTAAAAAAAATATCAAGATTGAAACATAAAAACTGTTCTCTCTTCCAAACGATGAAACCCGCGTGAGGACGTTCTTCTATCAATGGGAGTTTTAGAAACATATATTACAAATAGGTAGGTAAATCGTTTGCCTTTGTTTGGAAACAGTGCTGAGGAGGGAAGACTACACCAGATGCATATTATTACATTCTGTGGCAGGGAGCGAAGAGACTAGCAGAATTACCAAATCAATGCATGTTTTACGAGTATCTAGCGCGTTGCGATTTGATAAAAACTAAACATAGGCCAGACAAATACAAAAAAACAAATAGTACAGATTAACTTAACCTCTTTGCGTATAAAAGTACTTTAACAGTCTATTCAGAATGATCGGAGAATGATCATGTAACCCACGGATTGGCAGCAGATTGATGAAAATTAAATAATTTGAATAGATTTGTCAGTCCGTTTTGAATGATGAAAGACTGATGGTAGAATGATCGTGTAAACCACACGTATCATTCTCGCGTCAGTCACCGTCAGCGATGCAATGTACTTAGAAGGACGAGTAAAGCAACATAACTAGGCTTCTATCTGTTTTTTACGCGTTTTTTAGCAGCAATAAGATAATAATCATACAACGCGCTTCCTTTTTAACCGACTTCAAAAAGGAGTAGGTTATCTATTCGGGTCGAATGTTTTTTACCTCATATCTCGGTCATTTATGAACCGAAGGTCATTATGATCCTTCTTGGCTGGCACCGACTCCAAAATAACTAATTAAAAACTATAAATAGTAAAGTATTACAGGTATAAAGGATTGCGATGTGTTCTTTGCTATGAAGTAATTAAAATATTATTTTCTACTTTTTAGTTAAGGATTGAACATGTAGGTGTGGTTTGAAGCCGGTTTTCATTTTTTTTCTAAAAATTATTTTATTCCTTAAAATATCCATGACTAAGCACAGATTTAAATTGACAACCGACTGTCAACTTCGAAGTCTAATGGCCACTGGCGTACTTTTCATCAGTCAGCTGTCAATTTGACCGTGAAAATCATCCATCATTCTGGCTTCAGTCAAGTTAATCCAGTCTGATAGAACAGACTGATGTCAAATTGAGCGTGTAACCTTACTCTATGATATACATTTTTATGGGACGCACACAATATTTTTTTGTTAAGTGTAGCACGCTCTAAAATGACTGTCTCTGTCAGCTACCACGAAGATCTACTTTTTAACTAAACTCAACGCTTGACATATGTTAATGTGTATGGTATATGATATGACGCAAACGGTATATAATATCTACAAAATAAATATCCTTCAAATCATACCTTTTTTTATTGCCGACAGTGGCAGACGAGCAAACAGCCCACGTGACAGAAAGTGGTAACTCATGGATGACCTATACTAATTAATTAGCCATTTTTGAATTCCTTGCCGACCATTTCTAATTATTGTACAATGTGTTAATTACGAACTAAATGCACCATTAAACCTGTTTAGAAGCACTAATCCCGCTATATTTCAATAGATCTTTAGGTCGAAAGCTTGTTATACCCTGTTTTAATTTAATGTACCTATTGTTTTATAGACTAAGGTACTCACGTTCTGAAGAGCCTTCTCCTTCTCCTCAAGCTTGCCGTTGACCTGCATGAGGGACTCCTGAGTCTGATCCAGATCGTTTTCAATGGTCTGGATTTTCTTCTGGAGCTGCCTAGCCTCCTCTTCGGCCTATTACACCAAAAAAAACATAACAACATTTTAACATTCTCTTTAAAAGTAAATTTCAGAAAATATAAAGTGTAATTGATTTTATTTTTATATGAAAAAAATCTCTTTTAATTCGATCTTTAAAATATAAGCAACACAGTGTCTTAAATACATAATAATAATGTAGAAGTGCGTTACTGCATAACATATTATACTCATATACATAAACAAGCAGAATTACATATCTAACTTGCACAGAGGTTGGCGTCCTTAGCCCTGACACGCCCGTGGTCACGGCTTACTCTACTAGAAGCTAAACATATTACTCACTTGTAGGAACAAACGAAACAATTAAAGCTGACCTTGCAGTTTTATAAAATCGACTAACAATTAATTTTCGAACTGTTTTGTATGTTGTAGTTTATCACTCTACTAGCTTTATTTTACGAGCTGGCTGTTAATCTTTTTTTTAAGTTTGTATTTGATAATAGAACTGTTTAAATATGACTCATCTTTTTCGTTAATTGTTAAAGACACCCACTCATATATTGGTAAACTGATTTATGGAAACGGTGGTGATGGGAACGGCCATTTTGGAAACGGGTCTTATGGTAAACGGACAGGATGTACCGAAAGGCCCAAAACGACACCCCTGGAGTGTCGTTAAATATTTAAATGCCATAAATTACTACATAGATACAGTCAGAGACAGAGAGTTAAATAAAACTTCGAGGTGTTTTTCTGACTGATCATTGCAATAAAAGAAACAGATGTTTGTAATTCAATCTGCTTTGGAACTTGATTCAACAATAAAAAGAAACAATATTTTGTGTGCGGCAAAATAAATGCAATATTTAAAACAAATTTAATAACAACGTAGGTAGGTATCTTTTACATAATGTAAACAGGTGTTTTATATTTGAATTACTTACAATATTATCTTTACTTTATTTCGTTATTTTTACACACGTATACAGCACGATGATTGCATAATTTGACATTTACAAGTAATGCGAGATTTCTTAATAAAAAAATAATAATTCGTGACCTAGTGAAAGTATAAATTTACTCAATAAATTACTATATTATGAATTTATGATAGAGGAAATGCCAAACAATTTTGAGCAACGTAAGGACAGAGGCGACAAAGCATTAACGTCATTATTTCGCATTATTCTACAAAACAGAAATAAAAGTAATTCTGTATTACTATAATTTATCTGTGTGTTGTTCATACAGTAATTTAATTTATTTAAAATTTAATAAATTAAAAATAAACATCTTTGAAAAGCAAAACCAGCCAGTTCAAAAAGAAAAGTAAATTTAAATTTGGAACACACAACACTTTGAATCAATTTATTTTATGGCAAGCAACGATGTAACAAGGTTATGCCTTTAATCGATTGAAATAATCGTTAAGTTAAAAAGAGTGCCCTTTAACCATAAAGGGTGAAGTGTGTCGCGTACCTTCTCGGCGCGGAGGTTGGCGTCCTTGGCCTGCTGCTCGCACTGGGCGGCGCGGTCAAGCGCGTTGTCCTTCTCCAGCTTCATCGCTTGCATCTTCTTTTTGATCGCGTCCATTTTGGCGGTTTGATTTTTTGTACTCCCCTAGATGAACAGCTGTTAAATAAAAAAAATGTTTAACACTTTTTGTTCACACAACAAAACAAAAATATGCCTACGTAATCTAACGTCAAACTCTCAATAAATAAGGTGGTAATGAAATTACGATGTTATTCAATTACAAAACGTTCGATTAATATATACGGCAAAAATAAATAACCTTCATGTGTGATATAATTGGTCTCAACGACCTGTCTGCCTTGTGCCTCATCGAGGAAATTAAAAAAAAAACACGTTGCAGCATAAGTCAAGCGCCAGATATTTATGGTACGACGTAGAGTGCATTCATCTTGATAGTACTTAAAGGGATTTGGTTTTGTTGTACGCACTGTGTTTCATGTGTATGTATTCAGTTTTCATTTTAAGAATGTTACATAATGTCTTGCTGTCTAAAATAATTGTGCCAAATAGTCTCGTTTCACGTTGCATAGGATCTAGCTTGACGAGGGTGTGATTTTAAACTAATTATATATTTCTAATGTCCCTATTTACATTTATCTTTCTACTTGATGAAATATGTAATAGAGGAAAATATTTTACTAAAATTTATCTCCCGAAACAATACGGATTTTGAAATTGCTCATTGGTAAGAAGATTACACTGCCGTAACGCTAAATCGTTGTCTCAGAATGCCGTTGATTATTTTTGCTCATAATTTAAGTACAGTATCTACTTATTACTAAAATATCTAAAAGAAAAGTAATAGTAGGTATTCGAATCGAATACAGTTTCAAAGATGCGAAATAAGTCTTACAAATTATCGGAATGAATTAAAAGTGATTAACTTTTTCTGTTCATTACAGCCAAGCAAAGGTTAAAAACCTCAGATGCCATTAGCTAGATACAGCAACCGATAGAACGGTAACGTTTTACGCCGATTAAAGATTCGAGAACAAATAGTTCAGTCTCGTAACTCGCTTGTTAATTATATGAAGATTTTATCTAAAGTTTTAGTATTGTTTGACAGTATTTTTAGTAATGTCGCTTTTTAATACTGAGTAATGCGGAAATGCTAACAAGTTTAAAAAAAATATTTAACAGTAGCTGCGCCCTGCGGCCCCGTCCGCGCGAAAATTGGTCATAATTTGGAAATCAGAGCTATTTTATGGGATGGGAATAAAAGTTTCACTAGTTCAGTCAATTGGACTGATATTGTACTTTTGGGAACATACTAGTCCCATCAGTTCAATCAACTCTGAAACTCTTAGATTTGAAACAGAATAATTGAACAAAATTTGTAGTTACAGCAGTTCAATCAACCGTTCTTTATTGAACTGATGGGAATAAAAAGTTCCACTAGTTCAGTTAATTGATCTGATAATTAAAACTCTGGGAATAAAAGAATATAGCAGAGGGCATCAAACATGTGGATTTTTGAGTTTCATTTTCCTTTCTATAAACTTTAAAATTGTTTAAAATTCGAACAACACATATCGAGCAACTGGTAATTTAAAAAATAGCTACCATAATAGAATATCATTGGCTCTTATAGTCTATGCGTTTATTACTAGGTCGTTGTCATCCTTACATAAAATAAGAATGTTTAACTTTATAGGGACAATTCGGATTCAGCTGATCAACCGGTCTACTAAACGTAGCATACTTTAAAGACCTTTAACAAAACTCATATCGCTTAGAATGTAAGGACGTTAAAAGGCCTATGTCTAGAAGAACCTATGTCAGTTTAGAACCATGGAAAGAACTACTTTTAAGAATCTTTTACATTATTTAAATTACCGCATTATAACAAATTTTGTCGTTTGTGAGTTATTATTAGTTTTTAAAAAACGTAGCTACAAACGCACACTTTAGGAAATAAGTTAGGTAATATTGTTCGATCAAAGACCAAAATATGCATATGCCTGAACGAGGTTTACTCATACGCATATTTCTCCTCGTAAACTTTTGCACCGTGATTCAGATGAAAATCATTTGCGTTGAGTCATATTTTGCTACAAAGGGTCCAGTCAACACGCGGTCAACGGACGAACTATATAAATGGTGTAGGTAGGTACAAAGTTTATATAGCAAACTAATCCTTCGTAAACCTGTTCTATATGACCGGCGATTGGGGAATCTGATAAACAGTACCTAGCTATAGTTTGATAATGAGGTAAGTGATCTAGAGTTAAAAAACAAACTATGTATCAGTAATGCCACTGGTTTTCATTGCAGTTTATGACAGAGCCATATTTTAAATTATGTGATAACTTTCAGATTAGTTTCTAAGATTTACCTTGAGGTTCTACAGTAACAAACTTGTTTAATACAAAAAATTCCAATAAAGCTTCGCTCGCGTAGTGTATTGGTAAGAACCCATGTGTTATGATAACACTAGAATTGGTATTTGTTATATAAATGTTATAAGGTAGGTAAATAAACTTCCGAGTTGTAGGATGCCGAGGGTACGTAACATCAATCAATGTAAATTTTCAAGTCCAAGTAAAACAAAAGAAGTATAACAAAAGTAGGAGACATGGTTCGAAATTATCTAACTTAAAATAATATAACAGCTACATTTTAAGTTTCAAGCAGAATTTACCGAACACTAGACCTTTCAAATACTTACAAAATTCGAGAGTTTTGAAGACTAATGCAAGATAGATAAATCATACCTGTTTAACATTACCTTTGTTAATATCTTATAATCGACATTATTCATCAGTGAATCGGCGAATGATTGATTTAATTTGTAACGTTGTTTGGATATCCGTAATTGTTTTGTAAAAGAACAAATAAACAAACACAATACAAATCAACCACGAGTATTATAGATACCTAAGTACGCTATAAAAACAAAACAAGACAAGACAAGACATGTCTTGTATTTTGAATACATTCATTTGTTTTGTATGCTAATATTAACAAATTCTTTATTGTAGAGATATATCTATATACTCGTGTAGACGTCTTGGATAGTCGTGTCTACCTATAGCAAGAAATAAAAATCCTCTATTAGCAAGAATACTATATAAGAAAAGTTCTTTAAAGATTTCTTTATCTCGGTAGCTATGAACAGGACAAACACTCAAAACGAAGATTTATAATTTGAAATAAAATATATTTTATCATCAAACCTCTAATATAACATTACGAGTACAGTGCCTATTCATAATGTATGTGCAAACAAAAACGTATTGCCGCCATTATTTGCATTCTCTAGGTAATATACCTAACTATATGTACCTTTTATGTTATATTGCTTTTACAGTAATGTGCAACCAGTAGGTATCTATCTCAAAAATACAAATGTTCATATATGTTATGTTGTCACATTCCAATGCATGAGTTTATTTTATTTGTAATGTTAATGATTCAGCTCTTATCCGGCGTTGTAGGCAAAAAGAGATCAAGTTTTTTTTTACCAAAGTGAATCCACCCCGCCTGATGGTAAGCAGTCAGAGGAATCCAGATGTGTTGGCCACTATACCAAAAGACATCGTCTTAAACTGCTGGTATGGTGGCTTCCACTATGGCTGCTGGGAATGGGGTTAGGAGAAGAGAATGAGGAAGGTGAGGAAAGAGGAAAGGGGGGAAATTGGGTCTCCGGCGCTCTCACTCACCGAACGAAACGCAGTAGTACGGATACTACTACTCTTACGTCGATCTTCTATAAGAGGGTAGTACTTCCCCGGACGATCCAGCCCATTCAAGCTGAAACCAGCGTGGATCTACTACCGTAGGTACTACGTAAAATTTATTAAAATATGATATCTCGACAAGTACATATCTCATAAGGCGTACCAACGTAGATATGTCGATAGATTAAATAAATGTTAACCCCATTGAGTGTTGATTATTCATTATACTAATCAGACCAAAAATAATTCTTAACTTTGTTTTTCTTATCATGGATGGACTTGAAATTTATTACGTTTTGTTTGTAACTTAGTGTAAATTTTGACAGTTCTACAAAACTAGAAGTTGAAACTTGAAGTGTCAGTCATTTTAGTTTTCAAAGAAGTATTTAGTGGAATTTGGTAATTTAATAAGTTTCTGTCAAAGACGCGACGCCAGTCGAAGAATGCCAACTCATTTGTTCAAACACAAGCACTGACTACAAACGTACAATAAAATTAACAGACACTAAGCATACCCAGGGTCGATCAGTATTAGCACACGTGCAATCAATCTCACCAAGACTTCCTATACTTAACCTTCCTGGATCTTTAAATAATTAATTACCCAATACAACACCAGACATAAAACTAGAATAAATTAATAAAACAATTCTCGTAGCTACCATTCTCTATAAAAAACATATTACAAATAACTAGCATCTATGTTATCGCACATTTATAGTTTATAGGAAAGAGGCAAAGTCGAAATAAGGCTATTGTGTATCTTAAGGTTGTTGAAATAAAGTACAAAGTAGTCTATTCGCGTTTCTTATTTTACATCACCTTTTAATCTATAATACCATTGAGTTGTTATAATCTATAGCCTTATTATATTCAAGTAATTAGATTAATCAGGTTACACTTGCTATTATTTATGTCATATCGTACAAATAAATTTTGGCGCGGTTTCAGTAAGATCATATTGTAATTATCTTTTCTCTGATTCTCTTTATTATCTGATCTCGGAATTTTTAGAATCTGGTAATTTTACTTATTTATGTATAATTAAGAATACCTAGGTGTTTGCCTCTCTAGATTATAGAGACATCATCTCTTTCTGTGGGTGTAGTAAGACGCGATTAAAGGAATGCCAGTGAACAGGCACTTGCGTTATCTGCGAGAAATATCACCTTGCTGCGGTCACCAACCCTCTAGCCCAAAGCAAGTGTTGGCTATGGCAAATTCCTACCTGAGGTCTTTGGGCCGACGCAATTTTTAAAATTAGTGACATTCTCATATTAGTGAATGAAACCTGAACTTAAATCAACAAAATTGTCAAACCACCTTGAGCGAGCTTGCTGATGCCTGCGCTGTGTACCTACGTCATCATTATTTGATCAATTTCGATCCATACAAAACATACAGAATTTCGAAATAGCGGAAATAGGAATAGCATCTCTAGTTCTCTAGAAATCTCGACAGTAGGTACTACGTAAATGGGCACGATAAGTGGGATAAATACTCTATCATCATTTGACACACATTACGTATTTTATTAAAATTTCTTAAACTATGAAATTAAATTATTTTATAGTCGTTTTCATTTAAAACAAGTCGAATACTTTACTTAGACCAATTTGTTACGTCTACTTCTTTACTAAGATATCCGTTATGCTCACAAGCTTTGTCAATTTCCAAAGTTCTAAATAAGTACTTTACTTTTTTTTTGCCATCTTTTGTATTGCCTGAACACATTAAATGCCAGGGGTCCAGCCAAGGTGCTGCCTACTGTTGCCCAAATTTTAAAGTGTATTTTCGTGGAAATTAATGGGAAACTATAACAACTTTATAATATAATAAATTTATCCAACTTTCAACTCATGGTGCCGATAATTACAATTCGTCATGACCTTGGCTTCCTTTGTAAACGAGTCGGTTTCAAGACGACCATCAATTATTTTCCGGTATCAAGTGTTTCAATATTGATTGTGTCCTCATAATTGTCTATAAACAGTAACCCACAGTTTCTGAAAGACTGATCAACGAAAAATTAACTAATCATCTGTTAAATCTCATGTGAAATACCTAAAAGCATGCTAAAAACATGGATAATTTGTTTCATTTGATCTAGTTAGTTACTAATTAAATTAAAATAAACTAAATATTCATGCTCTTAGCATGCTTTTAGGTACTTCACATGAGATTTAACAGGTAATTAGTTACTTAATTTTTCATTGATTCGCCATTCAGAAACTGGGGGTAAGTCATAATAATTATTATGGTATCCACGACCATATAGTACATACACCTAAAGTAAAATAATAATACTTATAGGTAACTATGTCAATACAGCGTAACTTTATATTATTAATAATAA
Organism: Parascotia fuliginaria; assembly: GCA_963082885.1. NCBI lineage: Eukaryota > Metazoa > Arthropoda > Insecta > Lepidoptera > Erebidae > Parascotia > Parascotia fuliginaria. The sequence continues at coordinate 12,897,141 of OY720185.1, read as the reverse complement.
TAATATAATAATAATAAATACTCATTATGTATGTAGAGCATTCTACCGAGTAAAGAATGCTGGAGTCCATAGAGACAATCATTAGCATGCATGCAAAACTATGTAGAACACCAGCTGGCGGTAAATTTCTATCTGTTCTAATTATAAAGTTTAAAAAAAAAAACAGCCGAGCTGAAACTTTGACAGAGCGGCTGGACGCATGCGTGTTAGCCGCCCCCATATCCCGCGCTTCCATGCTATTGGTCAGTATCTGGCAAGTTGCCAAAAGCGCGAGAAAACTTCGACACAGACTGTTTCTATTGGCTACCCGAAATGAAACCGAGCACCGCGTTATTCAAAAATAGAAACGGGACATGATTACAAAACTGCTGGCACTTTACACTGCATATCGGAGGTCGATTAAAAACTTATTTATACAATTTTACTAAATCAATGTATCGACGACACGTATAATAGATAAAATTAATTCACTACAGATATGCACAAGAATAATACAAAGTCATGTTATATTATCTGAGATTTGACAGCAACTAATCCTTAATCATGTGCAAAATACAACACAATATTTGAATATCCTGATAAATGGCGCCATAACATCGTAAACATCAAACAACACTACCACCCTACTTACCGAGCCGAACAATCGTTAAAAGGACGAGAAGCAAGATCAATGCACCTTGCTTTATAAAAAAAAAACACTTGAATATTTTTCACTGGTACACTATGGGGCACTGAGAGCGAAGTCGTACTTACATGTCGAGTCGACGCGTGCTGTGGTGCGACTGGCGCGAAACGCTGGGCTTCTCGCGGTGTCGCTTTACCGCCGCGAAAGGAGATGAAGCTCGCCGTCTCACCCCGCTCCGAGAATACAGCTCATGGGGAAAAGCCTCCAAATATTTTAATTTTTGAACATGATAAAAGGATGCCTTCAAGGCCGTTGCCGAATTTAATTAACAGGCTCATGCGATAAACAAAATAAAATATATTGTTTGGTTTGTAAAGATGCATTGAATTTCGTAAACGAGAAATTTCATAAACGAGAAATTTCATAAACTTAAAATGTAATCATCATGCCCTTTTCTTTAAGAAGGTAGGCAGCACAGGCAGATTTCGTAAGTTATGTTATCAGCAGTAAGATTTATGTTAAAAGATTTATAGCCCTCATTATAGAATTACAAGAGTATCCAGAACACCTCTACCTGATTAGTATGGTGCTCCTACGGGTCGGCAATGGTTTTGCCTTCTCAAAGACGCGTTGCTCTGACAACTAGGTAGGATTGGTTCTTGAACTGCTGAGTCAGTGTTTTACATTTCTTACATAGTGCCAGCGCGGCGGCATGTAGAAGTACCAGGACCAGAGTCACTCTTCATCCTGACGCTATAGAAAAACATAATTTGGCTGTTTAATATATCAAAAAAGTATTAGAACTGACTTTACTCTCTCTCTCTAGAATATATAAACAAATTAGAACTTATGAAAAATTTTGTTAGAGCATTGAATAGACATTAAGAGAGTAGGTACATACTTACCTAGATATATTTTAGAAATTGGGATATAGTGAATGGATTTGTTTTTTTTTGTCATTAAATCCTTACTTTGTTAAATTAATATATTTTTCTATAAAAATAAAAGTTTAGTTCATTTTTCAAGTACGGTAGGTACCTAAGTCATTTAGAATATTTTAAACAATTTAAATATGTCTTTTCATTTAGATTTGTGTCTTTTTTGTTCGTTAGTTAACAGATTACACTTTTATCTGCACAATTGAAAACATTCGCATACTATGTCATTTTTCTTTGTAAATATCATTAAGCGATCACGACAGTATCAAAGTGTTTACAATTTTTATCATCAACTAGCAACCCGCCCCGGCTTCACACGGGTGGACATTTTTTTAAACATTTTGGGATAAAGAAAGATACTTTTGAATGGGAATATAGCTAAGTGTATCTTTTTTCAGGCAATTTTTAAAATTTTTCTCTCCGTAAGAACCCTCCTCGTACTTCAAGGAATATTATAAAAAAAGAATTAGCGAAATCGGTTCAGCTGCTCTCGAGATTTGCGCTTAGCAACACATTCAGCGATTCATTTTTATATTATAGCATCGCTTATATCTCAAAGGTGAAAACTGTGTATTTCTAATAACTTTCTATAATATAAAAAAAGAACAGGATTAACTAGAAAATATTTCTGACTCGATGTCGATGGGCTCTGAGATGCTAGGATCAGTAATAAATAATCCATCTCCTATGTATATATTTTTGACATTATTATTATGTTAATTGTAAAACGTCTGTACCTAGTTTTAAAGCTCATGTCACAGGATAGCTTACAACTAAATTGTTGTTCCTGATATTTAATACTTCCATAGACACTGTAGATGCACGGGGTAGTTTTATCTTCAACAGCAAGACTTGACAATAATGCTGAAGGTGTGATGAACTACACAATAAACGATACCTACTCGTTTTATTTCCTCTCACAAGGTGGACCGACGACCTGATAACGCTGGCGGGCAGCCGATGGATGGGGGCACTCCCAACCAGCCAAGATGGCATGGGCGCCGCCGGGATTATTTTTAAGGAGGTGCAAATGACTTTTAGGAGTGCACCTAACTTATAGGAGGGTTCAACTGATGTGTATGCTCATTGTTCTTTAAAATGTGTAGGATAATCAGTTTATTGACAAGGATGAACAACAAATTTGGACAGCAACCTGTCAACGCTTAACTCAAAGACTAACTTACAAGATATCTTAATATTTTCTATGTATGGCTTAATATTTTTCTCGACGGCGCGAGGTGCAAGTGCCTGGTCTTGTATCTGTCGCGCGGCGCCCATGCAAGGTGGCATAGATTGGACGTCCACAGCTGGATATAGGCCTATATCCAGCTGTGGACGTCTTTCAGCTGATATGATGTTGATTGATGACGATGATGATACACTATACGGTTACCATTCCCATCAAGCAGATAATACCAACACGTGTTTGAATTTCAGTAAGATAATTGGAATTTTGCCAGATAATTCAACAAAATGTTTTTGCTCGAACTCAAACTATAATTAACGCGTTATCAAAGGATGACGAATTTAGTACAAGGTATTGTTGTGGTTATAATTCAGGCACATCGACTACCTCAGAAGTCTTTTTGTTAAGTTAATGACGTATTGTAGAATTGGCCCTCAAAGCCATAATTCCTTAATTTATCACTTAGCATTAAGCGCTACGTCGATTACCGAAACCAGTAGACTGCACAACAGATTCCCTGTATAGTGTTGACCATTAAAGCGTTCCTAATTCTTAAAATCTAGAGCATGAGTACGTGTAAACTATAAAGCAGGGCACATAGCATAAAATATCTAAATTAGTAGGTACATTTCATTCCAGTTGAAGTACTTGGCAGTCCCACCGACTGATAATCCAGGGTTAACAATTCTTCTTAAAACTTCAAATATGACAGTATCCGTCAAATATAATTATGTTACATTTCCAAGCTAATCCATTCGTTTTTAGGACCACAATAAATAACATTAAACAGTATGTGACGCAAAATAAATTACAAAGAAACTGATAATAATTAATTTCGAAATAACTCGACGTGGTGAGTCATTGCGCGTGTCATTTTGTGTAAACAGCTGACCTAGATGGGTTCACATAAGGAGTGTACGGTCACATAGCACAGCACAGCAGCACCATGCTACATGACCACAATTAAACGCCCTTCAACATCTTAGGCTGTTTACGCTTATCTGTGCATCTGACAGGACAGTTGTTTAAAATTTTTGTCTTTTCATATTTTTTGTTTTGGTTGTTTATGGTCTTTGCATTCATCAGGAGAGCTTGTAACAAAAAGTCTGTATTTTAGGAAAAATATAACCAATAAGTACCTACTTATTTATATTAAAAAAATATACATGTGGCCTGACCATGCCGGCTTAAGGCGGCTTATATATATATATATATATATATATATATATATATATATATATATATATAGGTACAAAATTTAACGCGTAATTAGGTCTTATTTTTTTGAAAATAATAATTTATTAATCTGGACGGTTTGTGATATTTGTTTTATTTTCAGTAAATTTAATAATAATTAATTACTTACTCAAAAGCTCAGTACCATGCATTACCTACTTAGGTACTTTCAATTTTTAGCACCATAATAAAGATGTTAGATGTTTACGATTCCAAATTGGCCGAAGAGAAATGATCGGCAGAAAGATTTCTCACAGAATCACGTTTAACAAATATTTTCAAAGTCTAAAGTATCTACTTATAATATTTATCTCAATGTAAATGGATCGGCGAAATGTAAACTGCCGCTGGTGACATTTACGTTAATCAAAAACGTTAAGGCTGAAGCCAACCTGGAGGTATAATTCTTGCCCTTATTATAAAGACAACTTCCGCACTAGGTCAAAAGCTCTGTGTCGAGATAAAAGTACAGTTAACGGACACAAAGTCTACTCAGATAATATCCAGTATTTCGTTGCAATAATTTCGGTATCAATCGGCAAATGACGGTTCACTCAAATTTATTTTCTGCCAGTTTCGATGAGTGGATAACACGGACTCGTTATGAAACACCAATATCCACAGTATCCACACTAATAATGTTGTAATATTATTCTCTGTAAAAGGAGTTCATTATTAATGCTTGATAAAACTGTGTCGCCTGTGACTCGGTAACCTTTAACCCTATATATATAATTTTAAATCTAACCTCATGCTCATGTTTTCATAGGAGGTAGATAAAAGGATAATATTTTATTTAAAATTGCTAAGCAAAAAAAGTACTTACCTAACCACAAATAATTGAATACCGTCCATGGGCAAGACTACCTAATTTAAGTATATCAGCTCCTAACTTGTCCTATAGTTTCGTCTGACTGCAAATTAATATATGTACCTACATAACTACTTAGGTACCTCAAAAAATGTATTACAGTAAGGTTAAAATCACATTCTAGCTATTTTCCTACCGAAGCGTGCAAAATGATACTAGAAAAATTTCCATGAAAACTATTTTTGGAGTTTGGTATGTGTTGGCATACATCTATTTTAAAGGTTTTTAACCTTTCTTAATTAAACGTATTTTTGGTAGGTTTAATTATGAATAAGTTAACAGTTTGCCTATATATTGGAACACAGCACTGAGGGCCTAGACAGTGGCATTAATGCTAATAGAATAGATTAAAAAAATTATGGGATTGACTTAAGCTAACGACAATGTTGGCGTTAGCTTATGTCAATCCCATACATTTTGATATTAGAATAGATTAGGGGCAGAATAAAAATTCGTGTTAAAAATATGACATAACTCAAAGACCACTTTTACTTTTGTACTTTTTCACTACATTATTACAAATCTTTGAAATTTTTGGGTTATCTTCTATAAAATAATTAAATGTATCTGCTTACAAACCTGCTAGAGTAAAAAGCGAATAGTGTGATATCCAACCGTAGGTATCAAAATCCGTCGTGCAGTTTAGACGAAGTTGCGGAGAAACCGACAACTTTATACTATTTAGAAAACGTTAGATATTTTACCATCTTAAATCCTTTGGTTTTATCTTCTGGTTTTAAACCCTAAACCTTGTGCATATAAGGCCATATTATTAAACCATTATTTCACTAACACACTTTTTAAGATCAAACTACAACATTGTTGTGTGAGGTCAGCATAAGTACGATGTATTGTTTTTCTAGTCGCTCTATTGCACCGATAGACAGAACTAGGCTATTAATCGCTTATGTCGAACATAGTTTATGTAAAGACAGCTAGTTCTCAAGCTGGTAACCTAGTGAACTCAGTCACAAAGCACGCTATTGCGGACGTATACAACAATAAACGAGTATTTATTTAAGCTCAAAAGAAGCTGGTAACTTAGTACTATACTCGATTACTCACTTACAAATCACGCTATTGCGGGCGTATACAACGTTATACGAGTATTTATTTACGCGTACATGAATGTAGTAATAGGATTATTTATCTTACACCCCTCTGCAATATTTTATTTTGTAAGTCAGGATTATCAGAGGAGAATCTATGTGAATACTGAGCTCTAGACATTCAAGAGTCCTGAAGACCGTTAATACTCTTAAACACATCAACGAATTTAATTGAAAGCAAGTCGCAGATGAAGAATTTAGTAATCTTACTGTTTCATCTGGTTCTTACATAAAGAAGTTATTTATATTTTGAAAATAATTGTTGTTGGCTAGACTTGATATTTTATAAAATGTGAACATCGTTAACCGTCAACATGTAGATGTAGAGACTTTTAGATTACTTGCTAAATAAAAAACTCATTCAGCAGAGTGACCCAGCTGTAATATTCTTTTATAAGCTGTTTCGATGAAGAGTAGGTAGGCAGTTGGCTCGGTAAAAGTATACGTACGCCAGACAATGGTACACAGCACGACACCTCGCGAGTATTAGTAGGTCTAGGTTGATACAGTACTCTAGATTATTATTATTTGTACTTTTATGTTCACTACAAGGTTTGTACTATCAGTTTATTAGTAGACTTCCTGCTTAGCGACTTTTGTTAACTATTTACGAAGGTGTTCTTCAACTTTAAAGAAAACAGTGTAATTTAATTAAAATGATAGCAAAACGTGGTAGTAGTTGATCCGACCTATTCATTTTAAAACCAAAGATCTACTGCCGTAAGTCATAAAAGAATAGAATAGACGTTACGTACACCAAAAAGGATCTACTATATATAAATACAATTAACGTTACTAACCCAGAACTTATTTACCACACATGTGCCAGCCAAAGATCTCTCAAAAAGGCTAACCGAACATTTATCTAAGAATAGGTCATATTATCGAACACATGACATTATTGTTGAAAAGTTACGGTATGCTACGTTATAAGAGTAAGTAAAATGAAGCACATTTGACTCATAATAGGAAGTGGATTTGTAAAGACATCAGCAGTAAGGTTACTCAGAGTTTTGTGACTCAATATGTAGAAATGTTTTTGATTTTGTTTTTAGGAACTGATCAAAATTTATATTTTACTTAATAATAACACAACAACTATACAGTAGGTACACTACTATCTACAGTATTTAGACCCAAAATATGCATAATATGTTAATTAAATGTCATTATATTATTACCTAATAAGTAGAGCGGTAGCGCCAGAACTCATGTCAAATAATTAATTTTATTCATAGTAAAGTGACAGAGAAAACACGGGAATCTCAATTACCTCCTCTATCTTTAATTTACTCTATTTTCCTTAAAACTTCTTACAAACACGACCCACAGCAACATCGTAATTAAACCTACGGGGTAAGAAATTGAGGCCAAAATTAGAACTCAGCGGCTGACGTCGTATTATCAACGTAGGCTTTATGCCTACCAACAAACCTAACAACAATTTAATAAACATTGCCAAATAGCAATATTCAGCAGACTGCCTCTAATATGCATTAGGTACGTTACTGCCTACGTAAGCATCATTACGTTAAGAATGATACCTAGGTTTATCATCTTCTCAGTAGAAAAGTCACAGGCTTTCTGGCTGACATCATACGGTACTTATAATACCTATCTATACAACTCTACAAAGGCAATTTCTGCACTAGTAGAAATAAGTAGTAGTAGTGTAGTACTAATATTAACTGAAAATAAAGTTTGTCTTTAGATAAATAAATGGTCTACGTTTAAAAATGCTATCAAGAAATACAATAAAGAGTTTTCTATTCTACTTTATTCAATGATGTGATTTTCGAGAGCGATTGTCATCCACCCCGTAGACGAATGAAAGCAGCACAGCACATATTACGTACCTACCTACGGTTATTTTTGTTGAACGACGGACGCCCGACACCGACGTGCGCACGCATGCCTGAAATAACTCCGGTTTCGTCATAACACAAATTTGCCGATAGCCTACAGCTTTTTTATTTTCTTGTTGAGATCATACGCATTTTTCCTTTTTTTTAATTGCAATTACCGGTCTATAATATTTCCTACCCCATTTTCTTCCCCATTACTTGTGTAGGTACTAAATACCACCTTATTGCGGTGACTAATCTGTCTGTCAAGCATAAGACTATAAAACTATCAACCTTCTCAAAACACAATGGTTTCGAACCCTTATCTTAAGAGCATAAGAAGCAGATATAGCAATAACAATTATAAGGTGATCCTGACACTAGTAGTAAATTACCTAGTACATTTAACTACATGAAAATGACAGTTCCGAAATAAACCTTAATCTGCAAAGAAAATATATAATTGCTGTCTTGAGAGCGTTTTTTTACAAAATTCTCATAGAAAAATGGTTATTCTGGGTGATTCAAGATCCATATCGGATTTCAGTTTGATTTATAGGCACGGGATTAAAGGTAATAACCGAAAAACAAAATGAATGCTTAGTTAAATAAATTAGTTTTGGTTTCTAAAACGTGAGATATCTTTAGAAGATGCTAGATGGCTTTTAATTCGAATCATGCATTCGTTAAATGGGTGAGGGCGGCTCAGACCCGGTTTCAGTACAAGTACTTATCAATTCTTTAGATATGTGTCCTCGTACTCAAAATAGGGACGTGTTTCAGTTGAAACAATAGTGGTAACAATTTAAAATGTTACTCACACAAACGATTTTCCTCAAAAATGTTTTTCTTGCACTATTTGGAACTGTAATCACTGACTAAAAGACGTTTCTCAATTTTTGTTACGTTTTCAGCTGCATTTTCCATTTGTAACTAAAATCCTTGTAAGTTTTCAATAGGATCCGTAAATTGTTTGCCAGCAATTTGCATTGGTATCGACAACAAAATACCTACAAGGCGGTAACTTTACTATCAGTTCACGGCATTATTTTCTAAAGCGACCTCAAAAACGCCCTTCGACGCTAACTGTATTAAAACCTTAATCCATTTCTTGTAGTGCTCAGGTATCAAAATATAAAACCTTAATCGACCAACTCAATAAACAAACAATTTATACAAGCACTTTAATATTAAAGTTACAAGTGCAGTGGACAATCAAATGCATAATATCGGCGACAATTAATGGCTGGGTTGTCGCCGTCGCGTCGCCGTCGCCGTCGCCGACCTCCGACCGGCCGTGTGCGAATACGACATATTTCCAACCATTTATGGTACTCGCAGACCCTGATTACGTTTCACACAAGTACCAGTAAATAAATAACGATGTACATACATAGAATAAAAGGAAGTCTCTGGAAAACGTCTGTCTGTACAAAATCGCTAATCTCAAGAACCGCTCTCTGGGTTTGGATACAAAAAACGCACTATTCCCTGCTGCTGTTACCTGTTTTCTAACCTGTGATTATCATATTACTGACTGTCAATTCTGCCTACATGTAGGTATAAAAGATGCATAGTTTCATGGTTGTGACTAGTATTGTTCAACCATGGGTTTCTCATAATATGGAAATGAAATATTCGTTTTTGTTTTGTTAAATTTTTTTACTACTATTCGCACTGGGTTACTGATATACAATATATTTTTGTTATTTTCATGTAAGTAACAAATTGTCTGAATGGAAATAAAGTTTTTTAGACCGAAATTAACTCTTGTCTGTCTGTAACGCTTTCACGTCTAAACCACTGCACCGATTTTGATAAAATGTACTGGGATAAAATAGACCTTGGAGACCAATACAGGCTATATTTTATCGCGGAAAAATGGCTTGAAGGGTCTGATATAGGGGATGAAAGATTATGTGGCAAATGCGATATAACCGACATTCACCCGGATGGAGCGGGAAACAGCTAGTATCCTATAAGTTATGTACTCAAATGTAAGTTAGTATACCTAAAAATAAAAATAAATAAAAATGATGCCAAGCGATCCAACCAAGGATGTCCTGTACCATACGCAAGTTCATAACAGTTGATTGCAATATTGCAACACACTAGTACATACAGTTGACCATATGTTCCGAAGCCTTGTGGCACTTTATACAGCTGATTTAGTATTATTGTACTCAAATGGAAAAGTTAGTCAATACTAACTACACATCAACCTAATATAGCCAAACACGGCTAGAAATATTGAACCTTAATAATTCATACTATTCCATACTAATATTATAAATGCGAAAGTAACTCTGTCTGTCTGTTACGCTTTCACACCTAAACCACTGAACCAAGTGATAGAATAGATCTTGGAGAACAACATAGGCTATATTTTATTGCGAAAAATGGCTTGAAGGGGTTGGAATTGGGTATGAAAATTTGTATGGAAAATGCGATATAACCGACATTCACGCGGGCGAAGCTGCGGGTAACAGCTAGTAATTAATTACAATCACTAGCAACCTCTGATGATCTATATCTCCTACTAGCAATCCACCCCACTATTTATTTAAACTATAGGGAAACCCGTACCAAACCAGTTGCATAGTTTAAATGAAATTCGCTACTGACCATAGTCTTTAAGAGTAACATTATCTAAAAACCGACAGCGCTTTTGGTGTTTACTTCTGACAACTAAACTTTGACATACAAAATAGTTATTACGCTTACCGATTGCGCTCTACCGGTGCAGCGGTGATACAAACGCGCGTGATTTCTTTGCTTGAACTACAAATACCGCCTTAATCTACCTTCTACAAAGGGTCGGGTTTTACGAGAGGTAGTAGGTCCTACCTGGTTTCAGTAGAAATGGGCTGAATCGACGAGAGTATAATCTACAGTCAGGAAATGTCGGCGTAAAGTAGGAGATAACTACCTACTTTGCTTACTATCAAATAAATACACCTACTTACTTATAGGTATTTACAATTCATAATAGAAAAATAAATTTCTAAATTGCCTCATTTACAGTCAAATCATCTATCTCAACAACCTTTATAATACACTAACGATAGTATAGTAGTAGTAGTAACTATAAACTGTGATTAATATTATAGCATCGATATCGGCAATGACGCCATATTTGGTTCTAGCGAGTTTTTCCGTTGACTCACAACTCGGTCAACATGTCACTGCACCAGCCGTATAATAATTAAAACTTATTATTTTATACGTACAAGGTGTTTATATGTAGTCAACATCATAAATATTAATTTACGGCGTGTTTTATTGTGGTAATATTGTTATTTATGTTATATAAGTGTTATAAATTTTATTTCTGTAATAAAATTCGGTTACACAAATTAGTGTGCGTTACCCTAGCAGGAAAGTGTCTCTAGAGTGATATGAGTAGCACGAATACTTAGTGCCTAAATTGCTGTAAATGTGCGTCGCATTAAAAAGTTTGTGCGTGTTGTTGTTTTGATATAATACGCAAAAAACGATTCCTGCTAGGGTAATGTTTTTCTAGCAGGAAAATTCTAAACGAATGATCGGAGAGAGAAAAGTTTTACTTCACCAGAGAGCTTACATTTGTGCTTAAATGTGCCCCGAAAATATAATTTGTACGTCTTTAGGTTTTAGAGATATTCCACTTCCTGCTGGAGTAATGTTTTGCAGAATCGCGTATCTCGAAAACCATTATATGTGCGACTGTAAAATAAACGCACATCGAGTAGCCCTTCGTTTGTGCCTATTTGTGCAAAATTAGATTTAAGAAAATATCTATAGTTTTTAAGAAATCGCGCTTTCTTAAAAAATCGAAAAATAATCGTAGCAAATAAGTTATGAAACTTACAAGCTCACTGAAAACTGTATTCGTTCCTGCTTGACTCATAGAATAACCACAAAAAGTTTCAGAAGTGTAAGTACATGATCTATTGAATAATAATACTAAAAGTCAAAATGACCGAGGCAGAACTTTGACGTCAATATACAAGAAACTGGCTCAACCCAGAAGGTGTGGATTTATACCAAAAGCTGGTGCATTTATTCAAATAATATATTGCAAAGTTTCAGCTTGGAATGCTTTATATTTAAAAAGATATAAACAAAAATCAAAACTTGTAAACAACGGCAGGTTAACCGACCGAATTCGAATGAATACAAAAAAGCGACGGTTTCATACATATTGCTGACCTTCTTAATTTAACTTATTGCACCTGAATTGTAGCCCGTACAGTCGCGATCAATCGCTTGTTTGCAATTTATGCTTATCTATGTATATGATGACTTAATTTTAGGGGCTAATTGTGACCATATCAAATGAAAGAGGTTATTGATGTGCAAATTATTATCTTTATTCTTAAAGTAATTATGGTATCATATCACAAATCAAATTACCTACCTATAAATCTTAGAACACTAATAGTGTAATCAAAATTAAATTATTTGTAATTATTGTGTAGTCATTATTACCTACATACGTTTTTTTTAATGTACATTTATTTAGGGGTTTTTATCCGAGCGGACATGTCAACCCCAATCACAGATTAATAATTTTCTTAATTTAACTGTAAACATCGAAGGTTTACAAATTATTACAATGCGGTATTTGGCTGGTATATAAATAATAATATATGTAGTTACTTAACAATATAATCATGAATACGTAACAACATTATCATAATTCATCAGACTGTTGAATGACACAAACATCCAAAAAGCCGCCAAATTAAAATAATGTCAATATGCTACATGAAATAACCTTTAATATTTAGGTACCTAATGTACTAGGATGTAGGGTAAATAATATATAAATATCAACTGTAAATAACAAACATAGCACGACGTAACGGTAACATTAATAATAATAATAATAATATTCTACTACATTCACACAGCGCCATCTAGCCCCAAATTAAGTAATTATATTGCTTGTGTTATGGGTACTAAACAACTGATATACTACTTGTATACATTTTTTTGTAAATACATACATAATATCAGTGGCGTGTACAGACATTTTCAATGGGGTAGCCATAACATAATTTTGCTGAAATGTGTTAAATGATTTTGATAATTTTGAGTGACCACCTCTAATTAACTTTTAATAATTTAATTTAATATTTCAATAACTACACACAATGCCATCTAGACCCAAAGTAAGCATATATGCTTGTATTGTGGGTTTTAGAATGCGGATATATACATACCTACTTTTTTGTAAATACATATTATACATAGAAACACCCAGACCAATGTAAAAAGACATGTTCATGCACACAAATATTTGCACTGAGCGGGAATCGAACCGACGACCTCTGTGTGGTAGTCCATACACAGTACCACTGAACCATAGATGCAGTCACATAATAATATGATGATGCTTATTTGCGAATTTAAAATTTATTTTTATTTAGATTGGTTTTACGAACGTTTTGTAACTTAAGAAATAGCTATCACGGAAAACACAAAGAGGAAGTAAGTAAAACAAAAATAAATTGATCACTGATTCACATCAAACATACTAACACAATCACATCACAAGAAAAAAAAACATTACCTATTAATATAAGTCATAAACACCATAATTTAATTTAATTGCCTGCTCTCAAACAAAACAAAACAAAAACAATAATGGCGACTAGCTATTTTTTGACTCGAATAAAATATAAATATATTACGCAACTAAATTAGATCGTTTACCAAAACTCTTAAAATATCATCCATAGATGCATATTTAATTTAAGAGGTTTTTACTCAAACTACAAATCAACCAATGAGAAGTCATGAAATGCGTCGTCATTGGTTAATTCAATTTAATTCAAAATTGACGCTTTCTATTGGCGTGTCGTTCAGCTCTCATTCGAATGTCCTTAAAATTAAGCAGTGCTTTAGTAGCGAAGAAAATGAACCGCGTGCGGCTGTGTGCGTGCTTGTACATAAAGAGCAGTAGAAGCTTGCATGTGTGTTTTTTTAGGCATTGCTGTTTTCTGATTATTCCATGACCGTGGCGCTGTTGTATCATAGATAGATGTAAAGTAATATTGTGTTGATTAAATCATTACGCGTGAAAATATACATATTGCTGAGTATAAAATAATGGTAATCTATCTCTTTTAATGTAATGTATTATGCATATTGCTAGTTAGGTAAAATTATGAGGAATTTATTAGGGTAGGCAGTGCCTTTATGCCTCTAGGGAGTGCACGCCACTGCATAATATAGATAAATTACACCCAGACACAGAACAAACAATCATGCTCATCACACAAAGATTTGTCCTGGGTGGGAATCGAACCCACGACCTCCGGCTTAGCAGTCAGGGTCACTAACCACTAGGCCAACATTTAGGTATCTTCTTACGGTTTTGATTGTCAGATTTATTCACAATAGGATACGATAATGCGATATTTTTTACAGGATTATGATTATATTAAGCATATTGTATGGCCCGAATATTGCATTAAATATCAATATTACCATATATCGTATCGTACTGGCATCCCTAGCACTAGCCGGCGGCAGCGGAAACGCGGCGGCGCGCGGCGTGGCGGCAATTGGAAATTTTCTATTATCCTACATGGCTATAGCATAAAACAATAAGTTATGTATGTAGGTATTTGTCTTTTTTTACCCTAAATCAATTTATTGGTATTTGTAAATAGGTACTTTATTCTACTGATATTATAGATACGTATGTCTGGATATTTGTTCTTCGTTCACACACAAAATAGGTACCTACTAGCTAAATTTACTTCAATTAAATATGGCAATGAAGATACCTTATTAGTTATTTATTACCTTGGAATAGCACTTACGATAAGCACATTATATTATAGTAATTAATAATGTGCAAATTCATGAAAACAGCTAGTAGAATATTTCAATGCATAAAGTTAATTTTTCACTTGTCATTTTCAACGTCAGTGTACTAAGGCCCAACATGTGTCAACCGGTTTGTGAGTAAAGTTATGAAGGTTATCGATATGTATGAAACCGTCGCTTTTTTGTATTCATTCGAATTCGGTCGGTTAACCTGCCGTTGTTTACAAGTTTTGAATTTTGTTTATATCTTTTTAAATATAAAGCATTCCAAGCTGAAACTTTGCAATATATTAATTAAATAAATGCACCAGCTTTTGGTATAAATCCACACCTTCTGGGTTGAGCCAGTTTCTTGTATACAATAGGCACAAATAGGCACAAACGAAGGGCTACTCGATGTGCGTTTATTTTACAGTCGCACATATAATGGTTTTCGAGATACGCGATTCTGCAAAACCATGGAATATCTCGAAAATCTAAAGACGCACAAATTATATTTTCGGCGCACATTTAAGCACAAATGTAAGCTCTCTGGCGAAGTAAAACTTTTCTCTCTCCGATCATTCGTTTAGAATTTTCCTGCTAGAAAAACATTACCCTAGCAGGAATCGTTTTTTGCATATTATATCAAAACAACAACACGCACAAACTTTTTAATGCGACGCACATTTACAGCAATTTAGGCACTGAGTATTCGTGCTACTCATATCACTCTAGGAGACACTTTCCTGCTAGGGTAATGCACACCACAAATTATTATTTATCTATTAGGCCAAGTACATATTTGGCGCCAAAATTATTACAAGTCATCATTTCGAAAGACGAAATCGAGTACCAGTTTTGAACATTCCACTTAAAGAAATTTTTTTGCAAGTCCTTTAGTCGGTAGAGCGTAATCATAGCAATATAAAGAAGTGATAAGTGCCTACTGACATATACCTAGCTTTTTCAGCTCCTAAGGATTCCACTGGCAGCAGATAAACTTCGGCACAATCTGACCACGGATACAGAAGGGAAAATATCTACCTACAGAATTTTGTTGAATTTGTTTTTTGCGGTAGGTTTCGACCTCAGGGAGGTACATTCAAATCATAAAACTCTATTTCTATTTAAAGAAATGCGCTTGGCGAAGTGTGCTTTTAGCTCCAAAGGGCAGCAACAAGCGCAGGTATGGGACATAGCCAGTGTTCCTACCTCTTTCGGGATCTATGAGCGAACTACCGTTACTACTTTGGTCGAACCACAAATTGTCAAATAAAAAAAAATTACCTTACAGTTTATTATTATTTGGCCTGAGTTTCTTGCCAGTTCTTCTCATGGCTCTACTTCGTCAGCGAACTGGCTGTAGGTTAATTTGCTGACATTTTGTAAACTTTGACGTTCATAAGTGTTAATTTAATTAACTTATATGAATAAACATATTTCATTTAATTATTTCATTTCATTATACCCTATATCAGTCAGTCTGTACAGAGCTCTATCAGTTAATCCTTGCAACCTCTGATTCAGTATTATTTTCACAAATTTACTACTACACCATGGTCAAATAAGTATCACAATAATAAAACAACAAAATGATTTACATGTCATTTAATAAATCAGTCAACTTAAAACTACTGAACCTTTCTATGGTATTCAGGTGTCGCATTACCATAGTCTTGCAAATTAAATAATGTCGATCTATTTGTCACCATGTATTTTAAAAAGTCTTGAATGTGCGTCAAAACATGCTGTAAAGATTTCTCGTCGAGAGCCGTGTAGGCTAACATAGGCCCCATTTTAGCAAAGAGTCTCAATAAATGTATAGAACCGTATATTTGTGCCATAGGCGTGTCGGGGTATTCTTGTAAAATTTCACTGTATTGTGGCCTTTCAAACTTATATAATAATTGCGAGCCTAAAGTAGCATTAAAATATTCTTTAATTCCTTCAGTAATGTCATTTAATACAGACTCCTTTGCCTGATTGTGGGACTTGCTAGACTTTTTAAAAGCTAAATAGTTGTCTACAATCTGTGCAACTGTCAGTTTGGCTGGCAGTATGGCGAGTTTCTGTTGCCTCGTGATGACGTCCCAGTCGTCTACGAGCCACACCTTTAACTCTTCTGGTATTTTAATCTTCACTTCTACCTTCGCTAAGTATTGTTCCTCAGACTCTATAGATAAGTCTAGCCGGCCTCGTTTTTTCCTGAAAGTAAAGAATATGTGAATAATAAATAAATCACAGCAGAAACCTAAAATAAAAATTACAATTGATTTTGTTAAAATAAGTAATAGAAAACATTTTTGAAAGAAATACAAGATACTTGTCTCCTATTACGTAGAATGTAGATTGAATGTCGTAGAATGCTGCTCTCAATTATATATTTTTATGAAAGCATCTATTTTGTATCGCTCATTCATTTATATATTCATAAATGAATTAAATATAATATAGTTGTGTGTGATTATTAAAAGTAATCAAAATAGAGATTACAAGAATAATATTACTGCTAGCGCCATCTATGGTCACTACTGCGCAACTTGTTCAACTATGTGTTTCTATCGATTCATTTATCGATTTTATGTCAACGTATTAATATAATAGAGTT
This sequence comes from Parascotia fuliginaria, assembly GCA_963082885.1. Lineage (NCBI taxonomy): Eukaryota > Metazoa > Arthropoda > Insecta > Lepidoptera > Erebidae > Parascotia > Parascotia fuliginaria. Next base: position 12,879,920 of record OY720185.1, on the reverse strand, counting down.
GTATAGTTTGTATAATTATTATTTATACAATTATTTACTATATTATTAAGGTAACATACTACTTCACGTTATATTTATTTTTAGTGCTTATTAGCTGACTAATGTAAAAAGCTGAAGAGTTTGTTTGTTTGAACGCACTAATCTCTGAAATCACCTGTCAGATTTGTAAAATTTCTTTTGTATCTGAAAGTTAAAATGTTAGGGAAGAGCTATGTTACTATATATGGCTATGTCACGCGATGATTTACGGTAGAGGCGCAGTAAGTTGTAAAACAGCCATAGTAAAGTGATAATCGTAAAACTAAGATAATTACTTCAAATTACTTATTAAAAGACTTTACTTTTTTTGTTTAAAAAGAAACAGGTATTAATACTGAACACGTTCTGTGACGCAGGGTAATTTACAAACATACAATTACACACAAAGTACACCCAGATACGAAAAATATACATATACATTGTAGATGTTTGATTATTTATAGTTTGTGAGCACAATCACACAAGACTACCAAATCCTTCATACATTTAAGAATAAGACATAGCGCCGCGGCGTTTAGAATTAGAATGGAATGACATTACCATAATTTTTTCGTTAATTAATTTCATTTTCTCATATCAACCTTCAATATACATAGAAATAACAAAAATGGCTAATCAAATAAAAATACACAGACATTTTATTACAATAGAAAACTTAGAATACATAGGAGACACATAACTATATGAACCTTATGTTGGGTATGAGCAACATTCATTATGCTACTAAAAATTATGAGCTTTTATCGTGCTTTATCTAGTTTAATAAGAAATCTAAACATCATTATGTTTTCATATAAAATATACAAGATTCTGACTATTCATGAGGAATCCTGGACTGATAACATGATCAATGCTTGTGCCTTCTATATAGGAGGTCTTTACCCTGCATTGAGACTATAATGGGCTGAGACATCAATAAGGTTTCCAAATATGTTATAATCAAACAAGAGACATCGTACCTTAATCTATACTATTGTATAAAACGGAAGTTGTTTGTTTGTATGCGCTAAACTCTAGGTCTACCAGTTGGATTTGAATAATTCATTTCGCATTTGATAGCCCAGTTCCTGACGAACGTCACAGGCTATGTAACATCACGCTACGAACGACAGGAGCAGAGCAGTAACCAAAGATGTGACTGAATATGGGTGAAACCAAGCTGCAAAATCAATTAGTAAAATTAAAGGTATGTAATATCAACTTACTTAGGTTGATCCGATCCTGAATCGGCTGGAGTGTCTTTGCTCTGAGTTTTAGTTGCTTTTGCAGGTGTTGGAGTAGGCTCTGCTTCCTTGCCTATAATTAAAAATAGAGGTATAAAAGAATTATTTTTATTTTATAGAATAACATCCTAAGTCTACACTACACACAAGGTTACTATTAGCTACTTATTGCTTATATACAAATACTAATTGTTTTTTTGTATCTTAGCCCAGTTTCAAAAGAGATTATTAGTGTGCAATAAAAAAAAACATGTGTGATCTATGAATGGTTGTTTCAAGTCTGGCAGTATTATTGAAAAGTTTGTAGTAAGGCAGATAAAGGAAATATTCTCTAGTGTAAATATTACCCAATGAAGAGAACAAAAAAAATCATAGGTAATAAAGATTGTATCTTTTTAAATTTGTTAACATCATAGCAGCCTATGAATATACCAGGTGATAAACAAAATTATCTTATGGCAACTTCATTTCACACAGTATTATGTAACATATTAAAATTTCAACCAATCTAAATAAAAATGACAAAATTTCTAATTCTACCTGCAGGAGTAGATGCTCTGGACTCCTCTCTAGCTGGAGTGGCACTTGCCGCAGCCTCAGACTTGCGACCTTTAGCTGGAGCTGAAAATTATATCACAATACTACTACTATAAAGAAAATTTTATAACATTAATTGTAGTGTTTTTCACTCTTTATTAATGCCAGCCTATTACTGGCATAAAAACATTGATTGTCTCACTCGCCTGGCAGATTTTCTCACTTGCTTAACCCTTCGTGTGCTTAGGAACAGATCTGCATGAGACACAATGTTATTTCTATTGTGTCTGATATTGTAGCATACGAGTGGTTAAAACTAATCAAACTGTAATCTTCCATTACTAGATCATTACTACATAATATAACAGTCAATCAAACAGATAATAATCTAAAATAGTTTTACATGCAAAACTACTGCATGTAAAACTTTATTTTGAATTTTTATCAATTTTAAACCTATAAAATTCTTATGATGCCCACTATAACTGCAGTACATTGAAGTTCAGTAGGAAAGTCATAGCAATGTATAATGAATGTAATGTAATCAGTTGTAAGTTATTAAAGTTGCTTAGTTAATTTATCACCAAGGATAACATTTACAATAACATACTTTTTTTAGTCTTTGTTGGTTGTGCAGAATGTGCTCTCTGCACTTCCTTCTGCCGTTGCACATTGGCTTCATTGTATTTGAGGACACGGCTCTCTGGCACCCACTCATCCCAACTGGAATCACATAAAAAGACCTTCTAAGTTAGACCAAAAGATGTTCATAAAGGTCCAGTGCTTGTGAAATGGTAGACAAAGTCAATTGAAAGATATGCTTTGACTTACTTCTTATTCCATCCAGCATAATGAATTAAATATCGAACATGTTTATCCTTAGTCACTGAACTCTTGAGGCATTTTGCCTCGTAAATCAAAGGCCCATGAAAGCATAGCACTTTCTCACCTGAAACACAAAAATAACAATGAGTGTGGTTTAGAAACTACTCAAAGGTTGTTTGGAACACAAACAGGTATTATTTTCGTTCATTTATTCGTAAAAATAACAAATTTACCATCAGCAAACTTCAATTTCGGTGCCATGTTTATTTACTTTATTACTTTTAATATTTTACAGAAATTGGCAGAAATTACAAATGGCGGTCGTCTATACTAACCATAGACCGACTGCTATGTTCTATATTTACTATACTCTATACTTGACCTCCTTTTATCTTCGGCTTTACAAATGAAGCCTCATAAAACACAAAATTTAATAAGATAAAATGTTCCTGAACATCTTATACATTTCGTGTTTTCTGCATACCTAATTAGCAATGACAGGAAGATTCCTTCCAATGTTTAACGAGAAGAAATGTACCGTTTTTAGTGCAGGACATGACCATGGTAATTATACTTTCAGTAGATGAATAACGAATGTGTCTCATTATTTGTTTTACCTACGTAGGTACCAAACGCAGTCAAAATCAGATCTTTGTAGGACCCTGACATACTTTTTATTTACGTTAATAATTTAATAATGTTTTTCACTGAAGGAAGAACCCTTTGTGTGTGAGCCTGATTCCCACACAAAAGGTTCCGTAGGTGGTAACCAAAAAATTATTGTCTACATAAGAACCTTATCATCATATCTTATTTTTTTGCTTATTGTTAGCTACTACTAAAATAGGTACAGATATCTACTTACCAACACACTGTAAAACTTCAACTAGGTTTATCAGTGTCTACCTATTACGGTTCATGACTTAGGTAAGCGGCTTAGAAGAATTTATAGGTAGTAGGTAGGTAGGTAATAGTTGGCACTCTTCGGGCACAATACCGAAGTTAAGCAAAATAGAGCACGGTTAGTGTTGAGCAAAGAAAAATTTCAATGTTGGTTAATTATAATACCTATTACTACTAAGATGCACTCCACGGCTCTGCCGCTCGTAAAATGAGTTTCGTTTCTCGGGAACCAGGCCGCTGCGCTTTTAAAAAGTAGCCTATGCCCGTCGTCGGCACCGATTCTATCTCCATACAAATTTTCAGTCGTTTAAGTGCTGAGTGGTAACAAACACTCACACCCACCTGCGGCTTCGCCCGCACGGAAAATGGTAAGTATGTGTTAAACTCGGAAACCAGACCGATTTTCGAAATTAATACTTACATATCAATTTTTATCGAAATCGGTTCAGCCGTTTAGGCGGTAAGTGGTAACAAACTAACACAATATTATTTGAGCTGTTCACTCAGAACATGATAACTAACTGTTGTTGGAAATAATACCGCGAATTATGATAAACTAACTAATTTATATATAGATTTTACACTGATATAATGACACGATATAAGTGGATTAATGATAGAGTGAACGCGACGCCGTTTACGTGCACACTGATTAGGTACTTAATTAGGCGAAGTACATCGCACAGTAAACCTGCAATAGAGTCAATTGCTGACGCGGACACATTCGCTGTAGGTACGATGCAACTCGTATACATATTGCCTATTAATATAATGAGAGAAATACAATTATTCGGATTCATCTGAAACCACTACCTACTTTCAAAGGAACTTATGTAAGTAGTCCGTTTGAAAGTAGTGGTTTTAGATAAATAACCTGAATCTTCATACCTATCAAGCAACCGATTGCATGCTTGATATAAAGAAACGAAACCTCCATAGATATCGTAGATACCTATCTACTATACCTATTTAGGCGCTGAAATATAAATTGTAGGTACAACACTTTCCGGGTCAGTAAACGGTTAAGGCCGTACCTAACCTACCTAATGACAATAAAACATCTATTGTGTCTACATACCTACATAAAGTGTCCATGAAAGAGATATGTAAGTAACTAACTCGTTTACGCCTGATAACAAGTTCACTTTATTAAGTTTTCAGTAAACGTTATGATATTAGGTACATCGTATATAGAATAAACTTAAATTTAAAACACTAAGCAACCTCCGTTAGTTGGGGGCACGGCTCACCACTCATACAAAACATTATCTCCCGCCTCAGACCGAGTCGTCACAGAATTCGACTGTAGAGTAAGTAAACCAGTCGGTCGGCGCCAGCTGACAGTGAAACACGTAATTTTAGTTGTTTAAATAATTACAAAATGACGCAACAAGGTCCAGCGTTTGATGTCAACGCAATGACGTTGACTAGATGGGTTTTAGCCCAGCAACGCACAGCTCCAACCGCGACTGGTGATTTAACCCAGCTGTTAAATTCTATCCAGACCGCTGTCAAGGCCATCCAATCGGCCGTGAGGAAAGCCGGCATCGCTAAACTGTTAGTAACTATGTTTTATTCACTGCTTAGTTATTACTTATCTATCATAGACAGCCAGTTGGCGGTAAGTAATATTTAACTTTCTAAACACGATAAAATTCGTACCTGGTCTACTATAAGTACCTATACTAAAACTTGTTAATGTATTAATTTTTACATCGCTCAATATGAATAATAACTTCTACATTTTTTAAAATAACTGTACTCGTAAATTATAGCAGAGCTCATTTAGCGCTCTCCTGAAACCTGCTGTTAAAAAGCTGTTGTTTTCATAATACCGAAATAAATTCTTACAATAGCATTTACCTAAATCTCAATCTATAATTATTTTGAAAACTACCGGCATCTGAGGACCACGCGAAGGTCATACGATGTCAATAACACTACTGATAAAATATTTATAACTTGACTTTATCACAATCGTACTTAAACAAAACTGTTAATTAAATTTATTTACATATCTTCGAAGAAGTAAATAGGCAAAAGTGTGTAAAACTTCGCGAGTTATAATAAGTTTAGGTCCCATGTAACAGAGGCGAATCTGTTTTAATTTATCGGGCACTATGTCAGATTCCGGGTAATACTGAGAATTTCTCGACAGAAAAACTTAATATTAGTTTTGATACCCGACCCGGGAACCGAATCCAATAGACCTCTGCGTGCTTGTCTATACTCACACAGTGCCGAAACATAGAGGCATTCAGTATTTAACCCACTTTGCTAACACATTGAATAGATAACATTTAGCGCTCACATATAAGTCTGTATAACTACGTTTTTGCTGTAGCAAGATGAGATTTTCACTAAAACCTTTTCTGGCTCAAATCCCTTGTTATTTTATTTCAGAAATTTAAAAGAAATCAAATTCCGCGATTTTGCGAGTCATTCAGTAATTTTGCGAGTAATTCGGTGATTTTGCGAGTACTGGTAACAAATCTTATTTTTTGTGTGGTTTGGATTGTTAACCTCTGATGGCTTTCACAACCTTACGTGGACTGTTGGCGTGCAGAAGGATTGTAAACCGTTGAGGTACCTACCTAATCGTAGTGCAAAAACCTAACTAACTCTTCGCAGCGCGGTTTCACCCAACCGCGTTCGGTTACATCTTTGGTTACTGCTCTGCTTCCGTCGCCAGTAGCGTGACATAAGCTTCCATCAAGCATCAAGAACTGGGGTATCAAACGCAAAAAGAATTATTGAACTCTGACTGGTACCTAGTTCCAAAGATTAACGCGCTCAAACAAACAAACAAACTTTGCCGCTTTATATATTAGTATAGATGAACTGACTAACGCATTTTTGATAGATTTCTTTAAACTTTTTGTATAAGACCACCTTATTTGTATCACATTTACTTAGCCCAAGCGCAGTCGTAGACATTTTGGCTGATGATAATATCTATAATCCAAACTAATATTATAAATGCGAAAGTAAACTCTGTCTATCCGTCTGTCTGTTATGCTTTTACGCCTAAACTACAGAACCGATTTTAATAAACTTTGGTAAGTATAGAGATATACTAGACCTTGGGGGAAAACATAAGCTATATTTTAAAAAATGGCTTAAAGTGGTAGTATTAGGGGATGATAGTTTGTATAAAAATCGTCAATATATATTATAAATAATATGTCATAATATGTATTCTAATAAGAAAGAAAAAAAATTACCTAATCAAAATGGCACTGCCACACCCCCGGTTCAAAACACGAAAAACTTGTTCTAAAACTCGAAAATTATGTAATAATATTTATATGTATTATTGTTACCAGACATGGCATCTCTGGCGACATGAACGTGCAAGGTGAACAGGTTAAGAAGTTGGACGTATTATCCAACGATCTGTTCATCAACATGCTCAAGTCCTCGTTCACAACCTGTCTGCTAGTCTCCGAAGAGAACCCTACGGTTATACAGGTAAACTATTTGTTTTTAGTATCAGTTTTCTTGTGAGGGGCATCACTTGAAGTAGGTTCTGCGAGCTATGTTTTCTTACATTGTCACTTTAATAAGACTCGGCCCTCGGTAATTACAAGGCGAAAGGTAAGTCGATAATAAAGGCGACTTACGATCGTTCAATTAAAGGAGATGTCTATGGTGGTCTCTCTGTGGGGAAGGCTATGTCCAGCAATAGACGTTATACGAATAAAATGATGATAATTATTAGGACACAGGACTTCGCTAACATGATACTTACTTATATGAATGAAAATTCAAAAGAATAACTCAACCTTAGCACAATTTAAACTTGACGAGAACGAAATCTTATGCGTGAGTCTTGGCAAGGTAGGTACCTAATCTAGTAACAGAAAACAGAGGCGCATGACGACAATAACCCAAAAAAATAAGAAGAAGACCAAGACAACGACTATCTCCGTCCAAATATCACGTAAACTCGTGCCTACTTACCTATCTCGATCTAAAAGGACACATAAATACATTTTCACAAATTAAATATTTTACCCCCTATCAGTATTCGCAGGAGGTCATAGGACTTCTTAGAAATCAATACGCACATTAACAAGCCATAAAAATTCTATCCATCGATGAGTGGAAAAATATCTATCTATATTAAGTAATTATTGAATCTAGCACATTCGTTTTGTGCTCATATGGTCGTACACCTTCTTGGGACTCATTGGTTCTGTCAGCGTATGGTAAAGACCGGATAAATAGATTTTTTTGCCAAACAAGTTAATACTCTTACACGTACCTACTATTTCATGAATGATCTTAGGTGGCTTGATACACAACCACTACCTAATACCTATGCCACCGAAACAGTCAACTTGAATTGCATTACAAATCAAAATTATTTATAACATTTCATTATTCAACTAAACTTTTTAAAGTTATCGGTTGACCTCACGTTCATATTAGTTCACAAAAATAGTTGATAAGTAAGAATATTTAAGTACAAGTAAACAATTCGGAAACATTATGGTATCTATGATTCTCGCCAGTGTCCAAAGTCGACAAACCCTAATAAAACATGCAGTGTGCGTGAGTGTGACCTTAATGTCTCGGATAGGAATAATTAAAATAGATGTTTGTATTAAAATGACTTTTGTCGAGCTGTATATTGTTAGTAGGTAGACCAATTTTGATCCTGTGTCTTTTAAGTGGAGCGTGAGAAACAACTCAGAAAGCCACCCATATTGAACCTCACTATGATAGGAGTTTAACACGAGGCTTTTCGAATGGTGTCAACCACTCCTGAACTGACATCTCGCCTACTGATTGCTTACCGTGAGTCACAGTGCAGTCACTTTAGAAGGCTGCCTAAAAAGATACAGCATTGGATGACCTGTCCGTCCGTACATTTACAGGTGGAATCAGAAAGGCGAGGCAAATACGTGGTGTGCTTCGACCCACTGGACGGCTCTTCTAACATAGACTGTTTGGTGTCCGTCGGCTCTATTTTTTCTATTTACAAGTTAGTACTTATTGATAATTACTTACCTCCAGAATGTCTTTGTGTTCTTATACATCAGCCTTTTGATGAGCCCGATGAACCCCTCTCAGATCAGAGGTAGGAGTTTACCATAGTTATCATGTTTAGCAGGCAGATTAATAGTGAAGGCATAAATAAATAAATGGTTTGGACGTGTTTGGACTCCACTGCAACAAAAAAAATATACATAGAAGGTAATAGATTCAATTTAATTTTTACTTCTCGGATTTCTTATCAAAAAATTTATATTCCAGAAAGAAAAGAGAAGGTGAACCTTCAGAAGCTGATGCTCTTAAGCCTGGCAACGAGCTGATAGCGGCAGGATACGCACTATACGGCTCGGCTACGATGTTAGTGCTGTCTTTAGGCAAAGGCAAAGGGGTCAACGGATTCATGTATGACCCCTCGCTAGGAGAGTTCATACTCACTGACCCCAATATGAAAATACCTGAGCAGGGGAAGATCTATTCTATAAATGAAGGTGAGTTTGATATTTATAGGATTTTGATTTGAAGTTTTCAGGAGTGGTTAGAAACTTTGTATCACTAGGCAATACACAAGGTATAACCAGACTTCTACTTCTAAAAACTACTTACCTGTCTACACGGATAGTCGTCGATATTTTATTTCTCAGTACCTACCGACACCTTTTTGCTGCTGCAGACCCAGACCATGAAAGAACAACTTTGCTTAGTATTTGACTTTGACTGGCCTGTTGGTCTAGTGGTTAGTGACCCTGACTGCTAAGCCGAAGGTCGTGGGTTCGATTACCACCCAGGATAAACCTTTGTGTGATGAGCATGATTGTTTGTTCTGTGTCTGGGTGTAATTTATCTATAATATGTAAGTATTTACAAAAAAAAAAAAGTATATAAGTAGTATATCAGTTGTTTAGTACCCATAACACAAGCAAATATAATTGCTTAATTTGGGGCTAAATGGCGCTGTGTGCATGCGGTAGAATATTATTATTATTATTATTATTGCAGAACAGACGTTCATGTTTCTTATCAGCCCATTATTATCCCACTGCAGGTAAAGGCCTCTTCTCATACTGAGAAGGTATCGCCACGCTTGCTCAAGGCGGTGGTCAGTCATTTTTACCTACATTTAAAAATGACAAGACAAATGCGATTATTACCTTTAGGAGCATTTGGTCTCTTGGAGAATACCTCACCTAATCAAAACCAATTACGATAACTTGCGATTAAGTGTAGTAGTGTGTAGTTGTAGATAGTGTAACCGCACCAAATATGAAAATGTATTATCATGATTGTAAATGTTTATAAATCAGGATATGACTGATTAAACCAGAAATGTTTGCAGATAAAAACAAAGCTCAGCTTATTATGAACTTGGAAGTGAAATGCTCTCGAAAATAAACTACACTAAGTATATGTATGATAATAAATCTATACTAATCCATACTAATATTATAAATGCGAAAGTAACTCTGTCTGTCTGTCTGTCTGTTACGCTTTCACGCCTAAACCACTGAACCGATTTTGATTAAATTTGGTATAGGCTTTGGGAAACAACATAAACTATATTTTGTCGCGAAAAAATGGCTTGAAGGGGTTGAAATATGGCATGAAAGTTTGTATGGAAAATGCGATACACTTAACCAACATTCACGCGGGCGAAGCTGCGGATAACAGCTAGTAAATAATAATTATGGGTGATCGATATTTTGATGGTCAGATAATAGTCTCATTGTGATAGATAGAAGGTACTTATTTCACTTAAAAAACAGGAGTTTAAGTAAGTACTTATTATTATACAATCAATCAGTAAGTAAAAATCATACTAGGTAATATTATGAGAACAAAACAGTTATTTTACCTATCTAGGTAAAATTCCTTCTAGCCGAAGGTCCTTCTAGCCGAAGATTGCTACTGCAAAGATTTGAAAATATTCCTTTTTGCAGATAAGTTAAAAATAGTTTATGTTAGATACTAATATACAGACTGCGAGTTCGTTGTTCTAAGTAGATAGATTCACCTTGTTATTTAAAAAATGCTTCCAAACTCTCGCCTAATTTAACACAACGTGCTAAGTGCTAAGTTATGGCTATTTCACGCTCCAGAACGTCATTAAACAGTGGTAGGTAGGTATGTAGTTGAATTTCGTATGCCGCCGTTGATCAAATCAAACTATGAACTACCTACTATTATGTTGTGCCATAACAAGTATATGCCTTCTTCACATAGAGAGAAGATATCAAAAAATTATAATTATTTAGGCTGTAACCTACCTATTTTTACTATAAGCAGGATCCTTCAGCGTGTTGTGCCGGTAGGTACCAATGAACAAGGCAAAAAGAGGCGCACATGAGTTTAAAAGAGTCACATCGATAGGTACTGGGTTTTTAACCGCATCCTCCTGCTTGCGCATTGCGCAACACTAGGCCGCGCCCACTAAAATCTATCCACTCTATCTTGGACAGAGCTCAGCTTCAGAGCCGTTCGGACCAACGCATGACATTTTCGACCTCATAAATTCTTTTTTTTTGTGTCATACTTATATATTTACTTACATAAAAAAAATCCGTTTAAGGTTACGCTGCAGAATGGTCAGAAGGTCTAAAACAATACATAGAAGATAAGAAACAACCGAAGACTGGTAAAGCGTATGGCGCTCGTTACGTGGGCTCTATGGTCGCTGACGTGCACAGGACCATCAAGTATGGCGGTATCTTCATCTACCCAGCTACGAAGTCCTCGCCTAATGGAAAAGTAAGTTTTTAAACATTATCATTCATAGGCCTTTTCAAGCATCTACTTTGATCAGTCTCTTATGAAATCCTCGTTCTAAAGACCCATAGTGGTCTATTTAGGTTGTCCTTTAGAGCGGGAAAGTCCGGAGCTGTGTCGATATAGCGAATAGCGGTCAGCTCTGCTTCTCTTCACTCTAATGAACAGGTAGCCTTATGCACGAATAACTACAAAATTATTATTACATTCTTGAAAGATTTCGAATAGTTAACATTCAAGTTAAAACTTAAAAACAGACAACAATAATTATAATATTATAATTGTGACCCGTTAGGTTATCAATGGGGGCACGGCTCGTTTATCAATATCGTAAACAATGACGAAAGCAAACGTATTATTATAAAACTTGACTTTGTCTGGTTACACAACTGATGCAATCTGAAGATAAAATCCCTACCTCTAAATGTTTTGTTTTTGAAACTTTACTAAGTAGGTATGTACTTAGCGGTCTTGGCGGTGTGGTAGCAAAATTTAAATCTATATCTTTACTATTATATAAAGCAGGAGAGTTTGTTTGTTTGTTTAAATGTCTGAAACTACTAGTCAGATTTGAATAAGTCTTTTTGCGTATAATAGCCCAGTTCTTGTGGAAGGTTATAGGCTATGTAACATCAACATCAAGCTACTGGCGACAGAAGCAAAGCAATAACCAAAGACGCGGATTAAACCGCGCTGCGGGTAGCTAGCATAGGTACCTAAAAGGTAGTTTAACACAAAAACTTTGCCATCTGTAGCTGACATAGCGTAGTGTGCAGAGAAGCGCCAAAATTTAACTCAAAAATTTTGTCGCACAGACCTACGAAATGGACGGATTAAAATGAGCACCCATTCTAAAAAAAATATTAAAGGGGTCAGCAAGTTTTCTGTTAATCTGTCGTACCTTATGTACCTACTTCTTACCACTTCTTTACTACTTCTTCACTTTGTTTCAGCTTCGTCTTCTGTACGAATGCAACCCGATGTCCTTTATCGTGACCGAAGCGGGTGGACTGGCGAGCAACGGCAAGATCCCCATACTAGACATAGTGCCCACGTCTATTCATCAACGTGCGCCGTGCTACCTAGGCTCTAAGAAAGACGTTGAAGAACTCCTGTCTTATATTAAGTGAATATTTTGTTAACAGAACAATTAGCTTACCTATATACCTAAATACAACTAATAAATTTGTATAAGAAATGAGATACCCTTATTATATACTTAAAAAGCCTAAAATGCAAATTAAAGTGAGTCTAAAAACGGCTAAAACTTAGCAGCAGTTTTCTTATGAAAAACATTAAATTTAAAAATGTAGTACAACGAGCGCATACGATTGCGTATTGTAATTTTTCTGCGCAGAAGTTGCAATTGTGGCCTGCTAAGTAAGAACACCGTAAGTTCACAACTAGGCACAATAAAAACACTTCTCATCTAACTTTCGGTTGTTTCTCAAAAATAGTTAAACAGATACGATGTTCTTGATTAAATTGGTCATAATTGGTGTAAAAATAAATTTGTTGTGCCTTTTTATCTCGACGCTAAAACCTTACCTGACGGTTAAGTAATATTTTATCCGGATGACTGCTTTTATATAAATTTAATGTCTTTTGTAAAATGTTGTTATTTACCTATGTATTTAATATATTTCTAAGACTGAATTTATATTTTAATTTTCAAAATCTTAGTAATTAAAATGTGTTTTGAATAAAATTAACGGTTTCCTCATAATTATGAATCATTAATTAGCTTAATTGGACTTTTAAGATAAAAAAACGAATAGTACTAAGCATGAATTTTATTTTCATGAAAAAGTTTATTGTTAGGTTACACCCCTTACCTACTAATTTTACTGCCAAGTGTTTTTCATTAAACTTGTATGATTTTATTTGCGTTTCTTCACCCACACTAACATCAATTTAAACTCAATTTGTATAAAAACTTTTACCTAATTATTGTGATTAATTATTTTAGATTAAACACCGGAAACTGTATTTGCGTATTTTACACACACATAGCTTCACGCCTTTTTTTATCCCCGAAGGGGTAGGCAGAGGTGTTTAACCACCCACTTTTCGCATTTTCAACCGACTTCAAAAAGGAGGAGGTTATCAATTCGGGTCGTATGTTTTTTTTTTGTATGTTTGTTACCTCATATCTCCGTCATTTATGAACCAATTTGAAAATTTCTTTTTTTATTTGAAAGGGTATACTCTGAAATTGGTCCCATATTTTTATCATAAAAAATGGTTCAGTAGTTGTATGTTTGTTACAACAGAACTCAGTAATTTATGAACCAATTTTGAAAAATCTTTTTTTATTTGAAAGGGTATACTCTGAAATCGGGTCCCATATTTTTTTATACAAAATGGTTCAGTAGTTTGGCTTCAATTTTATATTTTCACTTTCGTATGCAAGGAGTGAAGACGTGTAAAGTAACGCGTCGATATATATAGTTTTGTTAGAAACAACGTGGCCGTGGATGGGTGACCATTTGTGTAACTTCATTTTGAGCGTCTTCACGCTTTAGGAGCAGTAGACTCTGGTTATCACTATAATTTGGTAGTCGTTAAGCCAAGTTTAAGCCAAGCGTTATGATCGTGAGAAATTCCAACAGCAGCGGGCGGCCATAAACCTGCCTTTACAGCACCGCTGCTTATTTTTTGTATATCTGTTATGCGGTTGCTCCGTCAGTTAAATTATGATTTTTGATGATTCTTTATTGTTCGTAGGTCATCACTTTTTTGTTTTGGTTTGTGGTTTCCGGGATTCAGGGTTCAGCGATCAGCAAAAGTGGTCAGTTAATAAAGTCCTCTTATATCACTATTTTACAATCTTCTCTCTCGTCACTATTTTTCCGAAACGGCGCTGTCTCATTTGCGCAGCACGTTTAGTAGGCCTACCTATATCAACTATATTTACAATACACGATTACTTCCCACTAAAAGTTTTAAAATAAAATTATTTTTAGAAAAAAAATCAAAACTGACTTCAAAACAGTATCTACGTGTTCAATCCTTAACTAAAAAGTAGAAAATAATATTTTAATTACTTCATAGCTGGAGTCGGTGCCAGCAAAGAAGGATCATAATGACCTTAATAAATATAACCTACCTACTAGCAAAAATAACCTACTTGATTAATCTATTAATATAAGAATGTAAAATATAGATTTCATACAAGAAATCGAACGGAATCTTAACATAACTATCAATGACGTCTGCCTTCACGCGTATGACCGCGTTCGGGTAGTGCACTCAGGCATATATTATCCCCCACGCGTGCCATTACCGCCCCGTGCAGTTCGAAAGTTTGTAGCAAAGGCAGAATTAAAGATCCTTCTTGGCTCCACCGACTCCAAAATAACTGATTAAAAACTATAAATAGTAAAGTATTATAGGTATCAAGGATTGCGTAGATTCCTCTTTAATGTTCTTAGCTATGAAGCAATTAAAATATTATTTTCTACTTTTTAGTTAAGGATTGAACACGTAGGTACTGTTTTGAAGTCGGTTTTGGTTTTTTTTCTAAAAATAATTTTATCTTGTGCGTATTTTCAATATTAAAATATGAAATAAAACAAAATTTTTAAACTTAACTAGATTTATTTACAAAAAAAATATGAAATTGTCACACTGTTATAACATACTGATTCGTCTCAAAAGGTTCACACCTTCCAGTCTTAACATTTTATAAACACTATCGGCTTTACAATTAACATCTTACAGTTGATTGGAAGGTAATAAGGGTATAGGTAGTAGCGAAGAAAAGAAGAAAATATATTTAAATAAACCGATTTAACTTATTCAAGAAAACGCGTTGCTTGAGCAAACTTGTGGGAAATATGAAAATATAGTTTACTAGCTTTGTTTCATACTCAAGATACCTTTCTTGATATTAGTAAGTATCAAAAGTTTTGGATTTTAAGTTTATGAATAGCGTGATGCATCCGAAGCGTTTTTTTTCGGATATGAAAGGCTGTTTGCGACGGTTAAGGAGAATAAGGCAGTATTGCCTTCTTACTAAGACAGAAATTCGCTATTGCATGATACAAGTAAATGGAAAAGAGATTCTAAGGGTTTAAATTTAGATGCATTTTTCAATTCTGTTTATAGCATTTACGGTGTTTAGCATAGCAACGTTGTAGTCCAGATTTCTTCATAAAACTTGGCATTTTAACTCATTCACATTGGTCATATAAGTCCATGTCTAAAGTAAAATTTCATACACACTAAAACGCACCACTGTTTTGTATCCAGTTTTAATATTTAATAACCCTAAGAATCTTATTGTCAACATTATACATAATATTTTATTAGTTTCATAAATTTCATTTAATGGGAAGGAAGCATACACATGCTTTTGGGTTTCTGGTTTTAATTAACCGGTAAAAGTATGAAGTACTGTTTGATTTGTGACCGTTTAAAAACTTTTGAAAACTTACTGTACAGACATATTTATACATAAAAGAAAGAAACGAACAGAAAAGTTTTCTTAGTACATGAAAATAATGCCAAATGGAATAGAATTATTTAAGGTAAGCCATATTGGCAGATTACCCAAAATATGAGAATAATAATAATACATGTATATTTTTATATTTGAAATTCTTTTATACCTAACTAGCTTATTACGTCTTACACAGTTTCTTCGAGTGTGAACACAATATTCGCCATAAAGTTACCCTAAGACTCCGCCAAACTCAGATAAAATTTCGTTTTGTTAAAGCCAACGACGGCGTACTGGACGTACTGCAATGTTCTAATTGTTAAAGCTATCGCTAGATCAGCCATTTAAAGCAGTTTAGCAAGAACTCGTATTAGGAGCATAGATTTCAGTTCGCAAACATAAAATGTCCTTACTTGAAATCACAACACAATAACGAACCGAGTGAACGAAACAAATGCTTAAAACGACGATGTTTCATGAACATGTATAAATTCATATGAAAGATATCACACACCTTTAGTACGAAAAAACATTATTTTTACCCACTTCAGTTTTTAACATTCCCTCAGAAAAGATCAAAATACACAACTGGCGATGTGTCACAACACGCAAGTGCGTATTCAATCTGCAAACGTAGATGCGTGAAGATATTTCCCAGCTATAGCACATCACTAATATATAAATAAATAGCTCATATAATAATAGGAAAAAACTAAAGTAAATGCTCTCGTACCAGATTCAGACTTTGATATCCATATCGTCGAATATTTGGTCAAGCAATGCTCAAGTTATACTTAAGATGTAAGAGCTATAAACTGGTGGAACACGTCTAAGATGTGAGGATCCAAGTCTTGAGTGAAGAGTAGCGTCTCCAAAGTGCTGCTGTACTTTTGTACTTGTTCGTGGTGCTGGAAATAAATTAGTCAAATTAGAATTATATTTTTACTGCACAATGTTTAAAGCTCATGCAGTTTAGAAGGCTTGATGTTCAGAACTTTTCTACCATTAAACAAAGGTTTAACAATTCAACCACAATAGGGTTATGGATTTTTAAAGTTTGATGTACTAATAAATATAATAAAATCCTTTTTGTCTTCGTGACCTGCCGGCGTCGCGAACGACTCCCGTAACCCTAATAACAGCCTGTATGCACGGTGCACGCTGAACTTACAATTGTATAAACGCTCGAGGAACGCGTATGCCCAATATGGGGTCAACCTTGGTGGGACCGAAGAGTGGGACATTGTCGTTGCAGTGATGCGAGTGATACTCACGACCAGGAACACCTGCTGCAGCCTGCCCACGGTGCTGCGGTACCAGGGCGTGGCGGGGTCCCGCGCGTCCGTGTCGGCGCGCACCAGGTGCTCCGACAGGATCATGATGAAGCGCTGGAACACGATCAGGAACAGGCGCTTCTGGTCCATGTGCGCCGCCTCCAGCCGCTCCTCCATGCGCTCCACTGCCTACCCAACATTGCAAAATTAATCCTGAGCTCACAATTATGTTAACTCGTGAGCTCAGCGCGCGCGGGCCGTACGCCGGCGGAACCTGACGCTCGCGTGGCGCGCGCACGGCGCTCGAAAAACGCAAACGCACAATGTGGAGTCAGTCTTATTCTATCGATCTGTCCGCACGAGTTCAGTTATCCCGTTCCCGGAGACATTTTTTTATAAAATTTGGCACGCAAACAAGCATACGGACCACCTGATGGTAACTGATAATCGCAACCTATGAAAATGGCAATGTTTTCTAAGCATTGCAGAAATAATACTTAGAAAACATAAAAAAGCCGTTGCCGACCATGTAGGGAGAGAAGGATGACGAAGGAAAAGGACTGAAGGGGTAATTGAGGCTGCCGGTGCTCTCACTCATCGAGCGAAACATAGTACCCGCCCGGTCGATCCGGCACATTAGGATCTACTACCACAATTTGAGTGCTTACCTCTTCAGTAGGTTTGTCTTGATCTTTCTTCTTTTTGCTACTGTTCTCATCTTCTGAATCTGAACTGCTTGAGTCTGCTCTTGCCAGTGCTTCCCTCGCTTCTTGTAGTTCACCACCTTTACAACCACACCTTATGTTACTTTAATTTATACCTACTTATTATGTAATTTATGTAATGAATACCACCATAGATAGCTTTGTAATGGTTTCCACCAGTCCTGAACTGACTGCTTACTATCAGGCACAGTGAAGTCCCATTGATACTCATTTAGAACAATAAAAAAAATATGGTCATACTCACTCAATTTCGAGACATGTTTGTTCATCTTGTCAATAGTCAAATGTAGCACTTCCCAAAGATAGCCATGGGTGAAGAAACTCGCCATTTCTTTGGAGAAGAGCCAGGTAGCTACGGCATTACACTCCACGATCTGTGTCTTGAGCATTTTGTCTACAAGTACGCACACCATCTGAGGGTGACGTTGCCATAATTCCCATACGTTGCGTAATATACAGATCTGAGCCTCTTCGGATTCGGCAAGAATCTATTGAAAAGAAAACTGCCTGATGAGTTTGAAACCGTAAAAACCACCAGTGTAGCTTTTCTTGTTGGTTTATCATAATATTACTGATGAAAAAATTCGTGAAGACACCAGGGCGATAAATATGGTAAACAATCTAATGGTAAAGTAGTATGTTTGTTTGAACGCGCTAATCTCTAGAACTGCTAGTCGGATTCGAATAATTATTTTTGCGTTTGATAGCGCAGTTCTTGAGAAAGGTTTTAGGCTATGTAATATCACGCTACTGGCGACGGGAGCAGAGCAGCAACAAAAGATGTAACTTAACGCGTGTGAAACCGCGATGTCCGCGATGCGGAAAGCTAGTTTAATATAAAGAACGTAATTTAATAAAATATCTATCTATTTATCTTAACTAGACTAGTAGTAGTTTGAATTACCTATACAGTTTTATGCTTTTATAAAACTTTAGTGGTAAACAAGCATACGGCCCATCTGATGGTTAGTGGTATGGACAGAGCTACATTTTCTAAGAATTGCAAAAAATTTAATAACGTTTTGAATACAAAACCAATTCGTTGCCGTCCCGGTGTAGAGAGAAGATGAGGAACGCAAATAGAAGAGAACTGAGGGTAATTAGGCTTTTATACATACCTTAAATACGTAATGAAACTTTGATATAGCTGCGAAGCTATGAGATATACTCTTGCTGCCTAGATTTAGCAGCGTTTGTACGAACACATCAATCTTGAGGGGATTGTATGGTGCGGCTTGTGCGGCGGCCGGTTGATCGCCTTCTCGCAGCGGGTTCGGTAACTCACGTAGCACGTTCAATGCTTCTTCTGGAGTACACTTGTTGCGGACGCAGATGACCAGCTGGTGTGCGGCTTCGGTACCAGGTAGGGATGCTGAAACAAAAGTAGAATAAGCTTAGTCAAATTAAATTAAATTATAGGTACTCATATTTAAAAGGATAACTGCCTAGCGAAAAAATCTCAAAACATAGGGCCTATGTTGTGGGACTCTACAAACATTAATGTCAACTGACACACAATACTCTTGATAGAAATTGTATCTGTTCATGACAATAGTGGTGAAAGTAAAAAGTCCTTCTTTGCATTGGTATCACTTGGTATTTGTATTGCCTACGACAATGGTAAATAGGTAATTAAGTATCGCTGCTCAATGTCGTAATTTCAAGACCTGTTCGAGCTTACACGTTCAAGTATGAATGGGAAAATACACTCTCATGACGAACCGTGCTAATCGTATTCAAATAGAGCAGGTAAGTCTGTTGCGATGTAGTGCCTATTGCTGAAATACTAAACATAAAAACTGTATGGTTTCTAAACATAATATAGTTGGTCACTTTGGTGCTAGTTTATTTTTATATTTTCTGCTTCTATCTGACAAATTTAATGTTCATGTACTTTTCGTATTCTCTTTTGTCTTGGGCAATAAATCGTTTATACTAAAATCACAGCTTCTTTATTTATTTCCTCACCTATTACAAAAGGAGCAAAAACTTTCAATAATTTATTCCATCAACATCAAAATTTCCCAAGCCATACGCAATTTCTGTAATAAGTACTCAAGTAAATAGCAATATGGCAATCATTAGTTGATGCAGAGATTGTGCGAACAATACCGTAGTGAGGTTACGCAAGTAATACGTTATCGCGAACCATGAGAACTGGATGGGTGGCCGCTGTGGGAAATATCCATCTATACTTATATATAAAACTGACGAGTTTATTTTTGTTAGAACGCCCTAATCTCTAGAACTACCAGTCGGATTTGAAAAATCTTTTTGCATTTGATAGCCCAATTCTTAGAGAAGGTTACGTAACATCACGCTATTAACTACGGAAGCGGAGCAGTAATTAGAAATGTAACAAAGGGACAGCTAGTACGATATGTACTCATTGATGAATTCGTGAAATAACGAATTACCTTTTGTGGCAAGTAGTAGAACTTTTGTGATATGCTCTGTAATTTTTCATTGATAAGTTAACTAGGCGTAGATATCGCGCTAAATTGGGTAGTGAAATATGAATAAATCGTTGCTTAGTGAAATAAATAAGTATTATTTCTATTTGACAATAACGACAAACAACAAAATATCACCTAAGTCTGATATGCTAATAAAAAAAGAATCAAGAATGCGAATGATCAATCATACGAATAGAAATTCGTATAAATATGAATTACAAAACTGATTATTTCTATCTATAAGGCAGTTGGTACACTTCCTGATAATATATTTTGTTAAAGTGACCACCGTTGGCCTAGTATCGTGGGTTCGATTCCCGCGGAAGGCAAATATTTGTGTGATGAACATTGTTTTTTTTTTTTAGTCTGGGTGTTTCCTAAACGAACGTATATGTATTATTATTTTAGTTATCTAGTACCTATAACACAAGCTCTGCTTAACTTAGGACAAGATGACGATGTTTGAAAAAAAAAAAGTCATTTATTTACTTGAAACATGATGACAAAACATGCAATGAAACACAATTTGTCGATCTTCTAAATGCCTTTTTGTTTATTTCTGTTATGAAATGTTAACAACTGTGCTCTTTAACACAACGCACTCACGAATTCAAGCGCGCCGTAAGGACTTTGATTTTGGTTTTATTTTTTATAAAACTAGGAATCAAGCCGTAGTGTCGCACGCAGAGCACTTTACCAACAAACAATTAACGGACACAAACTACGCCCATTTTTTATGGAACGCACAAAGTTTCACGAAGTTTTGTCTGATGGTAATGGTCATTGGAGTCCCGGCAAAGTAGATAGCATCCCAAAAGCCATCGTATCACATTGTTAGCTTTGTAGTTTCCATTACATAGGTTTTATAAAATGCTTTTTCACACTACTCTTAAGACCCGGGATCGCAATTAAAAAACATTTGGGCTGGTAAAGGGTTCTAGATTTTAATTGAGCGTCATAAGAATTTTTTTTTACTATGCACGTATGCAAGCCAACTTGACGACACACAGACTCTTGGCGAAAGTAACAAATGGCAATTCATGTAATATTGATTAAACAAAAACTGGTCAGAAACGTAGCAAAACAATAAATTCTGTAACGCAAACGAGTTTGACGCCAGTGAGTGATACGGGAGCTATTTGTAATAAAAACAACTAACAGATAGACCGATATTTTTGCTAGTAAAAACCATTAACACCTAATAAATACTGTACAATTTAACGAGCCTGTATCCGACAAAAAGATAGTCATTCGAATAAATGCAGTAAATAATAAATAATGCACTGTTCCACTACTGATCCAGGTTTTAAGTATAACTTGACCCGCCGTTGTAGATTTTATTACGGTAAATACTTCAGGCACATAAAAATTTTCTTTCTCTTAGCCCTTTTTCTGGTCCCGCTACCGTTGCCCATTGATGCCGTCGCCGTGTGGTAATTCATCTTCCTAGCTTACCATAAATGACTAAATATCGGTAATTCAAAACGATAGATAATAAATAAATATTTCAATTGAATTCAAATTGCATTTCTTCTAAATCTAAATAATTACTAAGTCAACAACAAGGAAAGCAGACGGATTCCCTATCCGCTCATGCATAGCATCTCATGTTCATATTGAATGTTTTTTTTAAATTGACAAACTAATATTTGCACTTAACACAAACATTTCATGTATTAAAAATATACTGTATGGACTAGCATATAAAACACAAATTACAATGACCGGGAAATCGACAAACTAATATTTGCACCAAACTCAAACATTACATGTATTGAAAAATATACTATATGTTTTAAGACATAAAGCACAAATTTCTAGGCGCTGAATTTTATACTAAGGAGTATGTAGTATTAGCGTATCGTGTGCGAGTTTGTATAAAAAAATGTGTCCACGAGATGGAAAGTGTGCATGTGAAGAAGGAATTTCACTCGGCCAACCCTCGCGTGGAAGACAACTAGTTTTTCAACGGACATTTGTAATACAATTGCTTTGATAATATTGTTCTTGCTTTAGGATATTGCTATTTCAGATATTGTATTGATTATTTTAAGCACATATTATTTATTATAGCACATCAATGGAACATCACATGTGACACGGTGTACGGGTGAAAAATATATGCAATATACTGAACAAAAACGAGTCAGAAAAGTAAGCCATTCAAATGAAAATTTAAAAATCGACAGCCTAGTCCAAACCCTTATCCCACAGCAGGAATGCAATAGTCATGCCCCGTGTTACTTCCACAATCGACTGCTGCAACTCGAACAATAAATCAACAAAGAGAAAATCCCGCCACGCTCTTAAAACTTAGTTCATTTATTTGTAAATGAATGAAGATGCAGTACGGTAGTAGATCCACGCTGATTTCAGCATGAATGGGCCGGATCGTCCGGAGAAGTACTACCCTCTCATAGAAGGTCGACTTAAGAGTACTAGTATCCGTACTACTGCGTTTCGTCCGGTGAGTGAGAGCGCCGGAGGCCCAATTTCCTCCCTTTCCTCTTTCCTCACCTCCCTCATTCCCTTGCCCTAACCCCATTCCCAGCCGCCATAGTGGAGGCCACCATACCAGCAGTTTAAAACGATGGCTTTTGGTACAGTGGCCGCCACTTTTGGATTCCACTGATAGGCTATAATATAAAAAAAAAAGATGCTGAAGAGAAATTGGCAAAAGAACATCAGAAAAAATCAGAATATCTCGATGGTATAGAACAGAAAACTGACATGGTCGTATGCTATTCGGTCTAGTCTATATTATGAATCCACACCATTTCTTCCTGTGAGAGTCGTAAGAGATGATTCGGGAATTTAAATTTTCAGGTTTATGAATAGTAACTTTCATCTTGGACTAAAGGAACTGCAACACTATTGCTTGCAGCAAAATTGTCTCGAAGTTTGTATAAAAATGAGAACCCAATATCAATCTGTCTCTATGTTTCAAGATAAAAAAGACAAACAGTCAAACAATTCACATTTATAATAGTTACGGATCGTTAATGCAATCATTCTTATACAACAAATTAAACAATAATTACTAAAGACATTTGTCTATTTTTTTAATAACTTTTACATTACAACGATAATAACAATTAAGTTTATTTTCATATAGGTAGTTTCCAATTTGTAAGTTTACGGGCAATGCTCCATATCGTCTTATCGGATACGCATGGGCTGACTCGAGTCTAGGTATATCCATTTCATCATCATCATATCAGACTAAAGACGTCCACTGCTGAAAACAGGCTTCTTCCAATTTTCGCCACCTTGGCCGGGCGTGAGCCGCCCTCGTTGATCGGTTGCGCGCCACCCTTATCTCATCTGCCTGGGGGTCTGCCCACGCTGCGACTTCATGAACTTATGCCTTTTTGAAAGTCATTATTCTTTATCTGCGGATTTGCAGTATAGGTTAATGACTTGCTAAAAGGCCTAAGTTGAGGCAGCTTCCTCACGTCAGAGATAACCACATCCTATAGGTGTGTTGAAGTACTATTCACATTAAAAAATAACTTATATTGTATGCAATCTGCAATTACATGGTTCATGCGTTTGACTCTGCAGGTACGCACTTTATTTCTTCCTTTTATAGCTTGACTAGCGACCTAGTCTCACTTCGTATCCGTTTAAAAATTGCTGTTACTCGGTTTTGCTTCACTATGGGCTTCTTTAACTGATAAATTAATATATATCAGACCTAGCGTAAAACCGCATCTAAATCCATTGGGCAGTTTTCGAGATTAGCAACATCTTACAGACAGATGCTTTCTGGCGACTTCTTTGGTAGGGATAAAGGTAGCAGGCAACTGATGATTGAGAACGGCTTATGACCTCGCAAATTAGAGATGCTTTAAGGAAGTCTGTGCCTAGTAATGGACGTCATTCGGCCAAAATCATAATGTTGATAGCATAGCATGATGAAGAGAAATTTGAAGTGCTATAATGTACACAGGGACCGGGACAGGGATGCAGCATGTAAAGTTTTCACTTTCAGTCCTTCTTAACCTTTACGATCAGCAATAGAAGGTATACTTACTTGATAGACACAATAAAAAACAAATATGTATAGACTATTGCGTTTCAGAAAAACTAGGTTGGATAGAATGATAAACATTCAAATTAATTAAAATTTTAGTTATGAAGTTATTTACACGAAAAATATTGATATTACCCAAATTTTTCGTCAACCAAATTTTATTATCGACTTATATTTTTTTAGGAGCTCAAATGCGGTTTTGTTGTTTTAAAAGACAACTCACACACTAGACAATAAATCCAGCGTCGCGTAAGTCCTTACAAACAGAAAAATATTTTCTATTTTTAAAAGACAACTACTGCATTAAGGAATATGCCCTGTGTCGCAGTCTTTACAAACATACAATTAACGGACATAAAATATACCCAGACTCAAAACAAACATTTATGGATCACACAAAGTTTTGTCTCGTGTGGAGATCTAACCAACAAACTCGTGCACAGCGGTCGCTTGCGCTCCCACTGCGCTGCGGCAGCAATGAATACATACAAAAAAATTAAAATTTATAGATCACGCAAATATTCTCCACAACTGGAAATCGAACCTGCAACTACTCCGCACTGTAGTTGTACCATAAAAATATAAGAAATAACTTGGCCCATTAGCATCGAAAGCAACACGAACACAGCAGCCATGCAAACCGTATGAAATATTTTAATTAATAATGTGACAATTACTACTTTCCAACAATTTTGCATAAATAACTACCGCTTTTGTTACTCGAGTGTATCCACACAACAACGCAACATCCACGCAACAGTCCTTCTATTTATGTTTACAGACAAGAACATTAGTTATTAAGTAGGTATATTCTTAAGTTGCCGTACCTTAGAAGGAAAAATAACTTAACAGACACAACGATGAGATCAATAATGGTTTCGTCTTTCCTTTAAAGTTAAAGAACCCTAGAAACGGCATTTTCATCATCACTTTGTTCTTCGTGTATCTGTGAAGTTTCAAAAACACATACTAAATACCAAGATGTATTTAATATCAAATAGATAGATACGCTTTAATCACTACATCAACCCCACCCGAAGATCGAATTTGTGACTTCTACTACTACTACCCATGTTCCTCATGATGAAATAACACAACAAATAAACAAAAATTATTTAAGCATGCACACAAATATTTGCACTGAGTGGTAATCAAACACGCGACCTTTGCGTTGCAGTTCGTACACATGGCAGTAGTACCGAACCACAGAGGAAATGCATTTATACAATGGATGATCTAAGCAAGACCTAACTTCTGCACGATTCTTATTAAGCAAAATTGTATGTGTAAAGAATATGTTAAACACACACTCTACCCCTAAACTATATTCAGATGGGTCGGCAATCCGACACGACCGGCAAAAACTCAAGACATCAAAAGCAGTAAGCGCCGTCAATTTCTCTAAGAAAACTAAAATTCCGTTATGCCGCTATTCAGTTTTTAGTAGACAACTCATAGATTGAGAAACCAGCCCAATGTCGCAGAGGATCATACCAATGTGCAATTTGCACGTATTAACGGATACCCCGAGATAACCCGAGAATTGAATCCATATAACTCCATACACGCTTTTTACACGTGAGTGTTCGCGTCAATACTCCTTTAAGGATACTGCTATGGTGTATTGTTGTGATATTGACAAGAAAGTATCTTGAACATCTTCCGCGATAGTTGGTAGCTAGAGTGGGTGGTTTGTTGTACGCGGGCGCTTGCCAGTCCGCGCCGCCAGTGCGCATGCGTCGCACCCCTCATAGTACGCACAACTAGTGGTAAAACAAACAATCGTGAAGTGCCGTGCAACAGTGAACAAACATGAGATCTGCGTTAATATGCGTTTTCTTTACGCTTATAGTGAGTAACTGATATCATTTATTAATTTCGAAGAACCGTTCTTCAGCTGTTTTCGGACTTGGTTTTAGGGTTAACTCAAGCAGCCAAAATTTCTAATATCGAAAAATAACCGGCGATTTATATCGGATTGAAATTAATTTAAAGTTTTTCAAAATACCAGTGCTAGGTAGTACGTTTGTTAGGGATAGAACTTTTAGTAATTAGATAAAAAGTATATCATTTATTTCATTTAATTCCTATTGCCTATGGTGGTAGACATGTAGGGGATCCATCCAAGTTGTGGATACTTATAGACCTCAGAAGCGCTAAAAGCTCAACTGCTTAGACGCCTGGCAAATTGCACTGCCTCAATCATACACCTAAACATGTTTTAAGTAAGTCGTCTTGTATTTTAACAATCCAAAAGATACATTGTGAAACATTACGTGAGAAAAGTCATGAATCCAAAACGTCATATCAGACACGATCCTTGAGATTAATTGAGCGAATCGCACCGAACGAACATTTTCTCGTTAGAGAAATGCAAGAATTTTTACGTTAAGTATGTTGATTTACAATTTACTGTTCACGAAACCGAATGTACTTATATTCTCTAACCGTAGTCTTAGAAACTGATCGTCCGGTTTCCAAATCTGTCATATAGAATCGTAATATGCTGTTATACCACTTTTGTTTTTATTAACATAGGTTTTTAATAAGCTAACTCTCTAAATAATAAAACACAGTTTGGCGACATTTTAGTTCCTCGTTTCGAAAAAAAAATGATTGAATGAAATGAATAAAAGTCGATCGGATTTCAAACCTGTTCACTATTTTAACTGAGTTAATAGATGTGACTGATACTGGTCATAACCGATAACAAAGTAATAGTAACGAGGATAGCAGCGTGGTTAAGCACGCTTGTCGTGGTCAGTCTCTGAATGATGACCGTAATCTAAAACATATTAAAACACCCTAATCCCTTAGAGCACCTTAGTTCTGTTGAAGTACGAACATCTATCAATCCTTACAGGTTGATAGTTTGAAAGGCCTGATATACTAGTAGAGCTCAATTGACCAGACCGCATCAATCAAAACACTACTATTTAGTCATAATGAGTTACGACTGAGTACTATCCGATTGCCTAACATAAATCCTGACACATGGGATTTAAAAAAAAACAAAAGCATCCAAAATTAAGCAATAACTGAAAACACAATCGACCCTAAAAATTTTCCTATTTATAATGAGTGACTCCTCCCTTCATAAGAATCTGTCTAAACGATAGTTGCGGCTAGTATGTAATTATACAAGCAGGTAAAATACGATATCAAAGCAACATTTTCTTGATATTTGTTTAAGGACAACTCTTGCACTAAGAAATTATGTATCAATTTTAAACGTACACAAATATACTCTAGATTAACATAAAAAAATGTCTGAAATTCAACTTAGAGTAAACGTGGTGCTCATACCTTTCTTTGTATGATAACAGACTTTTGCCTTGCAAGGGCTAATAACGGTCTGCTATTATTATTATTGGGACAGCACATTTTAGTCGGGAAACGAACCCTCTATACTAACGAACCTACACAGCAGTCGCACGCACAATTTGTCTTAAAATATCATAGTTTTGAGACAAAACAAATTAGTCGCAACAATAATACTAACGCTATTATACAATAGAGTTCAACCTTGAAACTTGGCACGGTATTGTTATAAGTAGAGATTTTCCCATACAAGTAGAGCGATCGGCAGCATCAAGACTTAATAAGTTTCATGGAAACTTCACTATAACACACTTTAATATAATATATCATTAAAATAAACTAAATAGCGAAAAATACAAATAAAACGCCTGGGAATTTTAATGGACATTTTAATACACTTTTGTTTTTTTTTAGTGTGAAATAGTCACGGCTGTAAAATGGATCTGACGGTTACTGGTTTTCAAGATCGTCGTATTATACAATGTTGACCTTAGGACATATTTATTTGGATTCTTGTGAGTGTTATTAAAATTTAGAGTTAGAAGATAGTACACAATCAAAACAGATTGCGGACTCAAGCAATTTTTGTCAACGTTACTAGACCAACGAACGGTCAATCTGACCTAATATTTTGTTCATTACTATACTTAGTAATTATTTATTTGAAAGTCCTACATTAAAGCAAGGTGCTCTCCCGTTAAAATTTGCGTCGTCATCGGGAACCAAGTGTGACTGACCTACATAGCAGTGCTGTCAAACACACAGGCAGCTGACGAATGATCTTGACTTTTGAACCAGCAAAATGATTAGTTTCATAATTTTAGACTGTAGAGAATATTTTGGTCATCATCATATCAGCCGGAAGACGGTCACTGCTGGACATAGGCCTTCCTCAAGTTTCCCCAGCTTGATCAATCGAGAGCCAGTCTCATACATCGGTTGCCTCCTTATCAGGTCATTGGACCACTACGTGACGGGTCAATATTATCATATTAACCCGTCACGTACGGCCTGCGTTTTTCTTTTTATAAAGAAAATTCTTTCATTTCTAACCTTAAAACTGGCAAAATATTAAATTAATTTCATTTATGCATATTCATGTAATAAATCACAAAGAGGAGAGGTGCCTACAACATAACAATGTAAAATTAGATACAACACTTCATAGCGATTGTATATCACCCATAGGCATTTCATATTCTATATTATTTTGTTCTCTGAAAGTAGTAATAGACAGAACTACTACTATTTCCTATTACATTTTGCTAACCTGCTACCATACTCTTATGAGCGTTCACACAAGAGTGACACTGACGTCGTCGCAATTTTGCGTCTATTATATAATATTTCGTGGTTTTCAATTTTTATCATTTAATTGGAGATATATTTTAGAAATATTTTCTGAACACATTTTAGAATTACGTGAAAGCTGTATAAAAAATGAGTAACCGTAATGCTTACAGTTATTTTACTATGAGAATAACGCAGATCAGACAGACAGATCTTGACGACCATGTGAGATTTTTTCCTTTTTTCGAATTTGTCTTTGGAAAGTACATCAAATACAGCAAGCAAGGTTTTATTCTGTATTAGATTTTTTATTAGCACTGGCAGCGAAACCGCACCTGATGATAAGAGGTAAATCATGAATCACTAACGCCTAAGAAAATACATCTGCCACTGGAGTTGAGCCTGTTTTTACCGAACACAATTTCAGACTTTATATGTATAAAAACACAGAATTTTCAAAAGGGAAACCCACTATCGCTTACCTAACTCAACCCGGTGATTGAACGAGATCTGTATTCCGTATCACTGAACCTAGTCGCTTAGTTATCACGGTGAATGAGTATATAGGTTTAGTTTAAATGAACCGATATCTTCATTTTATTACAAAGAAATTGCTTAAGACTATAGATATGATTACGATCAGTGTTGTAACGGTGTTATGAAATCCCATACATTGATCGTGAGGTGAGATGAACTATTGTTTAGTACGCTAATTGATGCTTTATCACCTATTTCTAACGTATAGGCATCACGTTTCGGTACAAGGTCGGGAATAACAAGCGATTTTATCTTACGTTTTATTTAACGTTGTTAGTTAGTTTGATTTGTACTAGTAACGGTTTAGTAAACTCTACCAGCGTATACCTATTTTCTTTTAATTTTGAACCCGTTTTCAAAAACTGGACGCGAAAAGTTTTTTTTTATACGACTAAGGTGACAAACAAGCCTGATGGTAAGAAGTTACCGTAGCCTATAGACGCTTGCAACACCAGAAGCATCACTAGCGCTTTGCCGACCCTGTTAAAAACCTTTTGAACTCCTTTCTTGAAGAACTCCATGTTGTAGCCTTTCGGAAAAACCTCGACGGGAAGATCATTCCACAACCTTATCGTACGAGGTAAAAACAAAATCAAATAAGATAGTCAATACATTTATGGCGCAGTGGAAGTGTTTTTTTATTAGTTTAGTTCCAAAATATCATACAAACACACAGTTTGTTACCGAAATAGGCGCTGTCCAGAACAAAGATTTTATACTTATCTATACTACTAAATAAAGCGCAAGAGTTTGTTCGCTTGTTTGATCGCGCTAATCTCTAGAACCACCAGTCGGATTTGAATAATTCTTTTTGCGAATGATAGCCCAGTTCTTGAGAAAGATTATAAGCTATGTAACATCACGCTACTGGCGACGGGAGCAGAGTAGTAAGCAAAGACGTGGGTGAAACCGCACCGCGGGAAGCTAGTTTATTATATTTTATGTAGGAACTTAAAAATTGTTGCAACTTATTCTAAGTACCTAATTATATAATCTATATAATCTGTATATAACTGTATATCTATGAGTTATGTTATGTATAATAGAAACGCGCGGCGTTACATATTTTCCTTGCTTCACTTGCTTAGTATAATATTTATTCGTTCTTGGTTCGTTGTATTTATCAATATAAAATTGTCTTTTACACGTACTAGGAGTATTTTACATAAGTAAAATAATTTGTCATATTCCAGCTTACACTTTAATTTTACTCTTTTACTAATATTAAGGTGGGTGCGATTCCCACAAGGGACAAAAGTTTATGTGATCCAAGAATATCTGTACCGAGCCTGTCGCCAGAACACAAAGTTATTTGTACTATGATAAAACTAGCACAATAAAATTTTGCTGGTGGTCTACCTTTTCATACAGCCATATTGACATCTTGTCATGTCAAATAGGGTACAGCTAGACACCTATCTTTTAAGAGTCTTCTCGTTTATGTTAGAGCTGGATATACCACCGCCCTACAAAACAACCGCAGATATAACAACACTACCTTAGTCACAATCTTAAAGAAATCGCAAATGCACCAATATCTAAAATGGCATCGCCAGCAGCTTTCCTTTTTTTATAGTTGTAGCAATAGATACAGGCTTTAAGGGCACGAATAGTGCACCTACTAAGTCCACGAGAGTGGGTTGTTAATAACCCACAAGTGATCAGCCTTGCCTATTACCATTGACAGTAAAAGTATCTGAGCTACGTTTCCAAATTTAAAAAATATACATATTAACTTGATTTTCGGTAAAGTAAACTAAACAAACAAGATTGAGCGCGATTTGTTCGTGATTCGTCTTGCCTTGGCCTTTTCCGATTGGCTATCCTTTTTGCCATATAAAAACAGTCTCCAGTTGTACATGATTGCCATCACTCACACGCTATATGACTGATTTGCGACGCTATATATACTTCTTAATGTACCCACTTCTGACAGTAACCATATTTGTTTCTGACCTGTTGGAAATCAGGTCAGTCAAGCAAAATCGAATTAAAAGTGCGCCTATGATGCTTATATACTTACGCGCAATAACTTTTTGCATAGTCTGCTTTCAGACAGACCGAATTTAAACCAGGAACATACATAGCTATCAAAGAAATGTAATAGAAAGATACCAATTAAACAAAAAATAGTAAATGACAGGAATCTAAACATTAAAGTCAGGAAATCACCTTAATTATTGCTTCTACCGCAGTAAGTGGAGACACGTAAAAGACGACACAAGATTCATACCAAATAAGTTGAACACAGAAATTATTCAATTGGAAACTCATCGCGAGCGGGGGTTGGATCGCCAGGCACGCAACCGATTTATCGCACGCTAATGTCTCCGGCGTACTTTCCCGCCTACCACCATTTTACTTTCAAACGCATACTCAAATATACACTTTTTTTAGCAAATACAATTGTAATGACAGCAGTACTAATTAATTATATGCGACTTATTTGCCGCCTTATGTTTATTAATAGATCTGTGTTTGTCGTTACAGGTACAGAAAGAAGGAAGCCGTGCCGAAGACGATGACTTCAGACCAACGCCGATACCGCTCGGCAATTGGTCGGGCGAAAAACAGGAAGCAGCTGGAACTCTACAGGAGTTCATCAAGACTGACGCACCGCCCACGGTAGCTGCTCTGCCCGCTCACTACTGGGAGGACGCTCTAAGACATAGTGTATACCTAACCCTAGTCAGGGACAAAATTGATCAATTAATAGCAAAAGGTGCCGTCGTATCACCAGAAAGTAAGCCAGATAACAACTTATCAAAGGAAGTAGACGATCATGATCTTTGGGAAAAAATTAAAGCAGCTCCGTTTGATAGGCTGAAGGAAGATTCTCTCCCACCTGGTGATGTTGTCATATTAGCAAGAGGGAGATTGCTGGAAGAAAAAGACGGTTATCGGTTTGCTGAGGACGACAAATTTCCAGAGAAATGTAAAGATAATTGCACGCAAGCCGTCAAAGCATATTGGTCGGTGAAACGAGTTAGACAGGGCGAAACCGCTCCTGGTAAATATCACTACGAGTTAACGTTTGCAGTTACATCGCAAGCGACCAGGAAATTAAAAAAGCCGTATGAAAACCCAGTAAGAACATTTACAATAAAAGAGAATACTCCTGCTGAACGTCCACCGCCACCACAGATGTCCCGTAATTATGCACACCAACATCGTCCACAAAGAGCTCAACGAGCAATATGGATTCATAAGAACATACCGAATTACCCAAAGAGGCAATCAGATTCACTTGGTTTAGATAGAATTTTCTCATCTTTCTTTTCTGATGGCGACAATAACGACGAAGTTGTATACCGACGCAAGCCACAAACTTACATTCCACATGTGCACTCCCAACAACAACCAAAAATAGGATATGTCAACGGTAGAGACCTATATCACCAGAAGGTAATACCTGCCCATCCATCTAAGCAACAATCATTTAGATACCCTCGACCTCCTTTACCACCGCCACCTTTATACTTACAGCATTCTTACTTAGATGACCAGGGCGGGCAAAGTCAACACACGTCTTTCCATCACGAAAACATATATCAACCAAATTCAATCAAAACAACCAAACCAGCTGTTTTGCCAACACCGATTACAAACTTTCAACTTTTAAAAGAATCTTCTGTTGACGTACCTGTCAGAACAACGCTTAATGCAACAGAGCACACAACCAGGGAACCCGAAAGATTAACCGCGCCTTATAAAGCATACAGTCATAAATCGCCACCAGCAAGAGTGAGTTATTTCCCAGAAAACATCAGACCTCCAGTTTACAACGCGCCACCTGGAGTATTTGTTTCTATGGACAAAAAGCCTTTCAAACCGATGCCGCCTATAAAGTTATTCCACAAACCGATTAAGACAATGCCATTCGATTTTCGACCGAGCCCTCAAATTCTGGATAATACATATGCAGATACAGATTCATCAGCTGACACAGCTTTCAGACCTATAACGCTAAACCTAACAGATATCTTCAGTAGTAAAAAAGGGCATAAAAACCACCGAAAGCCTACGGCAGTTAAGAAACCACCCAAGAAACACGACAATATAAAATCCTATCCGTACCGTCTCACTACAGTGTCACCAGATATCATCACAGTTCGTGATGAGTCCAATTACCATGACGAATTGGATTGGGCGGAAATATTAGGTGCGTTCACTAAAACCACTCCGATGGGATCAAAAAATGAAATGGAGAAAATTATAGATATTGATTTCAGTACATCAACTACAGAGTCTCCATACACAACTACGGAAAAAACGGCAGAAGAAACAAGTACCAAAAGTACAACCACCTCTACCTCCACTACTACTACTACCACTTCAACAACAACGCCTAAGCCCAAGCGAACACGGCCTCCACCAAAATTCACGAAACCGGAAAAAGTTAAGAAGCATAAAAGAGTTACAACAACTACTACTACAAGTACGACGACCACTGCCAAACCAACACGGAAGCACAAGAGACCCTCGGATGACTTAACACCTCAAGCGAGCTCTGCAGCGAGTAGCGGAGCCAACTCTGTACGAGAAACCACAAATGAACCTACAAGCACCAGTTTGACATCGACCACGACCACGACGTCTACTACGACTACGAGTACGACGCCAACTACTCCACGAACTACGACTACTAAAGTACCAACTCTATCTAGTACTACGAGTACTACTACTACGGAATCGGAACCCTCAGTTGCAACTACGCAACCGAAGAGCAAAAATCGTTTCCGTCAATCAACGCTAATGCATAAAGGTACTTCTGTAAACCACGACAAATGGTCTATGACCGCACCTGATAGAAATAAAACGACACCAAACCTAACTGGAAAATTTCCACTAAGAAGAAAAGCATCTAAATTTCAAGGATATATTCCATCAAGTACTCCTAGACTTTTAGACACGGACAGGAATAAAGA
Source organism: Parascotia fuliginaria (assembly GCA_963082885.1). Classification (NCBI taxonomy): domain Eukaryota; kingdom Metazoa; phylum Arthropoda; class Insecta; order Lepidoptera; family Erebidae; genus Parascotia; species Parascotia fuliginaria. The sequence continues at coordinate 12,845,621 of OY720185.1, read as the reverse complement.
GGACCATGAAGATCATGGCTTTAGTTCGAACAAGGAAAATATTAGTAGTACAGCGGTATATTCTAATGATAATAAGCAAGTGAAAACACAGCAACATACTCAACGAATTGAAGAAAAATTAGACAATTATAATGATGTCGACAAAGAAGATTCGGAAATAGATGCTACTAATGAGGACAGCAAAAATGACGTACAAGAATCAAAAGATGATGAAGAATACATATTTCCAGCTACTAAAACGCCTCAGGAGGAACAAAAACTTTCAACCACTGAAAACATAGTGGTAGCGTCAACACATTCGACTGTTAACAAGACCAAATGCAAAAAGAAGAAACATTCAAATCTCACGAGTACCGAAAACTCAAGTGTATCTTGGAAAGTAGAAACTACCACAGTCAGTCAGTCAGTTATACCTGTCTCTAGTATAAGGACTACTTCAACCACGCCGAAAACCGCATCCGATTTGTTTGAAGAACTAATGAGTGGTTTCACCATGGATGACGAATCGCTTGAACTAAAGTCTACTGAAGCTCCGGAGCCGGATGAGAGTGAGAGTGCCAAACTCGAACAATTTATTCCTATTGATGAAGACCTTGAAGAGTTTCTAAATACATTTGAAGCAAAAAATAATCACACAGATAAATATGAACCGGTTGATGAAGAATATGAAGAAGAGGACGATGATGAAGATTCTCCATTTAACAATGGGGAAGATAGTTTCGATAGTAGAAATTTAAGTGACGAATATTACGAAGACGATGCTCAAGACAGCGAATCACAAAGCAGTAAAGACCGACCAATTAGCTTTTTAGAATTAATGGCAATGGAATAGACTGAATATTATTCTGTTGTTGTGTTAATACTCGATGTGTCAGCTTTAAAACTGTTGTTTCTGTCACTGATCTCTGTAACACTGGGCCTGAATTCTCTATGACAATTGAAGCTACGGGCTGTTGCTGTCAAATTAGGTTTTAGTTTAAGTTGGCGGAGAATACTGCACGTATGGTTGTGCGAAACTACGACTCTCCGCCACCTTTATGTCGTGGACACACATCTGAGACATATACTTGAGCAATTTTATTATGTCAAATTTCATCGGTTTCTAGTGAGATTAAACATTTAAAAAACACGACAATAAGCAGTCACTATCACACAGTAGAGCCACACTTAAAACTGTACCAAGCGACAGTCACATTACGTTTTAAAATGATTATAGCGAATAACGCCGCGTTGATGACAAAGGAGAATTATGTTGTTACAAATCATTTACAAGCATTTATTTACAGCCAAGTCAAATTACAATGTGCACTGTCCTATTTTCATGTTGCGTTACCGAATGTAAATATGTCTATAAGTACATATTCGCCACCATTAGAAGATAACTAATATGTTACGCAATTAGAATGTCATACATTAATTTATGATAGTAATTGACTATGGCATTATGGTAAATTGTTACCAAAACAAAAGTCAATAAAACAATTCAAATAGTTGTAAGTGAGTATATCTCCGACATTACTGTTAATAAGGAATATTATGAGGCAAAATCTTTAAAGTGCTTTGTCATAATAAGTATTATAAGTCAAATAATTTAAATCTTTCGAATGAAATTAACCAAAATGCATGTGCCCACTGAGAATACTTAATTAAATAAAAAAAAATTAAGTGCGTTTTATCTTTTGGCAGCGAATGACGTTCATTTAAGATTAGAATAAGTTTAATATTACGTTTTGTATAATAAATAAATTATTATAAATATAAGAGTTTTGCTTACCCGCTCCCTCCATGGAATATTTGTATATAGGTTCAGGTTTCAATGGAACGAATGCGGCGAATGATTCCGGCACCATGTCTTTTATTCGCTGATGGTATGACAACCTGTAGTAACATTAGACAAAGTTATAAATGTATGTTAGCGAAAAAATGTTCTAGAGTAGCGACCACGAATTTAAAGACGCAGATCAATGACCAGATAAGGGTGGCGGACAACCGATAAAGAAGGGCAACTCACGACCAGTCAAGGTGGTGAAAAGGCCTATATCCAGCACTGGACTCCACTACAAGAAGACTTCTACTACTGGACAAAGGCCTCCTACAACTTTCTCCACTTTCTCATCCTTAAGTTGCTTGCCACCCTAACCCAAGTTGTTAGTCCACCTTATAACATGTCTTACTCGCTACGTCTTCCGTATTTCACATTAGCCAGCATTAAAACAATACAAAGTATTTTATCTATACTATCATATAAAGCAGAAGAGTTTGTTTGTTAGTTTGAACGCACTAATCTCCGAAACTACCAGTCGGATTTGAAAAATTCTCTTTGCGTATAATAGCCCAGTTCTCGAGGAAGGTTAGGCTATGTAACATCACGCTACTGGCGACGGGAGCAGAGCAGTAAGCAAAAACGAGGGTGAAACCGCGCCGCGTAAAGTTAGTAAGTATATAAATATACAAACCTAAGGCATTTTCCAAGCACCTCCCTAACAAATCGAGGTTTTGGATGATCAGGGTCAAGTTGCACACAAGCTTCCCAATCTTCCCAAGACCAACGGTATTGGAAGTTGCTCAGATGATATGAGAACCAATTGACAAATCTGCAAAGTAAAACAGGATATAGTAGACAAGTTATTAATAACCAATGTGTTTGTTTCAAATTCATAATATATACTAGAACTCTATACTATTTATATATAGAAATATATACTGCCTCCGTGGCGCAGTGGGAGCGCAAGCGACTGCTGTGCACGAGGTTCGATCCCCACACGGGACAAAACTTTGTGTAATCTATAAATATTAGTTTCGAGTCTGGGTGTACTTTGAGTCCGTTAATTGTATGTTTGTAAAGTCTCCTGCGACACAAGGCTTGTGCCCTAGTGCGGGAGTTGTATTATTAAAAACGAAAACGAATACTTTTAAGGTTATCTTACGTTACTGACTTATTGAAGAAGAACATGGTGTAAACGCCTGGTTTACACCAAAAAAAAAACATCCACAACATGGCTGTATGTGTTCCAAACAATACAACAATACAATACAATGGGCTCTGAACACAATATCAGAGAATTTTACTTTGTTATTCATGTATTGTATTTATTCATTTGATATTTCATGTTTAATAATTTTATTATCAGTATGTAGTAAGTAGTAGAAATGGTATGTAAACTATTCATAACTATGCAATTATGAATTAATATTAAGTACTGTAAAATACAAACCTATCAAAGCAGGCAATATTCATAGTATCAATTCTCAAAAACAATATCTCTGTTGCTTGAGCGAGTACTTGCGGCATTGTTGATGGCTGGAGCTTGCATAACTCAATCAATATGGCACCGTAGCAAATTTCCAAATATTTAGGTCTCGGCAGATTGAACAATCCAGCAAATATTACTTCTACGATACAGTATTCTAGTGGTATCTTAGCTTTGTAAGGAAAGCATAATAATTGTGCGGCACATTCTTTGCGTTCTAAATGATATGCTTCTAGTATATTATTCAGATGTTCTTCAATAAGGAATCGTTCAATGGAATGTGCACCAGGCAGTACCGGCCCGTCGGGACAGTCTGTGTAGTCAAACATGCGGAATATGACTCGAGGCATTGGGTATGTGTCATTGTCATTATGTGGCGGTGGCTGAAATTAATTAATCTTTTATTATCAATTCATTTTGCTACAACATAATGTAATATTTTTTAAAGACTAAGGTAAAATGTTATAAATAATGCTACTTATGTATGGTTAGCTCCTAAACATAATACTTCAACATCTTTATACAGAATTTAATAAGTGGTTTCCATAACCTATGGACATAGTTATGTTTTCTAAGCATTGAAATACTGCTAAAATTAATTAAGCAGTTGTTGAACAGGAGAATAGGATGAGGAATTAAAAGGAAAAAGAAAGAGAATCCCTTGAAGGAAGAATACCCCTTTTCTTTTGGTAATTGCCAGATTATTAAGACTTTAAAGATACACAATAAACTTAAAATACTTTATCTACAGATGGAACTAGACAGCGCCCCGTGTCTAAAACGTGTGTTGTCTCCCTCGGAAACAAGGGTGGTATTTGGGATAAAAAGTAGCCTATGTCTGTCTCTGGCACCGAATATACCTATATGCCAATTTTCGTCAAAATCAGTTTAGCTGTTAAGGCGCTGAATGGTAACAAACAAACACATACATACACACAAACTTTCACATTTATAATATTTATAAAATGTTATAATGAGATCCAAAATAACAGCTCCTTAGCTTTTTATAAGTTCTTTTCATATGAAAACTGCCATTTATAATAACAGATAACACTAACTTCAGGTTATGTAAACCTAACTTAACTTCTATACCCAACTCATAAAATAGTTTTGATCTCCTTAACTACCATTTAAATTATTTTTATCTAGTGCCAGAACTTTTTATTTTTTATTTCAAGACTACATAACTACAAAAATCATGTTGACAGTCAAAGATGCACATGAAAGCATGTGCATCTTTGACTGTCAACATGATTTTTCTTTTTTTAATGGTAACAGAATGATTTATTGCTTCAAACATTGAATATAAATTATGTAGTCCAGAAATAAAAAATGTGAATGAAAACAGAACATGTGTACATTTTTCTTAACTCATAATAAATACCAGTTACTTTTATTCTTACCTGTATAGCAGGGAGTGTATGTTGTAAGGCTTCACAAAGTATTGAGTCAAAGGCAAGGTAAGGCCTTGGAATATGCTTCTCTGACCAATTATCCTGTTTTAACTTCTTAATCTGGGACCATAGACAATCCAAATACTCTTCCTGCAAATGAGGTGTGTCATTCGACCAAACTTTCAGTGCTGGCCAGTGTTTCTTACTGCGTTTATTTAAAAATATATCTATGGTTGTCAGTAAATGGTCTAGTTGAGATTCTTTCTTTTCATAAAGTTCTCGGCCAACCCACGGCAGTGCCGAGAGCACTGCGAATATAAACCAATCACGCCTAACTTGTGGGACCCCATCCTCATTTGCACAGTCCACTAATGTTTCTAGTAAAGTCAGGAGCGAAGAAGCAGCCAGTACGTGGCAATTAACTAAATCAGCAATGAACCTTAAACAGTATCTAGCAGCGTTCCACTTGCCGGTTTTTAAATTCTCTTTGAAAGTCTTTACAATGTAATCAACGAACTCGCCACCGAAATTATAATTTTTTGCGTTCAAGAGACCTACTAACGTTGCATATATAGTGCACTTTTCAGGCATACGTATCGCACAATCAGTGAGAATACGTAAAATTTTGACACGAAACGTACTCAAGTCAGCTTCCAATACGCTAGCTAAACCCTCCAAATTGCTCTCTAAACTGGAACTACTTTTCTCGCCAACCCTTAAAATCAATGACTCCAACCTGTCTTCGATCTCTTGGTTTTCTGATACACGGCGTCTCTTGCGATGAAGACGCTCTAAAACAAAAGTAAACCAAGGGTCATCAAACTAATACTTCATAACCTACAAAGTACAGCAGACTTTATTTGGTACAAACCATAGCCGTCGTCTTCATCGTGAGCTCTTCTCCGATTCATTTTTGTATATTTTATCGGACAAAATAATCAGACACTGTGGCAAAATGATATTTAATTAATAAAAAACGCCAACAAACACTAGTCACCGAAGCAAATCGAAGTTGACAGTACAGTAATGTCGTTTTCGTTTGGCGTTTACACCATAGACTTAGGTGATAGATTATAGACTGGAATAGACACAGTAAGATTTAATTTTATTACTTTATTTATGTGCTCAGTCCACTTAGAGCATTAAACCAACAGGAGTGGACACGCGCTCTATTTCCCTTGCGCAAAAGTCTGCCACTTTCGGCGGGGGACGGAGTAACACGAGCAACGCACACTAATTACAATGTTAACTACTAATGCATTTTTAAATCGCGTCGTTATACACGCACACAATAAAATTATTACACACTAGCTTAAACTAAACACACACAATCAGATTCACACACAGGGACATCTATTAGTTTACGCTTCCTTAGCGTAAAACAGTTAGAGCTTGACTCTGTCGATATTTAGTATCGATGTTTAGGATTTCATATACAAATACGCGAAAGATTTAATTATTTTCATGATTATTATGTTTGCTTATTAAAATGAGCATTATCTTATATTATATAGAACAGTTTTAGGTAATAGTAATCTATTATAGTTTTAAGGTTTTTTTTTATTTAAGCACTTTGAAATAGATGAAAGTAAAGTAAATAGTTCATAAACATGAATTAACTAGAAGTAATTCTGTTAATTCATGTTTATGTCAATATTACAGGAAGAATAAAACAGTGTTTCTAACTAGCACACTTTTTTGTAATTATTATCAAAGGAGCCCGTCATACGGTCGGGCTAAATTTATTTGTTAAACATCGTTCGACAAACAAATCTGGTTATGCGGTCGGGCTCTCCTACTATGTTTACTAATGTTTATTCAATACTTCCGATCCCTGATAGTACGGAACCCTCGGCGCGCGAGTCCTACTGGCCTTTAGCCGTCTTTTTTTTGAAGTTTTTTTGGCGCGATTGGGAAAAATGATGAGAGTGAATTTTTACGATGCGCGCGCACACCGACAGAAAAAAGCAACACCCTGAAGTTAGTTGCGAACCTTTTACACACTGAAGTTAGTTGCGGATCTTTGTGTGTCGTATCAGTACAAATAATCTGTGTGAATAAATAAAAAATATATTGGCGTTTATATCAATTCAAATATTTATGTATGTATGCGTTGTATTATTATTTGGTATTTTTGGATTGTTATGCTAAAGAAGTATAACTTCTTACGTGCGTACATGGGTACCCACTCTTTTTTTTTATTTTACTACTGCGCACAAGGATGTATGTTCAATAACCACCACCTGTTGAAATCTGTTCTAGTGTGGATTAAAGATTGTAATTAATTATTACGTGTCAATTTTACGTGTATTACTCCTAAGTATGTATGTATATTCAAACCAAATAATACTTTGAATTAATTGTCTGTTGCTATTAAATTTCGTTCCAACTAAGCAGAGCTTGTAATTGGAGGATTTTGTTCTGATTACATAGTAACAAGACACTGACATGAGAATGTATGAGTAGATTTTTATTAGAGAGATATTTTATCTGTTCAGATAACAAAAAAACAACAGAATATATTTCAGAAAGTCTTTATTTAAGTAGGTATAATAAAATACTGAAAAACTGTGCAATTTAAATTAATCTTATAAATCTAGTTTAACTAATCCTAGGTAATGCAATAAGAGGAGGTAGCGCACAGCGAGTTTACTTGCTAAAAACTGAGCTCTCCGCCGCTTGGGGGGTAGGGAGGAGGTAGCAGTGCTGGCAGCACAGAAGGCTTTGTCTTTTAAGCTGTTAGTCAGATACTTGTACGCTTAGGAACCCACTTATATGGTTCCTACAATATTGGACTCAAGCGACTCGAGGCGCTGCTTCTTTTGAAAATCTAAAACAAACAAAAAAAATTAATTTAATACTGGAAAACCAATATCGATATTTGTGATTAAACTGTCTCATCTCTAATTATGTTAAAGTGTGACCAGTTTCTTAAAAATAAATACGCTTATTTTTGTAAGAAATGAGCAATTATCTTTCGGAATAAAGTGCACTAATCTTGTATATTTGGATTTATAATCTCATTTTACTTGTTCATTTAATATTATTTTGTGCATTACTTGGTAAAAAAAAGATTGGTTTTAATTAAAAATAAATAAATATGGGAACGGTGACACAATAATGTACATCCAAAATGAAACTTATTAGATATGTCAACAAGGCGAGATATAAAAAAGGAAAGGTTAGTTTTTATGTTAATTCAACTTAAAATATTACCCCAGATTGGAGTATTGATGATAAGCCTGGCAACACTTGTTGATTAGCATTTTATTTGGTTAAATTGCTAATTTAATGCCTTATTTAATAATATTAGAACAAAATAATACTTACAGGTGGAATGTAATATTATCCTTTTGTAGACTTGATGTCGCTGAACGCTTTTTACACCAAAATACACTGCAATTCGGCATTTCTATTCAGACGCTATTACGCATGCACTGATATGTGACTTATGATGCGGAACGCGCGTCAACTAGTTTTATATAACGGGTATGACCGGTGGGCTGGTACCTTTGGCAGAGGGGTACGCCTGTCAGTGGCCTCTCCGGTTGGTTTAATGCTCTAAGTCAGTCCAGTTTGATTATTACGCGTAATAATCTTCAAGAAGACTTTGACTCAAAGAGTGAAACAAAAAATATAAACATGTGCTACTAATATTTTATGTCGATATTTTATCAGAGGGTTTTTAGTACTTCCCTGGCGTTTCCCGGTCGCAGTTGATCCGGTTATTACCGGTACCGTTTTAAATTTAATAGAAAATAAAAAAAACCTGTGGCACTCGGGGACTGCCGCGGTAAAGTTATTAAGCTTAGCATTTTTTATCAACTTATGCAATTATAATTATTTATTTATTTTTTATTTATGCAGTATTTTTTTTACTTTGATATTAATTCAAGTATTTTCTTTGATATTAATTAAAGTTACACTTTTTAAGTGTGGTGACCGATAATATTTTTCTTTTATTGAATAAATGAGAAGTTAAATCGTTTAAAATATTTTTATTATCTTACAATACATGTGGGTTATTCAGGAATTCTTATCTTCCTACTAAGTATTTTTACTCCGAAAAAGAATATAACTGGCACATTACATTACATTGATGCATTATTACATGATAGTAAAATCTTAGTTTCATTTCTATAGTTCTACCAGATAAAATTTTTCGCAAATGTGACAAAATAATTGGTTTGTGGTAAAAAATAGCGCCACTAGTGTTTATCCTGAGAAATATTTTTTTCATGGTGGGGAGTGTTAGGTTTTATTTTCGTTACGGAATTTCTTGATTCAAATGATGGCTCAAAGCTCGCGTTATAAGCTATGCAATAGCTTAAAAAATCTTAATAATATTATAAACTAGCTGCGCTCCACGGCTTCGCCCGCGCCTAAAATATGTTTTGTATCCCTCAGGAACCAGACTGATTTTCGGGATAAAAAATAGCCTATAATCGTCTCCGGCACAGAATCTATGTATAATATAATACTAAAACACTTGTTCTCTACTTAGTCTCAGTAGCGATGAGATATACTTGCAAAATTCAATACCAGGGCTTTTAAGTACAAGTACGTAAAAATACGAGGGTCGAAAACCAGGTTTTAAAATACTTGAAAGTATTTGTCATCCCAACCAGTCCCACCCGCTAAAGGTCGAGTTCGAGTATGACAACCCACTCCCGTCGCACCTACCACGAGCCCCGCGCCGCGCCGCACTTGCTAGGGCGTCTAAAATATTTGCATAGGAATTCAACTTGTATTCCCAGTAGCGTAAGGAACAAATTCCTATAAATAAAAAAATACTTTCAAGATAAAAGTATTTATTATTCACGAAGTCCGAGTGTGTTTCTTATCTACATTGAAATATGAATCATTTTTCTATGCTATCGTTCGCCTTAAAGCACTTACTTTTAAACTTGCAAGTTTTGAACGCGAGCGTCTTACCTAAAATACTTGCATAGAAATTCAACCTGTATTCTTAGTAATAAGGAGCAAATTCGTATGAATGAAAAATACTTTGAAAATAAAAGTATTTATTATTCACTAAATACGAGTGTGTTTTTTATCTACATTGAAATATGAATCGTTTTTATATGCTATGCTATCGCGCGTTCGCCTTGTAGCACATACTTTCATACTTGCAAGTATTGTCTGCTCGTACCAGAGCGCCCTACTTTGAAGCGAAACCCTGGTTTTAAGCCCTGGTAGCGTAAATACGTTTCATCTCTATTAGTCTGTGACTAAAACTACTACTTTAATACAATGTGTGTGTATTGGTATGTGCACTATGTGCATAAATTCGGTGCCGGAGACGAACATAGGATACTTTTTATCCAGAAAATCAGTGTAGTTTTTAAGGTATTAAACACATACCATTTTCTGCGCGGGCGTAGCAGGGCGCAGCTAGTAAAAATAAATAAAAATTATAGATTAAACCTCAGACAAGGATTACCTTGTTCTGTGGAGTAGGAGTTAGTACTAAAGACTACACACAGAACAAGTACTAAAGCATAGAAGGAGTGTTAATCACCCTCATATAGTTGTCCTATTTTTCCAAATAAGCCGGATACATTGAAAAGAAAGAGATAAATAATTTTGCTAAGGACGGCTGGTGTACACTGTAGAAACGTCAATTTGGTTACCTTTGGTTACCTTTGGATGCCGAATTAAAAAGCGAACTAATGTCAAATGTTCCAACTTGTCAAGGCCTTTAGACAATTTTGTCGGATTATACCGCCGCTCGTAATTTTCATTGTTGTTTATCTGTTTTGTGAAATAATATATGTTATTTAATAATTACATAATGCTATTGTGAAGTAAAATTAAGCCCATTGGATATGCAATGTCCTGCGTTATTGTAGGTTGTAAATTACATTCTTTTCGCAAAGAAAATCAAGTTTAAATCGTCAACTTCCATCGGTGAGTAGATAACAAACCTATAATATATACTAAAAACCTATACATAAGTGCAAAATACCTAAGTGATTTATACTTTACTATACTGCAATCATATTATAATCGTCTGTTTGCCATTCGATTCAGTAATTTTTAAGTATTTTACATTTTTACCAATTTGTGTAGTCATGTTCAATAGTGTTGTGACTTGTGCTGCATATTTTATCGACGACAAAAATATTACTATATTTTGTAGTTAACGATTTTGTGGTAACTACCTTTCATAGTGTTTCATACATTGTGTTGTTTTGCAGGTTTCCGAAAGATCAGACCGGAAAATCCATGAAGCAAATTAAGAGAGAATTATGTTATAATTATATTATGTTGTTACACGTTTAACGTTCCAGCGGTGAGGACGAATCTACTCAAATTTGCTCCATTGTCACGCGCCATACGACTTATTAATATTATTTCTATAGAAATTGATATTTTCAATGTACCCTGTCAAAATTCAAAGATGTTGCACAAAAATGTATAGTATTGGATAAATAGGTATATTTATTAGTAATTAGTTATATTGTTTTAAATTTTAGGTTTTTTTATGATATCGTATTGGATTTTTTATCCGTAATGATATTGTAAATACTTTTTCAATAAATAAATAATAAATAAATAAATGTTGTTAAGAACACTCACGCTCGCACTACGATCCGTGATGCGAGGCAGTGTGTGGATCGATCATGTATATTTCAATTTTCAATTTATTTAATTTATTCATACAGTTTACATTGTGTTTGAACTTACAGCATGAAACATGAATAAAAACTTCAAAATTATTTCACATTGAAAGTGCTCCTGGCGCCGCTGCCGGCCTATGCCATTCCGGTGAGGTGTAAAACGGCCGTTTGTTTCTTGTAGTTCGTTTACGAGAGCTTTTATGCAACCAGACCTCATTTTATTAGCATGTCTGTTAATTTACCATAGCCCATAGACAAATTTCATCTATCGATATCGATAAACTGTCAGAAGGTATCGTAGCACTATTAAACTTCTATTTGTCTCTGAGTGTGTACGCTTTATTCTCCTAATAGTACTTCTATGCTTTAGTACTTGTTCTGTGAGACTACACGTTTGTCGTCTATGGTTTTGCGAAAATGGCAAGCTGTCAAGTGTAAATGGGTTCACTGTTCACCGACCTGTACTTGTAGAATAGAGGTCAGTGAATTGGTTTTTTTGTTGTTTTGGTTGGTTTAAATCTCAGAACAAGGACTAAAGTGCTTTAGTCCTTGTTCTGAGGTTTAAATAATGGCTGTATATCTGTATAATTATGTTCTCTACTTTCTAGAGTTTCTAGTCTTACTACTTAGTCTGCGGTTCAAATCAAATCAAAAAAAATGTTGTTTCCTACCTAATAGTACATATTACATAGTCTGTGAAAGAAAAGAAATGCCAGCTTGTTCTGTGCTTGTTCTTTAATTAGTCTGTGGCCTTTGCATCTGAGCACAGAGACAATAGAGACATCCAGGTGTATATTCTATGGAGTACATCATAGATCGAGTACATTAATTTTAAAATTGCATCTGAGCTTTGCATCACAGAACAAGCAAAGCAACTTGTTCTGTGCTTTGCATGCACCGACTTTTTGAATTTACGCTTTAATTATTAATTAATAAATCTGCAGTATGTCATCAAGATCTAATTCTATAGTCAATGAACCTACTCTTACTCTTGCGTCCTCTATTATTTACTGAGAATGTCTTGCAATTATGCTGATGGCTTATCGCCATACGAAAATAAAGGCATTCTGGGGGTGCCGGAGGTAAGTACCTACACAAATAATTTACAAAACATTCTTATATTAGTCTTACAAACTCAGTTATTTCTATTTTCAGAAGTTTGATTCTTTGGAGAAATACAGTAAAAAATGTGAATTGCTAGCTCAGCTTATAAACCAAGCTAAACATGTGGTAGTTCACACAGGCGCCGGTATCAGCACTTCGGCGGGCATACCAGACTTCAGGTAATTATTTTGATTTTATAATTTGAGTGCAGGTTTCATTCAGATAACAAACTATTATTGTTTACTCATGATATTATTCATGTGACTTTTGTCATTTAAGATTTTTTCTGCACATTCTTTTGTATGTAAATTGTTAAGAGTTGTTAAAAGAGGTTTATAGATAAATAATATTTTTATCTCTGATGTTAATTTTTACAGAGAAACTCATCAGAATAAGAGTACTCTCTTTAAAAAAATATGTCCAGACTTAATATCACAGGCTTATGTATTTCTATTAATATACAGAACAAATTTCAGAGGTCCAAATGGAGTATGGACACTAGAAAGGGAAGGCAAGAGGCCCACAACAAACATATCATTTGCTGAAGCACTGCCAACTAAAACCCACATGATACTAAAGAAACTGGTGGAATGTAACAAGGTACATTATATTGTGAGCCAGAACATAGATGGGCTGCACTTAAAGTCAGGTCTACCAAGGAAATACTTGGCAGAACTGCATGGGAATATGTTTGTTGAAGAGTGTAATGTATGCAAAAGGTGAGAATTTATTTAAATATTCTAAATTTAGATGGCAAATTTAAAATCTAGATGTTGATAAAAATATCCAGTAATGGTCATATCATCTCCACTTTGTTGCCTTTGAATCGCTTCCAATCAGCCACATAGTCAACTAGGTAAGTTTTTGTTCAGCTTATATGTACATCCTAACTCTGTTTTCCTGAGTTTATTTGTTTATCTTTGCTAAAAATTATTCAATTTATTCTACCATAATTTGGTAACTGCAAAAATATAACCAAAAACATATTTCTTACATTATTTTTCAGACAATTTGTAAGAAGTTGTCCAGTAGAGACAGTGGGTAAGAAGTGCAGTGGTATTCCTTGTGCTGCTGAGCATGTGACAGGCAGACCTTGCAGGGGCAGGTTATACGATGGAGTCCTTGACTGGGAGCATAGCCTGCCAGAAAATGATCTTCTTATGGCTGAGTGGCACTCCAGGTGGGTTCAAATCTATCTGGATCAGATCTAGTCACAGTCATTCCTTGGTTGGTGTTCCTTATTACTTACCTTGGTTTTTATCATAATCATCACACCTTGGCAGGAAATTGCATACTGCATAACCACAATGATGGCATTACAGGACACTTGTCACAGAGTAGTCTTCCATAATAGATTTATATGCAAAGGATAAATGTGCATTCTTTCTAAAAACCATATTGAATGATTATTGTGTTGTTTCAGTATTGCAGATCTAAGTATATGCTTAGGAACAACTCTACAAATAGTTCCCAGTGGAAATCTACCACTAGAAACCATTAAATATGGAGGCCAACTAGTCATTTGCAATTTACAACCTACAAAACATGTAAGTTAATTTTTCAGTGTTCTGTCCGTCTCTCTGTCTGTCTATTCGTCAGTCACCAGGCTTTATCTCATAAACTATGATAGACAGTTAAAATTTTCACAGATGATGTATTTCTGTTGTTGCTATAACAATAAATACTAAAAAACGGAATAAAATAATAAATATTTAAGGGGGCTCCCATACAAGAAACGTGATTTTTTTGTCCTCGTTTTTGCTCAATATTGATAACGACAACAGGTATATGCTTTAAATATTCACAGAATATTTAGTTATATGTTCACTTTAAAAATAAATAATTATATTAAAATAACGGTCGGTTTTTTAACATAATCTAGAGACCATACTAAAGCTCAAGATAGCTAATTTACTAAGCTAATAACTAAAGCTTATTTCTTTTATATAAATGCTTATAAACAATCTTTTAATTTATACTGATCTGGACCCTTTAATAATAAGACTTTCTTCTTTAGAATTTTGCTGTCAGTGAAAGACCCACCCAAACATATGCAGTTATAGAGACATAATTGCTAATAACTGTAACATATCCTTACAATATTAATACCAGATCATCTTTACAGGACAACAAAGCAGATTTAATAATAAACTATTATGTAGATGACATATTAAATAAAGTAATGAACATATTAGATATAGACATACCTTCTTATAGTGAGGCAGACAACTTAACCAAACAGGCAGATGGAGCGATCATTGACTGGACTATAAACAGAAGGGATGTCTTACAGTTAGAAAAAATATTTAAATCAAAATGCAAAGGTGTAAAGAAAAAGAGAAATTTAGTTAAAAGAAAGAGTACTGAAGTGAATACAGTGATTGACATTATGTCAAAAGTGATAAAAGTGAAAGAAGAAGAAGAAAATGGTGTTGCAGAAATTAAAACTGAACCTGTTGTACAGCTAAGTGAAACTCTTTAGTATGTAAGTAGTAATGTATATTATAAATTATAATGTTGTGTGATTTTTTATGTAGGTATGGCATTTAAAAGTACATAATTTAATACAGACAAAGACAGAGTGAACAACTAGTTTTAAATATAATACCATCGTTCAGGGTGACTATGTGCCACATTTTACAGGTATTTCATTATTAATAAATAAAACCATACCAAACCAATCAATCAATATGGCGCTGACTGTACTTGAATTGCTATTGCTATATGGATATTATGGTCAACTGAGCCCACAGCCCGATTAGCCCGCGGGCTCAGTCGACCACTCTTGGTTTTTAATGGATGACTTAGCCCACTAGACGGTTAACTCAGCCCGCGGGCTTAGTTGACCACTTGCTGTGACTGAGGGTCTACTCAACCTGCGGGATCAGTCAACTACTTTCTACCCTTTTGTGGTCAACCCAGCCCACATCCCCTCTACGTTGCCACAATAATAATATATATTTAAAATTACTATCTATCATTAAATTCTTCACAAAGAGATTGCAAAACTTTCTTAAATAATTAAATAATTTTAGGTATTTGTCATAATTTTTGAATTGTCATTGAACTCTTGCCTAAATAATTACAATAACAAATTAAATTAAAATTGCAGTGGCGGCCATCTTAGATTTAAAATTTATTATAATGTATAGTATTCTTCTAGTCAAGCCCTTTTATTTGATACCCATATTGAGGAAGTTGTCAAAAAATATGTAATTCGCCATTTTGTGGCGGCGGTTATCTTGAACTGATTTTCATCAAACACCTTTCAAATTAAAAAAAAACCATAATCGGTTCATCCGTTAGGAAGCTACAGACAGACACACACAGACACGTCAAACTTATAACATATCGTCTGTTTTGCGTCGGGGGTTAAAAATGAAGTCATTGGGATAAATGATAAAATTAATGAAATTCTAACTGACTTTGAAAATAAAAATAAAATAGGACTGTGAATTTTTTTTTATACAGATTAGATTGATCGCAATATGGCATTGCATCACTATATAGTTTGGTATATAGTCATTTAGTTATTCAGATTTTGGGAAAAGGAATAATTTTATTTAAAAGACGTGAGTGGTTGTCTTGTATAAGTAAATTTTATTGTCCATCTGACAATAAAATTTACTTATACAAAAAACCACTCACGTCTTTAATTTTTTATTATAAAGAAAACTAAGGAAGCATTCAATGATAGTTATACATAGTAATTTTAAATAGATATTGTGTCAGCGTAGGAAGGTGTGGGCTGGGTTGACCACGAAATGGTAGAAAGTAGTCGACTGAGCCCACAGGTTGAGTAGACCCTCAGCCGCAGCAAGTGGTCAACTGAGCCCGCGGGCTGAGTTAACCGGCTAGTGAGCTAAGTCACCCATAAAAACCCAAAGTGGTCAAATGAGCCCGCGGGCTAAACGGCCTGTGGGCTCAGTTGACCACAAAATCGCTATATGTATGAAAAAAAAAAACAATTCCAAATATCTCGCTTCAGAAGGACACCAATTCTGGAATTTTGCGACTAATTACCGACTAACTTGGGGCATAATCAGATATTCGCTAGGTACTATGGTTTTCGAGATACAGAGGTGTAATAAGTACAGTAATAAAGTCTTTTATATATTCCATACAAGTATTCACTGGGTATGGATCCCTCTTTAGGTGTAGGCCTCCTCCCACCTCTTCCAGGTAAGGCTATTTTTCGCCCTTTCCGAACCAATTGGCTCTTGCTTTTTGGATGATGTATCCACCCAACGTTTCATCGGTTTGCCGACATTTCTTTTTCCAGGTGGTTGTAACTGTGCTTGTCCATCTTTTTGTTTGCAGTCGAGCTATATGGCCAGCCCATTTCCACTTCAGTTTAGGGGCCTGAGTGAGAGCATCAGTAACTTTTGTTTTTTCTCTGATATTGTGTTGTGTGAACAAGTTTATTCAAATCAAAATTGCAATCTTGTAGGAAACTACTTTTTAGTGAGTTTTTTTTACTGTTAGTTTTCTTTACATATTATGACATGGCGTATTTCAGTTTCCGAAGAACCCAGACTGCCTATGTCTCTGCTATAACTAACCTCTTGTTCTGGGTAGGCTGAAACAGGCAGGCTTCAATATTTTACATATTTATGTAAATACGTCTTTTCTTTTGGTGTGTTGGATAAACCTTTCCAATTGGATGTTTCCTAAATGCTCCTTCATCCATCCGCAACCAATTTCGTGAAATCCTTTTCTTGAGGTTTGAATATTACAATCTTCTAATATTATTTATTCGGATTCGTGTTACTCTTAGCTCCGAAATGATTTATTGCCATTTTCTGCCAACCAACTGCTCTACATTTTGCTATAGAGTGATAATCATTATAAGGGTTCTTGCACTGTGATCTTTTCGTAAACGTCTCCATTTCATATAGTGAAAGGAATGACTTGTCACAATAATAATAATAATAATAATAATATTCTTTATTGTACACACCATATATCAGATACAAGTTAAGAATACAACATAAATATAAGTAGGTACAATGGGCGGTCTTATCGCTTGGAGCGATCTCTTCCAGACACTATTACTATTATTATTCACAATACTAGGATGTAAATTCTCGGTAGCCTTTTTTTAAATCATAATTTTTTGTGCCATTGTTTATTCCAATTCCTTTCAGCGCTCTCTTGTTTCTATAGCATCTAAGAGGTTGCTTGAATTTCCTGCCACGAAATGGGACATGCTTTTATCTGACTTTTGTAACACAACTTTACCAGTATTGATTCCATACATGACTAGGGTTAGGTCTAAAGTAGTCGATGCGGCATTCAACATGCCTATTAGCATAACTCCAGAAGATAGTACCTACCTAAAAAGTAAATATTAAAATGCCCGCAACAAGCTATTTGTTTAAATAGCTCAACCTCTTCTGAAGGTAGAAGTAATAAGAGCTATTTATTTCTTATCAAACAAGAAATGGTGCATAATCGCAAATGTCGATGGATTGACGCGCTCGTTCCTTTTTGTTTTTTTGCATTCTGAATGAATGGGGAATAATCGCAAATATCGATATGGCGCCGGACCAGTTGTATTGGAAAAGTTTGTTTTCCGTCCATTTTGTTGGACGTTTATTTAGAGCTGTAGCATATTCAAAAGCAAGTGATCTTAAACTTTTGTATGTGAGGTCAGTTCATTTTTGATCTTGTCACGAGGTATTTTTCTAGCATGCTATCCTCGGTAAATACTTGAGCTACGGTGTGTTTGCTTAAAAATAGTTCAGTAGTTATGTTTTTCTTATATTTTTTAACTAGATAGAAAGCGTAATACTCGGCGTCAGTCCATATAATATATAAGCAGCTATTGAGCTCAGTTTGTTATCTGCCACAGTTGTTAAACAACGCTTCCAAGAACGATTCCATTTCATGTGTGACCATCACCATCATATAGGCAAATTTTACTATTCCATTGTATTACTGTCACTCTGGTTTATGCCAAGAGCTTCTGCCACTAGTGCATTACTCTACAAATACTCGAAGGGGTAGACGTAATTGAACTCCTTCTCTTTGATAGTATTTTTAAGGTTTAATAAGTAATTGGTTTATGCCAAGAGCTTCTGCCACTAGTGCATTACTCTACAAATACTCGAAGGGGTAGACGTAATTGAACTCCTTCTCTTTGATAGTATTTTTAAGGTTTAATAAGTAATTTATGTTAACGCAATCCTTTTTTCTTTAATTAGGAAGTCAAACAAGCTTACCTGTAAGTAAGGTTCGATTTCAATTATGTGAAATTGTGGTCTCCTCCTCGTATGATGAGAGATGATAGTGTAGTCCCGTCCGTTTAGTCATTATGCGCCACATATTCAAAGTGAAGAGCGAACATCCCTAACACGCGTGCCTCTCACTAGTCTGTAACTCTCATAGCTCATTAAGTTCACAGTATCCCCATTTATTGGTTTTACAACAAGGGGTATATACGAAGTGTTAACTTGGTATGTCCTTGGGGTAGGGAGGGACTCATCATCTTCGGAGGAGAGCACAATTTCACATAATTGAAGTCGAACCTTACTTACAGGTAAGCTCGTTTGACTTCCTAATTATGCTACATTTTGGTCTCCTCCTCGTATGATGAGAGATGATAGTGTAGATGTTTAAAGTCAAGTTGTAAAATCAATACTTAAGCGTTTTATTTTTAATGTAAGGGATCTTGACATTATTTATTTATTATTATATTTGGCTCACAAAAAAAGTTACAATCTGTTAAAGTTACATAATTTAATATATATACTAGGATAAGCACTAGACTATAACTCACAATATGTGGGCACAGAGAGAACAAAATAAAATTATTATTGCAAGGGTTAGTGTGTAAGTGATTTCACATGTTATTTTTTATGATAAGATGGGTTAATAAGGATTAGTAACGAGGACATTAGTTCACAAACAGATGTAAAGAACAGTAAAATATAAATAAAGAAGAAATACGAGAATGACAAGGGTCTTAGGTTCTTATCACAGCCTGTGGACTGCTGTTGTAGCTACAAAAAATACACCTAACATCCTTTTTAAACTTAAGGAAATTATCGCGGAAGATGTCTAATGATGAGTGTTGTGAAACAGTATCGTTGTATAGTCTACACTTTCTAGTAATAGGGTTATAAAATGAAGTGTTATTCTTATAGACCTGAAGGGCAAATACTTTTGTGGAGGTGACATATTATAACAAAAAAATAAATCCTCTTATTCACTAATTAACCTTAGGTAAAATTAATCAATCTTATTACCTAGTCGTGTAATTTAAACATTATTAAATATTGCTTCTGAAAAGCTCCTATTATTTATAATTGGTCTATTACAAAATCTCGCAAAGGTTGTTGACTCACCCGTCCAACCAGCCGCCCTTCTAATATCATCTATGCTTACTCCCTTATTATAAGCAGCCGACGTCGAAGCGTGGCGAGTGCTATGTGCTGAGAATATACTTATGTCTATACCACTCTTTTCCATAACTTTCTTAACCCAGCGGCTGATTGTACTAGGTGTCACAGATTTATAAGGTTTCCTTGTTGACATAAACAATAGATTAGAATTTCTTATTGATTTGGTTAACTCTAAATAACTAATAACAGCTTTGGCTGGGCAAATATTTTTCTTATTAAAGAAGGGAAGAGTCAAAAAGGGTTGCATCCTATTTAGCCCTGATGTCTTAATCAACTTATCAATCTTAATTATTACACAGTCTTTATTACTCACAATATTGTTAGTATTAATCAATGATATAGTCTGGGCTCTTTGGCCCGTAGCTAACATTAATAAGGTCACAGTCTTTTGGGTAATAGATTCTAAATCGTTTTTCTGACTATAATTTAAAACAGTAGACACATCCCATGTAATATTGTACTTCGGCTTAGGAGGCCTGAGCCTGAAAAAACCCCTGAAAAGTCTTTTTATTTTATCATCTGTGCCTAAATGTGGACCTATTATTAAGGCCAGTGCAGATCTAATTGAATTTAAACTTCCATAAGACAAATTTTCATGGAACCTCTGAGTTAAATGTTTGATGACATCTGTTATGGTAGGATTATTAATAATAATGTTATGTAATTTAACAGTACCTTGCCCATGTCGTTATAGCAGGTGAGTATTGATCTAATGTACTCTTGGATATTGAATTTATCATAATTTCAACTGCTTCATTGTTGATACCCAATGTTAAAAAAAGTTTCCCTGATAATAGTCCTGCCATCAGTTTCATTTTCCGATGTAGGGGATGACTCATTCTGCAATTGTTCAAGTAGAGTAGATATTCAGAAGGTTGAAAAAAGATAGGTTCCTGTATTAGAAGATTATTGTAAATTGGGAACCATGGCTGAATAGTCCAGTGTGGCACTACTACAATGCCTATTGCTCTGTCTGAAATATTTTTTTCTGGAGTCTTGAGTACCATGAAAAATGGGGGAAAAGCATAGAATAAATAGTAATTTGATCAACAAATAGTAAAGGCATCCACTGTTATTGCCCCCGGATCTGGGTGCCATGACACATAGTCTTGGCATTTAGAATTAGTTCGTGAAGCAAATAAGTCAATTGACGGTTCACCAAATGTAGAAACAATTTTTTGAAAATGTGTGTCATTTAGCTCCCATTCTGTATTACCTAATTCTTTTCTAGATTTAAAATCTGCTATTATATTGTCTTTAGTATTTATGTATGTAGCATAAATCCACAAGTTTCTAAGACTCACACCATTGCCAAATTTCTTTAGCAATATGATGTAAGTGAGTATACCTAACACCCCCTTGCCTATTGTAATACGATATTGCAGTAATATTATCAATTCTCAATAATATTTCACAATTTTTTAGATCTTTTGCAAAACATTTTAATCCAAAGAATGCAGCAATTAATTCTAGGGAATTAACGTGAAATTCAGTTTCTTCTTGATTCCAATGACCACTGGCAGTCTCGGAGCCATAAGATGCACCCCAACCTGTGTTGGAGGCATCGGTAAATATTTCTAATTTGTAAGAATTTTTTCTTATAGCATTAGTCGATGATACAATGTTATGAGACCACCATTCAAGATCGTGTTTACAATTTGAATTTAATGTAGTTAAAAATTCATAGTTCTCATTATTATTTTTTAATGTAAGTTACCGTTAAACGGGGTGAATAGACACAGTTTGGAACTTTGCAATTGACATTCATATTGTTTTCGATTAGTTTCTTTGTATTTAATGCAATTAATAATAATAATAATAATAATATAAGCCATCTCTATTTACCCAGGAGTTGGGATCAATAGAGACGATATATGGGGTTAATAGAAAAATTTTGTAGGGTTGTCTCATTTTAAACAATTATTACAGTAGGTATGTTCAAAGTTATTATGCTATAGTGTAGATGAATAGATTTTTTTAAATATGTCAGTGTTTTAAGACAGAAAATAAAAAGAAATTTTACTTTCTAATCAGCCTTTTAATTGCACATTATATTTTGCCAATTTAGTTACATAAGCAGACACATTACAGTGGGTCTGACATCCAAACTGAACAATTAAATAGATGTTTATAAATAATTAGACAAGAAGAGTAATTAGTCCGAATCAGTCAATAAATCCTTAAGTATTTCTGAATCGTTTTTGTAATAAGATGGTCTCCGCGACTTCGTTTGCATTTTCAAACCACTTGTGCTTGGTTGGTCAATTGCAGTATTCAAAATGTTTAAATGAGTATTTTTAGAAACAGGTTTCAATCGTAATGGTATTTTATTTTTCATGGTAATAAAATACTTCTGCGATAATTTTTCGTTGGCGATAATTTTTATCTTCTCCCTCCTATCTTCAAGACAAAGCTTTAGGTTTAGACAAAGCCCCTTCATGTATGGTATTAGCAATCAATTGATTCAATTCTAAGTTCTCGCTGAAATATAAATCGTCAAATTGTGAATTGTCGTCACGCGGAATCTCAACTTCTTCCCCGAATAAAGTAATATCTTCAAACACTACGGGCATCGTTTCTATATCTGTAACTTCTATTCTAGGCATTGTTTTTGTATCTGCAACTTCTATACTAGGCATTGTTTCTGTATCTGCATCTTCTATTCTAGGCATTGTGTCTGTATCTGCAACTTCTATTTTAACTTCTTTAGTTCCATTTATATCTTGGTCTCGTCTTTTAGTTTTTTTTCCTCTCCCCTTGTCTTTCTTAGTCTTTATGCATGTTATTGTAGTGGTTTCAGCAGTTATTATTTTCTTGGTATTTTCCAAATTATCCTCCTCTGTGTCCAGATACTCTTCAGTCTCAGTGCCAACACTTCTTCCTGAAATCACATCTAATTTTCTTTTTCTTTTTGATTCAGTTACATTCATAGTACCATATCTCATTTCCTTAAGAATATCAAGGACGGATTTTTCCACTGCATCTTCTTTGTTTTCATTATTATTTTCCTCAGGTAATCTACCCAAAACCGGATTTTCACTAATGGGCCATATGCCTGTTTTTCTGAAACCAGCCAAAATATTATCTTTGGCATTTTGGTTGAGATCAATAATAAGTTTTTCAAAAGTTATGGAAAGCATCCTTTTGGAACCGATGCTTGTGACTTTCCATCGGTTTTCTTCCATTTTAAAAGAATGTTGCGCCACGCAATCTTCATTGGACGGAAAAAGGCCACATCTAATGGTTGTGTTAGATGCGTACTATTTGCAGGTAAAAAAACAAACGTAATGTTCTCTTCGTGACACAACTTCATCACATCTAATGACAGGTGCGAGGATAGGTTATCACCTATGAGGCACTTCTTCCCCTCTTTTCCTCTAAAATAAGGCAATGCGGTTGATTTAATCCAATCCTCGAAAATAGTTACATCAAACCATCCGCTTGCCGACCGATTGTACCTTGTTCCTGGTGGTCCATTTTCGGTCCAAGTATCATAAAGGTTTGTAGCCTTGTAGACTACATATGGTGGCAACAATTCACCGGCGGCGCTAGCAGCTATCATCACAGAAGTTGATACCTTTGAATGATTCATCACCCTCTCGGGGTACTTTGTTCCCCGTTTTGTTAGAATTTTCTTGCGACCTGGTGGAAGTGAAGTGGAATTGGTCTCGTCGTAATTTACAATATGACAGGGCTCAATATTTGCCAGTGAAATTTCTAACTCCCGAAAGTAAGCTCTAATCAAGTCCGGTGAGACAGCTGCCCTGTTTTTTTTAATGTTCTGGCAATTTCTTTGTGAGATTATATCCTTATGTCTTTTGAGAAAGAAATCTGGTCCCGGAAAATTATTTTTAAATTTCAGTACAGTCCTTCCTTGTTTGTCCAAATAACTTTTCACCAGGTATCTTAAATCTACAGAATCTAGAGGATAGCCCCACTCTGCACATACATTTATATATTTTATCATATTCTTTTCTTCCTCTTCCGAAAAAATGGTTTGTCCACCTTGTTCTCGCATTGTCCTTGTACTATGCCTATACAAGACTGACTTATCTATATTGTACTTTTCAGCTACAATCTTTAATGAAACTTTCGATTTTCTATATTCTTCAACAGCTTGTGTTATTATAGATTCATCATACTTTTTGTATCTTTTTCCTCTTGGGTCTGGCTTATACAAACGAGGCATTTTGTACCTACCTATAAATAACAAAAAATATTGAATGTAAATTGTGCAACTTATACGTATAAAAATATCTATGTAAGTACCTTCATTATTAGTAGGGATTAAGCAATTGACAACCCTAGTCAGACTTTTTTTAATCACCCCTTTTTTGTTTTCATTAAACCCTGTCCCGTATCTATTAACCCCATTCGTCGTATCTATTGATCCCGTACTACGTATCTATTCACCCCTTTCCCGTTTCTATTAACCTCAAACCTAAGTAAAGTCAAACAATCATAAAATTTTCTTCAATATATCAATGAATTCAAATCAAAATCGAACTTACTTGTATAAAAACTTGATCCTGATAAACTAGGGAACACTTTATATAACTTATATCACACAATATTTTGTATTTCCTATATAAAATCACCAACTTTATGGGCTAAATTGTCACCGAAGGCCGGTTGATATTCAAACGTATTTTTTTAACTTATGCCTAACTTCACGGTGAACTGGAATTGCCATTTTATAAAAAAAATTTTGCCGTTTAACAAAAAAATTAAACATAGCAACAGTTTTATTTTAAAAGACTGGAGGTCAAGGCAAAAATACTTTCTTGGTTTTGTCTCCATTCACCCCGCGATTTCTATTCACCCCGTTTCACGGTATTTAAGTCGTTCTAGTTCTTTGGTGTAAAGCATACCATATTTAATAGCTGGGCAAACTGATACTAATGTGCCAATACCTTGAGCCAAAATTCTTATTTTAATTTGTTTTTTATTTAATAACTACTTTATTATTTTAAACATTTGTTTCTTTTACTTGTTGTAATATCTAATGTCATATTTACTGTATCGAAAATAAAACCTAAAAACTTACAGTACTGATTAGGTGTAAGGTTACATTTCTTTTTATTAATAATAAATCCCAATCTTTCTAATATACCTATTGTTGCAGTCATGTTTTCTAAGCATGTTTGGTAATCTTTACCTATACAGAGATAGTCATCTAAATAAACTACTGAAATAAATCCTTTTTCTCTTAAATATGCAACAACTGGTTTCATAATTTTGGTAAATGTAAATGTAGCTGTGCATAAACCAAATGGTAAGACATTAAATTGATAAAGTTTTCCTTGGAAAAAGAATCTTAGGTACTTTTTGCTTTCTTTATGTATACTGACCATGTAATAAGCATCTTTTAAATCAAAGGAAATTAAAAAATCATTTTTCTGCAAGATTTTACACACTGTTCTATAGTCTTCTAACTTAGTGTTCTGTAGGTATAAAAGTATTTAGCTCCTTTAAATTCAAAATAAATCTGAAGGATCCATTTGAATTTTTAATGATAAATATTGGTGAACAAAACTGATTCTTATGAAATTGACAAATTTCAATAGCTTTAAGATTTACAAGCTTATTGATTTCTAATGATATTTGAATAACCTCTTGTGCAGAAAATTTGTCATTTAGTGGAATGATGCTTTGGTGTAGATTTATTTCAAAAGGAATCTTGTAACCTAAGACCCAATCTAGACTAGTTGGATCACTGGTTATCTGCTTCCACCTACTAAAATGTATCGGAAGCCTGCCAACCTGATGATTCACTTCCTACGCTGATCCTTCTTCTCTGGTGGTCTCCTGTCTGCCTGTCGTGGTGCCTGCTGTCCTCGATGATGCCCCCCCTCTGCTTCACCTCGACTCGAGGAGGGCCCCGCCAGTTTAAAGATCTGTTTTGAGCACTGCTGGATTTTGGTCCTGATGTGGTTGGTTGAGGAGTGAATTTCTTCACATTAGGTATTTTCAACTCTTGTCCTGACTTTTGCACTGACTTGGCAGTCTTAATTTGGTCTGTAAGGTTATCGCCAAAAAAAAAACTTCCTGGTTCTGATTGCATAAGGAATTCTTTCATATTTTTATTTGTGACCGATAGCAAGAGAGATCTACGTCCCCTGGTGTCCATGAAAAGCGAATCACATAACAGCCGTGATTCATCATTTAACTATGGACTCCAACTTTTGATCTTTCATGCTCAATTGAAGCGCAGAGCCCAAACACGACAGGGCTGTTGTAATCTGTTGTTGTCTTTTATAAATGACCTGGTCTCTCTTCCTTGCAACATCATCATCAATAAACGCTCCTTAGATCTTTGAGTGTTTTCTTTTATGCATTTTCAAATAAATCGCATACAACAAAAAAAAAATTTCTTAAGTCTCTTGGTATTGGTAAAACCGCAATCGATAACGACGTTAACAACGTTGACCTTGATGCACTCAATGGTCATTTCTCTGAGCCTCCAATTACCTTAGACTTCAATACTAAATCTTCTACATTAAGTTATATTTCCTGCCTTCCTTTGCCGCTAAATACTGCTTTCACTTTTCACCCAGTCGCAGACTCAGACATTAAGAAAACTATCCTTACTATCTCCACAAAAGCAGTGGGTGATGATGGGCTAGATATCCAGATGCTTAAACTTGTTTTGGAAGAACTTGTGCCTATCGTCACCCATCTCATAAATTTTTTTCTTTGCACGAGCTCTGTTCCTACTTCCTGGAAGAGAGCTCGAGTAATACCCTTGCCTAAAACTTCAAATCCTTCTTCTTTGTCCCAATACCGCCCTATATCTATCCTTCCCGTCTTATCCAAAGTCCTAGAGAATGTCGTACATAAACAATTTTTAAACTATTTAAACGTCAATAGCCTGCTAAGTCCCTTACAGTCTGGTTTTCGCCATGGCCACAGCACTGTTTCTGCTCTGGTTAAAATAACTGATGATATCCGACTGGCCATGGAAAACAAACTTGTCACAGTTTTAGTTTTACTGGATTTTAGCAGTGCTTTTAACTCGGTTAATTATGACATTCTCTTAGGCATTCTTTCCTCACTTAATGTATCTTTTTCTGCGACTGAGTGGTTCAAATCTTATCTTCATGGTCGCGCGCAGTCTGTGCACTTAGAGGAGAGATCCTCTGCATGGTGTGATCTGACTGCGGGTGTACCTCAAGGTGGCGTTCTTTCTCCTCTTCTCTTCTCCATTTTTATAAATGCACTCTCTAAAGTTATTACTTCGCACTATCATCTCTACGCAGACGACTTGCAGATATATCGTCACACTGCAGTGAGCAACTTGACTGAGACCATTGCTGAAATTAACAAGGATCTCGCTAACATTAGTAGTTGGGCTCAGTCTTATGGTTTACTTGTGAATCCAGCAAAATCACAAGCGGTTATTATTGGCGGTAGATATATGATCAACTCTATAGATTACCAGTCCCTTCCGCCTATAACCTACAACTGCACTACCATTTCGCTAGCAAAAAGTGTAAAAAATCTGGGTGTTTTTATGGACTCTTATTTATCATGGGATACTCACATAGCAGAGGTAAGCAGGAGGGTGTTCTGCTCGTTTCAGGCACTCAAGCGACTTCAGAAATTCTTACCTTTTCAAACTAAAGTTACTCTTGCACAGTCCCTTCTACTACCACTCTTAGACTATGCGGATGTCTCTTTTCTTGATGCTAAGGAGGAACACCTAAATAAACTCGAAAGACTGCAGAATTTGGGCATCCGCTTCATTTTCGGTTTGCGAAAATACGACCACGTTTCGGAATTTCGTAAGAAACTGAAGTGGCTACCTATTCGGCAGCGTCGAGATACACACATTCTCTCCCTTCTCTTTTCTGTCCTTAATAATCCTACTTCTCCTTCCTACTTGCGTGAACGCTTTGAGTATCTTGTACCCTGTGGTAAACCCTGTCGATCATCATCTTCTCTTCTACTTCGTACTCCTCTTCATAGTTCTAGCCGTTACGACGGTTCTTTTACTGTTCAGGCGGTTAGGTTGTGGAATTCTCTTCCTCATGTCATCCGTGAAAGTACTTCTGTGGATGTGTTTAGGAGTAGAACAAGAGAACATTTCCTGTCATTGGTTCATTAGTATACTCGTATTTATTATCGGTCATAATTAATGTATGTAAGTTTATCAATTTTATATATCATTATTATATTATTATGTGTGTATTATTAGTATGTAAGTTTATTTGTTAAAGTATACACTATAGTATACAAAATAAATAGTTAAGTTTTAGGTTAATAACTCTATCTCTTTTCATTTTTATCTTTATTTCGGTTGTACACTTCACTCGTTCTCACACTAATATTTTTCCTCTACACTCTGGGTTTGCTGGTAGAAAACTCATTACTGAGTTAAGCTCGCCTTTGTACATCAACAATTTGTAAACATTATGTAAATGATTTTTTGTGTGTACAATAAAGAATTAAAGAAAGAATTAAAGAAAAAATATTTGACGCGTAGTTGACATAAAGAACGAATGAGCTATGAGAGTTACAGACTAGTGAGGGGCACGCGTGTTAGGGATGTTCGCTCTTCGCTTTGAATATGTGGCGCATGACTAAACGGACGGGACTACACTATCATCTCTCAGCATAATGTTGTAAATTTGCTGAAGCGCATCCGTTCCACCAGTACGGATTAACAATTTTCCTAACACTTCCTGCAATATTTCTGCACTCTTTGGTTGTTCTGCAGCCCTTCACAAAACATGACACATTTCTTTATGATTGCATCAAGCATTTTAGACAAGGGCGTGTTCTATGTTCCTGCCTGTAGTTGCGCATAGGCTTAACGTGTGCGCACAATTTATTTTTTGGCAAGAAGAAAAGAATATATTGCATGTTACATTGTTTGGGTATTACATACTATGCATTTGTGTTAATTTTGTGTTGAACTTTCATAGATTGATTGGTTAGAGTAGAATCACCATGGTTTAATTTTAGGAAACTGTATATAAATAGTGAAAGTAAATTAACACGTTTAGTTTACATTAGATAGCATTTATAAAATTTAATATATTTAAGCTATATCTAATGTAAAATATAACTGCCAATTTAAAAAAAAAAATCATTGCATACAACGAGAACTGGTAGTGTTACCATACATTGCAATAAAAAAAAAATAAGTTGTTGTCGACATGTAGGATGTAGATTCGGCAATCATTGTTCCAATAGTTGTAGTTCAAACACAGAATGTCTCTATTTGCTTTTGTAAATAAATGTACCATAAACTGGTGTGAATAGAAACAAAAGCATTTAACAGTGCTCTCGAAAAATTCTATTCACCCTCTTTTGTCTCGATAAAAATGTTTTGTTAATAAATGAAAAACCTGGTAATAAATTATTTTGTATTTATAAAAAAATATTTTAATTTACAAAACTTTACACTGTACCTATTCTTTGGTCATGATAATGGAATGTTTTAGAATGTACTATATCAGTACTTTCTACAGAGAGCAATAAAATGATCTCCTAAATATTTGTACAAATTAGTATAAAAATATACACATGAAATAATAAGTAACACAAATCACAGCTCCAACATAGTATCAAATATAAAAAGTGCTAAGTGGATAAGGTGAACTGAAGGCGTGATAAACCTCCGACAAAGTTCCTGTCCCTTTCCCTTAAAGACCTAATATGGGCCAAGTAAAAAAATAAGTAATTTGAAATGCTATGATCGTAGCTAAAGGCACGATCAAATTGTCAATTTGACATGTTTTCGCTTCGACCAAACCTGATACTCCGGCCGCGAAGACAGTCCGCATCATTGCATACTCCGATGCTAGTAGTCCTGTAAAGCGATTAAAGCTATAATCTCTAAAACCATCATCATGATCAAACATCTTGACCAACAACTTGAAACATGGGCGGAAGTGGTAATTTTAACAATGTGGTTATTTTGAAAAAGTGATCAATTTGAAAAAGAGGTCATAATGAGAAATTGACGTTATGAGAAGAAAATAAGTAGTCATTTTGATGTAGTTGTTATTTTAATATAGTTGCCATTTTAGAAATGTAGTCATTTTGCGAAAGTAGTAATTCTGGACCTAATCCGTAGCGAGGTACGTGCAGGTGGTGGCAGTTGCCTCTCCCCTCTCAGAAGAATTGTAGTAACGGTTTTAAGGGCTGCGCAATCATAAACACATTCTGTTACCAACACAGCACACTATCACAGGAAACCGTCACAAGTGTATGTGTAAAGTGGGAGTGGCTGATTTCACGCTGGTTCTATGAAATCAAATATTTATTGGTAGCTTGTATCCCACACGAGACACAAAGGTGTCCACGTTTGTGCAGTGCCTTAAGCTATGGCGTAAATAGCAGTGGAGAAAGCAGTCACCTCCCTCGTCCCTAGAAAAGTTGTAGTAATGGTTTTAACGAGCCTGCCCCTTAACAGAATTCTGGCTACGCCCTTGTGCCTGAGACACTCAAAAATTACAATTAACATGCTATTAAGTTATAATGTTTTTTTAAACGCACCCAACATTGAACCCAGACAACAAATATGTATGGATCACAGTTTGTAATTTGAGGTCGAACCCACAATCCTCCAATCTTATATCTTTAACAACATGGCATAATAATAGTACTTACCGACAAATTGGAGCACATAAACAACAGCTATTTGGCACAAAACGTTGAATGCGGTGCCCTGTATTGATTTGTGGCCATCTGCAATATTAAACAATGGAAATGTCAGTACAAGTTAATGTAGTGATTATATACTATAAGTACTAGCTTTCCGCGGCGCGGTTTCACCTGCGTCTTTGCTTACTGCTCTGCTCCCTTCGCCAGCAGCGTGATGTTACATAGCCTATAACCTTCCTCAAGAACTGGGCTATCATATGCAAAAATATTTTTTTAAATCCTACTCAGTGCCGTAAATAGGGCGGTGCCACCGGTGCCCAGGCACAGGGCGTAGACTCTGGAGGGCGCAAGAATGGCCAGACCAGGCAGGACTATTATTTTTTCGGTTTGCTCCTGATAAGTTCCCGCTGCGCCCCTAGTGCTCGATTCCAACACATACGTACCTACATGCCAGTATCATCAAAAACGTCTATTTAAATTAGACAAAACATCGCGCTCATTTTTTTGGCAGCGCACGAGCGTATTTGTGTTTAGTGTTTATCGGAGTTAAGCCGCCGGCCGGCTACACGGTCGGTCGGAGACTAAGCGGCGGGCGAGTACGGGCGGGCGCTATAAAGATTTTTTTAATTATTATAGAAGTATGAAAACCATAGTGGCCCAAAAATTAAATCTTAAGCATCAGGGTGGGCAACGCATTTGCACTAGTGAACTTGCGATTGAGTTTTAGTGAGTGAGACACAGTGGGTGGTGTAATAGGCGAAGGGTCCACTTAACATCAGATGGCTCGTCTGCTTGTTTGCCCACATCAGTTCTTTAAAAAAAAAGATTTTTCTTCCAAAATATTAGATAATTGGTCCACCAACACCAAGTTCCTTGTGCTTTATTTTATCACCCTGAATGAAATAAAGTAGGCCTATACATAGCATTGCTCTAGGGTACCTATAATATCTAAAAAAAACAAGGGCGCAATTATAGAAGCTCGCACAGGGCGCAAAAAAGGCTATTTACGGCACTGATCCTACTGGATTAGCGCGTTCAAACAATCAAACTCTACCGTTTTATTAACCGACTTCAAGAAAAGGAGGAGATTTCTCAATTCGACCGTATATATTTTACAATATACTATAAATATACTCGTTGATTACAAGTGTGAGTGAAGTAAGGTTATTTCTGCAAACTGAGAACACACCCATGTCTAACCAAATACTTATGAGTACTGAGACCAACGATATTATATTGCACTATATGAATAACATAACAATTCAATTCAAGCCAAGAATTCTTATTTTATTTATTTTTTTTTATTTAAAAAACTTCACATACATACAGTATATAGGCGGACTTAATGCCAAAGGCATTCTCTACCAGTCAACCTTTTGAGGTGGTGCAGAGAAACAAAGTAGGTGCACAAGAAGTTACACAGTTTTAATAAAAAAATTAGAGTAATAATTCTAATAAAACATATTAATTATATATTAAGAATTCTTATCTTCTTCTTGGCATGAACATTGATCAACACGCTTGCTCAAGACGGATTGGCAATTTCAGACAAAAAATCAACTTATTTTTGTACTGACCTGCCCATTTATTAAAACCGTATTTGGCTCCGAACCAGCTAGCCGCTGTGTCTCCTACTCCTACAGAAAGCACTCCGCTTAATAACTCCAAATGATAATTCTTGTGTATTGGCACTAAAATAAGAGGGCATGCAAGCCCTACGTATAAGTACATAGCTGTCATTGCAAAGTTGCCGATATCCTGGAAGAAGCAGTCAGGAAGTTAACAGAGGTAAAGTAAAGCAAAATATTTTTTAGAAAATATGTGTCATTGTTGTTGGCAATGTCGTAAGATTTGTTAAATAATTTTCAATTTATTACCTTTTCATCACTGTACACCAAAAATGCTGCTTCTAAACTAGGTGATATTTCTTTTACATCAGATTTTCTGATTGCCTGAAAAAGATAGTAGCTTAATTTTTTAGTAGGTAATGAAAAAATTACAGAACATGGCCTTTTGAGTAGGTAATTTAATTAATGAAGGAACAACCCTATAGCCTAAGAGAACTAATACTACTACTACTCTGTAAACCATTTGAATGCACTAAAATACACCAATTGTAGTGCCCATAGTGAATAATTCTTATGCTAGCGAATTCTATTATGGCGTATTTACATTGATCGTTTACTCAGTCGTGGCTAACCGTCAGGCTAACCACCAATACAATTCATCGATGATTAAATTGGTCAGTATCAAGCATGCGGGAACTCTGGACGTCTTCTTCTTCTTCGTCATTCTCTCGAAGCTAACTGCCAAATGAAATCGGGCGAACGGCCTGTGGGCGCTTACGACCATCGGGCGCTAACGACCAATGTAAACGGTTCCCCGCATGCAGTCCCTATGGCATGCGTTACAGAAACCTCTCGCATCCCGCATGCGGGCGGTAACGATCAATGTAATTGCCCCTTTAAGGGTTATCTTGCACAGATAAGACATTCTAGAGTAGAGACTTTTGAAAGCAAGTTTTACCTACCTCAACCAAAAGCAGAGCAGCAAAACCAAAACCGGCAGCAAAAGTCATTAAAGACACGTCATACACGATGCCTGACAGGAAAACCAGTGAAGCTAGGATATGAAACATCTTCCTAGTGACAGTCGTGGCCTTTACGTTAATCCTGGTCCGACAATATAATGTTAAACCTGCCATAGCTGTCAGGACCATCCAAAATAGAATTAATTGTATCTGAAAAAGGATTACGAATTTCATTTATAATATTAATATTTATTTATCATATTATTATGACGATCGACAACCTGATTAGGCTGGCAGGCAACCGGTGAGGATGGTTCTATGTCCAGCAGTGGGCGTCTTTACACTGCTATGATGATAGGTTGTCGGTCACATAACTAAACTTATTCTTACTAGGCATTTAAACCCTTAAGATCTTTAGCCCTACAGTAATATTATTCTTGTCTTTACTCACCCTTCTAATATCAAAAAAGGTGAATACTACAATATGCATCAGGGCATCATATCCACCAATAACATGTAGAACAATCAAACCAAATACGCCTCCCACACATGTTATATATGAAAGTGTTTGAATATCTTTCTGCTCGCCACGCAATACGCACAAAGACATAAGTATGATTCCTGTTGATATAAATATTGCCTGAAACAGATATATAATACAATGTCATCATTATCATCATCATCATTAGCCCAAAGATATACACTTTTGAAAATAGACCTTGGTTTTATATAGATACTAGCAGTGGCGTGCACAGAGATTTTTGGCAGGGTAGGCATTATAGATTTTAACAGGGTAGGCACTATTTAATTATGTTGCTAAAATTGTGATTTTAAGCCATTATTAAGGTAGGCAGTGCCTTTCTGCCTATATGGAGTGCACGCCACTGGATACTAGCTGCTCCCCACAGCTTCACCCGCGCTTAACATGAGGTTTGTCTCCCTCGGGAACCAGACTGATTTTCAGGATGAAAAGTAGCTCTGTCAGTCTTCGGCACCATCTCTATCTAAATACCAATTTTCATCGAAAATAAAAAATGTATACTACACAGAAGAAAGACTTCAAGCACAAAATTAACAGATACAAAGACACAAAATCAAATAGTCTCTTTTTCTTCATATAATCAGTTATTATATCGTCTGCTTACTGGTAAAACATGATAAATGCATTTTTTATCTAGAATGACTTATGTATGCATACACATGTAATTTTCGTTGCTTTATCTACTGGTAAAACAGAATAAATGCTAGGACCGTTTAATACAAAGATACCTTAATTAACAATATGGTAAACGACAATGAAATAGTAATAATCATTCAGATAAACAGAGGTAAATCGCCTTACCATCGAAATAAAACTAAACAGTATGAGTAAAGGACGATATATCACTTTACGATTCTTTCGATGTAGATGTGGTATTTACGTACCTATGAAGTTTAAGCTAAGCTAAAATAAGTTAAATCATTTATTTATGTTTGTTTTCTAAAAACACAGGTAAAAAGATATAAATTAATTTAATGTTTTTTTGTTGACAAACCCGTGCTAGATAATGGTAACTAGTAAAACATCATAAATGATAAAGACCAGCGAATTATGAAGATTCTTCTGAAGAATGAAAATCAATACTATGGATGATTTTCATACTTTAGAAGAACTTTTACAACTAATTTTATTTGATTATAAGCTTTATGATTGATATTACAATAAATACTGTCCAATTGTTTTAATAAATTGGTATTTTCATATCAGTAACACTTTATGTTTTTGAAATAATTTGTATGAACGTTTTAATAGTAAGTGCATAATGTGTTTAAATTCCTACAAGCAAAATGAGATAAATGCAGAATTTCACCCAATAATTCCATAAATTAATTCTATACGCACATCTTTTCTGATGTAATACCTAGCTTTTACCATTACCTTGTAGTTTCCCTTAAATGACTGAGCATTTATGGCAAATAAAGGTAATAAATCTGTGTTTTTCAATTACAGGTAAAACCAGTTAAGTGCATGCCCTAGGTCAATAATAACTGATTTACTGCCTAATTTTCTGAAAAATGTGTTGCTTTAATTTAATTGAGATACATTTGAATATTTTATCTATCATTTGGCATTAAAATATTTTATATAATAAATATTTTAATGTTAGTTGTAAATCGTTAACTTTCAAAGCTTAAATCTCAGTTCAAGGAAATGTGCAGTTAACATACTTTACCAGTAAGCAGACAATATTTGCCAAAATATAAGTATAACTGTGTGGTAGAAATTACCTGCCTACTCTTTTCAAAGATTAAATGTAAAAACAACTTACAATATTAACATCAATAATAAAATTAAGGTCAGGATCAACAGTATCTTCAATTCTGTAGAATAACCTTAAGAAAATTGCTAAGCCAAATAGCACAAGACCTTGTACTACAATCAAAGCTTCACCGATGGTAAATACTTTTGGACAAATATTTAAACATAGCCTCATTAAAGCACTGAACTTGTATACTGATATAATAGATAATAGTAAAGAAAATATTAAACCTGAAAATTAAAAAAGGAATTAACACATTTTCTTATTAAATATGGATATTTTGTGTCGGCAACACAAACACTCCTGGTGTTGTAAGCATCCATAGGCTATAGTGGCTATATACAACCTTATAATAGGTACTCTAACTTTATAGTGAAGCCAAAGCCTTCTAGGCATATAAATTGCACTAATTTATAGTGTTGATTTATGATATTAGAGCACAAAACTTCAATGAAATAACTAGCATGTGTCTTAGGAAAAAAATGTACTAAGAATCACACAAGGTTTCACAAGATCGAGATGGAAATTCATCAAACTCTACACAATATGTCTTCATCTAAAATTATATTAAAAGATAGATACTTAAAAATAAAGCTTATACTATGTTATGAAGACAGCATCTTATAATCTACATTGAAAAATTTAGAATTGGGATAAGTAGGCAAGGACAAGGTAAATGAATGATTGAATTATGGTGTAGGGAAACCATATAGTCTCCTGTTTAGAATATTAATTTAGTCAATTTTATGCCATAGGTGTTGTAAGAAATGACTTAAATAACTAGGTAACATAATAGTAGTGTTATCATTTATCATGCTCCCCACTGCTGTTAGAAAACTTTTAAGTATTAATAAAAATATTCTAAATAAAAATTTCAATGCACAATTTGACATTTTCTAACAGCAGTGTAGAAGCACCTCCACATACATACTAAATATCACTTTACTGGAGACACCAAGCCTTCTAAGCCTGCGATTATTAAATTTCTCATTTTAGTAAAGATTATTTACCAGCTTTTCTAACTTACCTTGGTCCAGAAGTTGAAACATTAACAAAGTAGATACAAGACTGGATGCAGCACATCCTGCATTAATATTAGACTTCAATACAGTACATGACACACTCATAAATACTATGAACAATGTACTGGCAAACAACAAGCCCACAGATATACAGGCTAATATTTGGTATAGCAGAGACACTTCATGTTGTATTGTGTATAATACCAAAATTGTTGGCAGAAGCAAACAACACCAAAGCCCATTTGAAGTTGATGGTCTGAAAAAAATTTTTAACTTTGTAGTCTACCTATTTAATTTTCATAAATTTTGCTAAGGAATAAAATATTAATAAGATGATCAAAGGAGTCTCTCGATTCTGCCAAACTCACTTAGTGTTTTTCGTAGTGGTCAGTGTCGAATGCAGGCTTCCCGGTGCCTAGACCCCAAAAAGTAGACTTATGTGTAACAGTGGGCGACGTACGGTATCGCCTAAAGCTGTGATGATGAAGATGACAAAATAAATTAAGTAATTAAGTCCGCCAATAAACTCCTCTTAATTTAAGAAGTGTTAAAAAATAAATAAACAAGAAGATCATCCATACCTCGTTTCAATCTGATCCTTTCTTAAATTTCTTTTTATGTGATTATCCAAACTGGACATTATCATGAATAGTCTTGTCTCTCCTAACCATTTTGTAATATAATCATAATAAGATAATCCACTGATATTAAATTCACGTTCGTGAGCGGACGCCATCAGTCCTTTTCGATAATTTTAAAATATATTTTAAAAACTATTTAATTTAGAAAACAACTAAGAACTTTAACCTCAAATTATGTACACAACACATAGGTATTCTAGATATTTATTAAATTTCTGTTCTCGAACCCGTTTCGTTTGTTGATAAAAATTTCAAGATCACATCACAACAACACGTCTGACATGTCATTACGTACTAGGCATGAGTACACACCTATATCCTCGGATATAAATCCGGGACTGGATATGTCACGACTCCTTCCCTTTCCAAAAATATTTTTTTTATATCCGACATATCCATATAACCACGCAACTCCGGACTGAGAAACATTTAGCGATGACCGAACACGAATCTTTAACAGAAGCATCCGCGACTGGATATATTATGCCACGACTCCTTCCCTTTCCAAAATATTAATATCCGACATATCCATGTATCCACGCAACTTCGGACTGAGACGTTTGTTTGCCTTCAAAGTCGCTACCAGTGTTCCGGCGATGACTAAACACGAATATTATGTCAAAATTAATTAAAGCAGCCGCCATTTTGAACTTTGCTGTTTTTGAACCTGTGGAGGTAGCACACCATATACCTCCAACCAAAGGGAGGATCCTCCGACCGGGCTAGGTGATCGTGCCTGGCGGGCTACTGCCCGACAGTTGGTAGTCGGGACTTGTATATATAGTTAGTTGGTGTGAGAATGTAAATTAAAGTTTGTATGGAAAATGCAAAATAATCGACATTCACGCGGGCGGGAAATATGGAATAAAAGTTTGTATGAAAAATCGTTAATATAAAAACAGTAAACAGAAAGAGCCGACATTATCGCGGGCGGAGCTGCGGGCAACAACTAGTAAAATAAATAAGTCCGTTGCTATACTAGCTACTATGTGAGCCGCTGACAAGGAACTGTAAGGAACCAGTCTAATGTCTATGTATGAGTCTAACACCTTGTCATCAGATAATATGTTAAAACGTAAGTACGTACATGCTCGGTTCGTGCGCACTCTTGCGGCCACACTTATGAAATGCTACTTTCTCATGTTACATTTCGTAAGTCTGTGCTCGCCTTTACAATTAATATAACATTTTTTGAAATACGTAATGTTCATGGTGACCACAAAACGTAATACTCAAATTTTTAAAATTTGATCAGCTACTACTTTGTCAAGTGACGTCTATTCTGTGTCGTACGTAATAGGCATGGGCTTAGTAACTCCAGTAAAAGATTGGATATGTCGGCTATCCTTCCAAGTATGGATATATATCCAATTAACATATCCAAATCTGCTTGAAGAACCACCGCCCTCTCGCAGGCGGCTAGCTGGGCCTCCCCCAACGGGGAATCACCCGGCTGGTCCGACTCGAGGGCGGAATTAAAACCCCCAGGACCGGCTCATAGTAATGAGCCGCGTAGAGAACCACCATAAGGAGCAACGCTCCACATGGTGCCCCACCCTCTACAGGGTGAGAAGAATGGACGTAAATCTGCTTAGTATATCCATAACTTCGCGGACTTATTCTCGCTTAATCACTCCGGGAGCGTTTGAGCGATGACTAAACACGAATCAAATTTGACTTAAGATTAATGTTCGGTCGTCGCTGGGACACTCAGATATCGATTTTGAAAGCAATCGGTTCGAAAACAGCAAAGTTCAAAATGGCGGCTGCTTACACTAAATTTGACTTAAGATTCATGTTTGGTCATCGCTAGGACACTCAGATATTGATTTTGAAAGGAATAGGTTCAACAACAGCAAAGTTCAAAATGGCGGCTACTATAATTAAATTTGACTTGGTTCGTGTTTGGTGATTGCTGGGACACTCAGATATCAATTTTGGATACAATCGGTTTAAAAATAACAAAGTTCAAAATGGCGGCTTCTTTTAATAAATTTGACTTAAAATTTGGGTTTGTTTATCGTTGTGACACTCTGCTATCGATTTTGAAAGCAATCGGTCGTGACATATCCAGTCGCGGCTGCTTTTATTAAAGATTCGTGTTCGGTCATCGCTTTAAGCTTCTCAGTCTCAGTCCGGAGTTGCGTGGATACATGAATATGTCGGATATATTAAGATTTTGTAAAGGGAAGGAGTCGTGGCATATCCAGTCGCGGCTGCTTTTGTTAAAGATTCGTCTCTCAGTCTCAGTCCGGAGTTGCGTGGATATATGGATATGTCGAATATATTAATATTTTGGAAAAGGAAGGAGTCGGGGCATATCCAGTCCCGGATATATATCAGTGGATATAGGTGTGTCCGGAGTTACTCATGCCTAGATCAGCAGTCCGCAAACCCACCGCGTCGCGGATAGTTCTGTATCGGATAATCTTTACAATAACTAGGACGTGATTTTAAAAATGTTGCGACAAATTAGCAAAGCTGTTCAACAAAAAGCTAGATTTGCAACTGCTGCTGCTCCTGCACCCCACACCAATCCAGAGATATTATACACTGGGGTATGTTTCTTTAGATTTTAGGTAAACAAACGACATACTTAACTTACTTTATGTTATAAGTATTATTCTGTAAGTATCAATCTAATCTAATATTTTTACGCAAAGGAAATGCTTTATTCTGTCAGACACGCATGTATTTTGTAAATATAACCCGTCAAGGCCATTTAGCCGGTATATTAACGCTTCGCGCGCCACGTCTGGCATTCATTGAGTGTTAAAATATAACGTTGAAACTCGTTCGTGATCGTGAACTATTATTTCGATATGGTTGCAATAATAAAGCATGTTCCGTCTACGGTCAAATTGTTATGTACTTATGTCACCTTATGACCTTCATTCATACCCAATCAGATAAAAAGTTAAAATATTCTTTAAGATCGGCTTATTTATTTTTTTGGTAGGTAAGCTAAGTGTTACACTTAGAATAAGTAATATTATCGTTAGTGCGTACTAGGGAATGCAATCTCGCGAGATTTTAGACCGAGCCGAGATCGCGCGAGACCGTAAAGCCAGTCTCGCGAGATTACGAGATTTCCGAGATCTCGCCCAATTGGGTATTTTTACTAAAAACATTCAGCATCTGCAGTATTAAGAACAAAAAACTTAAAATAAAACAAAAAGAACACTTCGAAATGTAACAAATTCAGCCTTCTGCAGTATTAAGAACAAAAAACTTAAAATAAAAATAAAAAAAACTTCGAAATAAGTGCCTACAGCATGCGCAAAGCAGTTCGCGCGCAACCGCGCTACGATTCACTCTTCACACACCGATTTTGTTGCGCCGCCCGCTCAATCTCGCAAACTCGCGAGATCTCGTACAAAAATTGAACGAGACTCAGTCTCGCAAAATATGAACGAGATTGCATTTCCTAGTGCGTACCAATAGGTATAATGTGGAGAATAGGGTTGATTATTATTGATATGCGAGAACATTTTCTAAGTACCTACCTACCTACTGGTACCTACTTGTTTTTTTGTCTGAATGATTATTTTCTATGATATTTTTATCTAAGTATCTCACAAAAAAATGCTGACTACTTACAACAAAAAAAAAACTTGTATATTGCGAAAGTTGGTTCTGTCGGAACTAAAAATATTTTTCATAATCAAGAGCTAAGTTATCTTAAGTTATTTTTTGTAAATGAGCGTGATTGAGTTATAGGTAGGTACCACACATTATTTCATATCTATACAAATTGTAGGTAAGTATATAATTAAAATTTAAACGACTTTTGTTCTTATTTGTACAGTTGTTCATCAACAATGAGTGGGTGAAGTCATCAGATGGCAAAACATTCGAGACAGAGAACCCAGCCACTGGTAAAGTGATCGCTGATGTTCAGCAAGCTGGCAAAGCTGACGTGGATAAAGCTGTTAAGGCCGCAAAGGATGCCTTCAAGTAAGCCTATTTGTTAGGATAAAATTTCTTATTAAAATATCGCCATCTTCAAATAAAATACTACCTAACTTAAATGTGGGTATTGTATTATAACTTAAATTAACAGGCTCGGCTCTCCATGGAGACAAATGGATGCTTCACAACGTGGGTACCTCCTCAACAAATTGGCTGACTTGGTAGAGAAGAATAGAACCTACTTGGCTGTAAGTTTACATTTCCTTAATTACTTTTTGTTACTGGCAATACGCCTGGTATTCGTATTATAGCGCGCGACATAAAGGACGTAAAAAAATAAAAACGCTGTACTGGCAGCCACAGAACAGAACACATTTTATAGACTGAGTAAGACTGGCAGCTGTAGGCTAGAACCACAATACTTTCTTTCGTAGTACTGGTATAACACTAAGCTGCTGCTCTACTGCTTGCTTGTAAAATATGTAGCGTTCATGTCTATTACCTAACTATGGTGTTCAAATATCCAGACGTTAGAGCGACATCGACATTATGGTCGTTAGGTGCCCGATTGTACCAGAGAAGGTAAAGGCCCCTATTTTGGATAGAGATTATCATTACAGATAATGGTAAGTATAATAACGTGTATAAGAACTGAGTTGGTACCTATTGTAGATATTCCTTAAAGCTACTTTCTACATGTTTAGTTCTTATCTTTAGAAATCAAGCTTAGATCAAAGGGGTGAGTTACTTTTTGACTTCCTTATCTCTAACCATCTAATAACGCTAAACGTAGGTTGTTATCCAACCTTTGTTACCCGTACTAGGCAGGAAGTATTAGATATCACGATCGCTACAACTAACTTACTTTTGACTGGCCTGTTAGTCTAGTGGTTAGTGACCCTGACTGCTAAGTCGGAGGTCGTGGGTTCGATTCCCACCCAGGACAAACCTTTGTGTGATGACTTGATGAGCATGATTGTTTGTTCTGTGTCTGGGTGTAATTTATCTATAATATGTATGTATTTACAAAAAAAAAATGTATATAAGTAGTATATCAGTTGTTTAGTACCCATAACACAAGCAAATATAATTGCTTAATTTGGGACTAGATGGCGCTGTGTGAATGTGGTAGAATATTATTATTATTATTATTATTATTATAACTTAGCCAGACACATTAAAAACTGGCAAGTCAGTAGTGAAAACTCAATGTTAGATCATAGGCATTTAAAGTTTGAGATTAGGGCTGCTCTAGACACCCAAATCACAACATACAGGGATCCCAAATTAACAGACTGGGTTGACTTCAGGAGTCAACTCAGGCTTCATCTTGAATCCTTTCCCAAAGCCATCAGATCAACTGAGAGTCTAGAGATTGCTGTGACAATCTTGACAGAAGGCATACTTAAAGCCTATGAAGAGAGTTGTCCGCTCAAGACAAAGACCTCAGTAAGGAAGGTACCTTGGTGGAACTCAAAGCTGACGAAGCTTCGAGATAAAACCAGGAAATTATTTAACAAGGCTAAGCAGACTCATATGCGGGAGATCTACAGTAAAGCCTTGACGGAATACAATAAAGAGATTAGGAAAGCGAAGAGAGAATCTTGGAGGAAGCTCTGTGAAGAGATCAATAGTCTCCCACAAGCAGCAAGACTTCATAAACTGATCTCAAAAACGAAACCTAATCAGATTGGGCTCCTTAAAAAGGACGATGGCTCCTTTACGAATAACGTGAAGGAGACCTTAGAGTTGCTGGCCACGACCCACTTTTCTGGGTCTAGTGAAAGGGACTCGACATGTCAGCAGCCAGTGCCTCACAGTAAACCTCGCAATGAGGACTGGCGCATGGCTGCAAAAGTCGTAAGACCCAGGCAAGTCCAGTGGGCCGTTGACTCCTTTAAACCAAATAAAGCGTGTGGTGAGGATGGAATAAAACCTATGTTCCTACAACAAGGGATTGACATCCTTACCCCCTATCTGATCAAAATCTACAGGACGAGCCTCGCCTGGGGATACGTACCAGAACAATGGACTTTGGTCAAAGTCATATTTATACCTAAAACTGGAAAGAAAGATTATAGCCAGCCAAAGTCTTTCAGACCAATAAGCCTCTCATCATTTTTACTAAAGACAATGGAGAAGGTTATAGACAGGTATATTAGAGATGTAGCTTTGGATAGATACCCAATCCACCACACCCAACACGCCTAT
The DNA here is from genome assembly GCA_963082885.1 of Parascotia fuliginaria. Taxonomy (NCBI): domain Eukaryota; kingdom Metazoa; phylum Arthropoda; class Insecta; order Lepidoptera; family Erebidae; genus Parascotia; species Parascotia fuliginaria. Next base: position 12,802,613 of record OY720185.1, on the reverse strand, counting down.
CGCAAGGGAAAGTCGACAGAGACTGCCATCACTAGCCTCATCGACAGGGTGGAAAAGGCTACAGAGGACAAGGAAATAGCACTATGCGCATTCCTCGACATTGAAGGAGCTTTTGATAACTCACCAACCACACTGTTGGTAAATGGGCTGATAAGTAAAGATGTCGACCCTACAACGGTGAAATGGGTGAATTCAATGCTTGCACATAGGAGTGCAAAAATATCCCTTCATGAAATCGCAATTGTAGTATCTACAGCAAGGGGTTGCCCACAAGGTGGAGTTCTATCGCCACTACTCTGGACCCTTGCTGTGGACGAACTCCTAGTTGATTTGGCAAAACTTCAGATTGATGCGCAAGCCTATGCAGATGAATTGGTAATTATAGTCAGAGGATTTTGTCAATGAACCATCTCATGTATTATGCAAAAGGGACTGAACACTGTTAGCAGGTTGTGTGTCAAAAGTGACCTCTCCGTTAATGCTGACAAAACAGTAATCGTACCTTTTACACAAAAGAAGCGATTGGATAAACTAACAATGCCAAAGCTTAATGGTAAAACGATTGCGTTTTCCACAGAAGTCAAATACTCCAACATCTATCGCTACCGGCCATGGAGCGAAGCACGGCCGGCAGCGACAGACCGACGCCGATGACTGCGACGAGGTCCCGACGCTGAGACGTGGGGCATAACCCCTAGAACAACTATTTGGCTGTACACTGCCATTGTGAGGCCGATCATTACGTACGCATCAGTTGTGTGGTATAAACAAGACGCGTCAAACGACCACCATAAAGAAATTAGACAGCTTACAGAGAACTGTCTGCCTCATGGCCTCGGGAGCTATGTCGACTAGCCCCGGAATGGCGCTAAATGCTTTGCTTGGATTACCGCCTCTTTTTTTTTTTTTTTTTTTATTTATTGTAGCTTACCAAACCCCGCCTGATGGTAAGCAGTCAGTGGAATCCAGAAGTTGCGGCCACTATACTAAAAGCCATCGTCTTAAACTGCTGGTATGGTGGTCTCGACTATGGCGGCTGGGAATGGGGTTAGGGGAAGGGAATGAGGGAGGTGAGGAAAGAGAAAAGGGGGGAAATTGGGCCTCCGGCGCTCTCACTCACCGAACGAAACGCAGTAGTACGGATACTACTACTCTTAAGTCGATCTTCTATGAGAGGGTAGTACTTCCCCGGACGATCCGGCCCATTCATGCTGAAATCAGCGTGGATCTACTACCTCCTAACCTCCTACCTCTTCATGTATTCATACAAAAAGAGGCGAAAGCTAGCATGTACATGGCTCATATCCAAGGCAGAAGCAATTGGATCTCCCAGAAGTTGTGGACTATACAGAACTCAATACTGGAAATACCAATACTTTGCATGCCTACGGATGCCACCCTACCCCGGTTTGTATTTGGAAAACAATACACAATAGAATTGCCGTCTAGGGAAAACTGGCTCGAAGATCAGATATCCTTTGAGTCTGATTGCCTAGTATGGTATACCGATGGCTCCAAAATAGGACAAAAAGTAGGCTGTGGAATATATGGGGAGCGACCAAAGCTCAAAAAAAGCGTGTTTTTGGGACAAAACGCCTCCATCTTCCAAGCAGAAGTATACGCCATTGTGGAATGCGCGGAAGCTAATCTGCAAAAGCGCTACACCAATCAGACTATATATATAAATTCTGATAGCCAAGCTGCTCTACTAGCACTGTATTCGAACGTAGTAACATCGAAACTAGTTAAAGAGTGCATGGATCGTTTAAACTCTCTAGGTAATATGAATAGAGTAGTTCTCAGATGGGTACCAGGTCATGCAGGTGTCATCGGTAATGAGTGCGCCGATGAACTTGCGAGAGCGGGAGCTAATGGAACTCAGCAGGGCCTAGAGCCCTTCTGTGGAATACCAAAAAGCCTAGCTCAAAATGCCCTTACAAACTCATGCATCGAAACAGCCATCAAACTCTGGTCGGAATCGCCAGGAATGAACCACTCTAAAGCCCTGATCAAAGGCTTTAACAGAAGGTACAATAACCTTATCCTTGCGCTGAGTAGGAACAATCTACGCATTGTGTCAAGAGCCTTGACAGGTCATTGTTGCTTAAACAAGCACATGTATAATCTAAGGCTAAGCGAAACACGCACCTGCAGGCGATGTAAAGAGGCAGATGAAACGCCCCTCCATCTTCTGGGGCAATGTGGCCCGCTCATACACAGGCGTCAGTTTCTTCTAGGGAAACACACTCTGGGCCCAGAAGAAATTAAGGAGCTCACCCCTAAGCAAATCCTGCGGTATATCATAGCTGCAGGGTTTAGTGGTGAACTCTAGCTTGATAAAGCGGCGATCACAATAGATCACCATTCATGGTCGCAGTGACATTACAGCCGCATCATAGAAATAAAAAAAAAATAATTGATCAACGGACTGCATGTATCATTCATTCAACTCCAAAGTAACATTTTTGTACATAATAATTGCCTAACTACTAAGTACATGTCTGTTCTGTGCCTTGTACACATACACTTGTCTATGTAAGTAATTAATTATGCGCATAGCAAACAGTAAATTGCATTAGGTCCTGTTTGATTTAATAGATAAGGTTTATTTGTATAAATTACAGTAGATAAATTAATGGCCTTGACCATTGCTGTTTTAGGGTTTAATTGCCACTCTTATTTAACATCATCATTTGAAGAAAGACATGTCATAGCGCTCGGGAAGCACCGCAGCTGTATAGTGTAGTTCGTTCCTCATTTATTCGTTGCCAGCTGTCATTCTTTAGCGTCATGCGGCCATGAGGCCAGCGTTGTAGTTTGCCACACATTTTGGACTCGCGCGGCAGCAGTTCTTGTCGTAGGTAAGCGATTCTACTGGATTCGCGAGGCAAGTCCTTTGAAAAGAACGAGTTAATTGCATAGCATAAAAAATTTAGTGGTATGAAAGCTCATTTAACACGAGAGTTCATAATCAAACTTTTCTATTGATTGTTTCTAGAGTTTGGAGACCCTGGACAATGGCAAGCCGTTCTTGGCCGCGTATTATGCTGACGTGCAAGCTGTGATCAATAACTTGCGATACTACGCCGGCTGGGCTGACAAGAACCACGGCAAGGTGCTGCCAGCGGACGGCAAATATCTTGCATACACACGACACGAGCCTGTGGGTAAGAAATCCCTTGCCATTTTTCAGAAAAAGAACTCAATGGTGTGGATATTTCTACTTTATCAATTTGCTATAATGCAATAGATTGTCTTTAAAGCGTTTTATCAGAATTATCTTTCCGATATCGTTATACTTATGTAAACAAAATATCTCTTCAGATTAAGAAATTTATATTAAGTAGTAAATAGGTACATTTAGCGTCTATTATCAGGCGGTAATCTTATGCATGTATGCCCAACGTGAACTTCGAGCGCATGAGGATTATGCGCTGTATCGCTGGAGACTTTACAAACATACCTACTATTCATGCAGACAAATAGCACAAAGATTCGAAACAATGCTCCTTTATAAACTTTCTGTCTAAGGTGAGGTCTCTTGCAAGCCGACGACATCCTTAATCTCTTTTCTACGTGCTATAAGAGAATTACACTTCGTAACACAAACTTGACCATTAAAATACAAGAAGTTGTCAAATTTTGCTTGAAAAACCGACAGGCGATATGGGACAAAAAATACTATCGTTTTGTATCGTTTTTTTATATGTTGTTGCCATAACTTTTCTTCTTTTCTGTGCAAATGCTTAGATATCATATCACGTATCACGTCGTCTATAAAATTTTCTCGTCGCTGACGGTCACTGGCGTAAAAATGATACGAGCGGTTTACACAATAATTCTCCTATCAGTCTTTCATCATTCAAAACGGACTGAAAAAAATATTTAAAATATTTAATTTTCATCAGTCTACTGTCAATCCGTGGGTTACACAATCATTCTCCGATCATTCTGACCAGACTGATGCCAAACTGAGCGTGTAACCTTGCTCTTACGTGCGTTGCAGTCTGAACACTGTACCACCGAACCCCAGAGGCAGTGCTGCTGGTCACTAAATCTACTGTAAATATAAACATGTTTCTACTAGCAGGTAATGTAATTTATGCTGATTTGCTAAAGCTAATACTCGTAAATAGTCCGAACGAAGCCGTTGGTAAAAATAATAAGTACCTAATAAAATTATACTTATGTCGTAACTAGGTCTAAAAAACATGTTTTATTGCCCGCAACGAGCTTGATATCGTTCAGAGACAAGGATAAACAAACAACATTCTGTTTCGGCTGTATCATCTTACTTATATACTTAAGTAAGTCCCTAATACAATTTGAACCTAACATGAGATATTTTACGTTCATGATAAACTCCAAAATAACATGTCATACCAGTTCTGCTTGTCATGTTATTTTAGATGATTTTTAATCAAACGAGCATGTCATCCGCTTGATTTTATCATTTGCCGAGCCAGAGGAGGTCTAGTGAGCTAAAGCCCCGCCCAAACGCATCTGTTTGCTCCAATATATATGCGTTTTGTAATTTTAACTTAGAGCATTAAACCAACAGGAGTGGACACGCGCTCTATTTCCCTTGCGCAAAAGTCTGCCACTTTCGGCGGGGGACGGGGTAACGCGAGCAACGCACACTAATTACAATGTTAACTAGTAATGCATTTTTAAATCGCGTCGTTATACACGCACACAATAAAATTATTACACACTAGCTTAAACTAAACACACACAATCACATTCACACACAGGGACATCTATCAGTTTACGCTTCCTTAGCGTAAAACAGTTAGAGCTTGACTCTGTCGATATTTAGTATCGATGTTTAGGATTTCATATAAGTACGCGAAAGATTTACTTAATTATTTTCATGATTATTATGTTTGCTTATTAAAATGAGCATTATCTTATATTATATAGAACAGTTTTAGGTAATAATAATCTATTATAATTTTAAGGTTTTTTTTTATTTAAGCACTTTGAAATAGATGAAAGTAAAGTAAATAGTTCATAAACATGAATTAACTAGAAGTAATTCTGTTAATTCATGTTTATGTCAATATTACAGGCAGAATAAAACAGTGTTTCTAACTAGCACACTTTTTTGTAATTATTATCAAAAAAGCCCGTCATACGGTCGGGCTAAATTTATTTGACAAACAAATCTGGTTATGCGGTCGGGCTCTCCTACTATGTTTACTAATGTTTATTCAATACTTCCGATCCCTGATAGTACGGAACCCTCGGCGCGCGAGTCCTACTGGCATTTAGCCGTTTTTTTTTTGAAGTTATACTTTTTTTGGCGCGATTGGGAAAAATGATGAAAGTGAATTTTTACGATGCGCGTGCACACCGACAGAAAAAAGCAACACCCTGAAGTTAGTTGCGAACCTTTTACACACTGAAGTTAGTTGCGGATCTTTGTGTGTCGTATCAGTACAAATAATCTGTGTGAATAAATAAAAAATATATTGGCGTTTATATCAATTCAAATATTTATGTATGTATGCGTTGTATTATTATTTGGTATTTTTGGATTGTTATGCCAAAGAAGTATAACTTCTTACGTGCGTACATGGGTACCCACTCTTTTTTTTTATTTTACTACTGCGCACAAGGATGTATGTTCAATAACCACCACCTGTTGCAATTTGTTCTAGTGTGGATTAAAGATTGTAATTAATTATTACGTGTCAATTTTACGTGTATTATTCCTAAGTATGTATGTATATTCAAACCAAATAATACTTTGAATTAATTGTCTGTTGCTATTAAATTTCGTTCCAACTAAGCAGAGCTTGTAATTGGAGGATTTTGTTCTGATTACATAGTAACAAGACACTGACATGAGAATGTATGAGTAGATTTTTATTAGAGATATTTCATCTGTTCAGATAACAAAAAAACAACAGAATATATTTCAGAAAGTCTTTATTTAAGTAGGTATAATAAAATACTGAAAAACTGTGCAATTTAAATTAACCTTATAAATCTAGTTTAACTAATCCTAGGTAATGCAATAAGAGGAGGTAGCGCACAGCGAGTTTACTTGCTAAAAACTGAGCTCTCCGCCGCTTGGGGGGTAGGGAGGAGGTAGCAGTGCTGGCAGCACAGAAGGCTTTGTCTTTTAAGCTGTTAGTCAGATACTTGTACGCTTAGGAACCCACTTATATGGTTCCTACAATATTGGACCCAAGCGACTCGAGGCGCTGCTTCTTTTGAAAATCTAAAACAAATAAAAAAAAATTAATTTAATACTGGAAAACCAATATCGATATTTGTGATTAAACTGTCTCATCTCTGTAATTATGTTAAAGTGTGACCAGTTTCTTAAAAATAAATACGCTTATTTTTGTAAGAAATGAGCAATAATCTTTCGGAATAAAGTGCACTAATCTTGTATATTTGGATTTATAATCTCATTTTACTTGTTCATTTAATATTATTTTGTGCATTACTTGGTAAAAAAAACATTGGTTTTAATTGAAAATAAATAAATATGGGAACGGTGACACAATAATGTACATCCAAAATGAAACTTATTATTAGATATGTCAACAAGGCGAGATATAAAAAAGGAAAGGTTAGTTTTTATGTTAATTCAACTTAAAATATTACCCCAGATTGGAGTATTGATGATAAGCCTGGCAACACTTGTTGATTAGCATTTTATTTGGTTAAATTGCTAATTTAATGCCTTATTTAATATTAGAACAAAATAATACTTACAGGTGGAATGTAATATTATCCTTTTGTAGACTTGATGTCGCTGAACGCTTTTTACACAAAAATACACTGCAATTCGGCATTTCTATTGAGACGCTATTACGCATGCACTGATAGGTGACTTATGATGCAGAACGCGCGTCAACTAGTTTTATGATGGGCTGGTACCTTTGGCAGAGGGGTACGGCTGTCAGTGGCCTCTCCGGTTGGTTTAATGCTCTAAGATTTTTAAGGATTATAATAATTATTGGTCCTAAATGACTCTTTCCACTTACCTAAAATAGGTAGGTAAGTACTGCCTACTTACCTCGATTGAAATTAACACTTTTATTACCTGTTGTGGAAGGAAAGATTTTCTGCAGTCCCGATTATAGCAACATTTATTTAAGTATTTTATAAATTAAGTAAGTATTAACTGTAGGTAAGTACCTAATTTTAACTTGCTAACAAAAAGTGGCGATTTGTGGTCATATCTAATAGGTAGGTACCTATTCAAGGAGGCGACTACCTAGATACACCATGGACGAAGATAGGTACACTTAATCCTTTGCTTCAATTCTTTAGAGGTTTCTCTTATAATTTATATAGAATTGGTGTAGGTACTCACAAGAATAGGTGCATAATATGTAGGGCTGCAATCTCTAAAATTTGGCAACCAGGACAAGGCGCGTGAAAACCCCGGACCTTAGAGCCCAGAACCCGGCCAAGAGATTTTTTAAACATAGTTTAATAAAAGCAGTTGAAAGTAGAGTAGCGTGCGGGCACAGTGCGTGTGTCACAGGTGGTCAAAGACCTTAAATTTTTAAACCCTGACTAGAAATGAAGACCCGCCCAGACGTTCCCCGGATGCCCTTTAAACTAGGACAAATCCGGGAAAACCCGGACAAATGGCAGCCCTAAAATGCCTTTCCTTAACATGTTTAAGTAAGTAAACAAAAACCTCTAGTTTAAAATAATTATAGAAACAAGCTGCGTTTAGATTGCACAAGAGGTAAATGTATTGATAAAATACCTACATCAAATCTGTTTACGGAAATACGTACCTACTTATTTACATTTCTAGTTAGGTATGTTAATATTACAAATAAGTCCAATATGACAAGCAGGTTATGTAAGTGTGGATAAATTATGTAAGTAAACTTATATACAACAATGACCACCGTTTTAAAAGTTGTTTATCATTCTACCTACTGGATACAGCTGCTAATTGGTAGGTAGGTATTTGAATTTACACGAGCTGCCATCGAAGTCATTTAAACTGCATAAGTAGGTAGGTACTTAGACCCAATTAAGAAAAATTTCAAGTTTCGTACACTTTTTTTATAATAGTATGGCCTACAAAAGTGATCTAATTTACCTGATGGTAAGCAGTCAATGAAATCCTAGCTAGTGAGAACTTTTTTCTCATTAGTTCGACCTTCGATCTGCTGAGAATTTATTTTCTTGGGAATTCAACTTTATGAGAATTAAAAATTTTGCGAAATTGAAAAAAGTGAACATTCTGCGAAATCCAACATTTCGCGATTTTAACCTTACGCGAATTCAACCTGATGGTCTGAAAGGATGCAGTTGAAGTTAACATTGGTGGTATAAATTTAATATGGTTAATGTTTACCTAGGTATTAAGCAGGTCATTTTTTGTATAGAAAACATCTGAAATAGCATGACAAGCCGAACTTGCATGACATATTATTTTGAAAGTTTAACAGGGAAATGAGATCTCTCAAGTTAAATTATATTAAGTAAGATGATACAGCTAAAACAGAATGTTGTTTGTTTATCTTTGAATCCGCACGATAACAAGCTCGTTACGTAACAGAGATAACCATAGTTGACAATAAAACGATAACTCGTTTTATTGTCAACTATGTTGTTTGTCTGTAATAGTAAAGCATAACTGCTTTACTATTTTATTTCTTAGTAGCAAATCAGCATCTACATTTGCTAATTAAACTTCTAGTCTACGATCATAGTACGTAACTTTATTGACCATCATAATGTTACTTATTATGTAGACAGGTCAGATATAGCTCGATGAGCATTTATTTTGATGTGATGACTTGTAATCCTAACATCGTCTTCCAGAATGGCAAAGTGCCTTTAATATAATGCTATCTTCAAACCCGTGGGCTTGAAATTCGCTAATATCTTTACCTACCTACTTTTCTCCTACTTACAGGAGTATGCGGTCAGATAATTCCATGGAACTTTCCCCTGCTGATGGCGGCGTGGAAACTTGGGCCTGCCCTCGCGACGGGTTGCACAGTTGTTATGAAACCGGCGGAACAGACCCCTCTCACTGCTCTGTACTTAGCACAACTTGTCAAGGTATTCTTTCTATAACTCTAGCAGCTAAACCGATAGGGATAGCAGAGTTATTATAAGACAAAATTCATTACGCTTGCTCAAAACCAATAGTTATGACTAATATTTATTACTTTCTTATAAACAACTTCAGTGACAAACAAGCATGCATACTTTAACCTGATAACCATAACCTATAAACATGTTTGTGTCCTCTAAGCATCGTAGAAATAATGCTAACAGCAAAGTCGCGTCGGCGCGTCGACTGTAGGTAGGTACCTATAGGGAGAAAGGAAGAGAATCGAAGGGATAATTGGGTTTGGTGACTTAACCTCCGACGCAAAAACCACGGAGTATTATAAGTTTGACGCGTCTCTGTTTGTGGCATCATAGCTCTCGAACGGATGACCCGATTTTGATTTAGTTTAAAAGGTGAATTAGTCGCGAGTGTTCTTAGTTATGTTTGATGAAAATCGGTCCAAGATGGCCGGCGCTACAAAGTGGCGGATTTAATTTTTTTTGCTACTCCTTTAATATGGGTATCAAATAAAAGAGCTTGACTAGTAGAATAATGTACCCTATGACGGGGGTTTCTTAAATTTTTTATTTACTTATATGTTATTATATAGGAAGCTGGTTTCCCTGAAGGTGTGGTGAACATGCTCCCGGGTTATGGTGACGCCGGCGCTGCTATTGTCGATCATCCGGACGTCGATAAAATTGCTTTTACCGGTAAGCTTTAGCAAAACATTAATTTACAAAACTATTAGCAAAGGTTTTTGGCTACACATGTGGCCTAGTATACCTACATATTTTTTCCAGTTTTATAGCAATTGGAATAGCTTTTGGAATAGGCCGCCTCGCCACTACCATCACGTAGTGTTGTAGGTGCCATTCTCCTAAGAAACTATAATAGGTAGCAACTACGCAACCACTGACAAGAAAAACACGGTAGTAAATCCACGCTGGTTTTAGCATGAATGGGCTGGATCGACCGGGGAAGAACTACCCTCTCATAGAAGATCGACGTAAGAGTAATAGTATCCGTACTACTGCGTTTCTTTAGGTGAGTGAGAGTGCCGGGGACCCAAATTCCCTCCTTTTTGTTTTCCTCAACTCCCTCAATCCTTTCACTTACCTACTCCCTTCACAGTAGGCAGCGGCTTCGCAGAGTCACTGGCACTGCAGGAGCAATGCTAAGGACTGAGTCGTCTATAAGCGCCATCTACAACTTACCATCACATGGGCTGTTTGCTGGCCTGCCAATCGATAGTAAAAAATAAATCATATTTATGATTGGTGACCGACCTTGATGAACGGAACGTTTCGAAAACTCAAAACGTGAAACCGAAATTGTGGGCAGAGCAAAGGTGGACCAAAAAACTAATAAGGCTTACGGTCAAAATTGGTGTGACAGGTCTATGTCCGGCAATGGACGGCTTTCAGCTGATATGATAAAAGCTTAAAACCTATCAAATATCAAAGTATCGTTTAACTTCTTAGGTTCAACAGAAGTAGGCAAGTTGATCCAGCGCGGAGCGGCGGGCACGATCAAGCGTATCACGTTAGAATTAGGCGGCAAGTCGCCCAATATTATCTTCGGAGACGTGGACCTGGAGCAGGCGGTCGAGGCGGCACACTTCGCGTTGTTCTTTAACATGGGACAGTGCTGTTGTGCTGGTGAGTGAAAATAAACGTTATTTCGACAGGCATGGGGTCGTTTTTATTCTACATAGATAATATTATAAATGTGAAATTTTATGTGTGTGTTTATTACCATTTACGCCTAAACGGCGAACTGATTTCGATGAAAATTGGTATGTAAATAGATTCGGTGCCGGAGACAGACATAGGTTATTTCTATCCGGCAAATCGCTCTGGTTTCCGAGTAATATCAATTTCCGCGTGGGCGAACCCGCAGGGCGCAGCTAGTATTGTATAAATTTGAGGTTCTTGTATTGTGCTAGGTCAAAATTCGTAGGTTAAAATAAACGTTATTCTAATGCGTTTAAGATCGTTTTATATCTGTTCAAAATTAGAGTTTTGCCTACTAAAATGAGTCTGCTAAATGGTAAGCAGTCTGTGGAGTCAGGTGTAGTATTTATTCTATTTCAAGATCCATTGTGTCAAAGGTTTTATTTCATGCTTTACTTTATTCAAAATTACAGATTTAGCGCATGCCATATTCCCGTTGACTTTTGAATTTATAAGCATGTTCCGTATTCCTTTCTAGATTTTAAAAATCTTTGAATTTGATATTACTAGTTTAAAATGTGTGCATTACCCTAGCAGGAAAGTGTCTCCTAGAGTGATATGAGTAGCACGAATACTTAGTGCCTAAATTGCTGTAAATGTTTTTACGGTAGTAGATCCACGCTGATTTCAGCATGAATGGGCCGGATCGTCTGGGGAAGTACTACCCTCTCATAGAAGATCGACTTAAGAGTAGTAGTATCCGTACTACTGCGTTTCGTTCGGTGAGTGAGAGCGCCGGAGGCCCAATTTTCCCCTTTCCTCTTTCCTCACGTCCCTCATTTCCTTCCCCTAACCCCATTCCCAGCCGCCATAGTGGAGGCCACCATACCAGCAGTTTAAAACGATAGCTTTTGGTATAGTGGCCGCCACTTCTGGATTCCACTGACTGCTTACCATCAGGCGGGGTGGAGTCACTTTGGTAGGCTATACTATTAAAAAAAAAAAAAAAAAAAAAATGTGCGTCGCATTAAAAAGTTTGTGCGTGTTATTGTTTTGATATAATACGCAAAAAACTATTCCTGCTACGGTTATGTTTTTCTAGCAGGAAAATTCTAAACGAATGATCGGAGAGAGAAAAGTTTTACTTCGCCAGAGAGCTTACATTTGTGCTTAAATGTGCGCCGAAAATATAATTTGTGCGTCTTTAGATTTTCGAGATATTCCACTTCCTGCTGGAGTAATGTTTTGCAGAATCGCGTATCTCGAAAACCATTATATGTGCGACTGTAAAATAAACGCACATCGAGTAGCCCTTCGTTTGTGCCTATTTGTGCAAAATTAGATTTAAGAAAATATCTATACATAGTTTTTAAGAAATAGCGCTTTCTTAAAAAATCGAAAAATAATCGTAGCAAATAAATTATGAAACTTACAAGCTCACTGAAAACTGTATTCGTTCCTGCTTGACTCATAGAATAACCACAAAAAGTTTCAGAAGTGTAAGTACATGATCTATTGAATAATAATACTAAAAGTCAAAATGACGGAGGCAGAACTTTGACGTCAATATACAAGAAACTGGCTCAACCCAGAAGGTGTGGATTTATACCAAAAGCTGGTGCATTTATTCAATTAATATATTGCAAAGTTTCAGCAGTGGTTCTGAAGACGTGCGCCCCTGAGTTGACTCCCGTTTTAACGCGCCTTTATCGTATCTCTCTCATATACCGCTAATAGGGTTCCATCTTCGTGGAAGGTAGCTAACGTCCACCCGATCCCTAAAAGGGGTGACCGGTCGGACCCGTCAAACTACAGACCGATAGCGATAACATCCTTGCTGTCCAAGGTTCTGGAACGAGTTATCAACTCCCAACTCCTGAGGTACCTTGAGGAGCACCAGCTGATAAGCGACCGCCAGTACGGTTTCCGTAACGGTCGGTCAGCTGGTGATCTTCTCGTGTACCTCACACACCGTTGGGCAGAAGCCTTGGAGGGCAAGGGTGAAGCTCTGGCTGTCAGCCTTGATATTGCCAAGGCGTTTGCACAAAGCACTTCTATCGAAGCTACCATCCTATGGAATCCCCGAGGGACTCTGCAGATGAATCGCCAGCTTCCTGGATGGTCGGAGCATTAGGGTCGTTGATGGTGCTTGCTCCGATACCATGATGGTTAATGCTGGCGTACCACAAGGCTCAGTGCTTTCCCCAACGCTGTTTATTCTGCATATCAATGACATGTTAACCATTGAGATTTGATTGCTATGCAGATGACAGAACGGGTGACGCGCGGTACACTAGCCAACAGAATGTCCCTCGGAGCTCCGTGCATGAGAGCGTTCAAATATCCAGCAAGGTCCAATTCGGGAGTCATTTGGAAGACAAAGCCAAACTGGCGAGCAAAAAGCTGGGCGTCCTGAACAGAGCCAGACGGTACTTTACGTCATCTCAACGGCTTGTGCTATACAAAGCACAAGTCCGACCGCACGTGGAGTACTGTTCTCACCTGTGGGCAGGAGCCCCCAAATACCAGCTCGACCCACTTGACTCCCTCCAACGGTGAGCTGTTCGAATCGTCGATGATCCCAATCTCACAGACAAATTGGAGTCACTGGAGCAGTGGAGGGACTTTGGCTCTCTATGTGTGCTCTATCGTATGTTCAACGGGGAGTGCTCTGAGGAACTGTTTGACTTGGTGCCATCGTCTCCTTTCTATCATCGCACCACTCGACATCGCAGCAAAGTTCATCCATACTACCTGGACACGATCTCGTCTAGCACGGTTCGTTTTCAGCGTTCATTTCTCCCACGTACGTGCAGGCTCTGGAACGAACTACCAGCTGCGGTGTTTCCCGAGCACTATGACATGTCCTTCTTCAAACGAGGTTTAAAGAGAGCATTAATATCACGGTAGGCAGCGCTCCTGGCATTGCAGAAGTCTATGAGCGACAGTTTCCACTTACCATCAGGTGGGCTGTTGGCTCGTCTGCCACTGTAGGCAATAAAAAAAAAAAAAAAGCTTGGAATGCTTTATATTTAAAAAGATATAAACAAAAATCAAAACTTGTAAACAACGGCAGGTTAACCGACCGAATTCGAATGAATACAAAAAAGCGACGGTTTCATACATATCGATAACCTTCATAGCTTTACTCACAAACCGGTTGACACATGTTGGGTCTTAGTACACTGACGTAGAAAATGACAAGTGAAAAATTAACTTTATGCAGTTTTAAGTGCTATTCCAAGGTAATAAATAACTAATAAGGTATCTTCATTGCCATATTTAATTGAAGTAAATTTACCTAGTACCTATTTTGTGTGTGAACGAAGAACAAATATCCAGACATACGTATCTATAATATCAGTAGAATAAAGTACCTATTTACAAATACCAATAAATTGATTTAGGGAAAAAAAGACAAATACCTACATACATAACTTATTGTTTTATGCTATAGCCATGTAGGATAATAGAAAATTTCCAATTGCCGCCACGCCGCGCGCCGCCGCGTTTCCGCTGTCGCCGGCTAGTGCTAGGGATGCCAGTACGATACGTTATATGGTAATATTGATATTTAATGCAATATTCGGGCCATACAATATGCTTAATATAATCATAATCCTGTAAAAAATATCGCATTATCGTATCCTATTGTAAATAAATCTGACAATCAAAACCGTAAGAAGATACCTAAATGTTGGCCTAGTGGTTAGTGACCCTGACTGCTAAGCCGGAGGTCGTGGGTTCGATTCCCACCCAGGACAAATCTTTGTGTGATGAGCATGATTGTTTGTTCTGTGTCTGGGTGTAATTTATCTATAATATGTATGTATTTACAAAAAAAAAAGCATATAAGTAGTATATCAGTTGTGTATGGGACAACTTTAAATGATAGATTGATAATATAATTGCTTAATTTGGGGCTAAATGGCGCTGTGTGCATTTGGTAGAATATTATATTATATTATTATATTGATAAGTGTAAAAAATGTTTAATTATGCTAAAACACTTGAGGTTACAATGTTAATGCTTAATGAGTACACGCGGCGAATACCAAACGCGAACTGGATATAAAATTAATATAATTATGCACGCGGTACAAAATGCTGACAACAATATTTGTACGGTTGCACCGTACAAGTTGTTTAGTACCCATAACACAAGCAAATATAATTACTTAATTTGGGGTTAGATGGCGCTGTGTGAATGTAGTAGAATATTATTATTATTATTATTATTAATGTTACCGTTACGTCGTGCTATGTTTGTCATTTACAGTTGATATTTATATATTATTTACCCTACATCCTAGTACATTAGGTACCTAAATATTAAAGGTTATGTCATGTAGCATAATGACATTATTTTAATTTGGCGGCTTTTTGGATGTTTATGTGTCATTCAACAGTCTGATGAATTATGATAATGTTGTTACGTATTCATGATTATATTGTTAAGTAACTACCTATATTATTATTTACATACCAGCCAAATACCGCATTGTAATAATTTGTGAACCTTCGATGTTTACAGTCAAATCAAGAAAATTATTAATCTGTGATTGGGGTTGACATGTCCGCTCGGATAAAAACCCCTAAATAAATGTACATTAAAAAAAACGTATGTAGGTAATAATGACTACACAATAATTACAAATAATTTAATTTTGATTACACTATTAGTTTTCTAAGATTTATAGGTAGGTAATTTGATTTGTGATATGATGCCATAATTACTTTAAGAATAAAGATAATAATTTGCACATCAATAACCTCTTTCATTTGATATGGTCACAATTAGCCCCTAAAATTAAGTCATCATATAGATAAGCATAAATTGCAAACAAGCGTTTGATCGCGACTGTACGGGCTACAATTCAGGTGCAATACGTTAAATTAAGAAGGTCAACAATATGTATGAAACCGTCGCTTTTTTGTATTCATTCGAATTCGGTCGGTTAACCTGCCGTTGTTTACAAGTTTTGATTTTTGTTTATATCTTTTTAAATATAAAGCATTCCAAGCTGAAACTATGCAATATATTAATTGAATAAATGCACCAGCTTTTGGTATAAATCCACACCTTCTGGTTTGAGCCAGTTTCTTGTATATTGACGTCAAAGTTCTGCCTCCGTCATTTTGACTTTTAGTATTATTATTCAATAGATCATGTACTTACACTTCTGAAACTTTTTGTGGTTATTCTATGAGTCAAGCAGGAACGAATACAGTTTTCAGTGAGCTTGTAAGTTTCATAATTTATTTGCTACGATTATTTTTCGATTTTTTAAGAAAGCGCTATTTCTTAAAAACTATAGATATTTTCTTAAATCTAATTTTGCACAAATAGGCACAAACGAAGGGCTACTCGATGTGCGTTTATTTTACAGTCGCACATATAATGGTTTTTGAGATACGCGATTCTGCAAAACATTACTCCAGCAGGAAGTGGAATATCTCGAAAATCTAAAGACGCACAAATTATATTTTCGGCGCACATTTAAGCACAAATGTAAGCTCTCTGGCGAAGTAAAACTTTTCTCTCTCCGATCATTCGTTTAGAATTTTCCTGCTAGAAAAACGTTACCCTAGCAGGAATCGTTTTTTGCGTATTATATCAAAACAACAACACGCACAAACTTTTTAATGCGACGCACATTTACAGCAATTTAGGCACTAAGTATTCGTGCTACTCATATCACTCTAGGAGAAACTTTCCTGCTAGGGTAAATATGGCACACGTTTAAAATATTAATGTGCAGGTTCCCGTACATTCGTGGAGGACAAGATCTACGACAAGTTCGTGGAATTGTCTGCGGAGCGCGCCAAGCGTCGCGTCGTCGGCGATCCTTTCAAACCTGACACTGAACAGGGACCACAGGTACTAGAACTATTCATCATCATATCAGCTAAAACACCCCTTATCAGAATAATAATATAATTATATAATAATATCAGCCTGTTTACTGTCCCACTGCAGGGCAAAGGCCTCTTTTCATATAGAGAAGGTATGAGCATTAATTACCACGCTTGAGATGTTTAGTTCAGGTTTCCTCACGATGTTTTCCTTCACCGTCAGGCAGAAATGTCTACGATAAACTTAGAAAGTACATATGATTTGTAAAATCACATTGTTACTTGCCCGGATTAGAACTCACTACCTTGTGTTTACGAATCGGGTGCCTTATCCACTGGGCCATTTCGCCTTTTTATCAGAAAACTCAAAACTAATCTTCTCCTTTTTATTTTTAATAGCTATTATTAAAATATTTTTCTGACTGTGTTTGTTCACCTTTACTAGCTTGGTTTACTTCGGTTACGTCAAATTTATATAATAGTTCACCACTTCTCAGTATCACCCCGTACAAAACTTTTTTAAATACTAGTTTTGTTTATATAACTAGATTGACGCAGAACAACATTCAAAGATCCTGAGTCTGATCGAGAGCGGTAAGCAGCAGGGCGCGCGCCTGGTGGCGGGCGGCGCGCGCGCGGCGGCGCCGGGCTACTTCGTGCAGCCCACCGTGTTCAGTCATGTGCACGATGATATGGACATCGCTAAAACTGAGGTTGGTGTTGTAATTGATTGAGATTTCAAATAAAAATCTAGGTCTGTGGTATATCTATACATATTGTATAAGGAAGTCGCTGGAAAGGGTCTGTCTGTGTGATCGCGCTAATCTCGAGAACCACCCATTGTATTAAATTAGGTTTTGAAGTTTATGTTGTGGATTTCTCGAGGAAGGTGATATATATATTACCTCTAGGAACCAAGCACTAAGCAGTAGATAACTAATGATAATAGTAAATCACAAGCCGTAAAGGGGCAACTACTTTTAGCACCAATGCGAAGCGCGATGGAGCGCTAGTTTCTTATCTAAGATTTCGTTGTTCACTGTCATGTTTGCGATACATGAATGCGTATTTTAGAAACTACTGAACACATTTCGTTTTCACGAAAGGAAATATTCCAATCACCGTAATAAAAAAACTGTATAATTTTCGTAGATATCAATTGATGGTGGTCGCCATAAACTAGATGATTTGGAATTGACAAAAATTAGCTTAGGAGTTTTATGAGTATTTACTTTGTATCTATGTAAGCAAATATATTTGTAAAGCCTTACGACATAGAACCCTTGTGTGCGAGTTGTTTTCAAAAATGGAATTCATGCGCCATTAGGCAAACTAATTTTCATGTAAATTTTGTCCTTAAAGACGTATCGAATTTATGCTTGTTAAAGTTATTCTCCAATAAAATATTTGCAGATCTTCGGGCCGGTGCAGCAAATCTTGAAGTTTTCATCGTTAGACGAGGTAGTGGAGCGAGCCAACAAGTCCGAGTATGGCCTAGCTGCTGCTGTCTTTACCAAAGATTTGGACAAGTCGAACTACTTGATTCAGGTAAATATAGTTTTTTTTTTTTATGTTTCATATCTGGATATTATGTCTTTAGTAGACGTCTTTCGTCTCTGGCCTCTCAAGTTTCGCCACCTTGACCGCTAGTGAGCTACTCATCTATCGGTTGCCCGCTACCATAATCAGGTTTTAATATAAAAATAATAGCATTAGCCTGTTACTGTCCCACTGCAGGGCAAAGAACTCTTCTCCAGAAAAGGCATAAGACTTAATCACCACACTTGAACAAGGCGGACAGACATATTTTAGATGATTATTAAATATCTCTAAATATTTAGATGAAGATCTATGTTAGATTGCATATTTACTAAATTGTAACTTACAGAGACTACGGGCAGGCACAGTGTGGGTGAACGATTACAACGTGTTCGCCAATCAAGTGCCTTTCGGTGGCTATAAGCAATCTGGAGTAGGACGTGAAAACGGACCGTATGGTATCAAAAACTATACTGAAGTCAAGTCTGTTATAATCAAAGTTACTGAGAAGAGTTCTTAAATAAATTTGTGAACAATTATAAATGTTATCCTTCTGGGAGGACTTATTCATACAGAGATTTTTAAATATAAACTTTATTTACGAAACAATTAGGTTTTACTCTTCGTATGTGCCGTGTCCTAAATTTTTATCGATTATTTTTAAACAGTAACGTAGGTATTTACTTAAAGTGTAAGTGAACATTATATCGTGCAAATTTTCCTTAGTTTTAAATATACAGGGTGATTTTGAATTCATTAGCATCCTTTTAACCTGTTATTCTATACATAGTACCAAGTACTTATGCACTATAAAATTCAGTATTAAGCACATAAAAAAAAAAAAAAAATTTGGTCGAAAACATCATGTCTAAGTAAATTAAGTAAATTATTAACAAATAAAATCGAAAAAAACCAATAATTCCAAAATAAAAAGAAAATCGAATAAAAAATACAATAAATAAAGGAAAGTATCGAGACGTTTACGCGCTAAAATTATTACCTACGCATTTTACTATCAAGGGCGGCCGAAGTGACTCGGAGCTACAGCTGACTGCCATGTAGAGGCGCTGTACGGTCAACGGCCGCGGCCGTCTTACCTATCCGTACAATGTCTACAATCGAACGAACCAGCTGAATCAAGACCCATTTTGATGCTATTAAAATTCGTTTAAAACTGTCAAACTAGTAAGATCTATCGTTTTTAATGCACTTAGGACTTTTTAAATACTAGGGCCTAAGGTAACAACAGTGTACTCAGTAAAATTTCAGTGTCTAATAAAATGTTATCAAGTACGTTGCAAAAGAAATCTGTCATCAGGCGAATTTCGACCTACTTTGACAGTACCTAAGCAATATTATTTATACCAATTACCTATTTACCAAATGTAATTCGTATCTACGCACTTTTCTTAAATTGTTACACAGCAAGTCATGCAGTCTAAATAAATTAGTTAAAATAATCTCTCTTGACGTAGGCACATAATAAAGGCAATTTTAACAGCAGATGCACCAAATAGTATTTTAAATGTTTTTTTATGATAAAATGGTAATAAAAATGTACACAATTTTTGGAATTTTTTAATAGACATCCAAAAAGAGATTTGTGCCCAACGTGGGCTCGAACCTACGACTCCGAGAACAAAAGTCTCATGCTCTACCGACTGAGCCGTGTCGTGTCTCAATAAATTAGGTTAAAAATAATGTAATACTCTTGACGTAGGCACATAATAAAGGCAATTTTAACAGCAGATGCACCAAATAGTATTTCAAATGTTTTTTTATGATAAAATGGTAATAAAAATGTAAATTTTTTTGGAATTTTTAATCCACATCCAAAAAGAGATTTGTGTCCAACGTGGGCTCGAACCCACGACTCCGAGAATAAGAGTCTCATGCTCTACCGACTGAGCCGTGTCGTGCCATGGGTTCAATCAATATCTTTACACAGAACGCACGTGTATACCTACAGTTGTGCAACGTGAACAACTGTTTTTCCAGTAAGAATTAATCACGGACTAAGTAATGTGATAAGCAGCCGTCCTGACATTGCCCTGACAATTTCGGTACCTACCTATCTACTTCCATTAAGTTAGTGTTATTGATGACTAGGCGACCGAGGTAGCAGGCAGGAAGGACGTATTACTCACATTAATAGCTTATTTTATTGTACCTACTTACCTACATGCAATTCCGTTCATGATAGATTCTTTGTGCTAATAATTTCTTGTACACATAATACTTATTACGGGCATGTAGGTAGGTTCTTACTGCCCGTATTAGGTATAATGAATTTGATGTATTATTAAATTTATTACTTTCTCAGTGCTTGTGCAATAATGGGTGTACTGAGTTTACCTGAGTTTTGTGCGCAAATATGTAGGGTATTTAGTTGCAGGTTAGACAATGTAGTAATAATTTTTTTAGTTGTAAACATAACTACATAAGTAAGACAACGAACAATTCGATAGCAATGTTAATCAAGTAAGCATGTAGGTAGGTATTGTGTTGTTAGGTAGGTCTTATCTAGGTGTTCTTGAGAAGATATTTAAAATTAGCTACCCAATTACTTAACTTTCGGTCGCCATGGTAACTGTGTTTTGCAACCAACATGTTTGTCATTTCCTTTCATAACGATGTAGGTATTAGATAAAAATTATGTAATTATTTGTGTTGTTAGAACATTTAGCTCATTTCGAGTGTTAAACCCGTAACTAACTAGGAGATACTTTTATCAGTAATAATAAGAGCGTAGCTGTTTAGATTAAATAGGTACCTACCTACCTATTATTGAAATTTTACACACTTACTTATTTACTAGTTCGACGTTAAGGGAGTGCTTATTATTAATACCGAAATAAAGTTTTATGTTATGAATTTGTTGCGTTAGTTTGTTGCTCTAATAATTGTTTTTTTTTCTTGAACTGTCTTGAACAGAAATAATAACTTAGATTAGATTAGATTTAATTTAGTTGTAAGCTAGACAGGTAGGTACGTACCTACTAGACGTATTAGACAGTAACAGAATAAAGATAGCGCGCGTAAGGATTATTCGATAACGTTGGTACTTACCTACCTAATGAAAGTAAGAAATAATTTGTATCCAAGTACCTACTTTATATTGTTATGTGCTTACCTAGATGTACTTGAGAAGATGTTCAAAGTGATCACCTCCTCTTTGCACGCAGAGTTCAGCACGGCGTTGGTGATTATGTTTTACACGCTGTAAGACAAATCGTTGTGCTCTTACTGTGTTAAATGCAGCAACAATTTTTTGTTGAAGCTCCTCTCTTGTTTCACTCTCATGTTCATAAACGAGTCTTTTGATTTCTCCCCATAAAAAGAAATCTAAAGGAGTCAAATCAGGCGAGCGCGGTGGCCACGCCACGGGCCCGCCACGCCCTATCCTTCGTGCTCCGAACCTGCGGTCTAGGTAGCCACGAACGTCGCGCTGGAAATGGGCCGGAGCACCATCGTGCTGATAATACAGCTCATTGAGGAACCGTATGGGTACTTCTTCTAATTGTTCCTCTACGACGTGCTCCAACATTCGTAAGTAGTTTGCCCCGTTTAACCTGCCTTCAATAAAATATGGACCGATAATGGTCGTGTTTAATATGCCAGCCCACACGTTTATTGAGAAACGATTTTGAAAGGCGTGTCTTCGTATAACGTGTGGGTTATCACCGCGCAGAGACCACCAATGCTCATTGTGTATGTTAAACATACCAAGGCGTGTAAATGTCGCCTCATCGGTCCACAAGATGTTGGCATTTAAATTTTGTAACAACCAATTACAAAACTGCACCCTGGGCCTGTAGTCTGCTAACGCCAATTCTTGCACCTTTTCAAAATGGTATGGATGCATTTCAGACGCATTCAACACATTCCACACGAAGTGTTGGCTAACATGAAACCGCCTTGCCGCCTGTCGTGTGCTAGCTTGTGGATTTCTCTGAAAATACATCCTTATCCGTCGGTGCAGGTTTATTGGATAGACTGGTCTTCTACCACGCCCTTGAGCATGCGCAGGCACGTGGAACGACGCAAAATCTAATAAATTTTGCGTGCATTGTAGGATTCGATCTCGCGTAGGTATCGGCACATTCGGATAGCGTCGGTGAAACGTTTGCCGAGCTCGCACAAGGTTATGACCGGCGCGGTCATAAAACAACACCATGTCCAAATATTGTTGATTGGTGTACATAATTATTAAACTTCACAACACAACACACATACACACACACAAAGTCACTGAATCCAACCACGAGCGTCACGGTTTGAAAATCTACGAAGAGATGAATTTTACGTCACACTTGAAAGTAGTGAAATTCGTAACTGATAGAAAATAAAAAATTGCACTCTGAACTTGCTCCCGCACACACACACCTAATGCACACGCACACCGCGCCTTGGGTCGCCGAGTCGCCGGCGCAACCTATCAGGAAGCAGGAGCGCGCCTGGCGGTATTTATTTCATTTCAATAGAACTGCGAAGTAGCCTACATCTGAGGTGCCGCGCGCCGCCACACGGCTTGCGCGGTGCATTTATTCAATAATAGGTTTATCAATGAATGCCGCGCGTAGGTAATACTATCGTCTTGATGGTATACAGCGGCCAAACGTTGTTGATTTGCGCGCAATATTAATTAACACTTATTAAAATGTAATATTTTTTTAGTATGTTTTAATTTTTTATTTGTTTGTTTGAGACTTTATTTACGTAGATATAATGTTTTAAAGCGTTTTTAAAAAAATAATTTTGATAACATTAATTTTCAATTTTATGGTCCATAAGTACTTGGTACTATGTATAGAATCTCAGGTTAAAAGGATGCTAATGAATTCAAAATCACCCTGTAGCTTTCAAATACCTACTTAAGTATTGTGAAATTCGAAAGTCTATGGTCATTTCACAATAACAATAGTACTGCGTCTATGAGGTTAGTATTATTGAATCAATACTTTAGAGTACAAACACAATATTGTTCTCAAATTAATGAAGCCTAAACTACTGTCTTCCATGCATTATGTAATAGTTGTAATTATTTGTTACTAATTTTGTATTGTATTAAATACATTTTGCCATAAAATATTTACTTTTATTTAGTCATACACCTACAACACTACACGATATGAATTAAATAGAAGTCTATGGGGAGCACTTCTTACGAATAGTCAAACAGTGTCAAAAATAAAGTACTAGGATAGCAGAACAGTGTAAGAAGTTGCTATGAAATAATTATAATTATTATAATTATTTATAAACTACCTAAAAAAAGGTAGGTAGTTTATAAAGATTATTCTCAAAAATATGGCTTATCTTGGCACAGCCACCTTCGCGAACTGAAAATCTAATAACATGATGAATTAGTCTGTAATTAGTCGAAATTGTTCGCCAAATACCAGGATTAGTCTTGCGGTCCACCGTTTAAAAGTTATGACTTTATGAGATATTGATTGCTGTGCCAAACTGAGCGCTCAGGTTGGCACAGCCACCTCTGTATCACGAAAACCGTAGCACCGAGCGAATATCTGATTATGCCCCGAGTTAGTCGGTAATTAATCGAAATTACTCGCAAAATTCCCGATTTGGCCGGCCCTTCTGAAACGAGATTTCGGCAATTGTTTTTTTTATACAATTAGGTTGTACAATCGGAGATAATATGTAAAAATGAATGGATAATATTTATTATATCTGTTAAATTGATATTTAGTTGTTTGAAAGGGTAAATAAAAATAAAATAGAACCTTAAGTACAAAGTTTTATTTTTAACGTATATATTCTAAAATCAACCACACGAGTAACAAAAGTAATTAAAATTGTACCTTTAGAAATTCCTATTCCCAGTAGTCTTACCAGTAGAACTACCGTAAATTTACTTCCCAATAGACTTACTAATAGTAAGACTATGCTGATGTTTTTTTCCCATTAGTTCTACCTTATCAAAATTTACAAGATATAGACCTCGTTATTAATAGACAGTAGCTTTAATAAATTTTAGAGAAAAAAAAACAAAAATAGAAATATGTGATTGCATTTTTTGCATCGTTAAAAGAAATGAGCATCGCTTCGGTAAAAATGTTCTGGTAAAAATCGGTAAAATTGCATGAATGTTTTGCTAACCGATGAAAATTCAGAAAAACAGTTGCAATCAATATTCGATCTTATTGCTATTTCTTAGTAAATCACTTTTTGACTAAAATAAATAAATATATACATAAAATAAATGAATAAGGTAATGGAGCAGGTTTATAACCAAAAATTAGCAAAAATAGATTAGGTAGGTTGTCTATCATTTTACGTAGGTCAAAAGAGTAGGACTATTGAGTTTCGTTTTACTGGTAAGTTTACTGGGTACCAAGTTCCCAATACTCTTACTAGTAAGTCTATTGGGAAGTTAGTTCCTAGTAGTTCTACTAGGAAGACTACTCGGTAAGACTACTGGGAATAGGGGTAAGAATTTACTAATGCAACATTTTATAAATTCAAACTAAGAAAATCAAATGATTATAAAAACAAACCCACTATGGGGGAGTTAAGACCTTTGGCGTATTGAATACAAGTAAAACAATATGTAGAAATGAACGTAAAACAACATGATATAATTATTAAAAGTGCTACATAATAATTAAAGTATAAAACGTGTTAACATTCACAAGGTGCTGACTATTCTATAAACTACAACAGTGGAATGTTCCAGTGCAACTTACTCTAAATCACATAGCCTTGATAACCACTATAGCCAAATTAAAATACGAAATTAATGTAAAAGAAAACCTATCAAAATATCTTTGGGTTTTCTAAATGCGAGTACAACCTGGACAGTAACAATAATTAAGTTATTGAGGGTAATTTGACAATATTGATACAAACTCTGTACATTGTACTTGTAATATTACTGATTATTAGCAGATATCTTACTATGTATTCAGCAATTTGTACTTATGGCTTCATCATAACAATAATACAAAATATATGATTCTGGATCAACAGAATACATCAGTCCTTTTCTATCTCCTCGTTAAAAACAGAGAGGTTCTCCTCGGATATTTTCTCTAAATAGCCGCTGGTTAGAGACGACATGTTACTTTTCGCGTATTCTTCCTCAATCTTTTGCTCAATAAGCTCAAAATCGTCGTTCTCAACTTGACACTTCAAGCATTCGTCTGACGAAGAATCTTGGTAGCTAACTACATTCTCTATGTTCACTTCTATTTCGTCAGTTTTATCTGTGGTCGAAAGAGTGGGGGTGCTGTTGCTTCTAGCTCGCGACTCAATGTTTAATTTAGGTTCGAATATCTCAGATTTTGGTCGTACGTTTTTGACAATTTGCGCTTTTCGGGCAAAGTTTAAGTTGGTTCGCTTGTCTTTTGGTATTATACGTTGTATTCGTTCTTCGACGAGTGAGATGCTCCGTTTGAAGACGACGGTGTCTTGTCCGTCGATGGCGTCTCTAGATTCTGTATCTGAGTTATCGCATCTAAAGTATATCGTATCGCAGCCATTCTCTTGTTTCACTTTAATGAGACAGCACTCGTCCTCCTTCTCGCATAATATCTCGTGTAAGGAGCCGTGTAGCGGTATGAGTTTCACTCTATCGCCAAAGTTCTCCTGCATTGTGGATAGATCGTCGTCTATGTATAAGTCCTCAGTACTTCTAGCTTCCTAAAAATAAAATATAAATTAATGATGACTTATTGTGCTACATTCTCTAGTAGTCAATATAGTCCTGTGAAACATAATAATAACAACCAATGTAATCTATGCATGTAATGCAGAGCCATTGTTTCTTCTCTGTAATTACTCGTATAACTACAAGATTATCAGCATCAAGTAAAATATTTTTCTGAAACCATTTTAAACTAAATTCATTAGGTAGATGGCATTACTATTATTTAAAAATTTGCCAAATTAAAAGTTTTCATAGAGGGAAAAATAATGAAACAAGTTTTGAAATAGTGAATACAGATATGAATGTCTCATTTGCCTTTATTTAATCAATTGTTATACTTTTTCCATACCTGTAAAGCATTGAAAGCCTGGCATCTCTTCAGTGAATTAACCTGAATGTCATCTATAAGCGTGTCTTCCAGCGATTGGTTCTTCTCCTTATTATCACATATAGTAACATTCACGCAGTTATCCAGCACTTGTAAACTATTTTCGCCAGAACGACTGAACGTTATTTGCAATAACGGCTTATTATTTCCATTAATTTTAACTCTAGAGAATGACTTAGTTTCCTTCTTACACTTATCTTCGTTACTATTCAACATTTCTATAATATTAGCAACGCCTTTGCTTAGTATTTCTTCGTTTTTAGCGTTAGAAGTAGTGGACGTCTCTTCAGATATTTCGTTCATTAAATGTTGGAACTCCTTTCTTATTAAATCTTTTATGAACTCCTCAATGCTACTTGTGTCTGTCGATTGATCAGTTTTTAACTCCGGCTTAGGGTTTTCCGTTAACAACCTTAAAATAAACCAGTTATTAGAAAAACAAACAAACCTAACAAAAGGCCAACGTCACGCGGTATTCCCAGGCGGTCACCCATCCAAGTACTAACCGCGCCCGATGTTGCTTAACTTCGGTGATCGGACGAGAACCGGTGTATTCAACGTGGTATGGACGTTGGCGACTATAGGTCTAAAAATTTAGCTTTGTATGAAAAATATAAATTACCCTTTATCATTATATTTTTTCCACACGTTTCGTTCAGGATCTCGAGTAAAGTTCATATTTTTCGCCACCGCATCTCGCGCTTGACAGAATTGCTCCCATTGAGGACCTGCAACGTATTTAAGTTAACCCATTTGTTTTTTTATTGTTAGAAACAACCGCATTGGTACATTTTGTTTGTTAACATAAGGCACCGTTTCAAACTGCTGGCATAGTGCCGACTGAGGCGGCTATGAGATGATGCCTATTTAACATTAAGATTCCTTTCATTTATACCGTTTTAAATATACATAATAAAAATAAAACGTTTGTCAGACACTACCTCAGTGGAAAATAAACCAATTGAATAGAATTGATCGTGTAACCTACACGACATCACTATTATCCTCGTGTTGTATAGTCGACCATAAAATCGCTCTTAAAGAGCAAATTAATAAAGCGATTGAGAATGCATGTTTTTTTTGTATTTTTTTTATACCCTGAAAATGTAAATACGGCAAGGCACTGGCGGCCATATTTAAAATATTTTAATTTATTACTTACTTTTCTGCCAATCCAGCTGCATGTGTGTTAAAAATGCATTGTTAATATAATAATACAAATAAAAGCCACATGCATAAGTAAATATTTATTAGAAACAATCACCGTGAAAGAAGTTAGTAGAAAGAAATAAGACAAAAAGTAATGTAACAATTTTTTTTTAATCACAATTAATGTGCTTTTACGCAATTTCGACTACAGCGGTCAGAAAGACCCGACAATACTGTCAATTATCAGTTTAAAAAATGCTACAAGCATTCACACATACTTTAAATATCGCTGTCAAGCTTTCCTCATAGATAACCTCCTAACAGATACCGCATGTGCAACAGTATGATACAACTCATACAAGCATTCGCTAACAAAACAAATCACTGCGATTGGTGCATTTTAGTGCATTCGAATGCTTGACCCTGAAATAGCCAATCACAGCGCAGCTTTTACTTTCCGCAAAACTTGCTCATGTTTCTTATTTTAGTGAGCTCGATTCAGAACAAATAAATGTTAATGCGGTATCTATTACGGAGTTATTTATGGCTTTTCCCCATCAACTTATTTATAAATCTTTACAAGAAAGGACAAGGTCTTAGAGTATGTACTCTAAGAGCTTGTCCTCTTATAAAAGAAATAATTAACAGAAATTTATTCAGTAAATCATCGAATAATGCCGTTCTTATATCTATATTAATAATAATACTACACAACGCTTTCTAAACCCTAGTAAGCATACGTTATAGCTTGATTGGGTTCTAGAATATATTGTGTTTATGTTAATTTGTTAAGCACTATCATACATATTAGTGTTATACGTACAGTTTGTCGACGACTGACCGTGTTTTCCATAGTTAGGCGACGCCGGGCGCGTTCTATATATCTTGTTCGAAACTTTCTTAGTATTGAGTTGTGGTAACGACTTTTGTAGAGTGTCGACACAGTGTGATGCTGGCTTTACCGCTGATATTTGACTTCTGGAATAAAAACAGCATGTTATTACCATTCTCTTTTTAAATCATGTCTTTTTTTTGTTGCCTACCGTAGCTAACAGTCGCTCATAGGTCTCTTGAAAATTAACACTCGCTATAAACCTAGTTTAGAAAAGAACATGTCAGTGTTTTGAAAATACATCAGCAGGTAGTTCCAGAGCGTATACAGGTATCAGACCCACAACCTCATTTAAAGAATTGCATACAATCCTGACGGGACCACCGAAATGAGGGCTAGCTTAAAAAATGGTGATAAATAATAACAATGAAAATTACTAAAAAGAATACTTATAACAAAAAGCCAACGTCACGCGGTATTCCCAGGCGGTCACCCATCCAAGTACTAACCGCGCCCGATGTTGCTTAACTTCGGTGATCGGACGAGAACCGGTGTATTCAACGTGGTATGGACGTTGGCGATTACTACAGACAAATTATTGATTAGAAGTAAAGTTTTACAAACCTATTATGGTCAGGTAAAGACAAGGATCTACAAGTTTTTCTGTTCGCTTCGTATATCCAACGCTCGTGTATCGCAACTAGAGGCTTAACGTTAACATTTGCTAACACATCTTCTATTTTGTCCTTGTTGCGATCTTGATGGGATTTTAACGAACACGAATTTGTGTGGTCTCTAGTAGCCTCGTCACTTTCCGGCGACATAAAATCATGGGGCGGATTAATTCTGAAACAGTAAACCCTTAAACTATAGAGTATTAAGACAGAAGATTTAACAGTCATCATTTAATTTTCATCATATCAGCCAAAATACATATTATCAGGCCACGGCTAGACCCCAATCTTTCAATTCCCCAATCTTTGCCATCTAAGATTTACCTATAGCCTACATTTAATAAAAGTAGCAGTATGATAAGTTTTAACTATTTAATTTAATATTATGCTCGCAGTTTGCGTGGCAATATTCTAAAATAAGTATTGAAGCAAAGGACGCGTGAAATTTAGATATTTTTTTGGCAATAGTTGTTTTACGGAATATAAGATTTGACGTATCATAGGTTTTTTACAGAAAGGGTCTGTAAAAAACAGTAAGGCTCTGTAAAAATATTATTTCTCATATTTCTCAAATCAGGCTTACATAATTAAATAGTTAATACATATATTATGTAACCTATCAGTTTAAATTTTAGGGAATAACAAGGAGGACAGCGCGTACGCAGTCCCCACTAACAAAAATAACGCGTCCGAGTTATCCACATTAGGGATAATCGCAGGGGTCAACCCGACCGCAGTGCAATGGGCAGGTCTCGCCCTGGGGGAACCGCCTACTTGATCACGGTATCCCCTACGCCAGGTAAGTATGCCGCTACAAAGTAATATTGGGGTAGTCATTCAGTCGCGGAGAATCTTAACATCGACTTTTAATTTTGCCAGTAACGCCATCTACAGAATATTCTAATACACTACTACAAGAATTGTATCATTTGAATGCACAGATGCTCCTCCTTAATTCGCATACCAGGGCAACGGACACGCACAACTCATAGCGGTATTCGTAAGCTTAAGAACACACTACGAACACTACGATTGGTCCACAATATTCGAATGCTTGAATTTGCTTTTACGTCCCTCGCATCCTGCTCCTGCCTCTTATTTTTGTAATCTCTAGTCAGAATGAATGGTTTCTAGTTGCTTGGAAACAAAAATAAATAAGACACGAACCTTCGTAGTCCAGTTATATGGTCTCGAATTGTATCGACACTTTCAGGAGAGTTATTATTGGTTGTATCTTGAGCTGCACCGTCATTTGCCATATTGTGGGCAGATTCCGTAGAAGTGTCCGTCGGCGTGGTGGGCGGTACAAGCATTGGCCGAGTAGTATTTTGAAGCTCTAATAATAAAAGTTTTAGGCATAAGTATGCATATAAGTAGTAATTAATATTCGTAATAATAAATAAACTATTTTTACTAAAACAAAAGCGAGCTTAACATTTAGAAATAACAGATAAAATAATGTTTTTATTTAGGTGGCAAATTAGATTTAGCTAAATTATGTACAAGTTACAATATAATTTCATATTCATACTTTATTAGAAAAAACATGTAAAATATAAGAAAAAGCCAACGTCACGCGGTATTCCCAGGCGGTCACCCATCCAAGTACTAACCGCGCCCGATGTTGCTTAACTTCGGTGATCGGACGAGAACCGGTGTATTCAACGTGGTATGGACGTTAGCGATAACTCAAGTAAAATTAGTAACGACTAGCCATATAAACTTATTGCTAATATTATGTGTGGATCATGCTAGACGCCCATTTCGTCTATAAATATATTCATAGACGAATGAACTTCTACTAATGTTGTCATCTTAATCACCGTACGATCCACTGTTGATTTTTTCTCGCAATCACAAGCAAACATATTTTTTTAACAATAAAAATATTGACATTTATGTAAAAGTAGTTAACTGTAGAAACGGTAAAACAATTTACATACCTTCCTTTTCCGGCAACATAAACATATCTTTATTATTATTATTTTCCACACCCATATCGCCAGACAGCCACGCGTTCTTCCTCAATTTATTACTCCGAGCTATGGGTGTCGTCGGCAAACTATAATTCTTTATATCAAAATTATACGACGACTTCTCAGCGTTATTATTATCCTTTAATAATGGTTTAATAGAATCGAAATTAAACTCAGGCACTTTTATATGTAAAGGTTTATACGATTTAGGAGTGAAACTTCTGCTTAATTTGGCTGATGGCTTTTCTATACTATCTTTGCTATCATCAATTGCAAAATTTACAGTGCGATTCGGACTTAGAATACTGCAGTATTCGGTCGAATCGCTTCTATGCAAGCTTCCGGGAGTTTCCATATCTTTGATTCTCGCTCGTATTTTGGCAATTGGTGTTGAGCATGCGCTGGAAAATTCCTTCTCTGGTAGGTGATCATAGGTTATTGTTGGATGTTTATGGATATTTCCATCAGTAATGCGACATTTTTCATTTATAGCGTAAGTGATATTGCTAAGTTTTTGTATAGTTTCATAGCGAGGACTGGAATCACTCTTGCTGCAGTCTTTCTCGCTTTCAGTGGAACTGTCTCTAATGTTGTGTATGACTGCCTCATGGCGGATATTCTGAGGGCTAAGGCAATCAGAGTCTGTAGTCGTGTCCCAGGCATTGGTGCTAAATGTCTGCCTAGGTGGTAATCGCGCTGGGATGATAATATAACCGAGATCATCAAGACTCCGCTGAAAAAAATTGTAACATAAATCAATACCTTCATGCAACTAAATAAATGGTAAATCAAAAGAGTTCAAACAAGGCGAAAGCGGAAGATTACATAGACTTAGTGCCAACAGAAAATAATAAAATGCCAACCGTCACGCGGTATTCCCAGGCGGTCACCCATCCAAGTACTGACCGTGGTCGATATTGCTTAACTTCGATGATCGGACGAGAACCGGAGTGTTTAACATGGTATGGACGTTGGCGACTCCTAGCCTTAATTAAAAATTAACTTACTTTGACAGATTGCAATGTGTTCTGTAACACTTCAAGGTTGATTCGCTCCTGGCGTTGTATTGTAAGCCCTGATTGTAACAAAGAGAGTAAGCATCCGGGGTACGTGCCGTCCTTAGCCAAAGGCACGCTTGTTTTCCACATTGTATATTGTTCCTTTAGTTTATCGTAAGTCATGTGCTTCCACGGCATTGTAGCTGGAATAAATGGGACATTGTTTTATTTTGAATAGTAATCATAATAAATCCCCACTTAGGTACATAGGGCACTGAGAGGCTATGTTCATTCAAAATTGGAACTGTAAAAAATCTTCTGGAAATAAGTTTATTTATTTTCTTGTATTTTTGTAAGTAAACATGGATAGTGTATCGATCTAAGAGTAGCTATCAGGTATCTAGTTTGTAAACTAGGTAATTCTGTGTACCTACGTAATCTTTTATGTAAATAAGTATAAACAGTTACAGAACACATTTTACTTACAGCAAAGGATATAATGATGAAATCTAGACATGCAATATAGTACAAATATAACAGACGAAGTTCTTCGTTTAGACCCAGCCAAAAGGCAGAATACAATCAAAATACAAACAAAACATAGAAGCATTTGACTTAAACTTCTAGCGGCAGTCGGCACTGCACAATACCATACTTCTTTTACATCATTGCTAGTCGGGTTAAAAATCATATCACGAAAGAATTTTCTAACAGTTATAATAAGATAACACATTACATTTAGTTTCAATAATAAAATGATAATATTATAAAATGTGAAGGGCAGTTTGAATTTGACATATTAATGTTTTGACTTGCAATTATTAGTTTTAAAATAAATTATAAACGGCCAGTCCAGTAAGTATACTTACAGTAAGTATATAAACTTTTTTTATATATTTTTATGTAGTGCAGTAATATTTATAGATAACTAGCTGTTGCCCGCAGCTCCGCCCGCGTGAATGTCGGTTATATATATCTCAGTTTACATTGACTATTTTTGATACAAACTTTCATCCCCTATTTCTACCCCTTTACTTAAGTAATTTTTTCGCGATTAAAAGATAAATAAGCCTATGTTGTTCCCCGAGGTCTAATCTATCTCTATACCAAATTTCATTAAAAATCGGTTCAGTGTTTTATGCGTGAAAGCGAAACAGACAGAGAGACAGAGTTACTTTCGCATTAATAACACAGGTCTGCAAATTTGAACTCTTATTTTCCCCTTTTGGATTTGATTGCTGATCTTGAGGTATTTTGGTGCGCTGATTACGAATATGTACTTGGATTTGTCCTATCACCCTCAGTTTTTTTGAAAAATCCTTTTATGTGAAATCGGAAAAAAAAGGCCAACTTTACAAAGTTTTTTTTTATTACAATGAAGTAACAATTATATTACTAAACTTAAAACATTAAAAATACATTGAAGAGACAGTAATAAATAAATTAAAAATATTAAATACTTTTATGGTATCTTGCTTTTTTTTCACCGAAGCTCCGATTGTGAGATTTTCGCTTGAAATTCCGACTTGGATCATCACGCTTTAATAGCCAACAGTAGTCTGCCATCATTACTTTATTCCACTTTCCCTGATAGCGACGTTCCATCTCCTTCAAGTCCTGGTGAAATCTTTCGCCTTGCTCTTCACTTACAGCTCCCAAGTTATCAGGAAAGTAGTCCAAATGCGAATTAAGGAAGTGAAGTTTAATGCTCATCGAACATCCCATTTTGCCAAAATTTTCAATCATTTTCTTTACAATTTCCTCATAATTTGGACTTTTATGGTTTCCTAGAAAATGCCTCACTACTTCCTTAAAAGATTTCCAGGCTTCTAATTCAATTTCACTCAATTTTTCATCGAAATCTATATCTTTCATCAATTTTCTTATGTCCGGGCCAACGAAAATACCTTCTTTCAGTTTAGCTTCAGATATAGATGGAATGGAATATGCTGCTGTTTTCTCAGCATAAATTGCCCACAAATGTAGCAAAAATTGTCCGGAGAGTTTAAACACTTTCGCGATGACATTTTTCAAGTAAGCGTTACGAATTGCACAGAAGTACTGACTTTTTAAAAATAGTGATGGTGCTATTTATACAAAATAATATTAATCTACCCTCATTAACTGTCTTCTAAAGATTTAAGTTAATTTCTATAAAAAAAGCATTCAGCCTACAAGAAATGAGGTCTTTAGCAAATGACCTAAAAATCCACTAGTTTTTTTGATAATAAGGGTATATCACATACTTAATTAAAAGTTATGTTTAACTACATTTATGAGAACTCATTCATTAATGTCTACTTCAACCATTTAGTGTGTTTTTTGTTCAATAAGATACGATTAAAATAAAATAATTAATAAATTACTAGGAAGGCTTAAGTAATATAGGCAAAAAAAAGAATGATCTATAACTAAAAATCCTGACATGATGGAATTTTTTTAATATTTTTCCCGTAATCAGCGCCCCAAAATCTATCCAAATCGCTCATCAAAACTGAAAGGGGAAAACCATTGCAGACCTGTGTAATATTAGTATAGTTTTTGTAGTATGACGATACGTTCTAAGAGGTGCAATTTAAAATATTGTATCATCAATAAACACGTAAAATATAATTTAGAGTTAATAATTAATAGCAAGCGTGTGCAAGCTCTTTACGAGAAAAGCGATGAATTTCATAGATTTGTGTAACAAGTAAAACATTATTAGTATTCGGATCAGTTCGCTACAACTAAAATAAAAGGAACTAAACTCACCATTACAACACTCCCAAAGTATCAAACATAGCGAATACACGTCACTTTTAGGGCACGGATACACTAGATCATCATTGCTAGGCGTGAACAATTCCGGCGCATGCCACCTGTATTGCTTCGAAGATTTGTAGCTGGTGTAAGCTTTGGCTACAGCTTGAGAGGATATATAGGTCTCTGAAGGATGTGCAGAAATGAGAGGCTCGCATTCAGGTGCTGTCGATTCTGAGGTTACACGATTGTCTGTAAAAATTAAGTATTAACTTCACATAAAGGAAACCAGCCTGAAAAATATCTCTAAGACCACAAGGATTACGATGGACAATAAATAAAAGAAATACTTATAACAAAAAGCCAACGTCACGCGGTATTCCCAGGCGGTCACCCATCCAAGTACTAACCGCGCCCGATGTTGCTTAACTTCGGTGATCGGACGAGAACCGGTGTATTCAACGTGGTATGGACGTTGGCATTTAAAAGTATGAATTGAATATTCACTATCGACCTAGGTACTTATGCTAAATTTATTTTTGTATTAGAGTGGATAAAAATAAAAATTCAACACGCCTTCCTATATATTATAGTGCCATCTTCTCACTGCATAGTGACAAAGTTTTGTCATTCAGATAACTATTAAAACCTACGAGCGCATATTAATTCTGGGTTTCGAAAAAGTATGTCATAAAGCCACCATGCTGCACTAAACGCACTATTTGCTATAATAGCAGTTGGAATGGTCTTCTTAATATTCAATCCGCTAAAGATCGAGCAACGCGGAGTACCTAAAATAAATAAATTTGTACGAAAACATTTTGCTATGTGAAACAGAAATATAGCACAAAGCTCTGAAAGGTTAGAGGGAAAGCTCAAGCATAACTAAGTAAAAGGCTGAGATAAAATATCTCCATTGTATTACCGTGGACAGCCGTATTTAGAAATCCGCAATGAAGAAATTGATGAGCCGAAAATATTGAATCGATACCGATTTCGTAATAAAGCGTGACAGGTATGTATGTATCTTTATTTCCATCGACATTATTTATCTTCATAGCTTCGAAATCGATTACCTACGATTTCGATTTTGATCGACGAACGACACTTTAATATTATTTACTTGAGCGAAAGTAAGCAATACAATTGGTATGAAGCGTGATCATTGTTTATGCAATAAACATTATTATATTTTTTTACGGTAATAACATGTTAAGAAATACTACTGTTTCAACAAGCGTTTTATTGTAATTCAATATTAATGTCACTTTTATTTTATTGTTTGTTCTCGCGTTAGATGACTATAGTACTAATACACACTAGCTTAACAAGCTAGTGTTTGATTTTGAAAGCACAGTGTGATTAGAAATTTAATATGCTAGTAAATCTAGCAAATAGTTTCAAAGGTTGTTGTCACGGGTACATAGCCGGCGATTAGTGTGTTTATGACGTTACACATTTATTTTGTCAAGTCATATCTAACTTAGATTTTAAAGGTTGTAAATATGGCCTATCCACTTTTCCGCGCAGTGGGTACGTACGATTAAAATACTAGTGACAATATTTGTTTCAAGTGTAGCTTGTCGATTGATTGTTGTGTTTTTGAAAATTATCGCGATGGTTCCCTTACACACCCTCATCGGAAAGGGAGGATCCTTCGACCAGACTGTATCCACTCAAACGTCCACGCCCCGAACCGTCAATGCACAGAAACGTCACGATGAAAGTGTTTAATTTCGCGCTAGAAATCGCTCGGTATGTCTACCGACAAAATCGTTTGTCAAAAGGAAGTTACACGACCTATATTAAAATTAAAAATACCGTAGTATAGCTTAATGTATAGACAACATGATTATTTAAAGTATAGTCTCCAAGCCCAGATTGCAAAAATTTAAAATAAATGGAGAACTTTAGATATCTAGATATTTTTCCTCATATGTCAACATTATTGGTTTTTTGTAAAAACACCATGCAATCTGCAACAGTTTTAACTATGGTGAAAGAAACTAGACTATATTTGCTTTAAAACGAGATCAAAACATTTATGCTCTATGCATCATAACTATTTTTGATAAATTAAACTAAAGAGGTCTGGTTATCGTGATTTTCGATGCAATCGCGAGATGTCTGAATGTGCAAAATGGCTGTGCAGACGAGATACTTTCTTTGATTTTCTAATGTTACTTAAATTATTTTGCAGTTCTACTTTACTATTTTAGTGAATTAAATTAATACCCTATAGGTAAAAAAGTTGTTACATTGTTGTGCATTAATATAAACAGACATGTAAAAGAGGAAAACAAAATAATATTTAGAACACAAAATCCGACACCAATATCTCGTCTGCACAGACCTTTTACACGTAAACGTCCAAGGACACTCCAGTGTCCATTGCGTGAGCGCATTCTATCGATTTATTTACTTACTTTGAATCTGCATATAACACTGTGGATTGTATTAAAAACATTTATTACACTTAATCTACATAAAATAATTAAAGTAATGACATTAATTTAATCACAAAATATGTGTTCACTTAGGTTTTATCACCAAAAATTTGCAGCCATTTGACATACGATGGACCATCTCTAAAGTAATCAAATAATTTTTCAACCATAATGCAAATAAAACTATGATTTTTTTACATCATTGGAAGGAGCAAATCTTTAGAAAAGTTTTGGTATAATACACTATACGATTTAAGTATTATGAAAAAAGAAATTACGACATTATTGCGGACAATCCTCAGCGTAACGCACACACAAAATCACTCAACTTCAAACTGACGTATAAAATCAGAACAAAAAGAAATGTAGTTTTTGTATATCTAGGCGCCATCTACGTTTAGTTCCGCGTCTTAAATACTAGACTATATGCAAAAAAGATCTTTATTATAACCGTATAAAGCTGATTTGTATAACTGCCTATAGATGACACTCTAGTGTACCCGGGCGTAAGATGACAAAAACTTTTTGGTCACTTATGTGTCTCCTGACGTTTGAGTGGGTATGATCGTTAACAAAAATATTTGTTGTGACAATTCTTCTAACACACATGCTACTAGGGGAACTATCTTTGTCGATCAAAGCACCACCTTTTGGAGGTTTTGAGTTTTGTTGTTATGATTCTCTAAATGTAGCAAACCATTTATAAATATAAATACCTAACTTTAAGTGCTAGAGTACGCGAATTATACATAAAATTAAACTAAGCAACCTTGAAGTACGCAATAAAAACTATACATTACGCTACCTATTGTTATTATAAAAGTTGTCGCTTAAGTAAATTTCATCTCAGAATTAAAAGGTCGTTTTGAAGGTTTCGAATATGGATTGAACAATGAATACATACAATACAGTTTAGAAAAATATGAGAGAAAACTATAATATAATCATTACGCTTTTTCTGAAGTCATAGGCAGAGGTATGTAACACTCACGTTTCGCCAGTAGGTATTTAGGATACCAACAGGAGGCTGTTGCTAAATACTGGGCACAATGTCTGACTTCAGGCTAATACAAAAAAAAAATCAACGAAATCTTATTATTTCTTTACCCGCCTCTGATATCGAAACGGAGACTTCTGAGTAGCTGATCATGTCGCACCACTAAACCACCGAAGTCCGATGAAGCTCCAGTCAGTATTGGTTTATGTTACAAATACCGGCTCTTAAAAGTGGTTGATTATGCGTAAAAAGTACAATCTTGGCAATTAAGTATTATCGAAAAGGTACAAATACGTCGCGAACTGGGTACCTTAGCTGCAGCATTGCCATAAAATAAAAATATATAATGCATCACTCACCATCAATATTAACATACTGCGGCTCTGGTGAATAAATTTCATACTCCTTCATAGGCCTCTCTTCACGTTTCTTCAACTTAGCACAGGATCCCATATCGGACAGTTTCGCCGTATCATGTCCAGTTATCATTATATGGTGACTACTTAACTCCGTATGAAGATATCCTTGCATACGAAGAAATACCAATGCATTCGCTATATCTAATATATATTGTACTGATGTTTGAGCACTGAGTATACGACCCTGGAAAATAACCTCGAGTTTTAGCAAGACCTTATGTATTTAGTAACGATTGTTAGCTAATTTTAGACGGTATTTTAAATTATTTTATTAAGGATTTTTTTATATTAATGAAGCAGTTTTGAAATGAAGTACCGGTATTGTAGTCACAAAATTTTCGAACTTATTTTTTTACAGAAAATATGATATGTTACTACTACTACGACTCATATCCTTAAAGTAGCGGAATGAGCTACTTTTACACAATCTCATCAAACGATTTTTCTCCCTAAAGACTACAACATGGGGTTCTTCAAGAAGAAAGGAGTTGATATTTGAAAACCTATGGTTGATGTCTAATAAAACAATCAAACAAATTTATTTAAAATGCAGTAAATTTACCTGAACATGTAGTATACCGTTTATGGAATCAATACATAATTCGCATATTATATGCACATGGCCATGTATGTCTGGATAAAGTCCCATTAGAAGTATTATATTTGGATGGCGACACTGTCTGAAAAGTAATTAAAAAAGACCTGTGGCATTTGTTTGTAAACTAGGTAGAAAGTTCGTTAGTTCCGAAATTGCAGAGGCTGTTTATCCATAGTCCATATGCAATGCCTTCTACTTCACTTTTACCTACTTATTGCCACTTTTAAGCTTTATTATGTATTTTGTACCAATAAAATATAATGTTTAAACGATACTTTTGTAAGTACTGGACTAATATTGCCTTCTTGTATTGTTTTTAAAAGGACAACCTCCGCAATAGCGAAGACATCAAGTGTCGCGCTGGACTTATAATAAAACTTATAATAACGGACGAAACGTACACCTCCATTTAGAAAAAATATGTAGGGATCACACAAAGTTTTGTCCCGTGTGGGAATCGAACTGAAAATTTCGTGCGCAGCAGTCGCTTACGCTCCAATTGCCTCGCAGAGACATTCAAAAACTTTACTTCACGCATTTCAGAAAAAAGAATAATATATTATGTATTATTGATATTTACCTTAAAATATTAATCTCCGTGTTTTGTTTCTTTCTGACATGTTGAATGGTAACTCCTGTCAGTTTCTTCACTTGAACAGGCACTATCCCCCACTTGCCCTGGTTCCAGGTCTTGTTTCTATCGACTGTCACATCAAGGTTGCTTGCGCTCGCTATAGGCAGACCGTAAGCACTCGTGTCACTCTAAAAATAAAGATAAAAGACAATTGATGATTTTTCTGCCTGTTAGGCTGTCTGACCATAAAAGTGGAGCGAGGTTGCGAAGCGCCAAAAACGGAGCAATTCTATTGGTTAGTATTTCTCCGTTATTTTATTCCTCTTCTATGGACAGCTTAAAACGCAACTAAGCCGCTACCAATTGCGAAAGAAAAGGGAATGAGAGAGGGGATGAATGGAATGTGATGAGTTAATAAGACCGCCGTCGCTCTGTCACCAAACAAAACGCTATAGTAAGGATACTAATATTACTATGCATCGATATTCTGAGAGTTGACTTCCTTAGTCGATCCAGAGGCCGTAGACAAGCGGCATAGATAGCTATTCTATTTATAGAAAAGATTAAAAAAAATATGGGATTGACA
This sequence comes from Parascotia fuliginaria, assembly GCA_963082885.1. Classification (NCBI taxonomy): domain Eukaryota; kingdom Metazoa; phylum Arthropoda; class Insecta; order Lepidoptera; family Erebidae; genus Parascotia; species Parascotia fuliginaria. The sequence goes on along the minus strand of OY720185.1, from coordinate 12,762,438 downwards.
TTAGCTCGCGCTAACATTGTCGTAAGCTTATGTCAATCCTATACATTCTATTCTATGAATAGAATAGAAATATATGCCACTTGTCAAGGGCCTCAGTTAATTCATGCAAAAACCAGCAAGGATCTTCTACCGTACCTCGAAACCCATATCAATAAATGGTAGACGTCATTATTGGAGCACATAAGTGACCTTAGTTTTACGCGCGCTGTTTAAATCAAGGAATTCTTATCAATCACTCTATTATTATAGGCTCCGTTGTGTCAAGATTAATCGACATTGTTAATTTATTAGAACAATTTGTTGTACTTGCAATAATGGATAGCAGTCGAAGCGTTCGATATCGATTCAGTTATAAATATAGATCAACAGTAAACAGAGAAACCGAAATACTTTAGAACAAGCTATTGTGAGTCTTATGAAGTAAATCGATGTTATTGTGTCTAGCGTGTAAGTTATAATAATATTACCTCGGTAGGTTTGATTCTAGTGGTAATAATACAAAGCGTCGAGAACCGGCCCGAACTAATGCCTTTACACGTCTACGCTAAAACAGCTAGATAAATCAAGTGAAACAAATTCAACGTTATGGCTCCTCAAATCGATTTTATATTCGATTTCCCTAAGGCCAATCATGCAAACAAATACTAGGGACATTGCCCTAAACAAACTTACTTTACAATCATCCGATTTTCCATTCGGCGACAAGTCGTGCAGTTGCTCATCGGCCCACTGATCAAGGTTCTTCAACTCACTCATCACTTCGCAAAGCTTATCATCACTAACTGTCTTAAAACTACTTGATGAATTCTGACTAGACATCTTTAAATCACCCTCTGCTTTAGGCCCATCAACTATATCATCTTCTTTTTTGGCACTCTCTACACAATTTGCCACATTGAATGGCAATGAGTTATTCCTACAAAAATCAGGCGGAGACTTGAACAGATCGTCTTCTTTGAAATCCATTTGTTTTGAACGAATATGAAACTCTTCACCTGGCGATTTACATAATCTATGACGTGAATGTCGCCTGTGTTTTTGCGGTTCAGAGAATGAGTTCGGTGGAGACATATTCCCGGGCATAAATATTTGGTTCTGGTATAAAAAATGTATATCAGGTACTCCTGGGTGTTTCACGTAAACTGTTCGATCTGGAGTCGTACTTCGAGCACGTTTCTGGGTCTTCTTTTTATATTTGATGGCTGATTTTTTTTCATAATTAAAAGTGTTATCAGGGTCTGCGGTGCAGTCTGTACAGGACACAGGTAAAGAATGTCTGCCGCATTTTTTCTTTTCCTCCGAACCAAACGATCGCCTCGCTTGAAATTCTGCTAGGTCCCGTTTGTATTCCTCGGTGCGAATAGTGCCAATTTGTGTCGTACTGTGCGTATACTGGTTGTCTGTTGCCGAAGAGTTAGGGCTCACGTTGTGCGTGGTTACAGTGACGCGCTCCCTGGGGACAAACTACAACAATTAGTAGACATAGTCACATCTTTGGTACCTACGCTTAGTCGCCGTAGATACCCGTAATAGTCTAAGGTTGAGGCGTCAAAACTAACAATGGAGTGAGAAAAAGTGAACAACATAAAAGTACAATTATTAGTAACTAATGGTAGTTTGTCAGACGGCATTCAGGCAGCAAAAGCGTGGGACTGTCGCGGGTCAACGACGACGCGATCTACTACAGTAAAACTGGATTTTGTATTGATTATTATATCCTCGTGTTTGCTTACTTGTAAACACATGTAAATGTAGGCTCACTTACAGTACACATTTTTCTATTTATTTGTAAATTTAAATAAGTTTAGTTAGTTCAAGTCAGTAAGTTTTAAAAAAAAACGTATACAGAAACTTTCTCACCCCGAATTGGAGAAGTAGCCTATATGAAGTTATCAAACATAATACCGAATAAAAATGATACGCTGGTAACGCTGATGATACAACTCCCACGAAAATAGATGAGGTGGTTTCACACTCTAGAACGGAGGCTACACGGTAAACAGTAACTTTAAAAAAAAAACAAGAATATATAGGCAACAGCAGTTTGTGTCTTTTGTCGTTTGCTACCTAAGATTATATTATTATCCTAGATTTATATTATTTCAACATATTAATAAACATAATAAGTTGTTTGTATACAAATTGTGACAACGGAAGGTCGCTGGTACTTATAGCTCAGGTTTTCCTATTTTAAGTACCAGCCGTACAAAAACTGTATTTAAACTATGTATACATAAATATTGTTGTTCCTTATACATGTAACACTCTATTGTACAAATAAATAAATAAATAGTATAGAGTATGGATTACATTTATAGATTACAAAACACAGTAAATGCTCTTATTATTTTTATACACATCATTATCATTATGACATAAATATCTGGACCGTCAACTAGACCACTATGATTGATGATCGAAGCGAACCAGTCCGAGTAACAGACATTACATTTTGTGACCACTAAAAATTAACCCAGACATAAAAAAAAATATAATAAAAAATTAAAATTAAATGCGTCTTTGTCCACACTTAGTACAGATTTTAATGCATAATTCTAGCCGCAGGCGTAGGCGCCAGAAACTGCTTAACTCTATCAGCAAACAGTCACCACTGAGTTTCCGTGGCTACCATACTTGTCAGCCGTATGTATACGTTAGGTAAAGTCGGATGTCTCTATAATAATGGGCCACCTGAACACATCCTAACACTTGGTTGATCACTAACCACTCCGATAAGGTATAGGTACATATACAAAGAAGGGATTTCTGTGAATAGTGCGTTTATTAAAAGCGTAATAACGACATTGATGATTGTTATTATCCTATAAAACCAGCATGACAACATAATCTCAATTAAATTAAAGAAGCAAAACTAATGAAGTACATAAGATAGCGAAGTAAGAGGCGATTATAATCATCATCTAGTATTGGCGGGACAAACGATACGCGTTTACCGATTAGCAATTTGATCAGGCTAACGAATCTGTTGCCAGGCATTGTGTACTGTCACTTTGTTCTCAAAAACTGTTACGTGATAGACAGATTAGACAGTATCTCATGTATCAAGCCGTTCACATTTTAGTTGAATCTAGTAAGGAAAGCAAGAACAGTTAATTGCGGTTGAATTTGCTCCAATTCTGATGAAAGGAGACCGAAACAGAGAAATGTTACTGTGCTCATCTCTACATCATAAGCCTGCTAGACGTAGGCTTCCTTGGGAGTTTGCTATAGTCACGAGATCAAAAGGTACGTAGTAGAATGTTATTAAGGACGCAGGTAACTTTACTGCTAGTTGCCTGAGTTACCTCTTACTATAGGAAAAGAGGTGGTGTGCTTCCATAAACTAGAACGGAGATATAGCCATATTGGTAAATATAGGTTAAATTTTGCATAAGAGCAATTTTGATATTATGATTGCTTTCTCTTTAGATTTCCTTTTCCGTTTGTAATTTAAAAGAAATGTAAACAGAATCTTATTGACAAATTATGCAAACATTATAGCAAGGTTGCCAGTTGTAACTGACGATTTGGTTACAGTATCAGTCTTCAATGTTGGAAACTAAAAGCTTAAAACTGTTCAAAAGCCACAGTAAGTATTTCAAAGTCGTAGACCTTCCAAGTTTATCTTGAACCATGTGAACATAACGGTGAAGGAAAACATCGTGGGAAAACTTAAAAAATAATTAATTAAACCTATTACAACACATCTAAAACATAAACATTATAGAAGATTTGTACAATTTGCGATTATTTATTATTCAAGAGCGATAAAGACAGTAACCATTGTTAGAAAATCTGTAATTATAAAAGTCTGAAATCGCCAACTCATCGTAACTCACATTACTTGGATTGAAATCGAGGAATCGGCTTTATGCAGAAATGCAACGACAAATAAATATGTAGTAAATCAATCAGGTTAACGCGTTTAGTCAGTAGGTGTCGTACTAGGTGCCTAAAGATTTTAGGACAATGACAGGTGAGTGTGTCGCTATGTATTATTAATTGTTGATGTTATACTTATGATTAAAATGTTATACTTATAAAAGAAGTTTTATTTTTAAACGTGCGTAACTAAAATTTAAAGATTTTATCCGGTTTTTGATAAGTTGAGCGGGAAGCCCGTGTAGAATTGCCGATTTTAGGCCCTAGTTCTTGCTCTGTGAGTCAGTGACAGTTCTCTGTGGGTCACAATTTGTCACGGATGGGAATGGAACCTACAGCGCGGTGGCCACAATACACTAGCAGTCAATTATAAAACATTAATTAAGTTATCGATCTAAACTTTCCAGTTCACAATACCTGTCACTCAATTTTTTGCAACGCTTCGCTTAATATACAAAGGCATGTTTAAAACTTTAAGCCTATTGTAGTGTAATAGGATAGAAGGTAATAACAAAGCTTCCAAGTTATAATCTCGGTACAAAAAATGTGTTACGTAATGTTGTAATTAGAGAAAGGCCAGAAAATTTGCCTATAAAGTGACACGGTGATAACAATTACGTCATATCTACCGAAAAATACTGTTTAGTAGTTTACATAGGTTTGATTCCCACCTAAAATAATATTTGTGAAAGGCACATTTCTTTCTTTCTTTCTATGCAACTCTACGTTGTCAGGGAAAATTGATGATGAATTTTCAGTGAAGATTGTAATTCTAGTTATCATTAATAAAATAATAAATGCATTTTGATTGATAACTTATCAATCAAAATGCATTTATTATTTTATTAATTATCTACGATTGCCGCAAGATCAGGCAGGCCAAAATTCTCATACAGGCACACACCTGAGTTTTCACGTAAACGAAGTCGCGGGTAACAGCTAGTTCATAATAAAACCGAGCCTGGGCAATAAATAGAAAATAATTCTATTCCAAATGGCCACTTTGGCTTTGAATTTTGATACGGGTCTTTTATCTGTCTTGCCACGAATCTATAGCTTTACGCAATGTTTCCATGGGTAATTTAGCCAACTTGCTCTAGTTTTCGTAACAGACTTGAATGTCAGCGAGTCATTTAGAGCAGGCCATATCGTCTAAAACTCAGCATAATTTATAGTTCAAAGGGTTCAAATATGGGCTACACGAGGGATAAACTTCAATTCGATATAAAGTCCGGAAGCATCGGTGAATCGGGACAGCAAATGTTTTGATAGTATCACCTAACTTCTGTAAACTAACTTGTTGAGAACAAATAAATGTTTTTTCTTTCTATCTTTCTTTCTTTCTTCTAACAGTTAAGTAGGACACAACACTCAAATTTTTGTTTGATGCGATAGTCCTCAAAAATCTTCATTCTCAAAGTTTTGTTTCATTATATGGTTTTGGTGAATTGTGACTATAACAACACGCAGCCGACCCGATCTTTTAATGTCTTTGACAGAGCAAGTATTTGTAAGTCGACAGTTCGATGCTCGACTTATGTTTTTGCTTGTCGACGACACATCATACACTTTAAAGCTCACACCTTCTTTAGTGTAATTTACTCGTAATATTAATCTCGAATAAAAAAGGAAATGTTAAAAATTATTGATGTTTCTAGCATTTCATATTTGAATTGAGAAATAGTAAAGATAGCAGGTACCTACTTATTGTATTCTCTAGTCTTCATAATCCAAAGTTCAAGAAACCTAATAGTCTAAAAGTCTAGTGTTGGTTGGACACTAGTTACAAAATAAGAGAAAAAGAACACGCTTTGCTATCTACAAATAAGTCTGGTGAAAGTAAAATTTCAATAATACTGTTTTAGAACCATTGAAAGGCTTTAAGATTGAATCGATCTAGTAATTAATGGAACCATCAATCACGACCAAATACCAAGGAGGTATTCTTTTGTAGTTACTTTTTCGAAATTATTCGGTCGTGCGCAGTGAATGATACAGACAAATACCTAGTTTTTGTGATCCCGTATTTGAATAAACGAAAGTAGGTATAAGTCTTAGTAACAGTTATTGAAAGGAAGCATATTAGACTAATCTTCCAGTTGATTAGTGCCGAAATGAATTTTTCAATGATTTGATAATACGTAATTTAATAAGGATACTTTCGTTTTAATTATGGTTTTTTGTATTATTTATAAGAGAGAGACGATGCGGTTTTTAAACACCAGTTGAGATAAATTTTCTTGCTGAATGTATTCGGTTCGATTCCCAGTCAAAACGAGACATTTAAGTGTAATTCAGTTAAACAAATCCTAGCCATCAGTCAAAATTTACTAAATGTTTGACCTCATGGCTAGTTTAGTCGGCGGGTGGTTCTTTTTTTATAGCCTTTAGTGGCAGACGAGCCACAAAGTCCATCTGATAGTAAGTAGTAAGTATAGTAGGTATTCTATGGACTTCTGTAATGTCAGGGGCTCAACGAAGACTACCGGAAAATGAGCTCTTTAAACCTCTTTTGAAGCACTTGTAGTATAATGAACCATTCACAACAACGATTGTTAGTATTTAATTTAGTAATTTTAGGACGGATATTTTTTTACAAATTGGTTTCGAGTTGAACTTTTATTAAAAGTTCGTCAGTTTTTTGAAGTGCGCCATCTCTCAAAAAGAGAGCAAATACAAAGATTTTATTTACTTACATACATACATAACTTTATGCCTGTCTCCCATTAATAGGGTAAGCAGACACTATAGAACACAATTTGCTACGATCTAAACATACCTCGCCTTTGCCTCTTCAACATTCATTAATCTTTTCATACACACACATCGGTTACGGGTGCTTGTAAGCTGTTAGTTAAGTATATTCATAGCTCATTGAAGATGCTGAAGTTATTTCAAATGAAAGTGAATTTTATACGCAGCGAGCCCGTGATTATCAAAGCAAAACAATGTAGGATGATAATTCTACAAAGCGGTAAGCATTTTGCAAAATAACCGGATTCTGCAAGATTATCTAGTTTATGGAAATAGGACATAGGTAACTCGTAAAACAATTGATAGTCGGTAAACGGTGTTGGAGTGGCGATTACGAACTGGAAGACTCAGTTTTGGCCACTTTACAAAATGGACAGGACCACGACCAAGTTCACGAGTTGCAGAAGCAGATCACTCAGGATCGTGTTTTTGGATAATCAGGCTCTAAGCGATCTTCGGCAGAGAACCGTATTCGGTATCAATGATTACGTATGATAAAATTGAAAAAGTTCGGTATTCACTCTATCGTTAGTATAGGTACTTTATTGTAATGAACAGTCGATAGGTAGAATTCTTGATACCAAAGCATAAGTAGTAAGAAACATAATATTTTGAGCATTAAAATGTAGATTGTAACCATATCCGAATATGATTTCGTAGCCTATTTCATTAAAAGTTATAGAGTTTATTGAGAAAGTCCTAAATAATTGAGGGGGAATAGGTAAGTATACCGAATTCGGTGTAGTTATTGAATTCGATCTGCCTAGTTATTTTAGTTTGTAGTATCAACAGCTATTAAGAGTACGATATCGGTACTAAGAAACGTTTTGTCGCAAGTATACATACCTACCAACTTATTATTATCCAGTTCTGTAAAATAAAAGCCTTTTCTCATACAGAGGAACGAGTTGCTCAAGGCGGATGGGCAATTTTAGACTAGGTACTAGTTAGGTATTTGTTATACTTAATTCAAGGTTTCTTCAGGGTGTAACTATTCTTTCACCGGTATTGACATATTATTATGGTCTAATATCTAATAGGTAGGTATCTACCTATATAGGTATTATGTTCAGGAAACAAAAAGGTCACTTAAGTAGGTGGGTAATAGGAGGTACTTGCACGGATTCGAACCCACAACCGCGTTGAGCAGGCTACGTTACGGTTAAAAACCCCAGTCAATGATAACGGACCTATTTTAAAAAAAAAGGTGTGATGACCTTTAAACTGGCAACCTAATTCATGCATTCATTATATACCGGTAAATGATGAGGTTTAGATGAGGTGTACGTGTTTGAATAGGTACGTTATATTTTAAAGTACTACCTGATGTAGATCAGCTGTTCAGGCGCTCGGATAAATAATGACTGAAATCTGAACTAGGCTGCACGTACACCCATGGATATTTTGTTGCAATAATTATCTGCATTCACCTTTACGTGTAGGTATTGGCAATACGACACAATACCGGCGGCCTCTATTGGATTGAAATCATTGCATTGTAGGTAAGTACCTACAATTCTGATGATTCAACATTTGGTGGACCACTTACATCATCCTGGGAGGAACAATATACATATCAGTCCCATTGTAAACTAACATTTTGTTGCTTTTCATGACGAGAATGTTACTGAATAGTTTGTCAGTAAAAAAGTAGATAAGACGATATACTTCTACCTACCAAAATGCTCAGCTGATGAAAATGGCAAACGCCATTTCAGTCACTTCAAACAACTTTTATTATTTAGGTAGGTATCAAAAACACTACTTATTCTTCTAAAGCCATAATTTCTTCAAAATTTAATTTTATTAAACATAAGTACTACAAACTATTTAAACTTTAAAACATAGATATAAGTAAATAGAATAAAACTTACTCACCGGCGCAACCACTTAAAAACTCCCATGTCCTGTAAAGAATCCACTTTTTGTTCTATACAGTGTACACACAAAACAAACTCCAATTATTGTTATGTACTTTCTAAAACAATATCTCTACCACTAATTATAAATTTAACTAGGAAAAATAATTAATATATTAACTGCAAAAGTACGCTATGAACAACACGCGGAACATTACCGGCGCATTAAAAGTACGATCGATATAAAAAACGACTAGCAACAATGACCGCCGATATATTGTGCGGTCAGACAAAACATCACGAACAACGCGGCATTCGCAATGAGTTGAATTTGGTTTTTTGTACAATTACTTTTCGTTGCGCTCCGTTGATCCACTTCATGCGCGTCGGTGGTTTTCGAGCGTCAGGCGTCGGGCCTCGGCAAGTCTATGTGTGGTAGTCACTGCTGCTCAGCTCACAGAACGCGACGGCTCACAAACCGTACAATCGGGAATCAACTACCTTACATACATTTAATGCATTTTTTATTCAACTAAAAGGGTAGTTCGAAAGTAAAAATGAATAATAAATGACTAAACGAACGATTGTTTACCTCGCGCTCGTATCTTTTTCAGATTTACTTCTTACGGCTTTGTACTCGAATAAAAACTTCTTCATTGCAAATTACTTAACAATACGTAAACAATAACCAATTATTAATTAACTACACTGACTACACATCTCTGTAAACTTAAAAGCAAAAGTATTTGTTTATAATTTGTGACATTTGTGCACATTTTATTGTTGTGATGTGTTTTATTTACTTCAGAAAAAAAAAGAAATTGGATCAGAAATAGAAAATCCTGTCACTTCTACGGAAATTACTGAGTCAAATTCATTTAATTACAAATATTTATATTTGGTGATTTTTAATTTAAATTTATTTATTAATGTTTAATTATTTGAAGTACTTTTAAATTTATATTTATAACAATAACGAGATTGCAAAAGAAATATTTTTTATTTTAGAATAATAATTATACGAACTTTAGTAGATATTTTATAGATTACCTAATAATTATTACCCAATACAATAATTATATTTCCGGCAATAAATCTATCTAACGTTCCTTGAATGTTGCTACACTTAAAATATTATATATAAATATTAATATTAAAGTGAGTCTCATAGAGTGTAACCATAGATCAGTGTAACATAGATAAACAAATCTATTTATTTATCTAGGTTATACTAAAATCTTTTATCGACAAAAACTATTTTTTATACTTTTTTAAAGTTTAATTTTATGAACTAAGAACCTAATGTATATTCAAATTCAAATCATTTATTTTGCAATAGATGGGTAGAATATTGCTGTTACATTATGTGGGGTCACGTCAGTTGACCTTTAGTTTTTTTAGTTTTTAAGTGTTTTGTATGGGACGTGTATGTAACGCAAGCGTAGCGCCCTCAGTCGTTCCCTACACAGGTTCCCTAATACTATACTTAGTAAGTCGTTCCTTAGTTCTCTATTAGTCGTTTCCTCGTATTTGTGTCGTGACTCATGTAAAAGTATGAAGTAAACAGTGTAAAAATATTAAGTATTTTATTTGAGATTTCCTACGTGTCGTAACGATAAAGAAGAACACACATATGTAAGGAATAGATTGGGTCAATGGAAAGACCCAACACAATAAGTCATAGAGTGCATTATATATACTGAGATAAGTCAATAAGTACCTTGTACGTTGGTTTAATGCTCTAAGCTTGTACGTATCACCATATTTCAACCGGGCTGGGATGCAAAATGTTACATAATTCGACACATAAGTAATGAAGTGTTCTGTTTTATGTCACGACTGACTACAATTATTTACTCACTAGCTGTTGCCCGCGACTTCGTTCGCGTGAAAATTCAGATGTGTGCCTGTATGAGAATATTTCTTACCTAATCATACGGCAATCGTACATTGTATTAGTAATACATATCAGTATAATCCGTCTCTAAGGCGAATCCGATTTAAATCTATTCACCCGCTACCCCTAAAACAGATGAAATTTGCGATATTTAACGAAACCTCCACTCCTATTTTCCCACTTAATAAGAATAGTTCCTAGTTTGGAAATCGTATTATCAAAACTCCCGTTTAAAAACTATAGAAGCTTCATACAAATTTTGTTCCCCTTTATACTCCAGGGAAATGAATTTCGCAAAATCCCGTCTTAGTGAGCACCTATTTCCAAAATTTAAAACTCCTAGCACTTGTAGTTTTTGAGATTTCGTGATGAGTGAGTGAGTGAGTGCCCTTTCGTTTTTATATATGTATAGCTTCTGCCCGCGACTTCGCTCGCATGAATATCGTTTTTCCAATAGACATTTTTATATTGTTTAAATACTGTTTTGCATACTATTTCTAATCTCATCATCATCACCATTTGTACAAACCAATGAGTATAAAAAAAAAAATGGATCTATCGTCTTTGGTACAAACCCTCTTTCACCTACCTAAAGATATCCCCCGTAAAACAATATACAATGCACAAAGGCCAATTTTCACTACAATAACTTTCCCCTTTCCCTCATTTCCTCTCCCCCTTTTTCCCCTTCCCCTCCCGTCTCCCTCCCACCTCCCTCACCTTCCCCACACTTCCCCTCACTTTCCCGTCACTTCCCAATCACTCACCCCTCACTTAACACTCACTGACTCCTCACTTCCCTCACTTTCCCTTACGTCCCCCTCACTTACCTCTCACTTGCCCTTCACTGCCTCCTCACATCCCCCTGAGTTCCCTTTTTTACACAACGCCATCTAGACCCAGAGTAAGCATATTATAATATGCTTGTATTATGGGTTCTAGAATACGGATAAACATACTTAAATACTTTTATTTTTGTAAAAACATACATATTATACATAGAAACACCCAGACCAATGCATATGGACATGTTCATTCTACAAATATTCGCACTGAGCGGGCATCGAACCCACGACCTCTGCGTGGCAGTCCATACACAGTACTATCGAAATACAGAGGCAGTCGATTTCCTCCTGACTTACCCCCGCACTTTCCCGACACTTCGCCCTTCCTTTCCTCTTCCTCCCCCTCCCTCCAAATTTCAAGTCGCCAACTTCAAAAGCAAAAATCTTTCCATACAATATTTCATCCTTTAATTCACCCCTATAAATCCACCCCAAGTTAAAAAAAAAATATGAGGGTATTTTTTATTTAAATAAAAGTATTCCAAAACAAAATTTCAAAGCTGTAAGTTAAAAAATGAAGACGTTTCATACAATCGCTTTCATCTCTTTTCATACACTTAAGGATTGAATTTTTAAAAACCCTTTCTTAGTATACTTCTAGACATTAAGACAAACACACTCTCCAAATTTCTAGTCGCTACGACCAGCGGTTTAGGCTGTACGTTGTCTGTCAGTCAGTCAGTCAGTCAGAACAAAGTCTTTTATAATATGTATGGATGTATGGGTTAGACATATACACATCAAGGATCAAAGCATACAGGCTGCTAGGAATGCTAACACGTGATAGAGCCACATAAAGCTGACCGTGTGAAAAACAGCTAATACTTAGATCCACACCCACAACTTTTAGTGTCTTACCTTGGGCTTTATTAATTAGTCATCGCAAAACATAGGCTCACTGCAAACTGGACTCGTTTAAGACTAAACGAGAGATTGTTTAGAATGACAGGCATCCGTGGAATAAAAACACTATCAGCTATTCCGCAACCTGTTAAAATGTCTGCTTCTATAAGATTTCGTAGTAAATTAACGAATGTTCGATGTGATTCTTTAAATTGGCATAACTTTTTTATTTATGAACCGATTGACATGAAACAAACACTAAATGTTAAGTGAAGCTTACCACAATATATTAGTGAAAACCATATTTAAATCGGATAAGCCGTTTCTGAGATTAGCGTGAACAAACGCACAGACAAACAAACAAAAATTGTAACAATCATTGTTTTGGGTTCTATTTGCATTGATATAGGTCTTAATAGTATTTTTTCTCATATATCTTCCATGTACAGACAGCGATCGGTCACATTTTTATTATATGTATAGACAAGAATGTCATAGATTGAAATTTAAGGAAATGGATATAACTTTTGAACAGCGGTCTATTATGTTAAAACAAAAACAATAATTATTATTGCAAAGAATAGGTAGTAATCACAAAATTAAACTAAATATATTATAACAATTCGTCGTTATTATTTTTATAGAAATGCATTGTAGATGAGTATGTTATCTGACATGAATTAATGATTAAGAATGAATTGTAACTCGAATTGCATCAATGTATAATCTAATCGACAAATTTTGTAATGACAATGATATATAAAAATTTCAACTAATTGTGACTCTGATAGTGAATTAAGATATTTGCATGCCAATTTATTTGGCGATATGTACCACTGCTCATATTTATACTTAACCAACTTCTGTACCACATTTTATGCAAATAAATGATATTCTAATATATATTCTGTTCTGTTCCGTTCCGTTCCGTTCCGTACCGTTCCGTTCCGTTCCATTCTGTTCTATTCTGTTCTATTCTGTTCTATTCTGTTCCATTCTGTTCCATTCTGTTCCATTCTGTTCCATTCTGTTCCATTCTGTTCCATTCTGTTCTATTCTATTTTATTCTGTTCTATTCTGTTCTATTCATTTTTTTTTTCGTGGGAAATGCATTACGCATACTCACCCGCCTGGGCGCCTTGCCCAGGAGGAGAGTCCGACAAAACCCCCCGCCTTGGGGGGTTATGTCGGACTCTCCGACCGCACTCAAAGCGCGGCCGGCATACCGACTAAAACCCACGGTGTTCCTCCAGACGGCCAGAGTGTCGGGGTCACGGGAGACGCTCGCGCATTCATCCGCGACCCCGACGGGCCACGGCCCGCTCACCATACGCGAGCGAGCCCCGTCCGATTTGGGAGACCTAGCTTCTCCTCCCTCGAGAGGCGCGTGTGAAACACGCGCACTGCCGTCTCGGGCCCGTGCTGTTCGGGCGGCGACTGCCCGATCGCCGCCCGCAGGTCACCTCCCCACTCGGCCGCAGAGGATAGGGAGAACGGCGCATCGCAACACCGACACTTCTCTTCGCCTGCGGCCCCACCGCGTCCGCAATCTGGCGGTTGCGGCCCCGCCGAGGCCGCGGAAGGTAGGGAGAGTGGTGCACCGTTATACCGGCACTCCTCTCCCGCCGCGGCCTTGCCACTCCTCAGCTGCAGTGTCGCCGAAGCAACACCGCAGCCCGACCCAGTTGCGGTGCCGCCCATACAGCACCACAACCCACCTGAGCCGCTCCATCGTGGGCTAACCACCAAAGCCCAGAGGAGCGGCCTCTCCTTGGGGTTCCTCTTGGTTCACCGTGGTTCCGGGCAACCACGGCTACTAAGCTCCCCCGCCGCGACAAGGCGAGAACCCCGTTTGGGGGGATTCTGTTCTATTCTGTTCTATCCTGTTCTATCCTGTTCTATCCTGTTCTATTCTGTTATATTCTGTTCTATTCCATTTTATTCTATTCTATTCTACAAATTATGGCCACATTGTCAAACACAGTTCACACGTTGCCTTTACCTTTTATGTAGCAATATGCAAATTTTTCTTTACAACATAGAAAGCTGTAAGTAGGTACATAATTAAGTATCTATAGAGTTAAGTGTATTGCCTGCGTCACTTTGCATGCTACTTGAAACTGTAACTTACAAAAATTGTAATAACCTGGCGATTAAAAAGAGTGGCCTGAGTTTCTTGCCAGTTCTTCTCATGGCTCTACTACGTCAGCGAACTGACTGTAGGTTATTTTTCTGACATTTTGTAAACTTTGACGTTCATAAGTGATAAATAGTTATCTTACATGAATAAACATATATTTCATTTCATTTCATTTTAACATTTTATTACTCCAACGCATTTTACACCAGATGCGTTTTAATTTTAAAAAAAACTCGTTTTTAACTTTGTCATATTATATTATTATTAACTTAGACTCACTATTCGTTGGCTTCATTTTTATGGTGATATTTAATATTAATAGCTGACATAATAGTCAAAAAGTATTTATTTCTTTTTTTTATTTATATCGCTGTGGTCCAATGGATAAGACATCTGATTTATAAACACGAGGAGGTAGGTTGGAATCCGAACTAATGTGATTTTTCATATCATAATGTACAGTTTCTAAGTTTATCTGAGACATTTCTAACTAACGGTAAAGGAAGACATCGTAAGGAAACCTAAACTTAAAAGCCTGAAATTGGCAATCCGCCTTGAGTAAGCGTGGTGATTAATGCTCATACCTTCTCAGTTCTCTAATATGAAAAAAGACCTTTGCCCTGCAGTAGGACTGTAAAAAAGCTGGTATTATTATCTACTTCTTTCTTAATGTAATTAACTAATGTAATATTTATTTTACTTTCTATTTAAATAATACCAGATTATTTTAAATATTTTTTTGTCGATAAAACTGTGTCTACTGTCACCCAGATTTACAATATAGGGAGACTATAACTGTACATTAACGCCATACATACAAATAGAGTATATTAAAAGAAATGAAAATTTTAATGATAAATTTATAGTAAGTATATAAGTGAGAGCGCTGCGGTGTGGTGCAAACGTGGTGAGTACCTATGACAAACCCCATTTAGGGAGATAGAGATACGCTAGTCCTACTCATAGGTAAATCTCCTAGGTAGTGGTTGTCTTCAAGGTGATAACGGGATGGATAAAAATAATAATATCACAACAACTACACAACGCTTACGTCGTCTAGACCCAAAGTAAGCATATAACATGTTATAGCTACAAACATAAAAATATGTATATTTTAGATACATTATTCCTGCATTTTTATATAAATGCCCTAAATTTGAAAAGTATTTGGGTGGCTTTATATTTCTATCTTAAGCAACGCCCTCTGACTGAACTGAGCTATTCTTAAATTGTTGGTTCAGTTAGTTGGTCTTGCTACTTTATTCTTTGCTTAGAAAATGAATTCATTTTTAAATGCACCTTTATTTAATTTATCAGCCATTTAAAATTAAAAATAAGGTCCAAAAATGCTTTAATTCTGTGTTTAGATTTTGGTGACGCTTTTCTTAAGATCTCGCATAACTGCTTGGTGGTCGTCGACAGATTGACAAAAACTAATTAATGCAGTATTGAAATTATATGTATTTTAAAATCACGTCGTGTCATGCGACTTTTCATGAAAACTAAAAAATTGGTAAAACTTTTTTAAAAATAATTCTTAAAAAAGTTTTAAGAATTATTTATGTAATAAAAACATCAATGATATTCTATTTATTATTAAATAGAATATCATTGTAAAAACATATTTAAATTTATCTAGAATAGCAACTACTGCAACTAGCAACATCGTTAATAAAATGTCATTACTGTCTGTATGTATTTTTAATTTTGGAAGTTTATGTTTACAGTTGCGTTTGATTTGAATTTTTATTTATTTTTGCAAGGTTGTAAAGAAGCTATAGATGGACGAATTAAAAGGACCTAATATTCAGATAGTCCTGCATGTCAAAGAAGGTATTTTTATTCTATAATTATTAACACATGTATATATTTGAGGAGTGACTTTTCAAAATGGCTTATTTCTGTATGGTCATTTTTTTCTTCTGTATGGTCATTTTTTTCAGGACCAAGAAAAATACGAGAATTAACGTGAATTAAGCTATTTTGTTGCGGAAAGCATTTTCTATGGCCATTTTTCTTCGAGATTAAAGTACTTTAGAACCGGACACTTCACGTCATATAATGTGAGTGTACATAAAATAAGTAAAATTGGGAACCCGAAATAAGCCGTTTTGAAAAGTCACTCCTCATTTTTAAATACAAGTTATTGCAAATAATTGATAATTTAATGTTTTAGGTCTTGGTTTTGGATTTTTAAGATCTCCGTTTATAGTGAGCGGCTCACTTAATGGTTATATGTTAGAGACCGATCCTGTGGTTCCTTCACACGCTCCTAGTTTCGACGCAGAACTTGTTTGGGAAGCAGACAAAAGAAGATTTCGCAGGTAAACAAACCTCTTCAGAACGAAAATATCTCTTAATTTTCTACCAAACTTTAGGACAGCGCTGACATTACGCAGATCACATATACTCAAGGTACATTAATCCATTAACAAAAATTTAACCTTTACAAATTAGTTATCAATCTATAGGTATCTAAAGCGAAAGATTTTGTTTGGACGCGCTAATCTGGAACTACCAGTCGAATTCGAAAAACTTTTTATGCGTTTGATAGCCCAGTTTTTGTGCAAGGTTACACAAACAAAATTTCCTCTATACTACTATATATAAATTCGTTGTCCATGAAAACATAATCATTAATCTTATTCTGTCATTTCAGTTTACGAGTTCAAAATGTGCCAGTCAAAGTGGAAGTGTTTACAATGGGAACGCAGGGCAGGAAGGACAAAGTTGGATACTTACTACTGAGTCTACTCGGAGCACAGCCTTGTCCAGCTAATAAGATTGTTGATGTATGTTTATTTATTACATTATTTTCATATTTAGAGTAATAATTTTATTTGCAATTTTGTTACCTGTTGTAGTAAATCCATGGTTATATTTGGCTCAACTGATACATGGGATATATATTCATATTATTGTTTAGTGAGAGGCCACAAAAGATCTAATATTATTCCCTTCCTTTACTTACCTTAAATTCCTTTTTCTCTCACAATCCATGATGACTTAATTGTCAATATAATAGTTCATAGAAATTCAGTTTATTGTTTTATACAACTAAGGTGACAAACAAGCATATGCCCATCTGATGGTAACCAATTACAGTAGTATATAGATAGTTGCAACACCAGAAGCATCACTAGTGCGTTGCCGACCCAGTAAAAAACTTTTAACTCCTTTATTGAAGAATTTCATGTTGTAGTCTCTTGGAATAAAATCGATGGGGAGCTTATTCCAAAACCTTATCATACGAGGGAGTAAGTTTCTCTGAAACCTCACTGTACTGACGTTTCAGAGTAACTCATCCTCACACTTTAGATGAGTTTCTCTCCCAGCCGATGGCAGGAGGATGGCGGTGATATAAAGTGACCATTGGTGCCTTCCTAAATATTCATATTTATAGATTATTCAACCATTTACTGCTTGAGGGTCTCCTTATTCTACATAAGTTGTATTAAAATATTATCTGAATAAATAATAAGTAATGCAAGTGTGCAGGCCACTAATAACATTTGAGAATTTGTTTCTAGGTAAAGCATTCATGGCATAGACTATTAGGAGTGAAGTCAGAAGGCAAATGCTGTCACCCACAGCTTATGATGAGTCTCTCTATAGAAGATAGAGTCAATACTCCTACTCCTGTAAGTATACCTGTAAAATGCAATCAAAATTAGAATAAAAAGAAAAATATTACCATCATCATATCACCCAAAAGACGTACACTGCTGGACATAGGCCCCTTGCCGTGAGCTATTTTTATTCAAAGTTGAAACACATATTCTTATTTGATTTAATGTAAGTCATTTGTGGACAATTGTTAGTGTGACATTGCTTGTGTTTCTTCATTTGTATACTATGTAAATTATCCTTGTTTCAGAGAAATGAGTTGCGCATGTTCCACAGCAATGAAATAGCTTACCCATCACCGAGAACAGCACCAAAAACACCTCCTACGCGATCTATGCTGATGACATTAAGTAAGTTTCAAGTTTTAAATGTATACTAAGTCTGAAAGAATTGTGACTGCTAAATGTCAACAGGCTCTGGAACACAAAATTTAACACAGCCGGCAAAATATAGATGTTATCTCTTTATAAGTATGTATGTTACTAATTTATTTCTTTATTAATTTTTTTTATACGATTTAGGTGACAAACAAGCATACGGCCCGCCTGATGGTAAGCAGTTACTGTAGCCTATGGACGCTTGCAACACTAGGTCTATATATAACAAGGTCAAAAAATTCCTAAAGAGGTGCGAATATAATGCATTATATCTACATATTATATCTCTGGCAACCCTTTTGACAAAAAAAATTATGTAATCTTTGACTCGCAGATGAATATTACGCTGAAAGCAAGAAAACAGTATCGTCCTTAGATTTGAAGCCTAAACTATTGTGTGATGAAGGTCTTATACAAATTGGAAAAGGAAAAGAATTGTTTCTACTTAGTTTTGTTATTGGAGCATTGGAAAATGTGGATTTGGTAAGGGAAACAAAAGTTATATCTATATTTTGAGGTGGCAATGATAGACTTCATACCTTCAGTATTTTATCACTGTACTGTACTGTATTTTATAATTGTACCATTTACATCTTATATTGATTAGCATAAAGTTAAAAATTGCGTAGTAAATATTTTGTTATGACTGTTTTGTATCGCTGCTGGCGCGATATGATCTCGTAGCCTACAAGCCCTGTCAATAATATTTTTTACACATGTATGTACTATCGGCAAAAGGTTTGGTTTACCACTCATCGGTCGTGAATCGCTTGCACGCGTTGCGCATGGGCTCAGCAAGCTCCGCCCTAGAGTAGAGCAGCGATATCGCACTCTTCTCACTTATAACAACACATAACCATAGCTAAGTGTAATCGTTTCTATTTATGCATATTTTTGTTGTTAGCATGATTCTACGTGAATATAACGAAGGCGTAGGCGTAGCGTCGACTGTAAATGAAATATTGAAATGTCGTTGCTTTTCCTGCCTGGAATTTGAAATAATAAATAAATGCTTATTAATCTGTAATGTTCTGTTTTTTTAAAGATTTAGAGGTAGGTAGGTAGATAATATTTGCAACAAGATTCATTCGATTTTGTTTTTTACATCTACTTTTTATCGGTCTTTTTAATCGATTTTATAAACTAACTAGTATGTTGGTAAAAACCTATCTATATAATCTATACCTAATTTCATCATACTTAATTCTTTCAGTAATTTAGTCATGATAGCGTAACAGATGAACTGAGTTATTATTAATTATTTTTTGCATCAAATCATTTTAATAGAAAATATTATCCCCTAGTGCATACAACTTACCTCTAGTAAAAAAAAGCTATTTATTTCTACTTATTTATAAATAAAGATGTTTAAAAATAAAACTATTTTACGTCTAAAATAGCCAATTAGGTAGGTAAGTATATCAATAAAAGTTTTATTCTAGTGATTACTAGCTTCTGCGCGGCTTTCCCCGCCTCTGTTGTCAATAATAATATATACTAAGTGCATGCATTGAATGTTTCCGTTAATGAAAAACAAACATACAAATTTTCAGGTCTATATTTTATTATTTTGAAATTTAATCGCCTTGCTCCTTTTCTGTTTCCCTTTTCCTTCCTCATCCCCTTCTCTGTGGTCTTCCACGGCTTGGTTGTGTTTTCTAAGCATTATTACTTCTGCAATGCTTGGAAAACACAGCCATGACTATAGGTTACGGTTGTCACTTAATATCAGGTGGACCGTATGCTTATTTGCCACCAAAGTTGTATAATAATATCTCTGTATTTACAAATATTATATTTTTTGCGTTCGCAATGAACAACCAATGAACAAACATATAAACTCTCGCCTATTTTTCCAGGAGAGTTAGGCAGAGGTGTATAAATACCCACGTTTAGCCAGCTATGTTAGGTCGCATGTAACAAGAGGCGAGCCTGTCGTGATTTACCGGGCACGAATCCAAACTTCGAAATAATACTAAGAATTTTCCAATAGAAAAACCCAATATCGCTTTTTATCTGACCCAGGAATCGAAAAAAGCCACCAAACAACCAAAAACTTATTCGTCACCAAAAGTATTCAGATTTGTCGTTATTTTATTTATTAGTTGTATTGCAAAGTAAGTTTTTAAGCATTAGGAAAAGGCTTCAAGTCGAAAATAAAAAAATCAAAGAAACATCAAATATGTCTTTCAATATTTTTATTAAAATGTTTTCTTTAAAAATCATCATTTATCATAAACTTTAAGCTAATACTTAGTACACTAAGGATAAGCTAACAACTAACAAATATTTATATAAAACTATTTTTGAAAATGGGTATAAACATTAATCTAGGTTAAATACACAACAATATCACAAATTTTATTGTAGAAATGATTTAAAATTAACAATTTAAAATATCAATTTAGGTAAATAAATCAAAATAAAATATAATTAAACCTTAATATTATGCAATCGAAATACAAATAAAAGTCGAAATGGTCCAGTGGATAAGGCACCCGCTTTGTAAACACGAGGTAATGGGTTCGAATCCGGGCAAGTACCAATGTGATTTTACAAATCATATACTTTCTAAGTTTATCTTGGACATTTCTGACTGACGGTGAAGGAAAAACATCGTGAGGAAACCTGGACTTAAATGTTTGAAATTGCCAATCCGCCTTGAGCAAGCGTGGTGATTAATGCTCATACCTTCTCTATATGAGAAGAGGCCTTTGCCCTGCAGTGGGACAGTAAATAGGCTGGTATTATTATTATTATTATTTCCTTTATTTAAATTAATTCTCAAAATTACATTTTTAAATATAAGTATATAAAAAAAACACATACATTTAAAAATATAAAAATTGGAGACCCACTGGCACCGGGTACAGGGACCAAGCTACCGGCGGTTAGGGCTCCAGAGATAGGAACCTCCTCACAATGCGGGCCGTGTCAAGCAACACCGCCTTCTGTATCTGGCCCTTGACCCAACCAGCCAACGCGAGCCTCTTATGATGTTGATCGAGGCTCTTAGCAATAAGTCCATTCACTGTAACCACTATCGGAACAATGATCGCCGAATCCACATCCCACATGTCAACAACCTCGTGAGCTAAATCCAAATACTTGATCTGTTTGTCTTTTTCAGCTTTCACGAGATTATCATCATGAGGGATGGTGACGTCGATGATCATTACAAGGCGCTCTAATCGATCTATCACCACTATGTCAGGCTTATTGGCAACAACAGTCCTGTCAGTGATGATAGATCGATCCCAGTACAATGTCGCACGACCATTCTCGAGAACTGGCTCAGGATTATACCTGTAGTAAGGCACTTCGGCGTCCACAAGTTTGTACCGCAGAGCAAGTTGCTGGTGGATGATCCTGGCCACTTGGTTATGTCTGTGCAAGTACTCTCCGTTAGCAAAACGCGAACAGCCGGAAACAATATGCCTGAGAGACTCACCTGGGCGATGACATGCACGACATAATATGTCGATAGTGCCGTCTCTCAAGATATATTTCCGGTAGTTGTTCGTCTTGATAACTTCATCAGCAATTGCACAAACAAACCCTTCGGTTTCTCCGAAAAGATCACCGAAGCGTAGCCAGGCCACGGAAGCAGTTCGGTCCACATCTGGACCGTGTAAAGCACGGTAGAACCTGCCGTGGAGCTCCTTGCTCTGCCATACCACCCGACGGTCATCGACGCTAAGCACTACAGGCTTGTGCCAGTTCTCCTTAGCCAAGGCAAGCGGGGTCAGTCCATTGTCCACTGCGACAACATCACGATGCAGAGCCCCGTTCGCTTTAAGAAAATAATCTCTAAGGTTGCATATCTCGCGACCACCACACTTTCGCGGGATATACAACCTCATGACAGACGAACGTGGATGATGCATTCGGTATGAAGTCAGCAATGTACGGACTCTCCTGTCCAAGGCATCTAACTCAGTCTGAGTCCACCTAAGTATGCCGAAAGAGTACATAAGGAGTGGCATGACCCAACCATTACAGGCCCGTATTTTGTTGCCGCCAGATAATAAACTATTTAGTACTTTTTTAAGGCGGCCTATAAAACGTTCCTGTAATGATTGTTTCATTGCCTCTTCCTTTATACCTAAAGCTTGCGACATACCTAGGTACTTATAGGTGTCAGTTACTAGAAGCGATCTAAGCTGAATAGAATCAGAGAGTTGAATGCCCTAAGATTCTACTATCCCACCACGCTTTACATGCATGACTGCACATTTGTCTACACCGAACTCCATTCTGATCGAGTTACTAAAGTTTTCTGTTACCTTTAGTAAACCTTTCAGCTGGATATCAGTAGGCGCAATTAGTTTCAGATCATCCATGTACAGCAGGTGGGATATGACTTGACCACCTCTACGTAACCTGTAGCCTAATTCTGAACCCTCTAGCAATGTACTGAGAGGATTCAGAGCCAGGCAAAACCATAGGGGACTCTGGCTGTCACCCTGGAATATCCCCCTTATTATTATTATTATTATGCAATCAAAACAAATTGTGATAATTTGCTATAGCTGCGAAAATAAAAATTTAGAGTTTTCACACATCCACAGATCAGTTTGTTTTAAAACTCTTATTTTATAATTATCATTGTCTCATGTAGTAAGTCACTACTGGACTATATAATACATATAATATAATATTAAGTACGCTATATTATTTATAAAAAAATGATTTTAAGAACTAACAAGTTATTTATACCTAGATAAAAATGTTTATACAACAATAATATTGCGAGGCAATAATATTACATCAGTTGTTAACTTAAGAAAAATCAACAAATGTTAATGAATCAACGTAAAATTTGAAACATTTTTAGCTTGATTTTTGTTGGTCAGTTACAATAATTTTTTTTCGCCGGTTTTCGGTGATGCAATCCAACGCGATGTAAGGCATTTCTGATATTGTCAGGGCAGCAGTCGTATTGCTGGGCAAATGCCGACGTCGTGGTAAATGGGTGCTCCTGGTAAACATTTACCATCGCCGTCACATTCTCTTCTGTTAGAATGCGAAGAGGATAAGCTCGAGGTCGGAACGCAATAGAGCCTTCAGCAGCATCCCTTTGCACCCAGCGGCGCACAGTAGCTCTCTATAAACAAATTATAAAATATACTTAAATTTTTTTTTTATTTTGGTATTAGTTACTATTACTATTTGCAAGGATTGTTTATTTTTCCAATGCAGACTAAAAAAGTATCTTTTAAAAGCAAAAAAAACCTTTGATGACATGTTTTTGTAATCCCAGGTAGACAAGATTTGCAAACTGGAGCTGTCATTGCGTTTCAACAAATGCCTATATTTATGACTCTTTTGTTCCAACTTAATTTAACTAAACTATAACTAAAACTAAAATAATTCGGCGTCACCCGAGCGGCGTCCATCAGAAGTTTTAGTTAGGTAGCTTTTTTATACACTTTTTTGTTTTGAAGTCCGCACGTGCTTTATGGTAGGTTTTGTTAATATCCTTTGTCTAATAAATAAGTATTGTTTTTATAATCCTTGGTAGACAAGGAATGCGAACGGGAGCCGTCGTTGCGTTTCCACAAATTCCTACATTTATGACTCTTTTATTATAAAATGTTTCTTCAAATTCGGAGTGGCGACATTAGTAAAGATGCTCATATAATGCTGTTACTTTCTTGTTACTAATTATTAGGTATGGTTAACATTTTTTTAAAGTATTGTATTCCACACAACAATGGTTTTCGGAGTTTAAACCAGTATTGACTACAACGCGCAACGCCCTATGAAATAATACGTCATTATCTCTTTAGAAAGTACTTTATCAACATAGTTCATAATGAGAGATTTACAAAATTAATAAAGCTAAAAATCATCAAAGTATTGTCTTTTTTATTTCCAATACTTTCGTTTGTTTTTTACATTATTACATTCTACACTCCTATGGCTACTTATAACAATATAATCACGTCGTTCGCTCAAGTTTTCAACCCCTTTAAACCATTTTTAAAATAAAAAGATAGCCTGTGGCGATAAAAGATAGCCTGTGTTGTTCCCCAAGGTATAATCTATCTCTACTTATACCAAATTTCATCACAATCGGTTCAGTAGCTTAGGCGTGAAAGCGTAACAGACAGACAGACAGACAGGGTTACTTTCGCATTTATAATATTAGTATGGATTAATACACGATAATAAACGGCATGTAGACATAATAGATAAATGATTGACTAATTTAATAATAAAATATGCTTCGTTATGACATGTTATGTAAGTAGTATTTCATAAATTAAATCATAATCCTAATTATTAATATCATCTTCATATTGTCATATATAATCACAATTTACAAAGTAATAGCACTTCAAAGTCTGCCTCGACTTCAGACGTAATAAGTATTCTATTTTCATGTTTTGGTATGAATCTAATACCTCCATGCAATTTTTTGCATATAACATAATAATATGTAATGTAATTAATATTTTTCAGAGATTGTATATAATTCTAGTTAAGTAAGGGGAAAAAATAAAGTAGTAGTAAATATGGATTGAAGTAGTAGAAGAGCAAACACCAATTTTAGTTTAATCTATAGAATAATACCTAAATCCTTGAAATAAAAATATTTCTACTTACCGAAACATTTACCTAATTCCTGTGATATGTTTCGCTCTTGGCCGTATAAAACCAAAATTTGGTTTTTCTCGTCTGTCACTATTCTAGGCATGTTTCCAGTCCATTAAACAATTACGCGTAATAATTCACACAATCGAGGGTCCCGTAAACGTAAGTCAAAATTAAAGCAGGATCAGTCAGAGTCCGTACAGAAAACAATGGTCGTTACTCGTCGTTGAGCACACAATAAAAAAATAAACGCGCGTTGACTTAGGCGAAAACCAAATTGCAACTGAGTAAAATATTATAATCCTTCTCTCCCGGCGTAAGCGCCCGTCTAAGAAATGTTTTGATTGGCTGAGGCGAAATGAGGGCGGGGTTAATGTTTGCAAGCTAGTTCAAACGATTTCGTTTGCAAAGTGGAAGACCACCAAGCAGTACATATTGGATGGAAAATTTTCCAGCCAGCTTTCTATTGGATGTTTAGCCAGTGTTTTCCAGTCTCATATGAGTATTAAGTTAGTCTATTTTCAGTTGGTTCGGGAGCAAGACAAAGAAGCTGACTGCTATATCTCTTACTCTGTCTTCACTCATGATATTATGACTGACAGGTATGAATAATTATATTATATTATATCATGGTAACAAATTAGCAAATTTTTTGTTTGAAGTACAGATAACCAAAAACAATTCTAAGTAGTATTTTAACAATACTAGCTGCAGTAACATTATCTGTTAATTGATTAGGTCTGCCAGCATTAGGAAATGAAATAACTTGGACTCAGGTCTTGGAACTCTGAAAGAAATAATAAATTTGTCTGCTCCTAGGGTCGCAATAGTAGCGGGCAATGTTGGCAGCGTGGTGCAGTTTAACCAGCGCACTTCTTTAAGACTCGCGTCAGACCTGGCGGCACTGGGACGGTACTTCGCGCAGTGTCCATATCTCGTCACGAGGATCTGTTCCAATGACAAAGATATAGGTATAATTTTATAAATATAGATTTTATTTATGTACTAGCTGTTGCCCGCAGCTCCGCTGGCATGAGGATCGGTTATTGCATAAAATATAAAATTATTTCTTATGAAGTGTCTTCATACAAAGATGCATGATTTATCTTTAAAAATGACGAACTTCCATACAAACTTTCAACCTCTATTTTTTCAAATAGGTCGAAATTAAAGAAATTAAAATAATAATTTCATATTAAGCGCCTAAATAAAGTTTCATGATTTTTATCTTCGAAATTGTCGATTTTTCATACACATTTTCATCCCCTATTTCAACCCTTTCAAACTATTTTTTCGCGATAAAAATCTAACTCTATGTTGTTGCCCAAGGTTTAATCTATCTCTATATCAAATTTCATCAAAATCCAGCATGCCCAGCTGTTGACAATTTTTAGCTAAAGTTATGACGATAATAAAAAGTACTTTATTGTTTTTAGGTATCTGCAGCATGGACCTACGTAAACTAATCCCCACTGAGGACATTCAACACTTTATAGACAAGTTCTGTAATGTCGATGATTCGCTCGTTATACATGAAAGATGTTTTATACTGCGATGTGACGAGGTACCGACTGGTGATTATAAGAGACGACCGTATGTCGACGTGGAGATGAGTTTGAAATATGTAGGGAAGAATGTTCAGGTAATATATTCTTTTTATTATCTGATCTCCGGATTTCTTATTGCCACGTATTATACTTGCCAGGTCATGCCAACGGCAAAGTTGCCCGCCGAGAATGCCACTGGGCTTGTTGGTGACATACCCGCCGGCATAGTGTAGGACCCTTAATAATAACTTAGATACATGAATGTTTCAGAAGCCGAAGGTGCTCACAGCTCGCAGTGCCACCCAGCTGGAGAGTGGGCGAGGTGGGGGCCAGGGTGCAGGAGTGGTGCTGGTCACGGGCAGCAGCTGCACCGACCTGCAACACGACGTGGGAAACACCGCGTACACCAACATGACTGCCACCAACACTACTAGGTACCGGGATAGGACTTTGGGTCAGGTTAGGAATAAACCGCCTAGACCACCACGGAACTTTAGTCGGAATCGTTCGGGCGTTGTCGCGTTCGGTTTCAAATCGGGCTGCAACGCATAATACGTGCGTTTATTCACGTACGACATTTCAATAAGTCAAGTGTATTGCCTATGTCACTTTATATGCTACTTTAAATTGTAACTTACAAAAATTTTAATAACCTGGCGATTAAAAAGAATGGTCTTGAGTTTCTTGCCAGTTCTTCTCATGCCCTACCCTAAGTCAGCGAACTGACTGTAGGTTAAACGGCTGACATTTTGTAACTTTTAACGTTCATAAGTGTTAATTTAATTAACCTAAATTAACAAATATATTTTCATTTTCAATATGTATTGATTGATTGTTGTTTTAAATCGCTCACGTAGGACACAGCGTAAGAGAAGAGGCCTTTCTCTGCAGTGGTATAATACCGGACTGATATGATGACTACGAATTTAAGATACCTAAAAGTATTATATTAAAAGTATTCTTTCTTATACCTCGAATTCTTATATTTCCAGATATAGAAACGCATCCGGCGATGCAGTTCTCCAAACAACTGAAATAACGGAACTTATAAAGAAAATGTGTGACTCATTTACATTAAGTCAAGAGAAACTGCTAGCGGCCCGAGCAAAGCCTTCCACAGCTGATATGCAAGTACAATGCGAGAACAAGCAAGACATGTGTGTAGAGCAAGATATGAAAGAAGGGAAGCAAGATGATGAATACAAAATTAGTGGTAGAGAACGTTCGTTTGAAAGGTGAGTTACTATCTTATGTAACAAAAGTAAAGTAGCAATTTACAGAGCGCCGGAAGCCTAATTACCTCCTTGGTCCTACTCCTTTTTTTATTCTTGTCTATAGATATGATTGTTAGCCACCAGAGTTTAATACACAAATAAAAAAAAAATTGTATAAATACAATAATGGATACGCATAATTTATGGACGTTTCAGAGAACCTATAAGGTTGGAGACAAGTAAAAGCGACACGTTTATCAACTCTAACGAAAGAGGTAAATATACCTATGTATACTATTATTATAAAGCGAGGTAAGAAAGAATTTGTTTGTCTGTTTGTTTAAACGCGCTAATCTCTGGAACTACCAGTTGGATTTGAATCATTTTTTTTGCGAATGATTTCGCAGTTCTTGAGGTAGATTATAGGCTATGTAACATCACGCTAATGGCGACGGGAGCAGAGCAGTAAGCAAAGACGCGGGTAAAACCACGCCGCGGAAAGCTAGTATCTTTATAATGTTTTAGATAGTTCGTATTATCAGCATTTCAAATTCACTAAATCTAATAGTCTTTCTCAGTGCATATGATTTATTTTGATCCTTATGCCTTATTCTTAACCAATCGTAATGATTCCACGTCGTATTTGAAGTCACTTGTCAGCCCAACAATATCAAAATCCTATCGGAAACTAACGAGATTTTCGTTTCGAATACCTACTGTCTAAAGTGGTTCAAAGCTTTAGATTTCATGCCCTGTCGAATTATCATCAGACAGCGTGAATTCATTTTAATAGGTAAATATAGTCAATTAACTTAAAAGAAGTTAAACATTTTATTACTAATTGCTAAAATAATATAGCACAATTCTAAAAGGTAAATGTCACTTTTGAACTCCATTGACTGAGTACTATCAGGCAAAGAGGATTTATTTTGATAACCTCTGTGGTTCTGTGGTACGGTTACGGTATGCCACGCAGAGGTTGCGGGTTCGATTCCCGTGCAAATACTTGTTTGCATGAACATGGCTATTGCATTGGTCTGGGTGTGTGTATGTATGATATGTATGTATTTACAAAAAAAAATATAAGTATGTTTATCCGCATTCTAGAACTCATATTACAAGTTATTAATATGCTTACTTTGAGTCTTGATGGCGTTGTGTGGTTGTTGTAGTATTATTATTTTTATTTTGTTAATATATATAAATAAATACTAATATTTACAGACATGGTAAAAGTGGCGATGTCAGTTGTAGAGAGAGATTCCATTATGCAGAAGTTTGTGAACGAACTAGAAGATTGGAAGGAGAAACAACAAGAAATGTTTAAGTGTCAAGTGAGTTGCAACAGGAAGTTGAAAATATTGTTATAAATAATTAATAGTTCCAATGATTAAAATATGCTAGCAATTACGACAGACAAGTTATTATTTGAGGTCTCTGCTTTTTCCATTTGCATTTTACTAGACACCGCTAGTAAAGTAGAATAAAGTTTTTCTAAACGACTAACTTGCAAATCATCACGCATGAATTTGCAATAATTACGAATTATTGCAAATTAAGTACGGATTAACACTCAATAATTAAGCACGGAAAAGAAAAGAAGTGGGTAGTTCAATATTCTGAATCGATTTTTTTTAATTTTATATAGGAGTGACTTTTCAAAATGGCTTATTTCTGTATGGACATTTTTTTCAGGACCAAGAAAAATACGAGAATTAACGTGAATTAAGCTATTTTGTTGCGGAAAGCATTTTCTATGGCCATTTTTCTTCGAGATTAAAGTACTTTAGAACCGGACACTTAATAAAGTCCCGATTGGCATTAAAAAAATAAGTAAAATTGGGAACCCGAAATAAGCCGTTTTGAAAAGTCACTCCTATTTTAAGGTCAAAGTCGGACCAATCTATATAAATAAAAATGAATCCCTATTTACCTTGGTCATGGCATCACGCGGGAACGGCTAGATCAATTTCGTTAATTCTTTTTTTGTTGTGTTTGTTATTGTCAGGAGAAGGTTCTTATGAAAGAAAAACTAAGAAAACTGCTAAACCGATTTCGATGAAAATTGGTATGTAGATAGATTTGGTTTACGCTACTTTTTATCCCAAAAATTGCTCTGTTTCCCGAGTTACATTAATTAAACAAATAGCAATTTTCGCGCGGGCAAAGCCGCAGGGCGCAGCTAGTTAATCAATAATTATGTTAAATTAAATGAATGATACCTTCAAAAACACAATGACAAGAATTTTTTTTTAAATTTATTTACACAGGACAAAACTTTGCAATCCAGAAAAAAATTGTTCCAAATCTGGGTACTTATACTTTGCTTTCGATAATTGTATGTTTGTAAAGTATATTTTTTTCTCAAATTAACAGTTAAAACGCAAAGAAGAATACTACTTGGAGATGTTATCACAAGAATGGTCCAAAAAACGTATGGAGTTGGAAAGTAAACTAAGCAAGGGTATAGAACAATGTCGCAATTTAGCCGCGGACTTGAGTCGAGCTACGGAAGACTTTAGGTTGAAGGGGTATAGGAATACTGAACGGGAGAAGAAGGTATGTTGTGGGGTTATTCTCGTCGCTGATGTAGTGTTTTGTAACGGTATTTCTGTTAATGCGAGGTAAAAGTGGGTCTTCTGGCTGTCGACCATCTCATACAGGTTTATTGTACGAGATAACAAGCTAAAGTGGAGTTCACTAAATAAACGGAACCGCACTAATTTATGCTTCTATCCTTTTCTGTCACTGAGGGTGTTTAGGAAAATTTTCGCCATCAGTTGCCGCCACTTTGGTAAAAGGTCTTCCATTTTGACCGCGTTATCAAAACAAATATTTTCCGTGTTCATTTCGGAAATTTTAATGTTTACAAAATGGATAATTCACGTGATGAATGACAAAAGAAAATTGCTGAGAGGGTTTTTTAAAATGGCGTCCACAAGGGGGCAGCACCGACGCGTCAGGTCTAGCTGTCAAGCGCCTTTTGAAAGTTAACCCCTGATTAGCCTAATGTCACAGTTGAAGTGGCGCCAACTGGTGGCGAAAATTTTCCTAAACACCGTCATTGGAAACATCATTTACTTGCGAGAAATAGCGACGAAAAGCGACAGGCGTTTTGTCACAATGGCTTTTGAGATTATGTCTACTTTTGAATCCCACTGACCACTTACTATAAGAACTTTAAAACTTTTAGATTTTATACCAACTACTATACAAAATATATACTGTAAAATAAATACTATACTTTTATTTTTCCAGCTGCTTGATGCAAAACAAGGTCTCGAATCACATTACACAGCCAAATATCAAGAGTTGAGAGAAGCTTCACAAAAAATGGAGGATGATATGAACCATCAACTCAAATTAAAAGACATGCACATTGAAGAGATGAAACTTAAAATTGAACAGCTTGAAAAACAAGTGGAGTTATTAAAGGTATGTAAAACCAAGGTGATAAAGACCTACGGGTTACGGGCAACCGATAGATGAGGGTTCACGACCCGTCAAGGTGGCGAAAATTAAAAGGAAGCCTATGTCCTGGGGCTCCACCACAACCTCTATCTTATTATAACCTTACTTTGTCTCTAACCTTGTTTTTAATGGTACAAAAGAAAAAAGACAAAATTCAAAGTAAGAATAAAATCCCAGCCTCCTGAACTGTAAAAAAATCTAAATTGGCTTATACACCTTAAGCAAGCGTGGCGGTTAGTTCATGCCTTCTCTGTATGAGAAGAGGGCTTAGCTCTGCAGATAATTATGGAATGGTATGATGATAATGCAACTAAACTCTTGTTTTTTTATTGCTGCCAGTGGCAGACGAGCCCACGTGATGGTAAGTGGTAACTGTCGCTCATGGACGACTCAGTAGCGAAGAGTCACTTTTCCGAGGAGGGAAGCCGGTGGGACTAAAATACTTTGAGTTTCGTAAGGCCAGTTAGACTTTGAGTAGACACTCAAGCAGTGATAGGTATAAGGAGGTTAGGGCATATTTTAAAAGGGAAGCCGGCAGGAATCGTGTTAAATGGACGCTTCGCCACTGAGAGTCCCTAGCATTACTCCTGCAATGCCAGGAACTTTGTATAGCCGCTGCCTACCGTGAAGGGAGTGGGGTAAAAGGATTGAGGAAGGTGCGGAAAAGGAAAGAAGGGAAATTGGTTTCTAAAATAAATTAATAAAATACTTATATTTGTTTCAGAACAATATAAAGAATAGTGAAAAGGAAAATGAGAGTAAATATTCTGGATTAACAAAAGATCAAACTGCTAGTCTTATACAAGAATTGGTATGCTATTTTAAATTGTCTATTTAGTGTAAATATAAAGCTTTGTTCACCTAAATAGGTATATGTTACAAGTAATCCAGTAGTTATTGTAGTTTCGATTCCTATTCCAGACAGATATGTGCAATTTACATAAATACGCATTTAATTACCTCGTAAGTTATCTAACGCTTAAACTTAAGAGCGTTGAAACATAACAGTGGCAATGTCGCAAATTTAGTGTCATATTTTCGTGGTTTTCAATTTTTATTTTTATCATAATATAATAATAATAATAATATGTGGACACTATCACACATCGTCATCTAGTCCCAAGCTAAGCAGAGCTTGTGTTATGGGTACTAGATAACTGAGATATAATACATATACGTACTTTTTTTTTTTTGTAAATACATACTTAATATACATAGAAAACACCCAAACTGAAGACAAATACAAATGTTCATCACACAAATATTTGCCTTCCGCGGGAATCGAACCCACGACACCCGGCGTCGCAGTCAGTTACACTAACCACTAGACCAACGGTGCAGTCTATAACGGTGCATCATTACATTGGAAACTTTCTGGCGTTATTTTCATAGTAAAATAACTGTAAGCATTTTGGTTACTTACTTTTTATACAGCTTTCACGTAATTTGTGTTCTACGAATATTTTTTAAATTTAGTTCCAGGTAGATGATAAAAATTGAGAACCACGAAAATATGTCACTAAATTGCGACGTTGCTACTCTTATGTGAACGCTCTAAAATATTTGTTTCAAAAGTGAAAATGTATTTTGTGTCCGTTAACTGCATATTAGTTGCTCGCATCGCCACACAGATTTTATGAAAATTGTTAATGTAAAAAGATTTTGCCCTTTTTAAAATATATTATATATGAACAACATTATTGTTTATTTTGCAGAGATATCTAGAAGAGAAACTAGACAGCGCTGTACAATCTAAAGCTTTCTTCAAAGAACAGTGGGGGCGAGCTGTTAGAGAACTGCATCTTATCAAGCTCAGCACTAGGAAACAGATGCTTACACAGTTACAGCATGATAGACGACAACTAGGAGAGATGGGGTAAGCAGAATAAGGTAGTAATACCTTTCTTTTTAAAATATAACAACTGTTACTAATAATTATTGTGCAGAATTTTTTTGTTGAGTTTACAGCGAACTTTCGTATCTCTACCCTTACCTCTACCTCTCTCGCCCTCGGCCCCTCCTTCGCCCTCGGCCCCTCTTTCGCCCTCCTAACTCTCTTGTTCCCCCCCCCTCTCTTACGTATTCTTCTCTCTCGCTCGTTCCCTCTCTCGCTCTTTCTTTTTCTCCCTCGCTCCATCTCTTGCCCTTTCTCTTTTTTACTCGCTGCTTCTCTCGCTCTTCCTCTCTTTCTCTCATATTTCTTCTCTATCCTCTTTATCGTCCTTCCCCTTTCTCTCTCTCCCTTACTGTAACACCTTTTCTGATCCGTATTTTATTAAAGACACTTGGTTACAGGCTTGATACAATACAAGATTTACAAGAAAATTCGAATCAAGCTCCAGTTGATCTCAAGAAATTGAAGGATGATTTCTACGTAGACTTGTTAGCGAATGCACCTGTTCTAGAAAATTCTATGATAAGTATGTACGAAATATCTATCTATCTACACTATTATATAAAGCGGGCGAGTTTGTTTGTTTGACCGCGCTGATCTCCGTAACTACCAGTCGGATTAAAGTAATTCTTTTTGCGTTTGATAGCCCAGTTCTTGGGTTAAGTTGTAGTTGGTGGTTCTATATAACATCATGCTATTGGCAACGGGAGCGGAGCAGTAACTAAAGATGTAACTTAACGCAGGTGATACCGCAACGCGGAAGGCTAGTACTGTTTTTTATAGCGGAATAGTATGTTTGTTTGAACTCGCTAATCTCTGGAACTACTAGTTTGAATAATTCTTTTTGCGTATGATAGCCCAGTTCATGAGTAAAATTAAGTAAGGTTATGTAAAATCACGCTACTGGCGACGGGAGCTGATCAGTAACCAAAGACGCGGGTGAAACCACGCTGCGAGATTTTCTGCGGGCAATTTGTATGAAATAGACTTATTTTCTATAAAACTCGAAATGGCCCAGTGGGTAAGGCACTTGATTCGTAAACACGAGGTAGTGGCTTCGAATCCGGGCAAGTACTAATGTGATTTTTCAAATCATATGTACTTTCTAAATTTATATTGGAGATTTCTGACTGACGGTGAAGGAAAACATCGTGAGGAAACCTGGACTTAAAAGTCTGAAATTGTCAATCCGCCTTGAGCGCACGTGGTGATTAATGCTCATGCCTTCTCTATATGAGAAGAGGCCTTTACAGTGGGACAGTGAACAGGCTCGTATTTATTATTATAAGACTTTTATGTTTCAGGCAATGCAGTACCTGATGATATACAAATGTACGACGATTTTAAGTAAGCACTTTATTTTTACATTTAATTTATTATTGTATCCATGCTAATGTGTTTGAGTAAGAGCGTCGGCTCTTCCTTTTTTCTTTTTCTTCCTCAGTCCATACTCCGTGGTCGGCAACTTGGTTGCGCTTTTTGCGATGTTTAGACAACACAGCCATGTTCATAGCTTTAAGTTACCCGTTAGCATCAGGGGCCCAACGACATCCTCTTTTAGCAATCTTTTTATAACCTTACTTTGTCTCTATCCTTGTTTATATTGGTACAAAAGGAAAAGACAAAACACAAAGTAGCGCTGTTGCGCTTTGAAGCGCCTCAGCATTAAGCTGAGCGACGGCCAATTTTTACCGTGGACGTGGCGCACATCTGCACGCGAGCTTGTGTGAAGTCCAGTGCCATGGAACTCTGTTTTTTTTATCAGGTTTATGTTTTGTTTTTTTGACTGTGGCTGAATGTTTATTTTTACATATTCTTGTGTGTGTCACCTACATGTGAAAAGTAAACTGTTTTTCTTTCTTTCTTTCTTTCTTTCTTTCATTAAAATTATACTGCTATAAGAGGTGGTAGTAGGCCCCCAGATTGATCATATACTTGTTTGTCACCAAATTTGCATAAACAAATAATACCATCCTCTTACAATACAGACTGTATTTTTGTCAAAAATAAATTGTAGTTATTTTTATAATTGCAGAAATATGCCCAAAAATCCAATGAATGAAAAAATAAACGAGCTCATAGCTCAGCGCGATAGATTAATACAGCAAGATGATCCCGACGAAGATTTAGTAAAAAATCTTAACTATGAAATACGCAACATGTTACTTAATTGTGGTACATGACCAACAAAATATTTTAGTTAAATTCTAATTATTTAGTTATTGTTATTTATTATCATCGTTTATGACGTGTTATTTGTTAAAACTATTTGTTTTAAAAGTATTTTTTACTAAATAAACGCTCAACTATTAATTGCCTTTTTTATTTATGTATTACTGATTGATTTGTGTTCAATGGTAATCTGTATGGACTGCCTCGCAAAAGTTTTCGGTATGAACCCCGGATCAGTTAAAAGAATTGGTTTTTTGTGTCGAGAAATTCGTAAATTCTGGAAAAGCCCAGAATCTGTTGTAGTTCGGCCTGGTAAATGACAACAGGGTCGCCCCCATCACATAGGACATAACATAGCTGACGGAATCCTATAAGAACATAATAATATTGTATATATCCTTTTACCAAAAGACCCGTTTCCAAAACATGTAGGTGTATACACATCTCTGCCTACCTAATTCGGTCCTTTATCGTTTAAGTAGGTACGCCAAAGTTCAAAGTAAAACTCGTATACGTCAGGGCGCATAATTTCGTTGGCTTTAATGAGGTCATAATTGTTGTTATGAAGCTAATAGTAATTATCTTTAATGTGTGGGCGGGCTTAGTCACCAGGAAACAGGATTTTCTGTTGTAATATGTAGTTATTTGTACGTAATTTAGAGTAGTAGATACGATCTGTTTTCAGCGTGAATGTACCGGACAGACTAGGGAAGTACTACCCTCAGAGAAGATCGACGTAGAATATTAGTTTTCATACTAATGCTTTGCGTCGGAAGCTCATTTACCTCCTCGGCCGTATGCCTTCATTACACCAGTGGTAACAAACTAGCTTTGTTACCACTAGGCCACAACTAGGAATAGGCCCCTACTTCTACACTGTCATTAGCTGGCTTTCTTTATTCAATCTTCTGTATCTATAGAGCACAGCTATACCGTGTCCGTAAGCAATCGTTACTATTAAGTGGACCGCATAATATGTTTATTTGCTACCGAAGTAGCATTAAAAGCAGTAGGTAGCTGTTATTCACGTCAAGTGATACGAAGTTGGAGAAACGATTCGCGGATACAAAACCGCTATTGAATAACCAGAATTCTCTATTTCAAATTACTGTCCGATTTTGATGTAAACTTTTTAGCTTTTCCATTTTTACTATTTAATTATTGTATAGCAGTCGTCTGATCGTAGTCGAAATGGCCCTGTGGATAAGGCACCTGATTCGTAAACACGAGGTAGTGGGTTCGAATCCGGGCAAGTACCAATGTGATTTTTCAAATCATATGTATTTTCTAAGATTATCTTTGACACTGACTGACGGTGATGAAAAACATCGTGAGGAAATCTGGACTTGAAAGTCTGAAATTGCAAATCCGCCTTGAGCAAGCGTGGTGATTAATGCTCATTCCTTCTCTATATGAGAACAGTGGGACAGTATACAGGCTGGTATTATTATTATTATTATAGTCGTCTGATCTAAACTCCGAAAAGTTTCCTTGTTCACACTTCTTGTTTTTAAAAACTCCACTTGAAACCTTAGAGCATTAAACCAACCGGAGAGGCCACTGACAGGCGTACCCCTCTGCCAAAGGTACCAGCCCACCGGTCATACCTACATACCGGTCGTACTAAAACTAGTTGACGCGCGTTCCGCATCAGTCACATATCAGTGCATGCGTAATAGCGTCTCAATAGAAATGCCGAATTGCAGTGTATTTTGGTGTAAAAAGCGTTCAGCGACATCAAGTCTACAAAAGGATAATATTACATTCCACCTGTAAGTATTATTTTGTTCTAATATTATTAAATAAGGCATTAAATTAGCAATTTAACCAAATAAAATGCTAATCAACAAGTGTTGCCAGGCTTATCAT
Source organism: Parascotia fuliginaria (assembly GCA_963082885.1). NCBI lineage: Eukaryota > Metazoa > Arthropoda > Insecta > Lepidoptera > Erebidae > Parascotia > Parascotia fuliginaria. Next base: position 12,725,447 of record OY720185.1, on the reverse strand, counting down.
CAATACTCCAATCTGGGGTAATATTTTAAGTTGAATTAACATAAAAAATAACCTTTCCTTTTTTGTATCTCGCCTTGTTGACATATCTAATAAGTTTCATTTTGGATGTACATTATTGTGTCACCGTTCCCATATTTATTTATTTTTAATTAAAACCAATCTTTTTTTTACCAAGTAATGCATAAAATAATATTAAATGAACAAGTAAAATGAGATTATAAATCCAAATATACAAGATCAGTGCACTTTATTCCGAAAGATAATTGCTCATTTCTTACAAAAATAAGCGTATTTATTTTTAAGAAACTGGTCACACCTTAACATAATTAGAGATGAGACAGTTTAATAACAAATATCGATATTGGTTTTCCAGTATTAAATTAATTTTTTTTTATTTGTTTTAGATTTTCAAAAGAAGCAGCGCCTCGAGTCGCTTGGGTCCAATATTGTAGGAACCATATAAGTGGGTTCCTAAGCGTACAAGTATCTGACTAACAGCTTAAAAGACAAAGCCTTCTGTGCTGCCAGCACTGCTACCTCCTCCCTACCCCCCAAGCGGCGAAGAGCTCAGTTTTTAGCAAGTAAACTCGCTGTGCGCTACCTCCTCTTATTGCATTACCTAGGATTAGTTAAACTAGATTTATAAGGTTAATTTAAATTGCACAGTTTTTCAGTATTTTATACCTACTTAAATAAAGACTTTCTGAAATATATTCTGTTGTTTTTTTGTTATCTGAACAGATAAAATATCTATCTAATAAAAATCTACTCATACATTCTCATGTCAGTGTCTTGTTACTATGTAATCAGAACAAAATCCTTCAATTACAAGCTCTGCTTAGTTGGAACGAAATTTAATAGCAACAGACAATTAATTCAAAGTATTATTTGGTTTGAATATACATACATACTTAGGAGTAATACACGTAAAATTGACACGTAATAATTAATTACAATCTTTAATCCACACTAGAACAGATTTCAACAGGTGGTGGTTATTGAACATACATCCTAGTGCGCAGAGAAAAAGAGAAAAAAAAGAGTGGGTACCCATGTACGCACGTAAGAAGTTATACTTCTTTGGCATAACAATCCAAAAATACCAAATAATAATACAACGCATACATACATAAATATTTGAATTGATATAAACGCCAATATATTTTTTATTTATTCATACAGATTATTTGTACTGATACGACACACAAAGATCCGCAACTAACTTCAGTGTGTAAAAGGTTCGCAACTAACTTCAGGGCGTTGCTTTTTTCTGTCGGTGTGCGCGCGCATCGTAAAAATTCACTCATCATTTTTCCCAATAGCGCCAAAAAAACTTCAAAAAAAAACGGCTAAATGCCAGTAGGACTCGCGCGCCGAGGGTTCCGTACTATCAGGGATCGGAAGTATTGAATAAACATTAGTAAACATAGTAGGAGAGCCCGACCGCATAACCAGATTTGTTTGTCAAACAATGTTTAACAAATAAATTTAGCCCGACCGTATGACGGGCTTTTTTGATAATAATTACAAAAAAGTGTGCTAGTTAGAAACACTGTTTTATTCTTCCTGTAATATTAACATAAACATGAATTAACAGAATTACTTCTAGTTAATTCATGTTTATGAACTATTTACTTTACTTTCATCTATTTCAAAGTGCTTAAATAAAAAAAAACCTTAAAATTATAATAGATTATTATTACCTAAAACTGTTCTATATAATATAAGATAATGCTCATTTTAATAAGCAAACATAATAATCATGAAAATAATTAAATCTTTCGCGTACTTATATGAAATCCTAAACATCGATACTAAATATCGACAGAGTCAAGCTCTAACTGTTTTACGCTAAGGAAGCGTAAACTAATAGATGTCCCTGTGTGTGAATGTGATTGTGTGTGTTTAGTTTAAGCTAGTGTGTAATAATTTTATTGTGTGCGTGTATAACGACGCGATTTAAAAATGCATTAGTAGTTAACATTGTAATTAGTGTGCGTTGCTCGCGTTACCCCGTCCCCCGCCGAAAGTGGCAGACTTTTGCGCAAGGGAAATAGAGCGCGTGTCCACTCCTGTTGGTTTAATGCTCTAAGCTTGAAACCAATAACTTTAACTAATAATCTATATTATGCGTAAATTGAAACGTTGAAAATCTTTAAAAAGTGTGAATCGACTAATTTATAATAAAATGTTTATTATATTTTTCCAAGGCATTGTTTTCACGTTAACTACGTGAAAACAATGTCTTGTATAATGTATTAATATAATAGCTAGATTTATTGCATTATTATAAAAACTATCAGCTGTCCTGTTGATTCGTCTGCCACAAACTTAGAGCATTAAACCAACCGGAGAGGCCACTGACAGGCGTACCCCTCTGCCCACCGGTCATACCCGTTATATAAAACTAGTTGACGCGCGTTCCGCATCATAAGTCACCTATCAGTGCATGCGTAATAGCGTCTCAATAGAAATGCCGAATTGCAGTGTATTTTGGTGTAAAAAGCGTTCAGCGACATCAAGTCTACAAAAGGATAATATTACATTCCACCTGTAAGTATTATTTTGTTCTAATATTATTAAATAAGGCATTAAATTAGCAATTTAACCAAATAAAATGCTAATCAACAAGTGTTGCCAGGCTTATCATCAATACTCCAATCTGGGGTAATATTTTAAGTTGAATTAACATAAAAACTAACCTTTCCTTTTTTATATCTCGCCTTGTTGACATATCTAATAAGTTTCATTTTGGATGTACATTATTGTGTCACCGTTCCCATATTTATTTATTTTTAATTAAAACCAATCTTTTTTTTACCAAGTAATGCACAAAATAATATTAAATGAACAAGTAAAATGAGATTATAAATCCAAATATACAAGATTAGTGCACTTTATTCCGAAAGATAATTGCTCATTTCTTACAAAAATAAGCGTATTTATTTTTAAGAAACTGGTCACACTTTAACATAATTAGAGATGAGACAGTTTAATCACAAATATCGATATTGGTTTTCCAGTATTAAATTAATTTTTTTTTGTTTGTTTTAGATTTTCAAAAGAAGCAGCGCCTCGAGTCGCTTGGGTCCAATATTGTAGGAACCATATAAGTGGGTTCCTAAGCGTACAAGTATCTGACTAACAGCTTAAAAGACAAAGCCTTCTGTGCTGCCAGCACTGCTACCTCCTCCCTACCCCCCAAGCGGCGGAGAGCTCAGTTTTTAGCAAGTAAACTCGCTGTGCGCTACCTCCTCTTATTGCATTACCTAGGATTAGTTAAACTAGATTTATAAGGTTAATTTAAATTGCACAGTTTTTCAGTATTTTATTATACCTACTTAAATAAAGACTTTCTGAAATATATTCTGTTGTTTTTTTGTTATCTGAACAGATAAAATATCTCTCTAATAAAAATCTACTCATACATTCTCATGTCAGTGTCTTGTTATTATGTAATCAGAACAAAATCCTCCAATTACAAGCTCTGCTTAGTTGGAACGAAATTTAATAGCAACAGACAATTAATTCAAAGTATTATTTGGTTTGAATATACATACATACTTAGGAGTAATACACGTAAAATTGACACGTAATAATTAATTACAATCTTTAATCCACACTAGAACAAATTTCAACAGGTGGTGGTTATTGAACATACATCCTTGTGCGCAGTAGTAAAATAAAAAAAAAGAGTGGGTACCCATGTACGCACGTAAGAAATACAACGCACACATACATAAATATTTGAATTGATATAAACGCCAATATATTTTTTATTTATTCACACAGATTATTTGTACTGATACGACACACAAAGATCCGCAACTATCTTCAGTGTGTAAAAGGTTCGCAACTAACTTCAGGGTGTTGCTTTTTTCTGTCGGTGTGCGCGCGCATCGTAAAAATTCACTTTCATCATTTTTCCCAATCGCGCCAAAAAAAGTATAACTTCAAAAAAAAACGGCTAAATGCCAGTAGGACTCGCGCGCCGAGGGTTCCGTACTATCAGGGATCGGAAGTATTGAATAAACATTAGTAAACATAGTAGGAGAGCCCGACCGCATAACCAGATTTGTTTGTCGAACAATGTTTAACAAATAAATTTAGCCCGACCGTATGACGGGCTTTTTTGATAATAATTACAAAAAAGTGTGCTAGTTAGAAACACTGTTTTATTCTTCCTGTAATATTGACATAAACATGAATTAACAGAATTACTTCTAGTTAATTCATGTTTATGAACTATTTACTTTACTTTCATCTATTTCAAAGTGCTTAAATAAAAAAAAAACCTTAAAATTATAATAGATTATTATTACCTAAAACTGTTCTATATAATATAAGATAATGCTCATTTTAATAAGCAAACATAATAATCATGAAAATAATTAAATCTTTCGCGTACTTATATGAAATCCTAAACATCGATACTAAATATCGACAGAGTCAAGCTCTAACTGTTTTATGCTAAGGAAGCGTAAACTGATAGTTATTTTTACAAACTTACCACGTAAGAAATCCTACACGGAAGACTAGGCAGTATGGTCGAAAGACTATAGCCTGCCCTTTGGGCAAATAAAAAAAAAAAAAAAAAAAAAAAGTAAACTGATAGATGTCCCTGTGTGTGAATGTGATTGTGTGTGTTTAGTTTAAGCTAGTGTGTAATAATTTTATTGTGTGCGTGTATAACGACGCGATTTAAAAATGCATTAGTAGTTAACATTGTAATTAGTGTGCGTTGCTCGCGTTACCCCGTCCCCCGCCGAAAGTGGCAGACTTTTGCGCAAGGGAAATAGAGCGCGTGTCCACTCCTGTTGGTTTAATGCTCTAAGGCCACAAATCATCTCACTGCTGTTGTGGGCAAAACCTTTTCTAATGACTCCTATTATTTTTAATTATATGTAATAAAATAAATATTAAGAATTAAAAAATACGTAATTAACTATTTTCTAATTTTGTATAATGAAACAGTTTCAAAATGTATAAATATAACTCTTTAAAAAATAAATATTATTAAATAGGTTTTCTCAACCAAAATTAATAAACTTTTTTTCATTGATCAAATTTGTAAGCCAGCCATGGTAAGGAAAAATCAGCCAGAGCTCTACTAATTATTAATCTACTAAACGACAAAGGTACATCCTTATTAGAATGACGTAAAGTATGATTGCGAATCATTTGACGTATTATTTTATTTATCCGCGATTGATATTCAAGCAAAAGTAATTAATGCAGCTTTATTTGATAAAATACAGTGAATGTGTGCAGTGTCAAATACTCTCTTGTACGTAGAAATATTTAATGTTTACCGTTTTGTTATAAGTCATGGCAAAAACTAAAGTTACTGGAGCTACAAGCAGACTAAAGCAGGATTATCTTAGACTTAAAAGCGACCCTGTTCCATATGTGACTGCCGAGCCAGTGCCGTCAAACATTTTAGAATGGCATTACGTAGTCAAGGGACCAGAAAAAAGCCCTTACGAGGGCGGTTACTATCACGGCAAAATTATATTTCCAAGAGAATTCCCATTCAAACCGCCATCTATATACATGATTACACCGAATGGAAGGTTCAAGACAAATACTCGACTGTGCCTTAGCATTACTGACTTCCATCCAGATACCTGGAATCCGGCGTGGTCAATATCGACGATATTGACTGGCTTGTTAAGTTTTATGCTAGAGAAAACGCCAACATTGGGATCTATAGAAACTTCCGATTACCAAAAACGATGTTTAGCGGCCGAGTCTTTGGAAATAAACATCAAAAACAAAATGTTTTGTGAGTTGTTTCCTGATTATGTGGAGGAGATCGAGGTGCAGCTGAAGCAGCGGCAGGAGGCGATGCTGCACGCCGACAACATCAACACCACAAGTGAAAGTGAAGTGATAACAGATCAACAGTCCAACATGTATTACATTCTGACAAACTTATTTGTTTTGGTAGGCTTTGTATTCCTCGCGTACATGGTCAAGTATGTATTAGTCTCCATATCTAATGATTAGGCAATATAATTGTGTATGTTTAATGTAAATATTGTAATTTATTTTGTAAATATGTCTATTCCATTAGAGGCAAATTTTGAAGTTTATATGACATCATGCTAAGCATAGAGTTGCTCTTGTATGCAATACTAATTTTATCTGATTGACAAATTATCTGTACTCCCAACACAAAACACTAATTCTCATGTTTGAAAGCTCTTAAAGTTAGAAATTTAATAGATATTGTTTTACTTTCAAAAATGTTAATTTTTCCCTTGTTTATCTGCTAGTTCCCATCATTCTGAGATATTGATTTATAAAAGTCACTTTAAGTGTCATATTTATTCATTTGATTTGTTTACAAACACAAATTTGTTTTAGATACTAGAATAGCTTCAATGTTACAAAGAGCATCTGTTATGTTTCTGTAAATTTATTGACCTGTTACTTGCTGCCTTAATATATTTAAAATATTAGGACGGGTGTGTAATAGGCAATATGCAACAATGAAAGTAAACAGATTTTATCCATAATTAGTATAATTAGAAAGTTTTGTTTAATGAATAGCAAGCTAGTATTTCTAATGAGTAAAAATGTAGTGTAATGTGATAATAGTTGTTCACTTCTGCAAAATCATTGCAATGATATTGCATAATAGCTTCTATTCAATATAACTGTGAGTTGAACTTGGCAAGGTTTATAGTAAATTTAGTTAAACATTAAACAAATATAATTTTATTTATGCGCTTGGAAGAAGTGTTTGTTAACATTATAAAGAACATGTATGCACCATCATTCATTTCATAAAATGTCAGCACTGGTTGTTTGAAAACCTATCTATTGCATTTAAATTGTATCACCCTTGTATATGTTTGATTAAATGTTTACTATTTATGTACAAAATATGTTTTGGCCATTGTTGATTTAAATACTGTTAAGATCTATTCACATAACAGTGTCAGTGGTTTGTATGGGCATTATTCCATTAGAGATTATGTCCAGCAAGTATGCAAACTTATATTTCTGACTATATCCATCTTAGGGATAAGCTATTTAACCATCCAGGGCTTTTGAAAAATTTGGTAAACAATTATTGTAAAAGAAGTAATCACAAGATCAATGTAAGTGGGATTTACCTAGGGAGGCCTACACCCAGCAGAGGGTACCTAAAGACTGGATGATGATGATGTAACAACTTAACTGATACTAAGTACCTATCTACTTTAGACCCCTCTGGTACAATACTGTGAATAACTTGATTTGCCTAGAGACAACAGTCACTCATTCTACACCTCAAGACAGTTTTGCATAGGTATATGCATTACTACTAGAAGGTTCTTGCAAAAAAAAGGCCTAATGTTTAATCTGGAGAGCCCAAATAGTGGTGACATAGAGCTTGACTCCATAGCTAACTCATTGTTATTAGAATAATAAATGTGATGGTTATAGAGTAGTATTTATAGACAAAAGTTAAAACATATTTTGTAATAATTATTGCTAATTGCAAGGTTGAGTAGTTCAATATCATATTGTATAAATAATTTATCCAAGAAAAATGTTTTGTTGAGGTAGATTTAAATAATTTGTTTTATTTTTAAATTGTTGTACTTAAATAGTTTTTGAACCTGTTCTTGTAATCTCAATTTTGTTCTGCTCAACCTTAGTATAATATTGTTGAGCCTACATGTCTCACACGAAAAGAATGTTGTTCAAGTGTTTTGCCATGTACTGCTGCACACATGCATACAAACATAAGGACTGTAATCATTGTACTATTGATTTTTGCAACTGCAAATGTTTAAAAGCTAGTAAATTTATTTTTTTATGAATGTTGTTTAATTTTATTATCAGGGTAGTAATAAAAAAGAGTAAGATCAACCCATTTATTGGCTATAGAGGTAAGTAATCAGTATCATTTCCAATAACTAACAGTATATGAAATGTTATATGATAAATTTCACTGTAGTAAAAGTTGAATTAGCTATATAAAACTATTAATGTATTGAATGGTTTTGACTTCTGTAACACAGGTTTTTATTAGCCTAGCTCAGAAGTCAGGGACTTCATATGAATAATGTAAAAAAGTTTTGTGAATAAACAATTATTATTATTATTATTATTATTAATGGTTTCAGTACATCACAGAAGACCATTAAATTTAGCTGATTTATGGAAGATAAAAATGTTTTATACACCTGAAATATACTATGATTTCATTATGCAACAAACTGTTAATGTTTTAAACATTTAAATAGCTATTGTACATTCATTATAGTAAGCTTTAACATACATAATATTATATACTCTATTGGTGTTCAACATTACACACTAAACATCATATTATCATAAAGTACATTGTATTGCTTTACATGATATTTACCTTAAATACTACAATTATACCGACGTATTTAAATTAATCTATCTACAAGACAGTTGGAAGAATTAATTCAACATGACAATTAACCTATTCAATATTTTCTGTAAAAAATAGTATTGGAAATACTTCTGTCTGCATAGAGCATATTTACATGATTTTTGACATAAAGCAATTTAATCATTTTTAATGTCTTCCTCTTCATCATCCCAGTCACTGACCAAGCTTTTGATGTTATCAGTTTTTGCTACATTTTCATCTTCTTTATTTTCTGCACTGTCATCTACTGTTGGTATATCACCTTCATTGTCTGCACTGTCATCTACTGTTGGCATATCACCATTATTTTCTTCCTCCTCCCAATCATTAAGTAATGATGATATTTTCTGTTGGGCCCCAGGATCATTTTGTACAGGAGTTTCTGTAACAACTTCTGAAACTATTTGAGGTTCTTGGGGATTAGACATAGTATTCTCTGGTACTGAATTTTTGCTGTCTTCGGTTTCTACATCAGGCAGAGGCACTATCAATGTAGTTAGTGTAGTAGCATTTACATGATTCTGTACTTCTTTTTGAATGTTTTCTATAGTTTCTTCTAATCTCTCTGGTTCTTCTTGTTGTGGAACAACTTCATCAGTATGAACAGGTTTTTCTAATGTGGCTCCATCTTCAGGAATATCATATTCATCTTCAGACCATTCCGATGTTAAGCTTTGAATCTGTACTTCTGTTTCTTTAACAAATGTTGGTGGATCTTCTTTAGGAATCTGGTTGATTTCAACAATGTCATCATACACTTGTGATTCGGGTAGTGGTTGTTGATCCACCAATGTATTATTAAGATTAATGTTTGCCGTTTCTTCAGAGTTTTCAGCAACAGATGAAGTATCTGTAACTTGTTCTTCCTGTCGAATAATATCTGTACTAGTTTGTTCTGAAAGTATAGTACTTTCAGTTTCCATTGGCAATTCCTCATGTACATGAACAATTTCTTGATTTTCAGCAAGTTCTTCACTTACTTCATTGGTAAGAACATCAGGTATGTTCTGATTTTCAGGATTAATATTTACTGGCTCAATTGGTTCAAGAACTGCACTTGCTTCTTCAATCACAGTGTCCCTTATAATATCTGCTTCTATTTGAACCTCAGATAAGTTGTGAGGTTCTTTAAGAATTTCTGTTACTACAGCTTGATTATCTTGCTTAGTGTTTATGGCATTTAACTCAATTGATGCATCATTCATCTGATTTTCTTGAGATACAATTGTTTGTGGTTCATCTGGTAAATGCACATCTGGAAGCTCATGTAAATCATTATTAGTTTCATTCTGCATTTGCTTACCTTCCACATCTTCAACAATATTCTGTAATTCCGATTGTGGATCCATTGGTACTTGCTGAATATCTGTGCCTTGTACTGTGTCTTGCCAAGGTGTGACAGATTGTGACTCTAGAACATGTGCACTCATTACTGGAGCAGAGGTAGTTACTGTTTCATAGTTTTGAGTAATAATAGTAGAAGACTGCACAAACTGAGATCCTATTCCTCCCGTTGTGAGGATTTGAAACTGTTTGTTTTGGTCATCAACAGGATGACTGTAAACTACCACAATGTTTTGTGAATTGTCAGTAGACACTGCTTCAGTCACATTCAATGAATAATCTTCTTGAATGATCATCATATCATTTGATTGTGGATTGTTCAAATTTATAGTGGCTGAGTCTAAAGTAGTATTATGTGGTGTAGTCAATACAGTCAATGTTTTATTTGCATCACCATTATCAAATAGTATGGGGTGATTAGAGGCCATCAGAGCTTTATATTCTTCTTCATTTGATACAACAATTTGTATAGGTTGATTTATATTTGTTGACTTTTTCATTAACACGCTAGGAGGGTCTTCTAAGATTTTATGAGTGTGTACATCTGTGAAGTCTATGGATGTAGTTGGTTGAACAGCTTGTAGTGATGCTGAGTCAACCATATCTGAAATAACATACTGACCGTCATCAGAATTTCCCTTCCTAGGAATAAGTTGATTCTCTCTCATGATATATTCTATGTTATCTATTACAACTATTTCTTCCTCATTGTGGTTATCCACTGGTGGTGAAGGCATGCTTATATCTTCAAGGAAGTTGCTTGGCTCAGGATTCTTTCTAGCAGGTTTTGATTTGTGTGGTAGTAGTTTTGGTGTACCAAAGCCAGGATTTAATATTTTCTGTTTCGTATTTGGATTGTGCTGTTTTCTAGGGGAAAGTTGTATGTCACCCTCATGTCTTTGCTGTACTGGAAATTGTATATCAACTTCCTCAAAATCATTATCAACACTTGTGCTGGGTTCAAATTTGATGTGATGATACTTGTCTCTATTGTCAGGTTTATTAACCCTAGGAATTTCTACTTCAGCAGGTTTATCCTCATCGGAATCTTCAATGATACCATCACTTTTAGCTTCCTTTTTGTGATATGTCTTGAGATGAGCATACAGATTTCCATCACGTAAGAAACTCTTCAAGCAATATATGCACTGTAAATTGGCTTTCCTTTCAGCGCTGTACTTATGGCCAGTAATTTGTATGTGTTGGAGAAGTTGTTTGGTTGTACTGAATAGTGCTGAACAGACATTACAACGGAAGTTCTTCATTTCCTTGTGTGTCATTTTATGCTTTACCAATAATCCTTCAGTAAGTGCAATGTAGTTACACCTGTTACATTTGGGGAAATTATACTGAGGTGGTGGCTCTACACCATGTTGAGAATAAAGGTGATGTAGTAAGTAATTTCTCTTGAGAGATCTGAGGCCACAGTACTCACATATATTTGATACTGGTTTTTCATTATGTACTTCTATTAAATGACGACGAAATTTGTAGTAGGAAGTGAAGTGCAGAGCTTTACCGGGTGTACCACAGATCAGACATATCCATGGGCCTTTGGTATTCTCAGCACCCATGGCTATAAGTTTAGCAGCTTGTTGTGAATCTATAACATCAGTTTCATATGTGTAATCGGGTTCTTCCACTTTTAATTTTGGTTTTACCTTTTCAGGTTCTTTAGGCACAAAAGTGGGAGACAGTTTTTGCTGTTGTTTTTTGCCTTTATTGGGAGTGTTCAGTATCTTTAGTTTTATGTTCTTATTACTTTTAACCAGATGAGGATACTTTTTCAAAACTTCACTAATTATCTTGGCATGGTCCAAGTTTGATGCTGCCTTGCTATCTTTTGTTTCTATTGTGACTTTAGGACCATCGTCTAGTATTTGATCAAAAAGTTGACTGGAGTCCTTGTTTAAATCAGTATTGTATGATAATTGGAATAGGTCTAAGCTATCACTTAAATTATGGTCTGGGATACTGTCATCAAATATATTGTCTTCCCTAGATATCCTTTTACACTCCACAATATCCATGGTAGAAGTGCCCGGCATTAACTTTTTAGAACTAGACGGTTCACTAAATATACCAGTTCTTTTGGCAGAATAACTTTTAAGAGTTTCAGGATGGATCATCAAAGGTTTGCAAGTATATGATATATTACAAAATGAGTTATCAAAAATATTATCAGTGTCCAGTTCTTCAGGTAGTTCATATCTTGTGGGCCGAGGATCACCTAGAGCTGTCTTTTTAATTGGTGTTGTAGAATCTAACTGTGTTGGGGACAGGGAATATGGAGGTGGACTAGTTACAGTATCACCAGTTATTTTGAATGGATTATACATCTTTTTCTCTCTAAATACAGTATTACTATTCTCAAAAGCTTTGCTATAGGAGCGCTTGGTACTTGTTGCTGGTTTCACTATTTTGCTTGTTTCACTGGCTTTTGGGAATCGTTTGACTGCACTATAATTTTGTGAAGATGCCTTTAGCGCCATGCGATGAGACTCCAGAAGTTTGGTTAGGACTGGCATATTAAGTATTTGTGATGTTTGATACAATCTTTCTAATAAATCCATTCTGAATTCTAGATGTCCCGTGTACATGAAGTTAACGATGGGCACTACGACGTCCGCCTGTAGGTCGTCCGGCATCACTAAACAATCTTCGTACATTTCACATGTTCGCTCTAATAGCTCAAAGTACTCAGTGCATGCACTAAGTACAAGTCTATGCACTTTTAGTTGGGCATTATCTTGAAACTGCAGCGTCAGGTCACAATAATCTGTGCGGTTAAAAAAGTGTTTTAACCTCTGAAGGAAATATATCCCCCAGTTGTCCACTTTCACTTGCTTTATGCTCGTCATGATTGGAATTTATTAAAACATAATATCAAGTGTCTTGCCAGCATATCATGGGCTGAAACAACAATACAATATATAACTATGTTATTATTACGAATAATTACAAATAGCGGCAACGATCGATAATCTGACATTTTTGTAGATGCAAATTGAGGTGACGCTATTACGCCCGTCCATAATAAACAGTTTTCTTTTTATGTTATCACTTGAATTTTCCGCCACAATAGCACTGTGTTTTATTCATGAAACTTACCATTAATGCTCAACTATTTGGTTTGTATTTCAATAGCGCGTTCAGTTTACAATCAACACAAAATTACTGCACTCAATTCACCACAAGTTGACACGGTGGACGTAAGATGGCGGTGTTTTGTGTAGCTGTAGCGTAGCGGTCTCATTTATGAACCAAGATGCCGAAGCGAAGCTTGTTTGACAATAAAGTGCTGGTGTGAGTCATAACTACTACTGATTATAGTTTTAATTAAAATAAGCTTGAATAATAATGTTAAAGAATAATACACACAAGAGATTAGTTTTTTTACTGTAACTTTCATTTATTTTAATCAAGTTTTATAACTCAATGTAATTTTAAAACATGTATAGTGTGAAATTGACTGCGCAGTTGTCATCACTGACGCCCTCTGCGCCCCTACTTTTATGAACTATTGATTGGGCGCGTTCTAATTTTACGTGTTGTACGTTGTAATACTTTTGAGCAAGCTGCATCGAATAGCGGGAAAATGTGACGCATCGAACAGTACGGTGCTCACGAAATGCTGTCTATTATTACTTAGGTTAACTATTGTAGGACAATAGAGGGCTCTGTTTGCAGTTAAATAAAAACAAAATCGAGAGTTAATCTAAATTAAAACTTTGGCTGTATGCTTATTTTTAGAGGTACCTACCTAACTAATATCTTGTATACTTATAATATATTATAAATAAAATAATAATTTACGTTTCAGTTTATAACAATCTACAGTAGCTAAATTATATCCTAGAGATTAAAAAATATCGGTGATTGCAGAAAGGAAAGATGACATTTAAGTGTGCAGGTATTCAGGTAACACTGCTGCCTGGTATGCTAGTAGTATTAGTCGCCTGTATCTAATCTTGTACCCACGGGAAATGTTAGTTGTGGCCTTCTGATAAATACTTATTTTAAACAAGTTAGGACTTAGAATTTTAGATATTCAGTAGCGTTTCATAGATCAGTAAAATATATATTGGAAATGGGTCAAATAAAAGATAACTTAAGGTAGGTATTATATACAAAATGTTCACCAACGGAGAACTGATCCAATAGAAAACGAATGGAAAGGCAATTTCCTACGGGATAATCAAGCCATTACTTAGCTGTTCTCCACGTCAGGCATTTGACATGTGCCGTTAATACGAGTGTAGTACCGTGGTTCTTGCACATCTATGGTCAGTTTACGATCGCGGTCAAAGTTGTGATGCTAGAGAAAGGCCTAGAGGACCTAGAGGAAAAATCGGATATGAGACTTTCATGGGCCCTCGTGATATCCGTTGTTGCAAACATATTTTAACGTAGGGTGAAACAATACAGTTAGATTGCTAGCCCTAAGGGTAACATAGTTAGATCGCCATCTATTAATAATGGTAATGTTATGTGTGTACCTACCGATTTGAGTTGCGCTTACTGAAATGTTAAAAAGAATTTAAATTTGTACCTAGTTTCTTTATCGTACAGTGCAGACTTAACTAAACAGCCTGACGACACGGCACAGATTACAGAACACTGACGGTGACAACTGTAACAAGAAACTATCGGTTATGGTCTTCTACAATACTGGGCTCAGAGAATCAACTGCCTACTGGGAAATTAATTTACGTTTAACGTAATTATGATAATGTTAACTAAATTGGTGTGCTAAAATGCAATAGGGCTTCAGACATGAAATTTAATACGAAAATTAGCGCCCTCTATCGTCGTCACATCACTAATAATGGCGATGGTCACATAATCATAGGTTATTCATAGTTGCGACTAGATGGCGTTGTTAAAATACTATGATTCGTTGTAGTGTGTTAAAAGCTTATAACAATCTAAGGTTACAAGAATAGTGCGATGCTGATATTACAAAGTAGGTACAAACCGTGTGCGAGACCTTTAGTCACTGATGGATATAGATAGGGGAGGGGGAAGGCTAGGGGTTCAAGCCAAGTATGTGCATATAGTGTTTAGGTACCCCAAGCCCCCCAAATCCAAATCCGTCTCTCAAGCCCCCCCTAGACTTAAATTCTAGATCCGCCACTGCCTTTGGGTAAAAGAAAGAACCAAAGTGTGTTTTTACAGTTAAGGATAGGGTTTCACCAACGAATCTGTCAGGTCTATGTGTGTCGTGATTTCAGGCTGTGCTTTAGTAGTAGAAGTTTCAAAGTAGGGCTAGATCTAAGAAGGAACAAGTCACGCAAATGCTTAAGAGTTCCAATTCTCAACAATGATCAGATTGAACTTGTACTTATTGTATTCTTGACTTGTATCTGAGAAGTGGTGTGTACAATAAAGATTATTATTATTACTATTATTACTTAAATTGGGACAAATTATAAAACACAAACACTTGTCAACAGAAGATAGAAAAGTCACATATATTATGCGGTTTGGCACCAACCAACGCAACGTCGATTTCTTTTGTCGAGCCTGCGGTAGGCGGTGTCGCTCTCGCATCGGTCTGTACAACCACCAAAAAAATCGCTCCACAGGCAGACACGCCATAGATAGATCATAGAATTATATTGGGCTATTCTGTCGAACAATTCTTAGTATTAGCCCGTATGCCCGGTAAAGGCAACAAGCTCGCTCCCTGATATAAGGGACCTGACAATTCTGACTTAACATGCAAAACGTGGGTGTTACACACTACACATCTCTGCCTACCCCTTCGGTAAAAAAGACGTGAAGTTTCCTTTCGACTTAGAATTTTGTCTAGATGCACCCCCTGAAAGTAACCCTGGCTCCATGGTGTATCATTGTAGGAAATCGTATCATATAAGAAGTAAGAAGTTCAGTACTTATTGCCAACTTACCATTTTATACCTAACTATGCTTTAAGTAGGTACTTACCTAAATTTTTTTTCGAGACAAGGGCGCCGAAGACTAAAAAGGGTGACCGCTTGATTAAATGATAACTTGTTAAACTACAGCGTAATAGAGTTTGCAGGTTCAGTTCTTGCCATCTGATAGGTACTGCCTACTATTATCAAAACTTTGGTAGGTTGCTTTTAATATACATATAGAATACAAATCAGTTAAATAAGTAATGAAAAAAAGTTTAATCGGCCGTTGGCTGAGACTGTAGCCGTAGCACAGAATACTTACCTACGTAGCTACTGCCTACGTCGGTAGATATTTTATGAGCTGTTGTTATTTGTTTTTATAACGTGCCGTGTTAGGTATTTCTACACAGCTCACAGCAATGAACATTTTTGATAACGGTTGAGAGTCTACTGTTCACCGACAGTCCGCGTAAGTCCACACACCACACAAAAAAAAAAGATAAGTCGCGTGATCATGCTTATATAGTAAGTATTTACATACTTTGTTTTGCTTGACGTTTTGACAGGTTACACCGGCCGTGGACACAAGATGACTGGTGAGGCGATGTCACGGCTTCGTATGCAAAGTAGGTTCTAATCTAACCTCGTATTATTGTTTTTTCATGTACCTCTCAATCCTTTTTTATTATGCCGTGTCGTCCAGTTGCGTCGTCCGTATTACGAACTAGCGTTAACCGGCTGCGCAGAAAAGCGACGTTGCGTAATTTGTAAAAATTAGGTGGGTACATCATGCAACGAAAAATCTTAAAGTAACTATTTGTTCAAATATTAATTTCTGATTAGTATTAGATATGACCTACTATTCGAAATTGATTTTAGTTTGATTTCATAAACGGATAGGCTACTTTACGATCAAAATTAAAATCAGATTTTCGTATAGGTAGGTAGATGTGATATTTTTTTTAAATCTTCGAAAATGTTAAATAAGTTTTAGTTATGTTAGAATAAATACGAAAAGATAGGTAAGTACTTAAACAAAGTAATATGGCGTATAATCTATATCTTTATACTATTATATAAAGCGGAAGAGTTTGTTTGTTTGTTTGAATGCGCTAATCTCTGGAACTACCAGTCTTATCAGAAGGCTCAAAGTCGCTCAGAGAGCGATGAAGCGGGCTATGTTAGGCGTCACCCTGCGCAATTGTTTGAGAAACGAAGAAATCCGCAGGCGAACTAAGATAACCGATGTGGCTCGCAGATTTGTTTCTCTAAAGTGCCAGTAGGCAGGACACATAGCTCGCAGAAGTGACAGCCGTTGGGGCAGAAAAGTTCTAGAGTGGCGACCACGAACCGGAAGACGCAGAGTGGGCAAACCCCTCACAAGGTGAACCAACGACCTCATAAGGGTGGCAGGCAACCGATGGATGAGGGCGGCTCACGACCGACCAAAATTGCAAAAATTGGGTGAAACCTTTGTCCAGCAGTGGACGTCTTTTGGCTGTAGTGATGATGTTGGACATGGTGTCTATTGCATAGTTCTTTGTATGTTCTACGAAGCGTTATGTCGTCAAGGATTTTTCTTCTTCTAATTGCAACCGTATCCTAACTTTTGGACATGGCTATGTCCTCTACGCAGAAACAATGCTAAGAAAACACAATCAAGCCCGTTGGCGTTCGTGTAAAAGGTGAGGATGAGGTAGAAACAGAAAGTGGACCAAACAAAGAGATACCATCTTAGTACCTAAGTAAGTGTAATACAATAACAGCGGTGGACGCAATCAAAAGCTAAAACAGACAACAACAAAACAAACTTACTTTACTGATATCATAGACGATATCACTGATATCATAGTTCCAATCAAGAACAGTCTGCTCATCACATTCTTTGGGAATGTAATCTTTGGCATAAAGACCGACATAATGTTAAATAGCTTACAAGTTACATCAGTATCAGTTTACTATGAGGATCTTGTGTCAACTAGGATGAACTTCCATGCGTTTAAGCATTTCTGCCATACATATTACTGCAATCAGACATAGCTCACATAGGTCCCTTAATATTTTTTGTCGTCCGTGGTGTTCTCTTTTAATAGGTCATAATCCTATACAGATTAAATTCGTCTCCCGCTTTGCAATGGAGGGAAGTGGACATTTTTATTTCCAACTCCTCTTTTTTACTTCTGATAAAATTCGTTGCGCGGTCCAAGACAATAGGTTTAGCAGTCCCCGGGACTCCCGAGTGTCAAAGCTCGGTGTTTCATTTTGGTTATCAGTGTTAATCCTGGTTTACAGGAGACACAGTGGTGGGAATGTGGGCGGGATTGTCCCGATATGATATCATAGACGATTGTCTCGGTGGTGGCGCAGTGTAAATGCGACTGCTATGCAGGGTTTGTAGGTTCAATTATCAAACTTTGCTTGATCTTTATATACCTGTTTGTAGTTACTGAGTTTAAGAGCTAATTGCAGGTAGGTAAGCTTGATTCATAGTGCCGAGGTTATTCGAAAAACTAAAGAAAAAGGGGATCTTACACCGTACACGATACATAGTTTGCTATTAATGTATGATTTGGAATTATCTATTTATTGTGACGTTGTTGTGCCGCATGCCGAAGCGCGTCACAAAATACAATTACCTACTACCAATAAATACAGTTTTAGATTATTTAACTATCTATCTTGGACATTACTAACGTTAGGTACCTACCTAGGGTGAAAGCAAACATCGTGAAGAAACCTAGATTATGCCGAAATGTCCTATCAAGAACAGTCCTCCCAACCATTAAATAAAAGATGCCTAAATCCTATAACTTGTTCTTAAGTCACACACTTAAGTTAACACCCTTACAATGCTAATAAAAGTCATCTCATCGGTAGGATGAAAAAGTAGCTAAGAGACTGACAAAGGAGTGCCTAAATATCGACACACATGAAACAGCAAATTGTTCGCACATTATCAAATGTCTATAGATAAACATTTAAGCTGATAGAAACCAAGATTCGTTTTTAAAATGTTTACTCAATACTGAAAAGCTTAAGATTACAGTGATCATCCTACTTCGTCTCACAAACGTATACGAGCTATAACATTAAATGCTACATCTCTGCAACTTAAGAACGATAACTGACAGCTGTTTAGACCACTTACAGCTGACCAGTGTTCTTCGTGTGCCAAGAAAAGAAGTTGGAACGAAGCTGATTTGCTGATCGTAGACCCGCCCAACACTCGCTCCGCCTACTTCGCTTGGCGATCGCCGTGGAAATCCAGCTGGATTACCCTCAGTGCTCGTTCAACCCTCAGAGAGAACGCATTGTTTGGTCATTTGTTTGTTACTAATTTAGTTTACGTGTGTGATACGGCGACACAGGTGTGTGTTGTTATTTGTTTAATTAATTTTTTATGTCTATAAAATTTATAAAGTTTTTGGGGTACAGAATTGATAGAGTTAATATTTATAAAAGTTGTATCGTGTAATTTTTAAGTGTCCACTAGGTACTTTTGATGAGAATTTTTCTATAAGTACGCTTAAAGAAAATGCGTGTCTTGAGTGTATATTTGCAAAAATGCAAATGAATTAATCTATTATCTTATTAAAAAATGCTACGTACGGGTACCTAAACCTAGGTAGGTACATGAAGACGCTTCTTTTCGTAGTAGTGGATAAAAGGTATTAGGTAGATACCCATTGATGACTGTAAAGTATTACCTATTCTCACTGACAAAAGACTTGATCTTCAACCTATAATATAGCATTTAGATACCTAAGCTGTAGTTTACTTAAAACAGAATATTCTATCGGTATAAGTGGTTTTCCTAAGACTCTATTTATCTTAAAACATATAATATAAATGCGAAAGTTTGTGTGTGTGTGTTTGTTACCACTTAGCGCCTAAACGTCTAAACCGATCTAAAAATAACATTGGTATGTAGATAGATTCGATGCCGGAGACGGACATGTAGGCTACTTTTTATCCCGAAAATCGATCTGATTCCCGAGGGATTCCTAGTATTCTATAATTTTGTTTTAACTTGATGTCTGCTTTGACGGTAGACTCGGTCGCAGTCTATTTGTCTCCTAAATATAATAAACTTAATCTGTAAAATTTTAGGATGTACTTACTTTACATTTGAAGTTTCTTGTTTAGTGATTGAGTGAATGAGTAACCATTAACTTCTATATGATAATACTCGTAGACTATAGATAGGTAGAGGTATTTATCTCTCCATTTGGAAAGAAAGAAACCTATTTATTAAATTACTTTCGAAACATTACCTAGGTAGTTAGGTAGTAGGTACCTATTTAGATGTGAGGCGGGTAGCCTCACATCTAAATAGGTATCATAAGGCTGTAAAACTGTAAGGTTTCCAAACTTTAAGCTCGATATATTTCTGGGCGGGACGGACTGGTGCATCGGACGTGTAAGTACTAGAGTTACTTATTGTAAAAAACCTATGTCTAATATCCTGCCTCGCAGTTCATTAGTTTCCGTTGATACTACCTGCGAACGATATTCGGTTGTTCGTCTTTAAACCAATATTTATGAGAATTTTGCCGTCTACTTCGTTGGGAAGGGCAATTGTTGTTTTTGTTCTACATTATCTATCTTACTTCAAGTTATTATGTTTAAGACAAGTTAGTATCTTAGGCGTAGTAAGATGGTTGAGCGCATTAGGTACATAAACCGTACAACCGTACAACCACGTGGCACCTATAACCTAGAGAAGTCTTATCTATATGTTGTGATAGTTTTCAAATATTGAAACCAATAAATCACATCCGAACTCAGAACAAACGCTTATGTGTCAAACACTTTTTTATCCCACGTTGTAATAGAACCTGACCACGACCGCGTAGTGTTAAATGGTGTGTTTGCACCATTGTATCTATTGTGTACCTACTAGTACTACTTAATTATTCAAGAAAAAGTATAAAACATCAACATAATAAGTGTTTTCTTGCCAAAGGAAATATTAAAGTCAATAGCTTTTTCGACCGCTACCTTGATAGTGCTTTCACAAATAAAAATAAAAGTTAAATGTTTCCACACCAAAAAAATCAACCACAATATTCGAATGTCGAACAGTTAACATGTATAACTGTGCACCCGATAATAATAGCCGGATCGTAACCGCCGTGAAAAAGGGGGAAATGCACAATTAAATTATTAAGTGACAGCTGTCGTGGGCGCGGGAGCGGCCATGCTTGCGGTCTATACTTTCCTCATTCGCCTCCACATCGTCGCGTCTATTAACGGCTAGCAGATATAAAAAAAAAGTGTTGCCAGAACTATTTATAATATACGGTAGATCCTTGCTGGTTTCAGCATGAATGGGCCGGACCGACCGTGGAAGTACCTACTACACTCTCCTCTCATAACATATCAAAATAAAATATTAGTTTCTATATTAAATGTGTTTCGCTCGGTAAGTGAGAGCCAAGTTATCCCCTCGATCCTTTTCCTTTTTCATCTTCCTTTCGGCAACGGCTTGGTTGTGTTTTCTAAGCACTATTTCTACTTAGAAAACATAGCTATGTCCAAAGATTACGGTTATCACTTACCATCTGGTAAGCCGTAAGCTTGTGTGCCGCCAAAGTTGTATAAAAACTTCACTTATTTTACAGTGTTGATCGATAAGCGCACCTTATAAGTGTAACCTAATACATTTTGGCAACCACGCAACGGATTTTTATTACGGCGAAGGCAACGTCATTTCTAACCCCTAGTCTGATAGTGTTTTTACTCCAGGAAGTAGCTAAATTTTTGACTGACTCCGTGTCGCACTGGGAGCGCAGGCGACTGGTGTGCACTAGGTTGTGAGTTTGTTCCCCACACGGGACAAAATCTTTGTGTGATCCATAAATGTTTGTTCTGAATCTGGGTGTACATTGTGTCCGTTAATTGTATGTTTGTAAAGTCCCCCGTGACACAGGGCTTGTTCCCAAGTACGGGAGATGTCTTTAAAAAAAATTTGACGATTTTGACATGTACCCTACATAATAAATATGATAATCACCCGTCGAGTGAGGTATTGATCTTTGTTCTGAGGTTGGTACCCTGGATCACTGAATTGTATAAAATGTAGCAATATTTGCTACTTTTAAATTTTGTTGAGATCGCCAGGCGGCTCGATTACCCCATCGGTACACTTCCTTTTCCTTTTCCCCCTAAATCCCTGCTCTATAGTCGTCAACGGCTTAGTTGAGTTTTCTGCATTATTTGTCAATATCCAAAGTAAATGGTGCATAACGCAAGATAATTACTGGGATAAAATTAGAGTGAATTGGCCGGTTTCGTATCCTGAACCTTGCGCGTAAGGGAAGCACACTGTAACCTCTGCACACAAATATCTTGTATAGGTTACCTACTACTTTCATATTATGTATTTTTATTAAATACCATACGGAAAATACCATTGTCGTTTTGCATCATTCATATTTACAATAGCGCTTAAAATTAAAATTTAAAATTACTTAAAAAATATATTAATCATAATAAAATATAGTCAATGTTACCCGTCTTATTTGTAGCTATGGCTATAAGATTTTTTTAAATCCGTTACGTAGATCTTGAGTTAAATCGCAACATACAAATAAATAAAAATACAAGAAACATTTATATTATTTTAGATTTTATTACGTATCTCATAATGTTACACCAATATACCTACATACAAAAGTTGTACCTTACATACTACTTGATATCTTATTCAACGTCATATTGAAAACCGAAGAGAGTGGCGTTACTTTTAAAAAGCTAAAGTCTTTTATTTCAAGTCTCCGGGGAACGTTTTTTGTCTCCGTCGACAATGGTTCCGTCGCTGCTTCTCATTTTACAATTAGGCTTTTGAAATTTGCCTACATAATGTATCAGCTATTGAAATGTCTGAGTTCGAAGAATATTTTGTTCTACTTCGGACTATTTGTTAGGTTGTTTTATGATTTTCTTTTGTCTAACGGGAAGGTTCCTGAAATATTAAAAATGTATAAAAAACATAATAGTACTTGGTCATAAAAGAAGGGCGTTGACAGCTGCATCAAAGCATCTTAAAACACATTTGTAGCTATCTCTGTTTATTGTATGATTCTGTGCGTATCTTATCTAGTATACCTCTATTACTCGTTTGTTCCAAAATAAAGATTTTTATATTCGTTTGAGAATGGGTTATCGTTTTCTAAAACACATCGAGATCCCTCCGTGCCTAAAATAAAGCCGGTAAAGACCATTACATCTTTATTAAAAAAATATAAGTAACACTTATCGAATTCAAAATTAATTACAAACGATTCGCATATGTATTCCCTTCAGGATTAATAACAACAAAAGATAAAAATTAGATCGGACAGTATGCAAATGAAGCCCACGGGCAAAATGCTAATTTCCGTGGGAGAGCCCGTCAAACTTTTTAATCTCATGTGACGTCACAACCCCCCTCCCCCCACACGACACTGTTGTCAGAGGGATGATTGAAAGCACCTCATTTGTGTTTTTATTACTTTTTAATTTTTCCCATTTTCTCGAGTGCACGCCGCGTCAAGTTGAACATTGTTTTTAAAGGACGTTCTTGATAATCTTTTGTGATTATGTTCTATTTTTTAGTATCTTGTCATTTGTAATCAAATAATGATGCTAAAATTAATGTTAGTGACACATGGAATATTGTGCGTTTGATTCGCTTACTGACTGACTTTACAAACATATACAATCAGATACGAATTACACCCAAAGTGCCCAAACAAATATTTGTGGCACAAGGTGAGAATCTACCCAAAATGATTTAGCGTAACGATAGTAGGCAGAGAGGTAAGGTAGGTACTGTAATTAGTGGTAGAGGGATGATTATCTTAGCCGCTGAGTTGAGAAGTTAATTCTTTATAGCCATTCAGCAATTTTTTCTTACAGGAATAGGCTGAGAGGTGTATCACCCAAGTTACGCTCTATGTTAGTTCTTAATGTAACATCTTAGGCTGTGTATTTATCTGGTATAATTCCAGATTTTTTACCGACCCCGAAATCAAAATCAAGTCATCTGCATAGTAGTCCGTACATAATAGGTATTGAATCATCGAGACAGTCAATCCGATTAATTATTTTACAGTTCTATAACAATCAATGCACAGATTCACATCGCATGCATCCCTCTCTACGACCCTGGCAATGTTTACCATATTATTCATACAGTTAAAACACAACACTATGATCCTTATTTAATAGTGTTTACGGGTGTATTTAACTCTTAGTTAGGTGTTGTATCGCGTATCGCGTGACGTGGAATCTGATACAGATGTCAGCTATTGTGTGATGCCTATTGTCGCCAATTGTGACCTGACAGAATAACTAGGATGGTATAGGTTGCATTGATATAATGCAGAGAAAGATACACGTGACAGTATCGCTATGAACTACTGGTAATCTTACATGCACGAGGTTGAGGGCAAATACTTTTTGATTTGTGTTGTTTGTATTGGTTGCGTTAGACCTGTTCATAAAAAGGTGACAAAAGCAAATTACCTTAACTATCGTCCAATAAATTTACTTTCTTCTGTCAACAAAATAGTGGAGAAATGCGTGTGTGATCAAATACATCAGTTCTATAAAAAACATGACATTCTATACCAAAACCACTATGGTTTTCAATCCGGTAGAGGAATAAATGAAATTTTATCTAAGTTTACTGATGAAGTGAATGCGTCGAACAAACGATGAAAACGAACACGTATGTGATAAACTGAGGCAATTCCTTGCTAATATCACAATCCTCAAAGATCGAATCCCCTACAAAGTCAAAATGATGTTGTACAATTCGCTCGCTGAATCGTACATTCAGTATGGATTGAGCAGCTATGGTCGCACTTATAAAACCTACTTAAACTTAATATTTAACCTCCAGCGTATAATCCTGCGAACCATAATTTCTTCAAAAATTAAACAGTAGTTCTATGAAGACGATCATGGTCTCTTTAAACACTGTAATGTTCTCCCAGTCCAAACACAGTTTAAATATAATTATAGTGTTGTAGGAAAACTTTTTAATAGATAAATATCATAAAAAACAAACACAAGCTGTATTTACGCGAGCTGCTTCTCGGAACTAAGTACATGAGCCCAGCCGGGCTCACAAACAATATATACGGCGAACGAACTACTGACTACCTGGTTCCTAGATTAATTAACAACATACCCGATTAATTGAGAATCGTGATTGACCTAGTGCCAATGAACATAAAAAAAAACTTAAATCTCACTTCTTAAATTAAATACCTGTCATGCCAAGTACCTACTTTAGTAGCTATTTAACTATATTTTTCTTACTGGTTTCAATGTTTTTGTGTTTAAAGTACTAAACCATCTCCGTCTCCTCGAAATTGTTAATTGTAATTTATAGATTACCTACATACTTAGGTGTTTATATAAATTAATTAAGTATTGTAAAAATAGTACATTGCTTAGTCATGCGATGCGAAATTCGATTATCTTAGCACTGAATACAAACCTCAGTGGTTTTCCTATTGCTAATAATACTGAATATGATAACAATGTTTTTATATGGTAAAAAAAAAATATGGTGCATATCGCTGAAGGGATCGTAAGAAAACCTGGCATAAAATTGCAGATCCGCCATCAGCAAGCGTAGTAATCAGTGCTCATGCTTTCTCTGAATGAATTGTATGATTTTAGCCTTATCCCTGCTGTGGGATAATACTAGACTGATGTAGTACCTATAGTAGTTTATCATCTGAAATCTGGTTTGTAACAAAACATAGCGAACTATCCCAATCGTTGATGTGTTCTTTAATACTACAAGATGGAGTAGCCAGTTATTTTTATTAACAGATAACTTACAATGATCGGAATAACAGAAATCTAATTTTTGATTGATATCTGTTAAGATAAACACGCGTAAATCTTATAATGTATCTTTACTGTTTGGTAGAGCACATTGACACTTGATATACTTGACATAGGTACATTTATAGTGCAGGTTTCCTAACGATATTTTCCTTCAACATTTGTTAGTAATGTAGAGACATTTTTGATTATGTGAGTATGATCAATGGAAATAGAAAAGAAACTTTACCTTATAAGTTTAAGACATAGAATTTCCCATACTATCACAACTTTGACGAGTACAGGGTCGACCTCATTCTTCGTTTACCCGACACATTTATCGGTTCACCTTGTGAAGGGTTTATCCGCACTACGTCTTCCAATCCGTGGTCGCCAGTCTAGAACCTTGCTGCTCCTATGGCTATCAGTTCTGCGACCTATGTATCTTGGCTCAGTCTCAGTTCAGCAATATTCAGATTATTGGTACTAACTTACTTGCTCGGTTTCAAACACGTAAACATTTAACATTACTGAATATATATCACGTTGTATATTAATAGGGTGAACGCAAAAACTGTCGCATGACATTTTGACACCCACACACCACACCGCGACAAAATGCACTCGTTAAGGGGAATTATTGCTGCTCTGACATTTTTGGTGTTTGAGGACAATAAAATATTAAAAAGACCAAAGATCTTAGAACTTATAAATTTAATAATTTGTACAAACAACTAACAGGTGCTAGAGACATGACCTGACCAGGACATTTTAGGACCTTTTTTTGACCAATAAATTATTATTATTATTATTTTAAAATCTTTAACAAAATTACATTTTAAGTATAAGTATAAAAAAAAACATAAGTATCTATTTTTAAAAATATAAAATATGGCGACCCACCAGTATCGGGTACAGGGGTAACGCTACCGGTGGTTAGGGCTTCCGAGATCTCTTAACACGAGAGACCTCTTAACAATGCGGGCTGTTTTAAGCAGCACTGCCTTCTGTATCTGACCCTTGACCCAACCAGCTAACGCGAGCCTCATAAGATGTTGGTCGAGACTTTTAGCAAAAAGTCCATTCACTGTAACCACTATAGGAACAATAATCGCCGAATCCACATCCCACATGTCATGTCATGTGTTTGTCTTTTTTAGCTTTTACGAGATTATCATCATGAGGGGTGATGACGTTGATGATCAATACAAGGTGCTCTAACTGATCTGTCACCACCATGTCAGGCTTTTTGGCAACAATAGTCCTGTCAGTGTAATATTATAATTCTCGAGAACAGGCTCAGAGCTATATCTGAAGTACGGCACTTCGATGCCCACAAGTTCGTATTGCAAAGCAAGTTGCTGGTGGATAACCCTGGCCTCTTAGTTATTTCTGTGCAAGTACTCTCCGTTAGCAAGACGCGACGCGAATAACCGGCAACAATATGCCTGAGGAATCACCTGGGCGATGACATGCCCGACATATATCAATAGTGCCGCCTTTTAAGATATATTGTTGCAGTAGTTGTATGTGGCTTATTATTATAAACTAGCTTTACGCGGCACGGTTTTACTTGCGTCTTTGCTTACTGATCTGCTCCCGTCGTCAATAGCGTGATGTTATATAACCTTCCTCGAGAACTGGGCTATCATACGCAAAAATAATTTTTCAAATCCGACTGGTGGTTACAGAGGATTAGGGCTTACAAATAAACAAACTCTTCCGCTTTATATAATAGTATAGAAGATGCAGTAACCGTAATATATGGACATGGCTATATTTACTGAGCATTGCAGAAATAATGCTTAGAAAACACAACCAAGCCGTTGTATGTAGGGATAACGAGATGAGGAAGGAAAAGGATTCCCCTTTTCCTTCAAACTAAGTAAAAAGATCAAGGAAGGCTGACCGGCACCTGTTTTTGATTAAATCGCGATTTTGTGTATTCTACTGTAAATAGGTAAGTACTCGTACAATATAGAAGTTCATATTTTCTAAATTAACTAATGGGTCTTGTCGGTTCGCCAGCATTTACAATAAAAAAAACCTTTGAGTCCTCCTGCACAATGGTTTGTTTTATCCAGAAATCTCTTAAACAATGGTCACACACACAAGGACAAATTTTCAATAACATTCTTGGGGACCGCACCACCCTATACTTAATATGAGGTTACTAATATAATTATTGCAGTGGGGTTGAATAGTTCACCCTAGCTTTTTAGCGGTCCTGTTCAACAACTAATAATTGTATTCAATAGACGATGACGGGTAGGTGGACAGCATAATCACTGTGTGGCACACGTACTGCCAATGTGGAAGAATGCCCTAAGTGCCAACATGCTGCGGAAAAAAATACTTTTCAGGTGTGTGTATATTAGGCGTGCTTTAGAAAAACATATGATGTACACATATTGTATATTCTTGGTGTTGGCAGCGTAAGTGTCGAGTTACTTAACAGATGTATTGAAATGGGCTTTGGGACTACATGAATAGCTAATGGTTGTGGTGGTGGTCACGATGATGACGATACCTTTAGGTGTGTTTTAAGGATTCGATTTGTAAATAAGAAAATAAGATTCATACAAATTGTTTTGAGTTTGACCGAAATATGTCACTAAATTGCGACGTTGTCACTCATGACGCGTAACTAGGGTCTTCAACTTCTATATATGCTACTGTGAAAAAATTTGCTGAAGATGAGGTAGGTACTAAACTTTAATTTGACTTGAAAGAGATGGCATGAGTAAATTACACTCATTTTATTTAGAGTAGGTTATGCCTAAATATAGATAGAAGCATTCAAATTCTGCAACAAAATTTTGACACTAATAATATTCACAACTACAAATAATCTCTATTTGAAATTTGAATAACAAATACAGTAATCCAGCTTTTTGATATCTTTTAAAAACAATTATAAAGTGATGAAAGGGATCCGGATTGTAAAACTGTCGTTAATTAGCATCGAAGGGAAGACGGTGGCTGGTTTTATTAATTCTACCCCTCTTTGATTACCTCACTCGGCGGTGTTCAAATGTCTTTGGAAAACAAATAAAACTTTGCTTAGGTTTGCGTAGGTACCGCGTATTATAGATTTTAGTAATATTTGAAAGTAATTATTTGAGCGTAGGTACTACCTACGGTAGGTATGGTTTGCAAAAAAGAAATCTTTTTGTCTGTTCATTGTATGTATAAGAAGACCTTTACGATATTTACAGGGTTTGAGGGTTTATCCTCTAATCTATGTAGTTATTCGCATTTTATTTTTCTACTGTAGCCTAACGTCCATCGTCGTGATATCTTAAAAAGTAGCTACCTGGGCTGTCGGACTATTTTGTCCTCCATGTAACGACCTCAGGGCGTTTTAGTAGTACATGCGTTGCCGTTTCGGTCTTCTATCGTTCAGGCTCTGCAGAGCAAGTTAACACCTACAACTAATTGGCTAAATTGGCTAAAAAAAGACAGCGATAGTATTTTTCAAGGTAGGTTCGGTACATATTATATCATCCTTCCGATGGCGGTCAAAATCTAAATCACATACCAATGAGGGTGTTTAGGAAAATATTCGCTCATTATTCAATTACCAATAAAATTAAATAAAAAGCACACCAAATTAATTTTAATTCTATACAGGAAAACAGAATGAAACTCCGTCTTGTAACAGGATATACCAATGAGGCGGCCATATTGTTTTCTTGGATTAATGGCGGGAGTCGTCTCGACGAAAAGAATGCCGCTAATTAATCAAAAGTCGCCTTCCCTTGATTTCCATAGAGAGTTTTTCCATAGAGTTATTACCGCCCGTGAAGCTTATCCTCTAATGGTCGCCTTTGTTCTGCAGTTTCGGATTTAAATTTTTGTCGGTCCTCTCACAATTCTATTGCAAGCTCCCTTACTGTTCTAATCCTTTGTTGATTATGTTTACTCTGATATTAATATGTATTTTAGGGTGGCATTGTCGCTTCGTGTTTAAGTGGAGTAAATAAAATATTAATTTTTGACTATAAAAGACAATTTTTTCGGGTACAAGTAGGTTAGTCAAATCCAAGGCAAATAAATAATTATATTCTGTACAACTGACAGTTACTTATTGTTAAAGAGAATACAATTTGAACTGGTTGTGGCGGGGCACCAGCCATGAGCCCCCGCTGCCGTGGTTAATCCACAAAACAAGATACAAGATACAATTTGTGACATACGTACCTATTTGTTTAGTAAAATGAGTAAGAGTGTAATCATTATTGCTCAGACGATATAATATTCCCAAGACCTATAACAAGATTTCTATGTGTCTTGACATCATTTCAAAACATTGTAGTTTAGCTTTATCTATCATATGATTTTTCATAAATATGAACAAAATTACGAAATATTCTGCTCCACCATAGGTAAAATGTTTGGTTGACAACTAAGAAACATAAAATTTACGAACCAACCTGAACAAACCAAGAATATTACCGCGGCATATGACGTCAGTTGTGAAACTTACCTCTTTGCTCAGGCCTTTATTAATAAAACCAGAGATTTATGCGCTCAACTTTTTAATATTTATAGCTGTGCAATAAATTCTTGGCGACGAGTTGTAGGGGATAGGGTTGATTATTTTCTACGTTGGGGGACGGATCAACAAGTAAAGATTGTTATTTCCTTACGTTTATCATGGAAGGAGGTTTTATATTTCTTAATAAGCTTTTCTTAAAATTGTTTATGAACATTTTAAAATCTGATTTTATAGCTAAAAGTATGTTTCAAATAAAATAATTACAACAAATTAATAAAACATTTTTAAAATAATATCTTGTGAAGGACTATATTATAACAAGCAAAATTCTTACAATTGAAAATTCTGTAATAAAATTTGTAAGAACCTAGAATATTTTTCTGACGTTTATTGCAAAAAAAATATTTTCTCAACAATCTTATTTTTTAGTGCAACAATTATAATAAAAATAAAAGTAAATACAAGCTCTTACTGCTAATTTCTATAAAAAACTATGTACCCTCATTCTCAATACCTACTAGTATTAAGAACAAAGTTATATCAAAGTTCCTCCAACACGACAGTCCCAAACCAATATACGTACCTAGTCATCCTTGTCAAATTCATAAATCACGTTATTCAAAACTGGAGCAGGGTAGCTTGGACAATACGTTGAGATAAATCAGTAGCAGCCACCGGCGTGTGTCAACAGTCTCGCAGTCACTTGTGTCTTAAGGACCCATTACATTAATATCTGAGACGTCTGTCGCTAACGTGCTAGAGAAAAGAGTTAACAGAAGTACAGGTACAAAAAATGGTTTTGGTAACTGAGTTTTGTAACTAGTTACCTCAAAAGAAATTGTTGTCTCATCTCGTAACCAGTTACAAATAATGACTGTTCTGTCTGCCATCTTTAAATTAAAACAAAAAATATAAATATCTCCAATGTCATAATCATTTATTTATTATTTATTTTATTTATTTATTAGGTACAAAAACAGCATACATATTTTACATTTAATAGAAAAGGTACAAAGAACAAAGTCTTATATATATGCCAATTATAGGTATACAAAACATTACCATCGAAGCAGACAAATAGATAATCATATTATTACAAACTAAAATACGATATAAAGAACGAAAAAAATAACACAACTAAAAATATAACGAAACAATAAATAATAAAATACATGCAAGTTGTTAAACACACATAGCTGATCATCACGAATCATTATTCATAATATCTCTTGTTAACCTTAAGGCAACCTATTTCTATCTCTACATTTAGTTAGTAAATAATTTGATTTGAACACGTTATGTCAGCCAGATCAAACATGTTTCCAATAAGACGCATTTGTACTTAACATTCTGCCGTATCTTTGCGTCGTGGTTAAAATCATATTATTAGCGGTAGACAAAAGCCGAGAGGAGGGTGTACCGCGGGGTGCGGGGTGAGGTATGGATTAAGATTTACTTCAGATATTTGCAGATGAGATTTGAAGGTATGCCAGATTGTTGGCGGTCTCATTTCTGTCATATCTTACTTGCGGTAATTTCTTAGACTTAGTTTTATGAAATGCCTGATATGCGTCTTGATATGGGTTTTAAGCTTTAAGTATTAACCCGCATTATTGAATAATTGAGCAACATTGTTATTTTTTCATTTTTACTACGTACCTACCTAATGCTTGGTAAGTACAGGCGGTATTTGCCTACCGTGAAGGGAGTGGGGTTGAAGGGATTGAAGGAAGTGAGGTAAAAGAAAAGGAGGTAAATTGGACCGCCGCGCCGGCGCTCTCACTAACCGAACGAAACGTCATAGTACGGATACTACTACTCTTTCGTCGATCTTCTATGAGAGGGAAGTACTTCCCCGCTCGATCCAGCCCATTCATGCTTAAACCAGCGTGGATCTACTACCGTATATTAATTTTCATACTCATTTTCTCAAACATTGTGTTCTGTGTAGCCGTAAAATGTAATACAGTCTCTGCTTCTATGATCATTTATCTTATAACTAGCGTCTTTGTTTACTGCTCTGCTCCTGTCGTCATGAGCGTGATGTTACATAGCCTGTAACTTTCCTCGTGAAATGGGCTATCATAAGCGAAAAGAATTTTCAAATCCAGATAGTAGTAGAGATTAGCGCGTTCAAACAAACAAACAAACAAACAAACTCTTCCGCTTTATATAATAGTATAGATTTCGAAATAAAAGTAAAATCTACGTCTATCACATGACATGACACATGAAAGTCACTATGTATAACCATAGATGTAGTATAATGTTCTGGTAATAACAACAATTAAGTCGTAAGTTTCCATTTCAAACCCTTCTACGAGACTCCTTGAGACAATAGCGCTCGTAGAGCGTTTGATGTGCTACGAATCAACATTACAATGCAGCTTTGCCGTAGCAATTACGTAGACTTGTACGTTCGTCTACGATCTTAGGTTTTATAGCTTATTTTACTGCATTTCTTTTTATATTATTATATTTTTGACGGTCTCTTTGGCCTTGTACGAATGTTTTGTGTGTCCACTCCAAAGAGTTGTTAGACAGACTATTAAATAACATGGGAGGTTATTTAAAACCCATTTGCGTCCGTAAAACACCACCTGACCAATACCTATAGGACTGACTGCATCTCCTCCTTGCTGGCATCATACGAGTACATCCAAAAAGATACTTTTTGTTTACCGATTTCTAAAAAAACTTTTGAATAAACTTTGTCTATGGCATGTTTTATTACTTTTTTAAATTCACAACGCCATTTTAAAACGTCATTACGATGATCTTTCACATTTCTATGGTATATCGCGCCCCCTGTCGGATAAAAGAGGCTTCCCACTGTCACCCTTTATGCCTACCTACCCTCACTGTACCATTGTGGGACGTCGATGTGTGAATTATGTTTACTGTGGGTAGACGAATACTTATCGCGGTGCATTTAAGTTTGCGTTTTGTGCACTTTTTAGCATTAGTATTTTGAAAATTCCTGTTTTGTTATCGATACTGTCTTTTATAATCACTGAAAACTTAGCAAGTGTTACAATGGCTGTAGTTTTCTGTAGGATGAAAGTATTTCCTCGACCTTTTAGCCAGTTAGTTACCTGACCGGGAGTCACTCTTCATTTTTTCAAATCTTACTCATTGATCTTTAGGCATGATTTCTTCCATTAATCTTGAAGCTTCCAAACTTATTTCATTGTAGGAATGAAGCGTCCGTTTTTCAAAAACAATCCAATGTAAATCCTCACATGTAAACAATAGACGTTACACTAAAGACCGGCGCAAACGCGCGTCACGTCGTGATGGCGCATGGTGGGAAACAAAGCGCGCTTCAAGCGCTTCCCGCCGCCTGCCATACAATGGCGAGAAACGAGATCCGAGCGGATACATTGCATAGAGGTTTTAGGGATGGGTGGATGCATTTTCTGTACAGCAAACGTGAATGTTTTATAAGCAAGATGCGTAAGGGATCCGTATAGCTTTAATATTAAACGTTCTACGTTAAGTAGTTCTTAATTTTATTGCCATCTGACAGTGTAATATAATTTTTTGCGACAAAAAGACTTTTAAGTCCAACTTAAACTTGACTGTCGTTTGAGTATTTAAACTAATATAAAGAAAAAAAAGGGTAACTGCTTTGACATTTTGTCACATTTGTGGCAATAATGTAAATACTTATCTTGGTCCATCACATGCATCTTCGTTTTTTATAAACAATAAACTCATTTCAACGCAATCATATACACTATTTTTTTAAGATTTTATCTAAATACCTAACACTATTTCATACAGAACCCTTAACTAGTAACAGAACACAACTATGGGTACCTACTTCACCAAAGGTTCGTACGGTTTGCGTACCATGATGTGGGTATCTCTCTCAGGAATCCCTCAGTAGATGAGACTTCTGAATGAGCGGCACTAGAAAACTGTGTAAGTTTTCTATTGTTTTATTTTAACTACGAACGTTCTAGAACATGAGTTTGAATGTTTCGTGTTGTAGAGTAGATAAGTCGACTTGACAGAAATACGTTTTTTAATGATTATTCATTATTCTGAGGTGCGTTTTGTTCGTAGTTTTTTGACTGCGTTACTTAACTATTTTAATAAAATGACTACCTATTTAGTTGCAGCAGCTTCGAATCAATTACATAGCATCCTATTTATGTAAAAATCTATACTTAGTATTATCTAATTCTTTATCATCATTTAGGTTACTTTTTTTTTTAAATAATAACGCAATTTTACAAAAGAGACACAGCGTTTTTCTCAGAAAGTTAGGTAATAGTCAACCAGGGCAACATCTTTACAGAAGGCCGAACTCAACACGGTATTGCTAGTTGTATTAGTTACCTACTACCGATAAATGCGCTGTTATGTCCACCCAGAACAGCGTTTCCGAGATGGCAAAATTAAAACATCTAGTATGCGATTCACAGACTATCAAGTATATCTGTTATGTGAAGTATAATAGGTATAACATGCTTTAACTTTGATTCACGGAAATTTTCATCGACTTGCATACGTAAGTGGATAAGTCCCTAAAGTAAACCAAGACCCAATTTTGTTCGCCCCATGTTTGCTCATTAGATTTACCGGATCTACGCCAGACTGTACCCACTTGTCTAGAACGATGTATTTCTGAATATGACAGTAATATGTTCTACCATTATTTTACTCAAAATCAAATTGTTGCCGACCGGTAAATATAATAAGGAAATAGGGAGAAGCTTAAAATTAAGACAATCGAGTCAGTCTTCTTCTTACTTAACATTACTAAGACAACCTCTGTGGTGGTGTCTGTGTATGGAGAGCCAGGCAGAAGTATCGGGTTCGATTCCCGCTCAGTGCAAATATTTGTGTGCATGAACATGGCTATTTGTATTGGTCTGGGTGTTTCTATATATTACTATTTATGAATTTACAAAAAAATATATATAGGTATATACATATATAGGTATATAAGTATGTTTATCCGCTTTCTAGAACCCATAACACAAACTATTACCTTGGGTCTAGATATCGTTGT
The DNA here is from genome assembly GCA_963082885.1 of Parascotia fuliginaria. Classification (NCBI taxonomy): domain Eukaryota; kingdom Metazoa; phylum Arthropoda; class Insecta; order Lepidoptera; family Erebidae; genus Parascotia; species Parascotia fuliginaria. The sequence goes on along the minus strand of OY720185.1, from coordinate 12,690,468 downwards.
GTGGTTGTTATGGTATTATTATTAATACTACTGCTAAAAACATACTAACGTATCAGTACCTACTTCAGATCTATGTCAGTAATTTATGTCATGAACTCATGACGGACTCACCATACCACCGTCCAATGTGAGGATAAATCTATCGCATATATGCTTAAACTACCAACAATTTACGCAAAAAAGTATTGTCATTACAACGGCGTTTTGTAGCGTTGTGCTTTTTTACTCGGACTTCTGTCTGTGTGAATCTTTCGGTCACTTGGTCTAGCTTTCGGTTCAATATATTTTTATCTCACTACACCTACGTCGTTTACAATAAATATGTTTATTGTACGCCGCTTAAAACGAAAGAGTTTGGAATAGTCACCACACTTAGCGACTACTACCTATCCCTAAGTCGCCCCTTACAACACTCATAGAAATATGTGGATTTACTTACTGCTTATTTTAAGTTATACAAGCAAATATAACCAAACATTCGCCCTATAAAGCACTTGTCAGTTATCTTACAAACAGAGTGGTTTACATCGAATGTAAATGTGACACGTGGAATATCGAGCCTCTATCAAACTGAGTTTCGTATTTAAATACGGTAGAGTGGGTTTGCGTGTACCGTATATACGACTGTCGCAACACGATACTCCCGCAGCGTGCTAAGTTAGTATCGGATTTTTTTTTAAATGTACTAGGTTTATTCTCGTGTGTGCGTTTTGGTGGCAAACATACATATAGCTCGCATGATGGTAAGTGGTAATCATAACCCTGTATCTGACTATGTTTAGAAATACAACCAAGTCGTTGCCGATGATGCCGAGATTTGAAGGGAAAGGAAAAAAGGAAAAGGACCGAGGTTGTAATTGGGCTGCTGACCGGTGCTCTCTAAAACGTAGACATTTATCATAATTTTTGATATTAAGCTTATGTTCAGTTAAAACAACAAGTAGAGTAATTTAAATTACATTGCCGTTAATCGATTTTCGAAATTCACATTGAGAGAAAAATAGGTACCTGTGTTATTAATTGTTTGGGTTTGTACAAATTTACAAATCGAACATTCTAATTGATGATAGACATGTATACAGTTCTTGTTGTTGTGCTGAAAATTAGGGCGTTAAAAATGTGTAAACGGAGAAAATTTGTTCTTTTGATAAAAAACATTAGCTGTTTGCTTCTAAAAGTAAACTGTTTTTTTGCCCGACTTCAAGGAGGGTAATGTTTTTCGAGTTTAAATGTAGGTATATTACGTATGTCTATTTTGTTGGCACGCTCTACAGCCTAGGATTTTAACATATTAGGTGTCAATAGATTCGTGTTAATTGTGGGAGTGACATAGGGTGTATAATACTGCAATGTAGCGTCGACGTCACGATAATAAAATCGGTTTCTTTCTTTTCTGTTTGTTTTAGGCAGACGGGCTATTTGTATATTATTTAAAAATAAATTCTGCGTGTTTTTTTTTCGTTGAAATAACGCTTGCCTGGTATCCATTGAACAGTTCTCTTTATCTTGAATACTACGCTTAAAGAAGTCTGTTTCACACGATTTAAAATGTTTAAATATTTTAACTTTCTCTTTTTCTGACATTTTATCCCTCACAGCCTTCCACTTCACTATCCACGACATTGTTGCATTTAAAATGTTTAAACTATTTTTTTAAGGTGTCATATTTTATTTACGGACACAAAGTAAAGCAAGCTTATTTGAGTTAGTAACTACTTTCTTTAGAGTTTATATCTTTTTAATTCAAGGTTTTAAATTTTCAAATCTAAAATTACTTAAAATATATAAATATAAATAAACATTTTTGTAATATTATTTTCAATAGAAACCTGTTCTGTTGCTATTCATACCGTGATGTCTACGCCGTAGCTCGTAGCGCTGTAGCACGTACCTTTATTGCCTACGACACAAAGAAACCGCTACGCGGGACTGAATAACGAATACATTGCTTACAAAAGCATGAGTTCTATTTCTAAGATAGAGGTGGCAAATACATTTTTTTTTCTTTGGTGCTATATGAAGAGATTCGAAGTATGGTATACTACGAGACTGTTGTCATACGAGCTATTGCTTCTTAACAGACACTTCTGCACTTGGAAGATAGAAGCCTCTGAAATAAAATCTAGAGGATATGTGAGCGCTTATTTATTTATATGTACAATGAGAAAGTACTTACATTATCATTACAAATAAAAAACACGATAAGATATTATAACCTAAAATTAAAGAACAATATACTTAACTAATTTAAATTTAAATACATTTTTGTTCAAAATCCTGTTGCACATACAATACCATTAGAAAAATTGTCTAGGTATTTTTTTGATTCTGTTATCGTTAAAATTATAATATAATAACAATAATAATACCAGCCTGTTTACTGTCATACTGCAGGGCAAAGGCCTCTACTCACATAGAGAACGAATGAGCATTAATCACCACGCTTGCTCAAGGCGGATTGGCAATTTCAGACTTTTAAGTCCAGGTTTCCTCACGATGTTTTCCTTCACCGTCAGTCAGAAATGTCCAAGATAAACTTAGAAAGTACATATGATTTAAAAAAATCACATTGGTATTTGCCCGGATTCGAACCCCTACCTACTCATATCAATAACTGTCAAAGCATGATATCCGTAATACATAATGAGCATTTCACATTCACATAGGGTCTTCATGCTGCCAATTTAAAATTGATTTTCTTCTTTTACTTACTTCAGAAAATGGAACAATATAAAATATGTACATTAGGATACTTATTATATATAACGGGTGGCGCAAAAGTAAAGACCCTATTTGGTTCAGCTATAACATTTTTTCTAAATTAGAAAACTAGATTTAGATTTTTTTAAATGTATATTTGTGCCATTAAATTTCGTACCATTAGGATTTAAAGATGATGTCTTTTAAATGGTGACCTCCAGAGTTGATACACATTTGAGCCCTATTTATGAGATTTTCCTTCAAAATTGGTTATGAGTGACGAAGCGCATTTCCATCTCTCAGGGCATGTCAATAAGCAGAATACTCGGTTCTGGGGCACTGATAATCCGCGCATTATTCAAGAAACACCTCTACACCCACTAAAAGTTACTGTATGGTGTGGCATCTGTGTTGACAGAGTGATCGGACCCTATTTTTTCGAAGACGCTGGAGGCAATGCGATTACTGTCACTGGAGAACGCTACAGAACCATGTTACGTGAGTTTTTGATACCCAGTTTGGACGAATTGGGGCTGGAGCACATCTGGTTTCAACAAGACGGCGCTACGGCACACACAGCGTGCGACACTATGGACTTAGTGAGGGACGCTTTTCCAGGCCGAGTTATCTCTCGTTTTGGCGATTTGCCTTGGCCTGCAAGATCACCCGATCTGACCAGTCCAGACTTCTTTCTTTGGGGTTTTTTGAAATCTCGGGTGTATGTGAACAAGCCACAGACTCTCGCAGCTCTAAAAGAAAACATTCGTCAAGAAATAACGAACATATCGCAGGAAGTGTTACGGCAAGTTATGCAAAATGTCATAAATAGGGCTCAAATGTGTATCAACTCTGGAGGTCACCATTTAAAAGACATCATCTTTAAATCCTAATGGTACGAAATTTAATGGCACAAATATACATTTAAAAAAATCTAAATCTAGTTTTCTAATTTAGAAAAAATGTTATAGCTGAACCAAATAGGGTCTTTACTTTTGCGCCACCCGTTACTTAGTACTTAATTATTAACATTTTGACAACAAGATTTCTAGACGACTGCGGCCTTCTACACCTCCAAAAAGAGTTCATCGTTTCGTAGCTCCTTGTTCCATGCTTTGACAGAATGTAAACGACAATGTGCCATTGTGTAGGTATACGATAAGGCTTTTATTATTATTAGCTGCTAAGGGAGAGAATCTAATAAAAAATAACAGAATATCAAGATGTTGTTTTGGGCTTCGAAATTGGTATGGCCCTTTCTATCCAAGTTTATTATTGACGTTACTGACTTTTAAAATTGAAGGAAAACATCTTGAAAATCTCGATTTGGGTTTCAAATAAAAAAAATACGTTTAAACCGACTTCGAGTACTAAAAAGTATAAAATAACCTATACCTATACCTAAAATGTATAAAATAACCCATGCAAACCTTACACCTTCTTATTAATAAAATACTATTATTTGTACGTGCTGCCTATTGATAAGTTTGGAAGTCGATGATATTTTTTTAACCGACTTAAAAAAGGAGAAGGCTTCTTTTTTAAGTCGGTTAAAAATGTAAGATTGAAATTTACAATACGTCTTGAGCAAGCTAAGTGATCTAATACTCAATGCCTTCTATATGACAAGAGGTCCTTTGCTTCATGCCTTCTCTGTATTTCACAAGCTCAAACAGTTAGCTGATGATATTTGGTTAGCTAAACATTGTAATTCCTGTCTCTTTAATTAATTATTCCTTTACACATACGTAGGTACTAACAGAAGTAAATCACACCTCATTAAAACGCTAACAACAGAGGGAATGCCGCTCTCTTAATATTCCACTAAACACACACAATTAGTGGATCTCGCTTAAGTCATCGCGTGTGCTGACACTGTTGAATAAACATTAAGTCGCAAATTGTTTGTAACGTTCTGAAATTTTATTGAATAGTCGGTTATCTGATAATTTTATATATAAAAATTTGCTTTCCGCGGCGCGGTTTCACCCGCGTCTTTGCTTACTGTTCTGCTCCCGTCGCCAGTAGCGTGATGTTACATAGCCTATACCCTTCTTCGAGAACTGGGTTACATGCACAAAAATAATTATTCCAATCCGACTAGTAGTACCAGAGATTAGCGCGTTTAAACAAACTACTGTTCCGCTTTATATAATAGTACTATAGATTACTAGAGTCCAAAAGCCAAATTATTTTCGCACATCTTTAGGCTGATGCAATTTAATCCTGTCATTTAAACTAAAATAGTCCTCTGAAATTCGCTATTACCGTACAGATTTTTTGATAATTTAACTGTAAAATTTAAATTATTACAAACTAGACATCCACCTTCGCTTCGCTTCGGTATCGAAAATTTCATTCGATTTCACAACAAACGCCTATCGAAAATATCATAGCAATAGTGATGTATTGCATCATTCAGATATACAAAGATGCTTAAAATATTGAAATTGAATAAAAATTATCTTTTATAAACATTATAAAATATAGCCTATGTTACCCGTCCTATTTGTAGCTTTCTAAAGGTGAAAGAGTTTTTTAAATCGGTTATGTAGATCTTGAGTTAAATCGGCACAAACAAATAAACAAATATACAAAAAAAAAATATTTTCTCTATTAGTTTCGATAAGTACACAATTTTAGTCTAAAAAATTATGAGTTCATCCAAACAGAGTTCATACAGAATTGCATTGATACAGTCATTTTCCGAATTAGACTGCATTATTTACCTACATCCCGTCGAAAATTCTACAAACGAGCGACGATCGCTCATTCAAACATCATTACATTCACTCGTTTGTTCAGCATTCATTCACTCTCGATATAATACAATCGTTATCTGGAGATGGATCTTGTTAGGAAATTGGGTACGTTCAGCTTTCTGGTCGGCTGAGCTGCTTGATTAGTGGGCCGTGGTTCCGGGTTCTATTTGAGCGCTAACAGTTGGGTTTGTACTTTTTTTTGCCAATTTAATAATGGCAAAACCGTTTTCTTTGCTTTAAGGGGTAGTGAAATGAGTGAATGGGTACGTTATTTGGATATTTAGGTAAAAGAAATTTAAAATAATTACTTTCAATACAGGGTGATTTTGAATTCATTAGCATCCTTTTAACCTGAGATTCTATACATAGTACCAAGTACTTATGGACCATAAAATTGAAAATTAATGTTATCAAAATTATTTTTTTAAAAACGCTTTAAAACATTATATCTACGTAAATAAAGTCTGAGGACTACACCAACAGCCGCACTCGAGATCATATTAGGGCTAAACCCCTTGGACTTAGAAATTAAAAGAAAAGCAACCGAACAATGGTTCAAACTCAGAAGCACTGACCTATGGACCGGAAACTACATGGACGTAGGTCACGCACGTATAAGCAAAAACTACGAAGAAAGACTGTCAATGATCCTATCCAATAACGACCTTATCAGGAAGGAGAAAATCTTTGACAAGAAATACAGAATACACATAGGCACACGAGATGAGTGGCGGATAGACTCCAGTGGCACTATCTGCTACACAGACGGCTCAAGAAAAGAACTGACGAAGCTATCTGGTTCCGGAGTGTACATTAAAAGTGTAGACGGGACAGAAATAAACAAGTCAATACCTCTAGGAAGATTTGCAAGTGTCTTTCAAGCAGAGATATATGCGATAAAGGAATGCGCGGAAATAGTGGAACACCTGACCAGTACGGGAAAGGTAACCATCTACAGCGACAGCCAGGCCGCGCTCAGAGCACTTGACAAAGTGGAGACAACATCAGCAATAGTCAAGGAATGCAAAAAGTCACTAGACAGACTGGCTCAGAAAACCGACCTGACGATTGCCTGGGTCCCCGGACACGAGGGAAACACGGGCAACGAGCTGGCGGATGAACTAGCCAGAGAAGGCGCTGATGAAAACATGGTGGGGCCGGAACCCCGGCTGCCTATAGCGCACAAAATCACCAAAGGAGTAATCAGCCATAGTATTAAAACAGATACCAACCGCAGATGGAGATCTTCGCCTGGAATGAGACAGTCGAAAATCTTCATCAAAGGCATGGACAAGAAAAGGACGAGTCACATCATGAAACTCACAAGAGGAAACATGAGGCTCGCCATAGAGATTATAACAGGACACTGTCGACTAAACAGACATCTGACAGTGATAGGAGTAAAAACTGATCCCAAATGCCCGGAGTGCATGGAAAACGAAGAAACAAGTTTCCACCTGCTGGCAGAATGCCCCATGTACTCACTGATCAGATGGGAACTCCTGGGATCGGACAGACTGGACGAGGAAGACATAAGAAATCTGAAGGTGGAACAGATGATCAGATTTATCAAGGATACAAGAAGGTTTGATGGGGTGCCGTGAAAAGGCTGGATCAACCACACCCTCCCCAAGGGGAGAACTGGGGAAATGGACGAAGTGGCCCGCAAGTAATGCGGGTGGATCGTCCGTCCGGCTGCCGGCGTCCCCGCTGGAAATAATAAATAAAGTCTCAAACAAACAAATAAAAAATTAAAACATACTAAAAAAATATTACATTTTAATAAGTGTTAATTAATATTGCGCGCAAATCAACAACGTTTGGCCGCTGTATACCATCAAGACGATAGTATTACCTACGCGCGGCATTCATTGATAAACCTATTATTGAATAAATGCACCGCGCAAGCCGTGTGGCGGCGCGCGGCACCTCAGATGTAGGCTACTTCGTAGTTCTATTGAAATGAAATAAATACCGCCAGGCGCGCTCCTGCTTCCTGATAGGTTGCGCCGGCGACTCGGCGACCCAAGGCGCGGTGTGCGTGTGCATTAGGTGTGTGTGTGCGGGAGCAAGTTCAGAGTGCAATTTTTTATTTTCTATCAGTTACGAATTTCACTACTTTCAAGTGTGACGTAAAATTCATCTCTTCGTAGATTTTCAAACCGTGACGCTCGTGGTTGGATTCAGTGACTTTGTGTGTGTGTATGTGTGTTGTGTTGTGAAGTTTAATAATTATGTACACCAATCAACAATATTTGGACATGGTGTTGTTTTATGACCGCGCCGGTCATAACCTTGTGCGAGCTCGGCAAATGTTTCACCGACGCTATCCGAATGTGCCGATACCTACGCGAGATCGAATCCTACGATGCACGCAAAATTTATTAGATTTTGCGTCGTTCCACGTGCCTGCGCATGCTCAAGGGCGTGGTAGAAGACCAGTCTATCCAATAAACCTGCACCGACGGATAAGGATGTATTTTCAGAGAAATCCACAAGCTAGCACACGACAGGCGGCAAGGCGGTTTCATGTTAGCCAACACTTCGTGTGGAATGTGTTGAATGCGTCTGAAATGCATCCATACCATTTTGAAAAGGTGCAAGAATTGGCGTTAGCAGACTACAGGCCCAGGGTGCAGTTTTGTAATTGGTTGTTACAAAATTTAAATGCCAACATCTTGTGGACCGATGAGGCGACATTTACACGCCTTGGTACCTATGTTTAACATACACAATGAGCATTGGTGGTCTCTGCGCGGTGATAACCCACACGTTATACGAAGACACGCCTTTCAAAATCGTTTCTCAATAAACGTGTGGGCTGGCATATTAAACACGACCATTATTGGTCCATATTTTATTGAAGGTAGGTTAAACGGGGCAAACTACTTACGAATGTTGGAGCACGTCGTAGAGGAACAATTAGAAGAAGTACCCATACGGTTCCTCAATGAGCTGTATTATCAGCACGATGGTGCTCCGGCCCATTTCCAGCGCGACGTTCGTGGCTACCTAGACCGCAGGTTCGGAGCACGATGGATAGGGCGTGGCGGGCCCGTGGCGTGGCCACCGCGCTCGCCTGATTTGACTCCTTTAGATTTCTTTTTATGGGGAGAAATCAAAAGACTCGTTTATGAACATGAGAGTGAAACAAGAGAGGAGCTTCAACAAAAAATTGTTGCTGCATTTAACACAGTAAGAGCACAACGATTTGTCTTACAGCGTGTAAAACATAATCACCAACGCCGTGCTGAACTCTGCGTGCAAAGAGGAGGTGATCACTTTGAACATCTTCTCAAGTACATCTAGGTAAGCACATAACAACATAAAGTAGGTACTTGGATACAAATTATTTCTTACTTTCATTAGGTAGGTAAGTACCAACGTTATCGAATAATCCTTACGCGCGCTATCTTTATTCTGTTACTGTCTAATACGTCTAGTAGGTACGTACCTACCTGTCTAGCTTACAACTAAATTAAATCTAATCTAATCTAAGTTATTATTTCTGTTCAAGACAGTTCAAGAAAAAAAAACAATTATTAGAGCAACAAACTAACGCAACAAATTCATAACATAAAACTTTATTTCGGTATTAATAATAAGCACTCCCTTAACGTCGAACTAGTAAATAAGTAAGTGTGTAAAATTTCAATAATAGGTAGGTAGGTACCTATTTAATCTAAACAGCTACGCTCTTATTATTACTGATAAAAGTATCTCCTAGTTAGTTACGGGTTTAACACTCGAAATGAGCTAAATGTTCTAACAACACAAATAATTACATAATTTTTATCTAATACCTACATCGTTATGAAAGGAAATGACAAACATGTTGGTTGCAAAACACAGTTACCATGGCGACCGAAAGTTAAGTAATTGGGTAGCTAATTTTAAATATCTTCTCAAGAACACCTAGATAAGACCTACCTAACAACACAATACCTACCTACATGCTTACTTGATTAACATTGCTATCGAATTGTTCGTTGTCTTACTTATGTAGTTATGTTTACAACTAAAAAAATTATTACTACATTGTCTAACCTGCAACTAAATACCCTACATATTTGCGCACAAAACTCAGGTAAACTCAGTACACCCATTATTGCACAAGCACTGAGAAAGTAATAAATTTAATAATACATCAAATTCATTATACCTAATACGGGCAGTAAGAACCTACCTACATGCCCGTAATAAGTATTATGTGTACAAGAAATTATTAGCACAAAGAATCTATCATGAACGGAATTGCATGTAGGTAAGTAGGTACAATAAAATAAGCTATTAATGTGAGTAATACGTCCTTCCTGCCTGCTACCTCGGTCGCCTAGTCATCAATAACACTAACTTAATGGAAGTAGATAGGTAGGTACCGAAATTGTCAGGGCAATGTCAGGACGGCTGCTTATCACATTACTTAGTCCGTGATTAATTCTTACTGGAAAAACAGTTGTTCACGTTGCACAACTGTAGGTATACACGTGCGTTCTGTGTAAAGATATTGATTGAACCCATGGCACGACACGGCTCAGTCGGTAGAGCATGAGACTCTTATTCTCGGAGTCGTGGGTTCGAGCCCACGTTGGACACAAATCTCTTTTTGGATGTGGATTAAAAATTCCAAAAAAATTTACATTTTTATTACCATTTTATCATAAAAAAACATTTGAAATACTATTTGGTGCATCTGCTGTTAAAATTGCCTTTATTATGTGCCTACGTCAAGAGTATTACATTATTTTTAACCTAATTTATTGAGACACGACACGGCTCAGTCGGTAGAGCATGAGACTTTTGTTCTCGGAGTCGTAGGTTCGAGCCCACGTTGGGCACAAATCTCTTTTTGGATGTCTATTAAAAAATTCCAAAAATTGTGTACATTTTTATTACCATTTTATCATAAAAAAACATTTAAAATACTATTTGGTGCATCTGCTGTTAAAATTGCCTTTATTATGTGCCTACGTCAAGAGAGATTATTTTAACTAATTTATTTAGACTGCATGACTTGCTGTGTAACAATTTAAGAAAAGTGCGTAGATACGAATTACATTTGGTAAATAGGTAATTGGTATAAATAATATTGCGGGTGTATTTGAATGGTGATGTGCGTACCGTAGGTACTGTCAAAGTAGGTCGAAATTCGCCTGATGACAGATTTCTTTTGCAACGTACTTGATAACATTTTATTAGACACTGAAATTTTACTGATACTAGGGCCTAAGGTAACAACAGTGTACACTGTTGTTACCTTAGGCCCTAGTATCAGTCCTAGTATTTAAAAAGTCCTAAGTGCATTAAAAACGATAGATCTTACTAGTTTGACAGTTTTAAACGAATTTTAATAGCATCAAAATGGGTCTTGATTCAGCTGGTTCGTTCGATTGTAGACATTGTACGGATAGGTAAGACGGCCGCGGCCGTTGACCGTACAGCGCCTCTACATGGCAGTCAGCTGTAGCTCCGAGTCACTTCGGCCGCCCTTGATAGTAAAATGCGTAGGTACCTAATAATTTTAGCGCGTAAACGTCTCGATACTTTCCTTTATTTATTGTATTTTTTATTCGATTTTCTTTTTATTTTGGAATTATTGGTTTTTTTCGATTTTATTTGTTAATAATTTACTTAATTTACTTAGACATGATGTTTTCGACCAAATTTTTTTTTTTTTTTTTATGTGCTTAATACTGAATTTTATAGTGCATAAGTACTTGGTACTATGTATAGAATAACAGGTTAAAAGGATGCTAATGAATTCAAAATCACCCTGTATAATTAATTTAAAAGTACTTACACGTAACCCGAATTTGTGAACTTTGCGTAGTAAGTCTATTCAAAGTTACTAATTTTTTTCTGAAATAAAATTTTCTGAATATCTTGTGCTGACATACTCTATAAATTAAAATGTACACATCTACCTATTTAGAACCTTTTATAATACCTGAACCGTGCTGCACGTGAAGCTTAAAAGCATTGTCGGTCTTTAAACGAACTCGTACGCGTGGGCTTTTTATATGGCGAACAAAAGTTTGTGGGTGATGTAGGTACCTATATAGTAACTATATAGATAGATAGTTTACGTCATAGTATATTTTCTACCATTATAATCATCGTTCTAGAGACGTACGTACGATACGTTCTGTTCTACCGTACGTTTAAAGAGTCGCGGGTTTTTTTTTCATAAAAATCCTGACTGGTTAAACGTACGATAGAACGACCTTCAGCTAGGTAACAGGCAACTTAAGACTACCTTTCTAAAATGTATAAATAATTGACAGATCAATCATCAAAACTTAACACGTTAAATTCAATATAATATCGAAGTGGTGAGCTTACGAATATAATTAATCCTGCAAATCGGGCAATAGAATCAAATTTATCAAACTCATAAAGACGCGGTAAAGAAATTAATCCTGGTACAATCAGACGACAATAAATCATACCGTTTATAGTACACTCGGCCGCATAATCCGTACGTTTTAAAGCTGTCATCGGCTTGGCTCCTCCTTCCCCCACCACCCTGTACCCCCTCCCCCCCGGCGAAAGCACTTCACGTGCGTTTTGACGCGATTATCATACCCCGACGGTATCTGTGCGCAATATTGTTTATGTTCCAGAGGGATGTTACGTTTGGATGTGGCGATTTGTTAGGGTAAAATAAACCTATCTACCGACTGTTACAATTACTTTGCCAATTATTAGATAGGTACATTTAAGTTAAAGCCTTATAAAACGCTGCATTTTAAGCTCAACAAATCATAAGGAATCCTAGACCTCGTGCTTAACAATAAGGATAATTTTTCTAAAACTCATAATCACTTAGAAGTAACTGATGGTGAAGGAAAACATCGTGTAAGAGCTGATAATCAGAACAATTAAATACAAACAAATAAACAGCAAAAATGTTCAACGGTCAAACTATAAATCAGAAGAGATTGAACCAGAAGAAATTAAGTAAACATAATTAAAACATTAAGGCCCTGTTTTAGAGCCTATTCGAAACTTAACTCACATAGTACTCAAGTTGACGAAGGAAAACATCGTGTAAGAGCTGAAAATCAGAACAATTAAATACAAACAAATAAACAGCAAAAATGTTCAACGGTCAAACTATAAATCAGAAGAAATTAAGTAAACATAATTAAAACATTAAGGCCCTGTTTTAGAGCCTATTCGAAACTTAACTCACATAGTACTCAAGTTGACGAAGGAAAACATCGTGTAAGAGCTGAAAATCAGAACAATTAAATACAAACAAATAAACAGCAAAAATGTTCAACGGTCAAACTATAAATCAGAAGAGATTGAACCAGAAGAAATTAAGTAAACATAATTAAAACATTAAGGCCCTGTTTTAGAGCCTATTCGAAACTTAACTCACATAGTACTCAAGTTGACGAAGGAAAACATCGTGTAAGAGCTGAAAATCAGAACAATTAAATACAAACAAATAAACAGCAAAAATTTTCAACGGTCAAACTATAAATCAGAAGAAATTAAGTAAACATAATTAAAACATTAAGGCCCTGTTTTAGAGCCTATTCGAAACTTAACTCACATAGTACTCAAAATTCACAAGTGCCTAATAACCTTAACTGACAAATAACCTCTTTGAAAATATAAGACAGGTTTACCTAGAAGATGTTTTATCTGTTAGATATACAGGGTGATTTTGAATTCATTAGCATCCTTTTAACCTGTTATTCTATACATAGTACCAAGTACTTATGCACTATAAAATTCAGTATTAAGTACATAAAAAAAAAAAAAAAAATTTGGTCGAAAACATCATGTCTAAGTAAATTAAGTAAATTATTAACAAACAAAATCGAAAAAAAGCAATAATTCCAAAATAAAAAAAAAATCGAATAAAAAATACAATAAATAAAGGAAAGTATCGAGACGTTTACGCGCTAAAATTATTACCTACGCATTTTACTATCAAGGGCGGCCGAAGTGACTCGGAGCTACAGCTGACTGCCATGTAGAGGCGCTGTACGGTCAACGGCCGCGGCCGTCTTACCTATCCGTACAATGTCTACAATCGAACGAACCAGCTGAATCAAGATCAAGACCCATTTTGATGATAATAAAATTCGCTTAAAACTGTCAAACTATCTATCGTTTTTAATGCACTTAGGACATTTTAAATACTAGGGCCTAGGGTAACAACAGCGTACTCAGTAAAATGTCAGTGTCTAATAAAATGTTATCAAGCACGTTGCAAAAGAAATCTGTAATCAGGCGAATTTCGACCTACTTTGACAGTACCTACGGTACGCACATCACCATTCAAATACACCCGCAATATTATTAATACCAATTACCTATTTACCAATTGTAATTCGTATCTACTTAACGCACTTTTCTTAAATTGTTAGACAGCAAGTCATGCAGTCTAAATAAATTAGTTAAAATAATCTCTCTTGACGTAGGCACATAATAAAGGCAATTTTAACAGCAGATGCACCAAATAGTATTTTAAATGTTTTTTTATGATAAAATGGTAATAAAAAAGTACATTTTTTTGGAATTTTTTAATCCACATCCAAAAAGAGATTTGTGCCCAACGTGGGCTCGAATCCACGATTCCGAGAATAAGTCTCATGCTCTACCGACTGAGCCGTGTCGTGCCATGGGTTCAATCAATATCTTTACACAGAACGCACGTGTATACCTACAGTTGTGCAACGTGAACAACTGTTTTTCCAGTAAGAATTAATCACGGACTAAGTAATGTGATAAGCAGCCGTCCTGACATTGCCCTGACAATTTCGGTACCTACCTATCTACTTCCATTAAGTTAGTGTTATTGATGACTAGGCGACCGAGGTAACAGGCAGGAAGGACGTATTACTCATATTATTAGCTTATTTTATTGTACCTACTTACCTACATGCAATTCCGTTCATGATAGATTCTTTGTGCTAATAATTTCTTGTACACATAATACTTATTACGGGCATGTAGGTAGGTACTTACTGCCCGTATTAGGTATAATGAATTTGATGTATTATTAAATTTATTACTTTCTCAGTGCTTGTGCAATAATGGGTGTACTGAGTTTACCTGAGTTTTGTGCGCAAATATGTAGGGTATTTAGTTGCAGGTTAGACAATGCAGTACCTAATAATTTTTTTAGTTAGAAACATAACTACATAAGTAAGACAACGAACAATTCGATAGTAATGTTAATCAAGTAAGCATGTAGGTAGGTATTGTGTTGTTAGGTAGGTCTTATCTAGGTGTTCTTGAGAAGATATTTAAAATTACCTACCCAATTACTTAACTTTCGGTCGCCATGGTAACTGTTTTGTAACTAACATGTTTGTGATTTCCTTTCATAACGATGTAGGTATTAGAGAAAAATAATGTAATTATTTGTGTTAGAACATTTAGCTCATTTCGAGTGTTAAACCGTAACTAACTAGGAGATACTTTTATCAGTAATAATAAGAGCGTAGCTGTTTAGATTAAATAGGTACCTACCTACCTATTATTGAAATTTTACACACTTACTTATTTACTAGTTCGACGTTAAGGGAGTTCTTATTATTAATACCGAAATAAAGTTTTATGTTATGAATTGTTGCGTTAGTTTGTTGCTCTAATAATTGTTTTTTTTTTCTTGAACTGTCTTGAACAGAAAAATTACTTAGATTAGATTTAATTTAGTTGTAAGCTAGACAGGTACGTAGGTACCTACTAGACGTATTAGACAGTAACAGAATAAAGATAGCGCGCGTAAGGATTATTCGATAACGTTGGTACTTACCTACCTAATGAAAGTAAGAAATAATTTGTATTCAAGTACCTACTTTATGTTGTTATGTGCTTACCTAGATGTACTTGAGAAGATGTTCAAAGTGATCACCTCCTCTTTGCACGCAGAGTTCAGCACGGCGTTGGTGATTATGTTTTACACGCTGTGTTTCACACTCATGTTCGTAAACGAGTCTTTTGATTTCTCCCCGTATAAAGATATCTATCGTATAAAAGATCGCCTGATTTGACTCCCAATCAGGCGAGCGCGGTGGCCTCGCCACGGGAACGCCACGCCCTATCCATCGCGCTCCGAACTTGCGGTCTAGGTAGGCACGAACGTCGCGCTGGAAATGAGGCGGAGCACCATCGTGCTGATAATACAGCTCATTGAGGAACCGTATGAGTACTTCTTCTAATTGTTCCTCTACGACGTGCTCCAACATTCGTAAGTAGTTTGCCCCGTTTACCCTGCCTTCAATAAAATATGGACCGATAATGGTCGTGTTTAATATGCCACCCCACACGTTTACTGCGAAACGATTTTATTTTTTATTTATTAAACTTCACAACACAATACACACACAGTCACTGAATCCAACCACGAGCGTCACGGTTTGAAAGTCTACGGAGAGATGAATTTTACGTCACACTTGAAAGTAGTGAAATTCGTAACTGATAGAAAATAAAAAATTGCACTCTGACCTTGCCCCCGCACACACACACACACCTAATGCACACGCACACCGCGCCTTGGGTCGCCGGCGCAACCTATCAGGAAGCAGGAGCGCGCCTGGCGGTATTTATTTCATTTCAATAGAACTGCGAAGTAGCCTACATCTGAGGTGCCGCGCGCCGCCACACGGCTTGCGCGGTGCATTTATTCAATAATAGGTTTATCAATGAATGCCGCGCGTAGGTAATACTATCGTCTTGATGGTATACAGCGGCCAAACGTTGTTGATTTGCGCGCAATATTAATTACCAATTATTAAAGTGTAATATTTTTTTAGTATGTTTTAATTTTTTATTTGTTTGTTTGAGACTTTATTTACGTAGATATAATGTTTTAAATCGTTTTTAAAAAAATAATTTTGATAACATTAATTTTCAATTTTATGGTCCATAAGTACTTGGTACTATGTATAGAATCTCAGGTTAAAAGGATGCTAATGAATTCAGAATCACCCTGTATATCAGACACTTTAGCAGTTAGTGGAGAGACAGGCCCTAAGTATATTAATAAACTTTCAGTAAATAATGCCATATCTAATACATTCTACTTTAACTGTTCTCGCCGACTCTTTCACCGCCCGCAGAGCGGTTTTTGAATCTGCTTCCTTTGTGACGGTTTTAATATGGAAATTAACGTTCGCTGCCGTGTGACGAAACATCTTCACAACCATATTATTTACCGTCCACAATGTCACTATAACAACCTTAATACAAGTGCTATAAAGTCAAAAGTCCCTTACAAGTATTCTTTTTAAAAACGTGCACATTTTAACTGCGAATTTGTCGCTAAAATCCACGCGTTGCCTGCGAGTCGCCTAATTGAATTTTTTATGTACTTTTACTACGGCTTTGATTTTTTTACGGAGTATTCGTATGTTTAATTCCGCGGCGTAGCACGTTTGACTGTGGGCTTTTATTTATTCAACTACTACTACGACTTTTGATTTCATCTGTCTGACTGTAGTATGGGTACTTAGTCAAGGGACTATTAAAGAAGATGGATAATTGTCCGTGTAGCAAACACATCAATTACTACACAAATAGGCAACGTACCTATACATGTATTGTTTATGACAGTGTGATTATCTTAAAAAGCAATCGTATTTATTTCAGTGGTGAGAACTATACTTACATTGGTTTATATTTATAAATTAGTAGACGTCCGCCCTCACTTCACTTTGGTATCAAAAGTTTCATTCGGTCTTACAACAAAAGTCTACGAAAAATATCATTGCAATAGTGTCGAATATATATTATATATTATATAATATAATAATTAATAATATCGAAATTTTGAAAATGACTAAAAATATATTAAACATAATAATATATAGTCCATTTTACCCGTCCTATTTGTAGCTTTCTAAAGGTGAAGAATTATTTAAATTGGTTACGTAGATCTTGAGTTAAATCGGAACAAACAAACACAAAATTATGATACAAATAATTATGTAAAATTAGTATTAGTTTAGATTTAAACTAACACTATTTACCCATGAAACTACAATATTTATCATTAATTTATTAGTTTTAGTTATTGTCACAGTGCTACGTAATGTCTACGCTTTACGTAGAACAGATGCGATGGCGTAGCGATTTTTGCGTAGAAGCCACAAAATTAATAATAGTCTTAGGGCCTGTTTCACCACTAGCTGCTAAAGTGTCTGATATATATCTAACAGATAAAACATCTTCTAGTTAAATCTGTTTTATATTTTAAAGAGTTTATTTGTCAGTTAAAGTTATCAGGCACTCGTGTAACTGTTTTTTGAGTACTATCTGTCATTTAAGTTTCGAATAGGTTATTACGCACTTTATTAGCAAGTGGTGAAACAGGGCCTTATTATTACAATTTCTACGGCAGAAGCTAAGGCGAAGTGTTTATGTCCTAGAGCAAAGACAATCTCTCTCGCGATGACACAGAAAATATCCTATCATGACCATTTTTCCCCGAAGATGTAGGCAGAAGTGTATAACACCCAAGACTCGTCAGCAATGTTAGGTACTAATCCTATGTAACAAATGACGAGCCTGTCGTTTAAAATAAGATTACCACTGAACCACGGAGGCAGTATTTGCAATGGCACTTTCTAAAATTAACACGTAATATTTTGTATTAACAAAAATCTAGGTCGCACATTGAAATTAAAAAGATTCGCTACATTCAGACGAGGGTTGTATCCCTATGTTTGCTCACCGTCGCGTACGTAAGATTTCATCTCGCTTCACGCTCTGCATCAACAGTTTGAATAGATACACTCCCTACACCCCGCCCGCTCTTTATTGTACTAAATCCGATATATCGCTATCACTTCAAACTCACTGATATGGTAATATGACAATTCCTAACGGTGGTGACGCTTTTGTGCCTCATTCGTTGTAATGCTGCGATTAATAGATTAAGTTTTTAATTAGTTTCTCGTACTCATACAGCTATTTAATTTAACGTTTTGTTAATAATCTATGTAATATGTTAGTATTGCTCTTACAAAAACTTTATAGGGAACTTTATAGTCATTAGTAACTACCTATTTTCTAGGGTTTTTCAAAGTAACCGTAGTATTAACGGTTTTCTTAAAGATATGATATCGATTATAATTATGATCAACTGGTCATCATAAATTCAGATACTGATTCAGTTATATACATTTTCTGCTATTCCAATTTTAATAGGTACAAAACGAAAACTGGCGTAATTGAAAGAAAATTCCAACGTTCGTTTAATAAATGATATTCTGTCGGAACACGCCACATTCAAAAAAAGGAATTGAAAACCAAATCCGCAGTGAGCTCAGAATGCGGATGTATCATTCGAATATTGCCAATAAAACACCGATGAGCTGAAAAATCGATGTCGACAGACGAACCGACACCGCGAATGTAAACCGTCAGACCAACACTATATCACCAGTGCAACCATAGACTAGCTACACAATATTTTATATTTGACATTTTGTTCTACTTTTGAAATTTTGATAGACGGGCTTGTAACGCCATTTTTATTCTTTTTCCACGGTAGTTTATTAAAAGCACTAGATTGCGGTATCGATACCGGATACCATACAATTAACTTTCAGTCAGTTTCATAATATTTTGAACCTACCTATTTTCTTCGTTGTAAATGAGTAATTCATTTACAGCGAAGAAAAATATTTTAGACAATCTCAGCTACGACAGTGTAGATTGCAAAATAAAACTGAAAATGTTTTATTGCCAATACCTTGCATTATTGTAAAGATAACACCCGCACTAGGGAACAAGCCCTTTAATAATAATACCAGCCTGTTTACTGTCCCACTGCAGGGCAAAGGCCTCTTCTCTAGAGAAGGTATGAGCATTAATTACCACGCTTGCTCAAGGCGGATTGGCAATTTCAGACTTTTTAAGTCCAGGTTTCCTCACGATGTTTTCCTTCACCGTCAGTCAGAAATGTCCAAGATAAATTTAGAAAGTACATATGATTTGAAAAATCACATTGGTACTTGCCCGGATTTGAACCCACTACCTCGTGCCTTTTAATGCGGGGTACAAACATGCAATAATATCGGAGGCAAATCTTGATCCACACAAAGTTTTGTCTCGGAAATCGAACTCGCTACATCTTACATTTGCATGTTACTGAGGTAGTTGCACGAGTAGGTATGAATTGTTATAAAAATAAATAAGATGAGTCTAACAAGTTTGGTACTAATTATCTCTTTCGTTTTACTGCAAATAGTGCATATATAGAGTCGAGACACAATCTTAACACTTTCGCGGACACAACGTAATAGTACGTCATGACTTGAGACTTAGATACGGCAGAACGTATGATGACGTTCAAAAACAGAATATTATATACGGCAGGGCGTTGATATCCGGCCAATTTTAATGCAAATACTCGGTATATGGTACCTTGTGTCACAACATATCGAAAGCTCGAAACTTAACTGTCACGTAAAGTTTGTTTTTAATCGTTGCCAAAATGTGCTGTTGATTATACATGGCAATACTACACACAAACGCACACCGTGTATATAGGCCCCCCGCGCCTCACCGCGTCTTTACTTTCAGTGTGGCTGTGTCACGGGAGCGAGGTACACACGTTCCATCTGCGCGGGAGTGGCGAATCGTAATATTTGCTGATAAATATACATCCTAAGTACATACAATTAGATAGATAAACTCAAGAGAAACCTAATGAGAATTTTAGAAGATTCTGATGACTCTAACGAGGCGGACCCATTCCAGGATCGTGATGGCACGGATGGATGATTGACGTGATTACACGGTTGTGTCATATTAACTTATAAACATCTAATGCCATAGAACACAACGTAATTAAACGCCAAATATATTTGTATGGCAATCTATTGTGTCATTCTAGAACACAATTTAAACTGAGACTGTCCACGAACGTGTTAAAACCCATTTACAAAAATATCAGTCTTTTAAGAATAAAGTTAATTCTAACTACATGACAGTGGGTATCTCATCAACACAAATGCAGTACTTAGACATAATGGCGTCGGACGCATTGTTCGTGGACGAGCGATAATCACCGGCCCACTGTTCCGTTCTTGTGTTCGCACTCACTAAGCTCCGACTGCAGCTTTTATAGAGTACGATTTCAGACTTAAAATTGTCATGTACTTACCTATTTTATTAATTGTGTTCTATAAATAAATAAAATGAATATTTCAGTTTATGTTATAATAAAATAAATATATATTATAGGTTATATTATATATTTATCGGGATTCCCCGCCCGCCCTCGCCTCGCTTCGGTATCAAAAGTTTTTTTCGGTCTAACAACTATGCGAAAAATTATTGCTAGACTGCAAATTTACTTTTGCTGTTTTATGTTTTGCAAATTTACAAATATTTGAACTCTAAAAAATGCCAAAAAAATATCTTAAACATATTCAAATATAGCCGCTTCATTTATTGATTTCTAAAGCTGAAAGAATTTTTTAAATCGGTAACGTAACCAATAACTAAACTTTTCTCTATAAAATATTAGTTTAGATATCCATACTTAATATGAAAGGCTTTGTCCCGACTGACTAACTAACTGACAGTCATGCACAGCCTAAACCGATAGTCGCGGCGACTTGAAATTTGGAGGGTGTGTTTGTTTTAATGCCTAGAGATGTTCTGAGAAAGGGTTTTTAAAAATCATCCCTTAAAGGTATGACAAGGGATGAAATCGATCAGTTTCAAAAAATTGTTTTGGCTCACTACTATCAATGTAAAAATACTTCACAAATATTTGTGAGACAGGTAGCTTTAGCTATATTAAATGGGAATAAAACATTGTGGAAAACTTCATTTTTAATTATTGTAGTGAAGATTTGCACTTGGGCGCTGTGTATTTTTGGACGCGTATGTCTATAGGTAGGTGAAATATGTATGTAATAGTATGAATGTGGCAATAAAAATAGTATGGAAAATAATGATTTTAACTTATAGCATACAGACACACAAACCCACATCAATTTACCTACTCATCACGAACAGGTTCTGCATAATTGATTCTCGCATGGACAATTTTATGTTGCTTACTCATATTATAAATGCGAAAGTTTGTGTATGTGTGTATGTTTGTTACCACTCAAACCCTAAACGGCTGAACCGATTTCGATGAAAATTCGTATGTACATAGATTTGGTGCCGGAGACGGACATAGGATACTGTTTATTCAGAAAAATTTCCGCGCAGGAGAAGCTAGTACGTGATATTTTTTAATTTAAGTAGTCGTCGGATTGTATAAACAGTTTAAAACGCCCCTTCTAGTTGCATCTCATCTCATTCACATCTCGTAATTCCCCGTAGGCTTCACTCGTTCATTTGCGAATTGATTTACGTACATTTCACATGAATTCTTTGGTTGCAGGATGAGTTCTGTGCAAGAGGAAAAAGTACCCACTGAGGGTCCGACCAAAACTCATGTTCGAGAACTGAGAAACACCGAGCTGGTCTCCCGTCTTCTAGCTGCTACGCCCCCATATCTCTACAGTGCACTGCCATTGCAACCACACGCTTTCTTCTTTAGCGAAATGCTCAGATCCTTTGTCAACGCACGCCACGGATGTCGACCATCACATTACCATCGTCGCTTCAAACGTCGATCACACAAATACTTCGCTGAAAACGAAAATGACTGGCGGCGGGAGTGGCCTAAACAAGAAGAAGAAAAGAAAGAACCTGAACCACGCTCTGAAGTACCTTTGGAGTTGACCGTGGAAAAACATTCGAGAGTACGGGAGCCTTCACCAAGAAGGCTATCACCGAAGGCGGAACAGACGAAGCCGAGTAATAGTCCTGGTCCGCCAGGACGTCATTCATCTTTAATCGATGTAGGAACAGAGGAACTGCCGAAACCTGCACCTTGCGTTGGTCGTACTACTGAAACGTCAGCAGTCCCACAGTCTAATCTGATTCTTCCACCTCCACCACCGATGTGGTATCCGCCTCTATACAATCCTCAATTTGGCGTGGATCCCTTGAATTTCTTTATTGATTTACGTGTGTCTGGTCACATATATGATAGGAAGCGTGCTGTAGCTGAAGGTATGGAAACAAATCAAGAACAACGCGAAGAGCCTGCTCTAGATAAGAGGCTTGGTAGAGATTTTGGACAAAGACCTCGGCACCTATCAGCCTTTTCTGTACCAGTTCGTTCGAGCAACGTGCCAACTGAGGCAGAAAAATATTTCGATCATACTGCTACACAAGTGTCTGGGAAAATAAACGGTACCTCGTATATTATGAGGAATATTAAACGAGTTTATGAGGATATTCACAACTTGCAAGATGTCAAAGAAACTGCTAAATTGACCAAAGACGATGACACGAAGGCGGAGTCATCTGATTTAGATGACGACATCATAGATTAATCCTTTCTTATTTCACCATCATTATCTTAGTCAAAAAACGTCTACAACTGAACATAATTCTTACCAGCCTTATCATATTATCTTTTTAATGTTAAAGTATAGGAACTGCGCATGTCTCTGTTATGGCACATGTATCTTGTAATTTGAAGTCCTATACTGCGCTTGCTGATCCGTGGTCTCCTCTCGAGAACTTATTGGCCTTTCTGTTCGTACCTACACTTTAAGTTGCTATTCCACTGGACTACGTCGATAAGTTTTGTTTATCTGATTAGATCTCATAAAGTGCATGCAAAGCATAGAAATTGTATAATAAGTATCTATAATTAATCTGTTTAAATTATACCTTTATTGTGAATATTATTATCTTATAAAAATTTAAAGTAATAACGATCTCAATGTTCTAGTCTGTATGTAAGTATGTAATTATTGTTTTAGTGTGTAGTTGTGATTTAATATAAATGTCTTAGATATAGCCATGTTTATAGATTTGAATTGATCCGATTCCATGTAATGATGATTCCTATTTGATTAAATGATTATGAATTACCTACCTAGTTGCAGTTTCAAACGTTTTTTCAATCAAAGTTACTAACTTCAGTGAAAGAAATTCATAAAACGAAATGTGACTTTTCGGAAATTCTATGTATCTTGTTTATATTGCCATAAAGATTAAAATTGCTTAACATTTCTCACTTTTACACTATCGATGTCGTTTAGAAATAGTGCGCCGGGATATATTTCTGTGGCACAGCAAGTCCGTAGTTCGATTATCGAATAGACTGGATGAAATAAATACGTTATTATTTGGTTTAGACAAAAAACTGTATTTCAGATCCAGTAAAAATACTGATCTAACAAAAACAAAATACCTATGCGTTCCCTTTCAATATCCATTAAAACGATCAAATGCGGTGTGAACATTATCTTCAGTAGCTACTACAATGTCTTTTAAAACTGATCCGTTTTAAATAAGGACGTTCTGTGTAGGCATTTCTCATATTGGATCTTTTATGATGTGGTAGAACTTAGAAGACTGGTATGTATGTATAGGTAGTTAAATCGTTAATTTTAAAATAAGAATTATCGGACACAAAATACACTCTTCGAAACAGACACTTCATAAACATACAAATATTCATACAAATATTTGCCACGGATTGAAACGCGAGGCGTGGGGCCCTTTTCCAGATTAATAAGTAAAATAGGTACAGAAAAATTTAATATCTACTTACTCACCACCTTGTTCTATTCGGAGATCGAGTTTAAAACTCGGTGCTTCCAGACCCAGATTATTCGGTTAATCGGTTTAGATACAGCTTACCTCTGAGAGGTAGTCGTTTTTTTTTTTTGGGAGCAAGTAATGAAAATTCTAACTATACCAACTCTAAGTAAAAACTTGACAAAGCTACACAGAGCACAGAGCACAATCTGATCACATGCCTCAGTCATAGTAATCTGGTAGCTCTCTTGTACTTATTTTTCCGTAACCAGACAGCAGTGCATTTTGAGTCTGTTTTGCTTGGATTACTGCATCCAATCCAGGTACGTCAAGAAGCGCGATGTTTTCTGGGATCTTCAAGGGAATATAGAGTACCTAGGCGTATAAAGGGGCAGTGATAATCGCCACTTCATTAATTATTATTATTATCCATAATTAATCGCCATAGAAAATTCAATTTTAATAAGTACCAGCATTCTTTTCATAAAAATAAATAGATAATGAATATTGAATAATACTCGCATTGTTGTAACAAACAATGAAATATTCATTATATTCTTGACAGCTCATTCTAAAAATTCCCGCCAAAGCTAGTAAAATTTAGTTGACGTCTGACGATTTTAATGTGGCCAGCTTAAATTTTTAAAGTCACGCACGACTCGGTCAGTGCAATTTTTCGTTTATTAGAGCTCTAATGTCATAGTAATACTTACAACCTTATGAGAGGGTAGTACTTCCCCGGTTGATCCGGCCCATTCATGCTGAAACCAGCGTGGATCTACTATTTACCTATAGTTAATGGGAGAATCTGATCCACGTTCATGATTCAAAGAACCCGTGTGAACATCGAACTATGACAATTATACGCTTTAGTATTGTTCTGAGATATTTACAACAATAATTCAATATTTATATAACAATAAAAATATTAATGAACAATATTTCTTATATTGATATTCTGAAGTTATACTTCTTTTGGCGCGATTGGAAAAAATGATGAGAGTGAATTTTTACGATGCGCGCGCACACCGATTATAACAATTCAATTATATTTATGACGGTGATAGATATTTTTTATTGATCATTTATCAGTTATCACTAAAAATATTATTGGTAAAAGTGGTTTTAATATACTGTTTTAAGTGCATTTATTTTGATATATTAGATTTGAGGTTAACTGTTATGAATGTATGCGTTGTGGTATTATTTGGTATTTTTGGATTGTTACGCTAAAGAAATATGACTTCTTCCGTGCGTACGTACATGAGTACACACACTCCTTTTTTTTCTTTTTTATTTTAGCCTCGCCTACCAAAGTGGCTCCACCCCGCCTGGTGGTAAGCAGCCAGTGGAATCCAGAAGTGGTGGCCACCATACTAAAAGCCATCGTCTTAAACTACTGGTATGGTGGCCTCCGCTATGGCGACTGGGAATGGGGTTAGGGGAAGGGAATGAGGGAGGTGAGGAATAAAGAGAGGGAAGACATTGGGCCTGCGGCGCTCTCACTCACCGAACGAAACGCAGTAGTACGGAATTACGGATACTACTACGTCTTAGAGCATTGCTCTAAGTACTACGTCGATCTTCTATGAGAGAGTACTTACCTGGACGATCGGACCCATTCATGCTGAAACCAGCGTGGATCTACTACCAATTATTAATATGATATTTACAATAATATCATCAGTATTTAAAAACATAGCACCTAAACCTCACAATAATAGTGTTATTAAACTATCCTAAATATTTACTAAACTTACTAACAAAATAATAAACTTCGAATATTTTTAAGTCGGCAATAATTTATTTTTGACATAACCTTTTATGTTGCCACTATATAAAATTAATTTGCATTTATTTTCAAAGATAAAGTTCAAAATTAAAGCGTTTTAAATCAGCAAACAAAAAAACAACTTTAATGAAGTAATAACAGTTATTTTTCTTAATAATATAAAGTAAAATGCCATTATCCCTTAAATATTTAACGTTATGGTGTAAAACAAAGAACTTTTAGAAGTCAATATTTTCATACGGCAACCTTTTAGTCACCACGCGATTTTGTGAATCTTCAAATTCGGTTCATTCTCGAAGTAATATTTTAGATTCAAGTAAATTGGTTGTAGAAAAGTGCTATCAAAATGTACGGACAACAACCTATTTTAGTGCTCAGTAAGTATTCAGTTTAAAATACCGTAAGTTTATTGTGAAGAAACTGAATTTCATTCAACAGTGATTTACCATTGCAGGCCAAAACACAAAACGTGAGTCCGGCCGGAAGGTTCAACTTGAGAATATAAATGCTGGAAAGGTGAATACGAGATTTTGATGTGAAAACTGATCATTTTCACTTAAAGTAAAGCATTTAAGGTGTAAAACTTGTAATCTTGTGTGTATTTTAGACTATAGCGGACGTTATTCGAACATGCCTTGGCCCACAAGCCATGTTAAAAATGTTAATGGATCCCATGGGAGGTATCGTGATGACGAACGACGGCAATGCTATCCTCCGTGAGATCACCGTGCAACACCCTGCCGCTAAAACCATGATTGAAATCGCCAGAACACAAGATGAAGAGGTTAGAAATTTTTACCATCTGATTTATGACAATGAAAAAATCACTAAAGATATTTTAATTTACAGAATAATTTTCACGTTCTGGTTTGACAAACTTCATTCTCATTAAAATTACAGTCACTTACATGAGAACATAGTTATTTTTATATTACAAAATATTTGGTATGAACAACAAACACAATTTGAACATGTTTTGTATTCTGAAAACTTAATACTTAGTATAGAAATTCGTAATTAGTAAATTCCTAATAGTATAATGCTATTATGGTAATTATATTATATTTATTTTTATATTATTATTTTAGTAAGTATTAATTTATCAAATTTATTTACACTCATATAAACAGAGGTGTAAACATGTCTAATGAGCTAAAAAATGAGACTAATTAATATTATGAGAGAGTTCTTGTTTTTATGAAACAACACTAATCAATAACATTTACACATCTACATAAAATTGATATAAAATGTACATTTGTACTACTAACCAAGTAAATCATGTGACCCATGTTTAGTTCATTTTGTCAATCCATATAAATGCAAGTAGGTCAAAATTCACCTCAAGACAGATTTCCTTGGCAATGAGCTGTTATCATTTTATTAGACATTTACATTTTGCTGATTTCACTGTTGTAATGTTAGTACTATAAATGTTCTAAGTGCATTATACATAATAGATCTTACAAGTTTGGCAGTTTTAAGTGAAATATAAGCAAAATGACTCATGATTCATTTGGTTCTATTGTACATTTACAACAGCGTACATTTTGTTACTATCTGCTTTAATGGTTAGTTTGGTGACAAGCGAAACATTCACTTAGCAAAATGACGACATTCGTCTAATGTCTTGATATTTTGAACGCCATAGTTAGGTAATAGACTATTCTACAAGCAAAACGTCTGCATCGTAAAATGTCTTAATTCAATATTCTCTATTAGCGATTAGTCTAGATTTCAAAATGCCATAGTCACTAAATAGACATGCATGTTAAATGACATAGAAGCAAATCGTCTGGATGTAAAAATGCCATAGGTATTTTATTGACATTAATGCTGTAAGCCTGGATAGATAGACACCTACATGCTCTATCTATCATAACAACTTCATTTTGTACTCTTATCAAATTTATAAATAAAATATATAAATAATAATAATTTTTTAAGAAAAATTATAATGAGATACACACACACTTTATTTTAACTCTCACGATTTGTCTATATTTGGAAAACTATGAGTGCCAGTCAACCCACACATTTATTTGGTGTCTGTTAATTGTAAGATTGTAAAGTTTTGATTGATTGATTTTTCCTATTATCATCATACTCATTTTACAGATAGTTCATGGCTATTTTGGCCAATGTGCTTTACTTTTATGGTGGGTTGCCTGGCGCCCATAGTTTTACAAGGATAGACAAATCGTGAAAGTTTAAATAAAGTGTGTGTTTATATTTTTTCATAAAATATGATTAGTATTTATTTATAAATTTGAGAAGACTACAAAATGAAGTTGAAATGATGAGATTGAGCATGTTTTTGCCTATCTACCTAGGCGAATGCCTGCTGAATAGTGTTCAATGTCAATAAAGTAACTATGGCGTTTTTACATCCAGACGATTTGCTACTATGTCATTTGACACTCTTGTCTTTTTAGTGACTATGGCATTTTGAAATCTAGACTAATTGCTAATAAAGTATTTTGAATTAAGACATTTTATAATACAGACGCTTTGCTTGTAGAATATTTAGCGTTCATGTCTATTACCTAACTACGGCATTCAAATATCAAGACGTTAGAGCGATGTGGACATTTTGCCAAGTAGACATTTTGCTTGTCACCCAGTAGAATTAATGAAAAGAATCAATGCTCGAACAATACTGTATTAACTTACAACTAACATTCCTTATTATACAATATGGGCAGGAGGTGATACGCACACTACACCTCCCACATTATTAAAAAAAATATATTCAATGCAAGGTACTATGGGACAAATAAATACTCATTTCACATTTATAATTTCCTCTAGGTGGGGGATGGCACCACATCAGTAATCGTTTTAGCTGGTGAGATGTTGGCTGTGGCTGAACAGTTTTTAGCACAGAACATTCACCCAACAGTGATCATCAGGGAGTACAGACAAGCATTGGAAGATGCTGTCAAGCTCCTAAATGACAAAATATCCATCCCCATTGATTTTAATGATAGAGAGAAGCTTAAGGATGTTGTAAGTATAAGTTATTATGAATTTAGTAATATTTTCGTTCAATAATCACTTACAGTAATACTTATTTATTTCTTACCATAATAATAAATATATGCAATAAATATTGTACATTGGACAGTTGAAACATGT
The DNA here is from genome assembly GCA_963082885.1 of Parascotia fuliginaria. NCBI lineage: Eukaryota > Metazoa > Arthropoda > Insecta > Lepidoptera > Erebidae > Parascotia > Parascotia fuliginaria. Next base: position 12,661,479 of record OY720185.1, on the reverse strand, counting down.
TTTAAAAATGAATAAAGCTTTCAGCAATTTTAACCTCTGTGGTAATAAACACAAGATAGGCCTTACCACAGAAAAAACTTGTAATATCTGTAACAATAATTTAAAGGGTTTATGTTTATCTGAAACTGCCAATCCACATTGAGTAAACATGGCTATCACGGCACATGCCTTCTCTAAGAGGAAAGACTGGTGATATTTTATTGTCATTACGGTCATATTCGTTTACTGTCCTGCAAAGTGTTAATGAGTATGTACATTATCTAGGTAATCAAAATGAAGTAGTTACTAGTGCCATTGTTGTTTGATGTGTTAGGCAGTCAACTCATTAACACAACTTAGCCGGTTTAAAATGTGCAGATTCTGCCAAGAGTCAGAGGTGACTGCAATTCATGTACTCTGCTCAATCATGTGGACCACTCTTGCACAAAAGAAACATCCCTTATGGACAGCGCCAGGCGCAACCAGATGAGATACAGTCTCTCTTTGCTCAGACAATCTGAAAGTTCTGGAAGTTATAGGACTAAGCAATAGATCAATTTTGGTCGAAGTAGCAAAGAGGCCGCTGACAGCTTCTAGTCCAACAAATAATAATAATAATATGCAGTCAATGGACTAGTACTTACATTGACAGCATTACTAATACTGTTATCAGATCCGTTCCTGTGTTGGCACAAAATACATTGGTCGCTGGGCAGACCTTGCTGTGGATATTGCTCTGGATGCAGTTAACACAGTCACTATCAATGATAATGGCAGAATTGAAGTTGATATCAAAAAGTAAGTAGTTTCATATGCTTATGGCTGTTAGCACTGGTACTATAATAGCAGTAAATTTTTTAATACTGTTGCAGTAGCAGTGGCTAAAACTGGTGTGGGTTTGATTTCTATGTGGTGTAAAATACACTTGGATCAAATATGCTTGAATAACACAAATGTAATTTTTGCAAATTTGCATCCATTAATTGTATGTTTGTTAAGTACCCTGTAACACAGGGATCTGTACCATAATGGGAAAGCTCCCAAAAAACAATGTGTAATCTTAGTGCCAAAAATATAGTTTAAAGACATGGCAGTTTCTTACTACATCCACAAAGTAGTAAATTATGGGCTACTGTAATGTAGAAATTACATGGCGACTTAGACAGTGCAGCAAAAAAGTTCTCTCACAATTTTTATCCTTTTTGTTTATTTGACAAAATTAATTCTTATTTTACAGTTATGCTAAAGTAGAAAAGATTCCTGGTGGTACAATTGAAGAGTCGAAAGTACTTAATGGTGTGATGTTTAACAAGGACGTAACTCATGCTAAAATGCGACGTTACATCGAAAACCCACGTATTATCCTGCTTGACTGCCCCTTGGAATACAAGAAAGGAGAAAGCCAGACTAATATTGAGATTTTGGAAGAACAGGTAAGTGTTGTATAATACTATGTGAAGCAAGAGAAAAGTAGGTAGGTTCTGTAGGTATTTGATACTAATAAAAGGTTGTAAGTTGATCAGTATAATAAGGTGTACTAAGGAACTATACAAGTTACAGCACCCCTTTACAACTATCTTACAGCAAGATCTCTTTTTTGTCAGCTGGGTATACCCAGCAATGACGGCATAGGCTCTTGGACCTTGCCCAGATTCAGGGTTAAATAGGCATTTTAGTCCTTTGTCACTTTCTTTTAATGAAGATTTCTAAAGTCTAGTATCTCAACATTTACATAAATAGCAAACAAGATGTTTTCTGTTTGGTTTGGTCTCATAGTAGTAATTTCTCTGTTTTGTTCCTGCAAGACAAACAAATAAGAAAAGCAGACAAATAGTGTGTCTGTGAGTTTTCACGAAGCAAACAGAGACCAGCTTTATGATTTTCCATTTTAGAAAGTCATAGCAAATAACATAATCTGAGTAATTACTTCTCCCTATCTAAACTTACATCTAAAGCATATACTTTCAAGTACACTCTTTTGATTTTGTCATATTTCAGGATTTCACCCGTTTGCTGCAACTAGAAGAGGAACATGTTCAACGTCAATGTGAAGAGCTTATAGCATTAAAGCCAGATGTAGTGTTCACTGAGAAAGGCGTGTCCGATCTCGCACAGCATTACCTCGTCAAAGCTGGCATTACTGCTATTCGCAGGTATGATAACCTTGATAATTTGTACTTAGTTTTAGCTGTGGAGAAATGCTCAGGATTTCTTTTGCCTGAGAATATTGGACACGAAGATTAGTAAGTTGCAGTGACTGCATAATTTGTAAAATTGGTAGGTGCCCATAACCTATTAATTTTCAAGCGATGCAATAAGAAAGGTTCTCCATTTGCGCGATAAGCTAACTCGATGTGTACTGGTAATCTATGTGTATATTTAGTACAGCGCCATCTAGTGTCAAGCGCTGGAACTACTAAGTATAATGTGGAGCTTTCCACAGTTCTGGCGCTTTGGAATAAAACCAAAGAAACAGAAGAATGTCACTGTATACTTTCCAAGTTTACCTTCAACATTCAGCATCACGTTCAGATTACAATATAAAATTTCAAGAAGCAAAATGTTGCCGATAAAGTATATAATTGTTTGTATTACCAACAGACTGCGTAAAACTGACAACAACCGCTTAGCTCGTGCGTGCGGTGCGACTATTGTGAACCGTACGGAGGAGCTTAAAGAGTCAGATGTGGGCACCGGCGCCGGCAAGTTCGAGGTCAAGAAGATCGGTGATGAGTACTTCACTTTTGTTACTGAGTGCACCAACCCTAAGGTAATTATACTGCTTTTATGAGGATTTCTTCTTTAACAGAGCATTACGGTATTTGTAGGGGAGGAGCATATGGATAAGCACAGACATTGTCGTAGGTACCTTTTTGTCTTAATTAGTTGGTCACAAAACTTCAGGCATTTCAGAGGAAAAAGTGTTTTTTTTTAACAGATAATCTAACTAGGTACTTTGTATAAACAGAATGCACTCACTCTGCATCACTGATTTTATATTTATTTGGTTACAATATTTTAAACATTATCGATCTTTCGTCATTGGCCGTGAAACCATGAATGAATCTGTTGACAGGGAAATGATCTAAAACAAGATGCGAAACCGTTCTATTGTTATACTACCATCTCGGCAAAAGCCAATCCACCTGGCAAGCGTGACTATTTATAACTATATATTACGTTTCCAGGCATGTACAATTTTACTGCGTGGTGCCTCAAAGGATGTTCTGAATGAGATCGAAAGGAATCTTCAGGACGCCTTACATGTCGCTAAAAATTTGGTAAGTGGTCTCTTCTAACATGCTGATATTAAAATCTTGATAAACATATATTTGATAACACATTTATTTACAAGGAAGCGTAAACAAATGCTTTGGGAAAAGGAAGAATCGGAGGCCCAATTGAATACTGGTTCTCCTCATTTTCCTTGATCCACTTATTTTTACATAATTGTGAATGGTTTAGATGTTTCTGAGATGCTTAGAGCTTATTACCATGTTTATAGGTTACAGTTATCATCAGGTGGAGGGGCTGTATTTTTGTTTAACATCAAAGTTGTGTAAAAAAACATTGTTTTTGGAATCGGCTCCATACATAGAAGAAAGAAAAACAGTTTATTTTTCACATGTAGGTGACAACACAAGAATATGTAAAAATAAACATTCAGCCACAGTCAAAAAAACAAAAACAAACGTTCACGCGAAAAATTGGCCATCACTCAGTTTAATGCTGAGGCGCTTCAAAGCGCAACAGCGCTGGTTTTCAGCGACAGCCCCGTGTGACTAAAGTGACGCCAAGCATTACAGTAAAAATTAAAATTAAATGAATATAAATAATATAGGTAAATATTACATCAGCTACATATATAAGTTAAATAAATACGATATAATTATGTATATTTTATAGATAAATAAGAATACAATTTAATACTTATTAATTTTATAAAAATATTTTATTTATTTATAATATGGCAACACATTACCGTCTCCGCTCCGGAACTGTCCGGTTTTCAGTCTTCACTAGAGATGAGATATACTTGCAAAATTCAATACCAGGGCTTCTAAGTACAAGTACGAAACATAGCTGAATGAACCCTTTCCTTTTTGCTCACTTACTCCTCTATTTTCACAGTAGGCAGTGGCCTCGCATAATCCCTCCAGAGACCTTCGAGTCTTCCATGAGTGACAGTTATCACTTACCAAGTGGGCTGTTTGCTTGTCTGCCAATGTTGGCAATAAAAAAAAATAAAAAATACCAGCAGTTTCAGGGAATAGCTTTTGGTATGGTGGCTACCGTTTCTGGATTTCACTGATTGTTTCTCATCAGGCAGATCAGAATCACTTTGGTAGGTTAATATATAAAAAAAATATAAACAAATGAATAAATTGTATACAGTCGACCACATTATCATTGACTAAATATTTTCATCAAAATTAAAACTGTGCTGAGGTAACTTGCAAGCAAAAGTAGACCTTATTGTTTTGTGATATGCAAACGACATTTACATTAAGGGTGGTAAAGCAATTTGTTGGTGGACTATACAGCCCCCCCTGCCTGTAGCAAGTATCGCTGAGTGGTCTGTGCGCAGGTGCTGTCCCCGCGGCTGCTGGCGGGCGGCGGCGCGGTGGAGATGGCGGTGTCGCAGGCGCTGGCCGCGCACGCCGCGCACAACACTCCCTACCGCGCGGTCGCACAGGCGCTAGGTAACATCATATTGCATTCATCACTCCCAATTAAACATACATACATACCATTCCGAATATACCTCCTTTGCGTCTTTACCATTCATTCATATTTTCATACAATCACATCGGTTACGGGTGCTTGTAGTTGTGGCTGTTTAAGATCCTTATTTATTTAAAGTAAACATGCAAATGGGATGTATAACAATTTAATTTACTAGATACAATGGAAGAGAACTTAAATGCTTGTGCGTTGATAGTTTTTCGATCGTGGAAACAGCCCGCGTTATCGACGACGGTCACACCGCGCCGTTGTGCTACTAACGGGCAAGTGCACAGAAAGCGTCTGCGCATTTACTTCTTAGTGGCACGATTTGCGAGCATAGCGCTGCTTCCATTTCGATTTGAAAAAAAAAAAGTGTGAACTCATGTACGCACGTAAGAAGTTATACTTCTTTAGCGTAACAATCCAAAAATACCAAATAATAACACAACGCATACATACATAACAGTTAACCTCAAATCTATAAATGCACTTAAAACAGTATATTAAAACCACTTTTACCACTAATATTCAAAATAAATATTTTTACTGATAAATGATCAATAAAAAATATCTATCACCGTCATAAATATAATTGAATTGATATAAACGGTGTGCGCGCGCACCGTAAAAATTCACTCTCATCATTTTTCCCAATCGCGCCAAAAGAAGTATAACTTCAAAATTACTTTGGTGGTTACGTTGCACCATACTTTACCACGATATGGTAAAGGCAATCCTGCAAGCACTACTTTCCCAATAATATACCAATTTATATACCTACAGAGATAATCCCGCGCACGCTCGCGCAGAACTGCGGCGCGAACACCATCCGCACCCTGACCGCGCTGCGGGCGCAGCACGCCGCCGCCGCCGGCGCGCCCTGCGCCGCGGGCATCGACGGGGAGAGCGGGGAGATTGTGGACATGGCTGCCAAGGGGATATGGGAACCGCTCGCTGTCAAACTGCAGGTATGAATTTACAAGAATGTCTGATGGTTCAAATCTAAACCTTTGTTAGTAAGTAGTTTATTTATTATTAGACAGTTTCTATAAATAAACTGTGCCTTAGTGATTCAGAAGTACTATACACGAACTGCCTACTTTCTTCTATTAAAAAATTCTCTTAGCGTGCGTAAAAAAAAAATCTGGATAAACGCCAACAGGCTCATCCCCTCTTTGATAAGACCGAACATAACTGGCAATATGGGTTATAGACCTCTATTTAACCTTTCGAGAAAAGACTACTATTTAATAGCATATTTAAAAAATAATAATAATAATAATAATAATCTTTATTCATCATCACAAACATTGTAGTACAAGTAAATTTACAAAATAAATACAGTGCACTAAAACTACAATAACAGTGGTGTGACATGCTGTATTCCTAGCTAAGTTATTAAATAACCTGTGTTAAGGAATACAGTGCCGCTCCTTTTGGATAATTATTAATACCGTACACAGTATTCTAGAATATTTTACTACAACTCAAAAATAATACCAAACTATCTACCAAGTAATCAAACATTATTTCAGGTATACAAAACGGCAGTAGAAACCGCAATCCTATTACTCCGGATTGATGACATCGTTTCCGGTTCCAAAAAGAGGGGCGGTAACGAACCGGCCACGCCTGCGCAGATGGCTAACATGCAAGAATAACTAGCTAGCTAACTTTATATTAATTTCACAACTGTTGCCCGACAAAACCAATATTGGAAATACTAAGCTATCGTTACCAACATTTTGAAAGATTGCCTCAAGATAGCCCACCAATAATTTTCATTGCGACGGGTAGAATAAAATAGAATATTGTTACATTTCACGTCGCGTCGGTGTCACCTATATACATCAAAATAACAATAACAAAATGTCAACTAGGATCTTGAGCTACCTCCTTAATACGGTTACGACTTTGCGCGTAAATTCTATAATATAGGATTGATCTGGATCATGAATAGTAAACCGCCAAGTATATTAACATCTGGAGCATCTGCACATATACGTAAAGCTAGCTAAACTTTTTTTAAAGCTCCTGTAGGTAGGTGTCTTTCCACACTCGTCAGCACAAGGCACTACACATTACCTACAAAATTAAATTTTACCATTCTCTTTAACCGTTGAGTAGTATTAATAAATATAGTATGATAAAGATGTTCCAATAGTGGGTTCTCAGCTAAACGATTTCACTCTCGTTTTTTGCCATAATAATTAATTACAAAATTAACTGGCGTATAAACGCGTGAGCGAAATTAGCTTACAGTAGTAAAAGGGGGGCTATATAACCTAGCTTTCTATTTTATATATTTACTTTGTTTAAGTTTGTATCTTGTGTATGCTAAAATAAATATTATGTCGTACATAATAAAACCTTTTTTAAAACTGAAAAGATAAAAATACCACTTACATTCTGCATAATCCATGAGTGGTAGAGACACTATTTTAAATGTTTGAGGTCACAATCCCAAGTTAGAAATTCGAAGTAGGTCCCAGGTTCTAACATTATGACATGAAACAACAGAAATACTATTGTATTGTATTATTAGTTTTAATTAATATTATTAACTATAACAATTTACTAATGTAGATCGCTAGTTTATTGTATGTTTGCAAATGTAATTACAGTAGATATAATTAACTAGCAGCGCCACACGGCTTCGCCCGCGTCTAAAATGGGTCTTGACTCCCTTGGGTACCAGACAGATTTTCGGGATAAAAAAGACACCGACAGCCATTTAGGCTCTGGGTGGTAAAAACACACACAAACTTTCGCATTTATATTATTAGAAGGATTATCAGTGCGACCAATTTTTAAAGAAAGGTATGTCTTTTAATTGCTAAAGTATTTTCATAATTGGTTTTGTCATAGGAACTTTGTTAAACAATTAGAATGTTCGTGAGGTTGCAGTATCGATTATCCCCTAATAGATACCGCATTAACATTAAAATTTATTTGTTCTGAATCGAGAACACAAAAATAAGAGGCAGGAACGCGCGGAACGTAAAAACTGCGCTGTGATTCGCTTTTTCAACGTCACATGCACAGAAATGAACCAATCATATCGTCCGTAGTGAGTTTTTATGCTGGCAATGCCGAGATTTGTGCGTATGTTGCCATGTAAACGGAATTTATTAGGAGGTCATCTGTTGAAGGTCTATGAAGGTCTATTCATATAACGTGTCACCATATGTGTATAAGCTTTCGCATAATCCAGTGCTAACGAATGCCTTATTTATAGTCCACATTTCTATGTAATAACTATTCGTATTTTCTTGTTATTTATCATTATGTTTCGTCTTCACACGGAGTGCATTTAAGTTGTTTATTTGCTATTTTAAAACTGAACAATAATAATAGTATTAAAATTTTACATATTAATATTTTGTTTTATTTTGGAATATTTTTACAATTTCCCCCTAAATTATGGCCCGATATCGGTATTGTTGGAGTTAGTTGTCGATTCACCTGCAGTGTCTATGAGCAATGGTAGATATCTACTAGTACGGTTTTCCTAAAAAAAAAAGGTGAAGTTTCTGTAAGGAGTTGTATTGGCCATAGGTATGCGGGTATGAACTCCATGCTTGCCTGTATAAAATCAGCATCATACAAAGAAATACATCTGGTTAAGGTCCCGGTCCCGTGCAGTACCGTCCTTACCATAAGGGCACACGAGGCACGTGCCCGAGGGCTCCATCCTCAGGGAGGCCCCGAAGGACACAATATTTTTTCACACATTTATTCTCAATACATTTTTGTTGCGGACCTTACATTTTATTTACATGTATCAGGCATAAAGATCGACCGGGAAAGTAGTACCCTATCATATAAGACCGGCGTAAGAGAATGTACTATTGTGTTTCGTTCGGTAAATGAGAGTGTCGGCGGGCCCAATTTTCCCCCTTTCCGCTTTCCTCACCTCCCTTTTTCCTGTTACCTACCCCATTCCCAGCCGCTATTATATATCACAATATGTCTTCTAATGCCAAATCATAGTCATCACGGTTCTGTAACGCTGAGCTGTCCGTCATCTGGTATTGCAGTCGCCTCATATGACATTTTACGAGAAGAATGTTCTAATGTAGTACTTTATTTCGTTAGTTTCATTTCTGAGGCAAAAGATAAGTAATTTAAATATTATTCATTTAAGTTCTGTATCATTTAAACTAAAAAAACATGTTCAACATTTTTGCGATTAAAGTGACAGCTGTGCGGTGTGCGTGTATTCCTTGTCATCGTAACATTAGCGCTCGTGCTTTTTAAGCTTACGAAAAGAGAAAGGTAAGTTCAATAGAAAAAAAAAACTTTAAATACATTTACGCTTTTTTGGGTTCTTTAACAATTGACTTGATTTAGAAAATAGCTATATGCAAGCAAAGAATTCCTTTAAAATTGCAATAAATAGACTCACGAAATAGCAGTCATTTTATTTTTCGTGTCCCCCCTAGTTCGTGTCACTACCGTATCAGGGATATATTCTAGATACATTTTTGTTGCTTGTGTACAAGTATTTGTATTGTATATAATTTAAATGACAATTAAAAACAAAAAAGTATTTAATTAAGTTTAATGACCTAAATTCGGGATATGTTTTGTTCACCATAATTCTTATATTACAAGTTTAAAATTCTAAGAATCTAAAATCTAAAAAATCTTAGTAGAGCCTTAAGATGCTAAAATAAGGGACATATTTTATGTTTGTTTATGTATGTATGTCTATCACTTTGGCACGCTCTACAGCCTTGGCTTGATGGATTTTAACGTATGTATGAGGTGTCATTAGATTCGTATTGATTGTGGGACAGCACGAGAAAAAAAATGGATTTCTTTCTTTCTTTTTACTTTGTTTAGGGCAGGCGGGGCGGGCTTGCTGTTTTTTAATAATATTATTTGTTTTTAAATATATTTATATGTTAGATCGTTCATTTATTATATACCTATACCACAGATAATACTTACACAAGTACCTACTATGAATGGGTCTACACAAAGACCATTTTCCATTCATCTGATATACTTGACATTCCGTCTTGTAATATATATCTGCATTCTTAGATAACAATATGAATTATAATTTTAATTATGCAAGGAATGCTTCCGTGGTTTTACCAAAAAGTTAGATAATCTTATCGGAGATGAGCAGAGAGCGTGGTCTGTGGACAGGCGACATGCTTGATGGCCCTGTAGGTACATTGTTCAATACATGTTCAAAATATAACAGTTATTTGTATACGTTTCCATAGACTGATGTATTTAGATTTTACTGCATTTAAGTTTTGTGTTTTCGCGGAAATAAATTTTGTGTCGATGGAACCAGAGGCAGATTATCCAGGCAAACTAGGCACGCGCCTAGGGGCACGAGGTCACTAATGGGGGCGCACGTGAAATTTTTAAACGTACTTGTACCTAAATAGCGTAGAATAAATGACCGGATGAGGCGCTCTCGACATTTAATTCGCCTCTGTATGTAACATAGTTTTCTTTTCAATTTTCTCGTGGTTGGGTAGTTACGATCATACCTAATACATTAACAAACTTTTGTCTGTCAAATATCTAAGATCCTTGTATTAACTGGATGTAGTTTTTTCCGATAGAAGATTTGCTAATCACCCACCAGTGTAGTGTCGGGCAGCTTGACTTCGTGGCCACTTGGTGGTATTTAGTAGGTAAGCAAGTTTTTGTTTTAAGTTGCCTCATAAGACACCAAGGGAATAGGATGTCACGGGTAAGTATTTTGTTTTGCCTGTCAAATTTAGATAACGTCTATATGCAATGCGATCACGAGCCGGAAGGCACAACGTAGGCAGACTAACAAGGTGGACCGACGACCTGGTATGGGTGGCGGTCAACCGATGGATGAATGAAAATTGGAGAAGGCCTGTGTCCAGCAGTGGACATTTTTCGGCTGATATGATGATGATGATGATATGCAATGGTTTGGGTTAAAATTTTAAATAAAACGAAACTAGATACTAGGAAAGTTGCATTACTTATGTATATTAAAAACAATCGTTAAAATGATCTTTTTGAAATGTGATAAGCGTTCATAGCTCGATGCACTCACTGATCGGTAATCGATCTACGGGTTAAGCAACTAAGAGTGCGGCTGGGTCATGGATGGGTGACCGCATAGTGGAATTTGCTGAGCGTCTCCGTGCTTCATAAGGCACGTTAAAAGTCGGTCCCAGTTGTTATCAAGTTGATAACACTCGTTAGGTCAAGTCGGATGCCTGTATAATAAATTACGGGCGACCTGAACAAATCCTGACACTAGGTTGACCACTAACCACTCGATAAGAAGAATAGCAAGACAATGTTGTTTGTTGTTGTTCTATTTAAAAGTACTTACAATACTGCACTTTTGTAAGTGTCATTACAATGTAAAAGCAGCATTACTCGATATACATTTATAAATTTTATAGATTTTCCCGTCAATTATGGTCTCAGGCTTTCACAATTTACAATGGAAACGTAGTCCAATTGTGAACACAAACAATAAGCTCGTGTCGCGTGACCGTTGATCGGCCAACTCAATTTGTCATTACACTCCTGACTCCCGTAGTGGATGGTGGACACAGCTGGATTATGCTCAGGTCAGTTGCTAAATCATTTATTTGGTTAACTATTTAATCTAATTTTTGATCAAATGTCAGCCAAACGTGCTCATATCATAGGTATGCATCATGGTTACTCTTTTGATTGTGACGAATTTATTCAAATTAAGATAAGTACCTACACGTATAGTAGGTATTTTTATTATTATGGTTTACTCTTAAACTGATGGTTATTTCTATTGGTCTTTTGATTGTGGCAGATTTATTCAAATTAAAGTACTTATGCCTACGTAGGTATTTCTACTATTGCGGTTTTTGTGTGGAAAACTGGTGTATATGTATCAGTATAAAATATTTGACTGTCTCTGTGGCGCAGTGGCAGCGTAAGTGACTGGTGTACATGAGGTTGTAGGTTCGATACCCACATGAGACAAAATTTTGTGTAATGCAGAAACATTTGCTCCAAGTTCGCAGCGACAATGGGCTAGGCTACTGCAAAAGTTACCTTTAAAAAAAAAATCTTGCTAATTTTCAATCTTTTAAATCGACATTGACCCAATGGTTTATTGAATAATTCTTGCATCAAAGCTGATGCTTGATGCTGATTTTGGCCTAAACTGTTACAGTAGCTACAAAAATAATGCTTGTTTAACTTTAGAGTGTAATACCTATTCGTGTTTAAGTCAGTTTATCTTAAAGTTGATAATGTTATGCATTGTTTATTATTGTTATTATTAGTGTGTGTATTGCAAATCTTAAGAAACAATAATATGAAGTAAGTAACTGCCTATTTCACTACTCATTAACCAGATTCAGATGAGCATCATCGCCTTTGGAGCGTCTATATATTTGATAGAATTGCGCGTTTTTTGGTTCTAGATACTTATTATTATCGATTTCCATAAAGATCATTATGTCGCCAACGCTTCGCATTTATATTAAGCTAGGAGTATAAATTATTAGTGTTGTCTCATGTTCCTCTATATAGATCTAACGAAGCGCGGTTCTCAGTTTTTACTTCCTTGTAATGAGAAGAAGAGGCAATGCTACAATGTCTAATCGTAAGTCTATTTTAGTTATTGACGGCTGGATTGTGTTATAAGAATTTCAATGTCTAGGGAACACAGTCGTAACCCTAGGATACATAAACCACTTAATGTGTTACCTGCTTTTTGACAATTTCTCTTTAGCCTGATTCTATTTTCATCCAAAAATATTTATAGATCAAGCCAAACCACGCATGCGGTCTAATAGTACATATCAGATACCTACATCATCATTATATCAGTCGAAAGACCACTGTTAGACATAGGCCACCCTCAATTTTCGCCACCGTGGCCGGTTGTGGACCTCCCCCATCCATCAGTTATCAAATACAATTGTACTGAAAAGTATCTATCACCCAATACTTGAATAGCCCTACCTTAACAGGTGACCAATTCAAAAGGGCTAATAGCCGTAGTAGACTAGGTCACTTCTTCAATAGGTAACGGTTGTCAATACTCGCGTTATGGAGCGTGACTGCACAGAACTATCGTGAGATACTTGTGCTGTATTGTTGGGCTTTGTCAGTGATAGTCACGTCACGTCACTTGTATTTGTCATTTGGGATCGTTAGGTATTATGATAAAGCGATATAGCACAGAAATAGCTTAAATTTTTTATTGTAAACTAAACAAATAGACTACAACAAAGAAGGTCCATCTACATACATACATAACTTTATGCCTGTCTTCCATTATTGGGGTAAGCAGAGAAAGAGAACGCCATTTGCTGCGATCCAAACATTCCTCCTTTGCCTCTTCAACATTCAATAATCTTTTCATACACACACGTTGGTTACGGGTGCTTGTAATTTTGCTTTTTGGTCATCACCTATTTAATCCGCGTATGTCCGTTTAGGGCGACCACTACCAACGTTCCCTCCCAGTCATTTCCGCTTCATAAATCTCTTTCGTTATCCTTCTTCCATTCATTCTTTCCACGTGTGTAAACTACCTTAACATACTCCTTTAAATTTTAGTCACTATATCATCATTTCAATCGATATTCATCTCTTACTCTACAGGTTCATCAATAAAAAGTATAAAGCAAAGCCGCTGTTTTCTGTTGCCTGTTACTTCGTTAATTATTTCTTAACAACGTATACATACACATGTTTAGAGAATAGCCAAGACATTCGTAAAATTGCGAAGCAAAAGCGACTGAGGGCAAAAGGTTGTTAGGCGCCAATAAAGTAGGTACCTACTACTTAGATCTAGTCACAGACGTGATGTTCGATGTAGAGGTTAGAAGTTACGAAGTATCTACTGTGCTGTGTAAAGAACAGCTCCAATTTAAAAAAAACAAATAGTAAGTAGATTTTATATCAGTCTTGTATTGGGACTATTCTTAATCCTCGTTCACAGGAATTTTATACGCTCATAATATCTAAAGCTTACATATACCTTCATGAAACTACGGTCACATGCAGCTACAGAAAGTTAACTGAACTTAATATTTACAAGATTTTACGACAACATACGTACCTTTACGACACACATTTATTACATTTGTACAGTGGGTGTAACAGTAAGTTTATAACATTACTATAGCCTTATGTATTTATATAAAATTTTACAATGAACGTGTATTATATTTTCTTCTCTTTATTTAAATAGTTCGTATAAACAAATAAGCGAGGTTATTACAACAAAGTGTTTCCGTCGTTGAAAATGTTTATTATGTATGTAAAAGGTCACATTTATTTTACTGCATTATAGCCAGGTATGTTGTATATAAATATAGATTTTTCGGTATTGTATGGTGATCATAATACATAATTGGTCTCATAATGTCCTTGGTTCATGATAGTCGTTATTATCCATCGATGTGCACATTTTTTGTGTAGGTAAGTGTTTATAATCGACTGGGTTATTATTTGTGTAACCAAAGGAAATTCAACTGAATATAGAAGGCTGTAGGTCGATTTTATTTTGATTTAATAGTATGATGATTACTTATTGCTTGGAATATTATTTTCTAGGACAATGTTATTGTACCGCTGTATTTCATTATTTGCATTATGTAGCACGTAGAATATTTACTGAAGCTTTATCCTCTTCATTAAAATTATATATGAGATACTGAGATACGGCTAAAAATAGGCTTAAAGACTTCTTCTTGCCGATTCTTGCGCGGATTGTATTGATTTCTGTTACCTTGCTTGGATCGTCACTTTATTTTGTAGTAAGCCATCATTGTGGTCTTAAACCCTCGCAAAGATATTATCTATACCTACTTATCTACGTCTTTTATCCCGTGTTTGCCACTTGACAACCTTCCGTATTTGTCAGTCTTTAGTTCTACGTATGCGACGTGGTCTGTCAACCTAAACTTACCAAAATTTAATTTAGTCATGATACCTAGAAATATATAAGTGTGAATGATGTCACTATTGCTGAAAGCGTTGAAAACTACTACGTCTGTATATTGCCTATGGTGACAGTCAATCAAATATAATACATTGTCCAAATCACTTTTCTTCATAATTATTAGAGAGAAGTCTACTGTAGTCAAAGGCTTTCCAGAGATAGTAGGGCATTTCCACTTCAGCCAGTCGTGAACCGCCCTCGTTCATAGGTTGACTACAACGTTTATCAGATCGTTAGTCCACCTTAAAAGAAGCGTAACTAAGTTGTGTCTTCCTTCTTTGTGGCTGCCATTCTAGAACTTTCAGCGCCAACTTCCCAACAGTTCTACGAGCTATGGTCTCGTCCATGGCCACTGTAAGTCGAGTTTGTGACCTATATTTACTATGGTTATCGTTTGGATTTTCTTTTTAGCCTGCTCCATCGCTTTCTGAGTGACTTGAAAAATTACGTAAATGTACCTAATCTTGGTGAAATGTTGTCAGTTTGTTTGGTGAGTTTCCAACCGATGAAGTTCACGCTCTGGTGCGTGGGCTTCCGTCGATTTCATCTGCTTCCCGTCGTGTTGGCCGGTCACTGTACTCGCTAAATTTTACTTTATATAATAATGCACACTGTCAACATTGCTACCATTTAAACCAACAGTTCATACAATATTGGGTATGAGAACCGAGTGTGATTGAAATTTTTAACAGTTAGTAGATAATCATCATTTGTTATTGGACATTTCACCTATTGTCAGTATGTAAAATGTACTCTGTGCCTATTGTTTTCACGAAAAATAGTTGTCATCGTACATTCTCTGTATTAGTAAAGGTAGATATAACCTACAATGAGATACCAATATAGACCAATATATACAGCCCACCTGATAGTGGCTATATTGGTTTTCCATTTTATTGTATGCTACCAGGGATAGAAAATTCATTGCCTTCAATATCATTATGTGGATCGCTTAAAGTCCTACCAATAAAACGATACATAAGGAGCTATTGTTCTAAAACCTGACTTTTCATTCCTAACAGGCAGACGTAACATCAACAATGATGAGACACTCGATGAAGACGATATTGTTCTGGTGTGGAGTCCTCGTGCGCGTTGGCATCTGCTTAGAAGTTCAGCATATCTTCGAGACACATGAAGAACTCAATGATGACGTATGTATATTTTACATTTTTAACTAAACCTTTATAATCTAAAATGTTACTGTCTTATCGAATCAAGTAGTTTGAAGTAAGCTAAAACTAGTTGCAAGTCGTGATAAAGCTTCTCACAAACTCACTATAGTGATGGTCAGTAGCCAATTAAGTCGCACATTTTATATAAAATACATCAATATCCTTTTGAATTCAGATCTACTAAACGCAAAAAGAATATAAAGTACTAATTCACACGGGTATAAAACTGATTGTTATGAAAAAGATTAGGATGTAAGCAGATCTCTTAACATCGTATTATAGTCTATTTTTGTTTGTATATATTATTACTATCAGTCACAACGTAACACAAGTGGTTTGTTTAATATTTGTTGCGAACTTTTATTAAAGTATTGTAGCCAGATTGATAGTTATTTTAGGAACTAGGCAATATTAGTAAGTAATAATGGGATCGACTCTAGCCGTAGCTACATTGTTTACTTTCGAGTCAAACGCTAATTGTCTCCATATTTAAAGTGCCACTTTACACAAGATAGCTAAAGGTCACTGAAAATTATGTGTCATTTCAGTGTGTGACGATTAGGAAACCACTCAAAAATATTGCTATTTTATTCTTTGGGTGTTGGGATTTGTTTTATTACTAAAAATGTTTATTCTAATTTCAGAACAACATGGAGCCAGATATCATACGTGGAAGACGAGGCGTTATTGAAGAAGAAAAATTTTACAACATTAAGACTCACCAACAGGAGTCTAACTTTAATCAGCCTTGGATACCAGGGCCTCTACCACCTGAAGAAAACCCCACTACCAAGGTGTCCATCGCCAATGATGGTGTAGACGTCTTACCTCTGTATCAAACTACAGAGAGAGTGACTGACAAACCCACAGGGCGAGGAGCAAGAGCATCAAATGAAAACTGGATCAAACTGCCCTTATCAGGTCGTGATGATCTCCAACGAGACCAATTACAAAGAGAACAAAGAGACCAAAGAGACAACATCCTAACTCCGCCACAACCCTCAGGAGAC
The DNA here is from genome assembly GCA_963082885.1 of Parascotia fuliginaria. Lineage (NCBI taxonomy): Eukaryota > Metazoa > Arthropoda > Insecta > Lepidoptera > Erebidae > Parascotia > Parascotia fuliginaria. The sequence goes on along the minus strand of OY720185.1, from coordinate 12,644,623 downwards.
TTAATAAATTCTCGAATGCCAAGAGTAAATTTTGTAACTCAAAACAAAGGACTGGAGGCTTCAGAATCTCGAAATGATAAAGATTCTATTCAAAGATCGCAGAGGACTGATGACTTGAGAACAGAATTCGTTAGACCTGATGACGATCGGACAAAAAATAAACCGGTATATACAAGACAAGCTGTGTATAACCAGCCTACTCCTGAAGAATCACGGAGGTACTTCTATGATGACAGATACTATCCAGCACCTGACGACTTATACAGACGAGATTCTTACTTTGATATGGTTGACCGAAGACGTTACTACCCTTATGGCCCTAGAATTGATAGATACGAGGCAAGTAACGAAAATATAATTCCCAGAAGGCCAAAAAGGATAATCTATTACGCTCATCTACCTGAAGTAGTTCGAACTCCACCAAATGTAGATCTAAGGTATCGATACAGCGTAGATCCTTACAGGCGTTTCGATGACGATTATGCTGTAAGAAATGGAAGGTATGATTATAGATTTAGACCCCGATCCCCTTATGGTCCTTTGAGAAAAGATGACAGGAATTACAGAGACTTGGCTGGAGCTGGCACTGTTAATAAGGATAAAAATATAGAAGACAAAGTGACTCCTACACCGCTTATGCCACAAAAAGATGATAAGTATAAGACCTCTTTAAATAATAACAGGAACCTTCTAAACAGTCATCAGTACCACGTGACCGATTCTTACAATGAGCCCCTTTCACACAAAAGTTATCAGGACGTGATGACACACGACGACAGCTACCTTCGGTTTAATGATGCACTGTTCCACGCGCCTATCAACGATCCTTATTAAAGACATTACTAATCTGAGGCTTAGAGAACGTTTCTGGCTCGTTTTTCAAAAGTGAAATTGAAAAATAGCCACTAACGTATACAATAATGAAATATAACTAGCTCTAGTAAGCATTTATCAGCCTAGTATTTATTTTAGAATCATTTTTATTATAAAAGAAAGATTTACAAACCACGTTGTGTCTCGCTTATAAATGTAATAAAATAACTGATGCTGTGTTTTAATTACGTGGATGGTGTAAGCGACAAATTGTACAAGTAATAAATCGACCGTTTAATTTAAAACAAGCCGAGGGTGAAGATGAATTTCATTAAGAATTAATTAATGTCATTCTTAAACCGTTTTTGTTTTTCCACGGCGTATAAAAAACATCTGTTGGGGATGTTCGGTGCGACGAGTATTCTGAAGGTAATTAAGTAATAAATTTTGTGGCGGGTAACATCACGAGGTGGGGGCCAATTACAGTAGTTAAGAAAATGGATGTTCACCACTTGAGACGCGTACAAACCGACGTGACTAATTAAAATGAGGGCTTAGGAAAAATCCTACAACGTGACAGCTTGTAATCAAGGGGATAGATTTTTCTCTTTTTACTGTGCGCCTAATGCCTATCTTTCAAGGATTAGTGTGGCAGCGATAAATTACGGGTAATTAAATGTCTTGTTGGGGTTTCAAGCGATGGCTTGAGGTTGCGAAATCCGACCATTTTGTCTGCATAAATCATTTTACACAGATTTTCTTTTCACTGCAATTTAACTGTCGACTCGTCATAAAAATTTTACTCTTGATAGTTTAAAATATATTGCTAATCAAATTTCAAAAACAGCATTTCTTATTTTTCTTCTTCAAAAATAGCCTTTTGCATCTAATCTATGTATTTTAGTTACTATTTAGTTGGTTGGTCTACTTGGTTTTTAATTTTTATACAAATTACTTAGTTGTACTTAAAACAATCGGGCCCATCTGACGATTGATTAGCATACCACCCATCAGATAGTGCCTCTTACGTCATGTCATAACACTAGGGAAACAACACAGCTTCATTTTGGAGACTAATCAGTGGATACGTAGCCGTAAATGTCATAATTACTACGTTATTCATACAACATCTGAGTTTAAAGGGGAAATAGGACAAAATTCTTCTATAACTATACCGGGAAGTGACCACAAACAGTCCTTGATGAGTTGAATTATTTATACAGAGTCCCCGCAGCGTCCAACTTCTGATGTAATTACGGACATTGGGGACATATTCACCTGCCTACAGTGCCTACACATACATAATATAGCGGGGTGCATTTTGGTTGTCCATTCCATTTGGCTAAGATACTTAACATCACATTAGTTTCTAAACGACTGATTAATCGTATGGAATTTAATTAAACAATGTTATTTTGTTTTTTAATTGTATTTATATTTTATAATTATTAAATTATTTTTCAAGAAATGTATTGATTAGATGAATAACATTTGATTTAACAAAATAGGTACCTACATATACCTAGTGATTTAAAAATTGTTTTTTTTTTTAATTTAAATTTGCTCCTTACCTAAATAGCGCAATGCAAAAACTAGCAACAATCTCCATAAATACCATAGAATTATTACTATCCGCACTTCTACGCGAATCATATGCCCCATAATCTAAAGGGTTGTGACAGATGGTTAGTTGCACAAACAGTAGTGATGTCCCCGGGCAAAACTTGTTATCTCTGGTGGATACGTACAACACTGGCTTTGTAGGAATCTTTGAGATGCAGCTACGCAACTGAACCACTAATTGGGCTCTTGTTAGATGTATAAAGGGTTGATATAACTTGATTTTGTTACGGTAAATCCATTTTGTAATAATACTGAAATATAAGTTTGTTTATTAATATATCAATAAATTAAGTGTTGAGGTTCTTTTGAATTTGTAATTGGGAATAAGACATGGTGAAAAAAAAAAACATTTGTTTAAAAATCGCCATCATGGTATTAAATTATTTTGAAATTTTGATACTATTTGATAATAATAATATTACGTGGGCCTTTCCTTCGCCCAACGTGTATTTTCTCAACCATGTCACTATACTTGCTTCAAGAAGATTCATTGTCAGGCTACTCACAGTTTAAATCAAACAATGATTAGATACCTCTAAAGCCAATCTAACTTATAAATTACTTACAATATTAAGTAAATTAGCCCTAAACGTCAATATTAATCCTTGAACTATAAACGAGTCGTATAGATCGACTAAACAAACAACGTAAAGATATGATAGGTCGTTTGGACCTGAGTAGTGGAGGGTTAGCGACATCACGACATTCAAACTATTAACATGTCAATAACAATTTGCTGAATTGCTTTTATGTTGTACATGACATGATGCCCAAAGGGAAGGGGTTTGGATAGGGTTGGCAACTTTGTTCCGGTTGTCCAAAATAGTAGATATGAAACTGATATTTGTTATAAATATTTAATAGTGTAATAGTAGAATAGTGCATGAAAGATCTAAATGGATGAGAAATGAAATGCTTTTGTCAGATGCCCAGCTGTGAAGAAATGGCTGATGATGATGACGAAGTCGCAATAACTGGTGTGCCATCAAATGTGTTGAGGTTCCAGGTTCGATCACTGAGTTGAATAGAATTTGGTATTGGGTTTGCGTTAGTAGAGGATGTTATTAATAGGCCAGGGTCTACTTCAATCCTTAAGATCTTTGAGTCATAAAGAATATGACTGAATGCGTGTAATTAAATATATCTATATAGTATACCTATTTTTAAAATAGTGTTTAGTAGGACAGTTTCGAATCCTCAATCTTATGCATAAGTTTCGTGCTAGACAAATAGTATGTGCTTAGTCAACAATAAATCCATGACAACCCTGCGAAGTCAAACAGTCCTAAAGTTAAGGGTTGTACTGTCCCGGGACACGGGAATCGCTGAGAAATTGATAATTTTCACTCAGCCTAACAACGCAGTCATTATTTATTCATACTAGATATGATCCCTGACCGATATTAATATTAATTAGCCATTGTCCCGTCGTGTCCCATCACTAAATACGGTACAGTTCAAATAGTTAGGGATTAGGATAGACTTGGGGTCAATTTACTTAATTAGTTTTGGAGCTCAAGTACATTTTAACTATGTAGATAATTTACTTATGGCGTTATGAAAAGCGGTTTTATACTGCTAAGACAATTGGCTTGGGCCTATCTATATCTATATCCCCGGGGAATAAACCGGTATTCGCAAAAACAAATTTTACAGGAAAAAAGATTTGATAGAGTGTTTTTTGGGTACCTAGATATATATTTTGAACAAAAAGGTAACTATGACAACATTTTTCACCCGACCAGTTTATAGTTTGACTGTACCTAACTAAAATAAATAAATAAATAAATTACATATACACAGAACTAGTTATTCACCAAAATACATATTACCGAAAATGTCTTCATACTATTTTTAGGGTACTGATATCTTACGATCCTGACTTACCAGTTTAACTCCGGTAATATTTACTTACCGAATTATTCTTGTAAATTTCTTGAAAATGACAAAAATTGCTTTGCTAAATAATTGTTACAGTGTCATATAATACCCAAAATGTTTACGTCAAAATGCACGATAGTAAACCTGTAATCGCTTAACCCAGAAGTTTTACCGAAATATTTTAAGTATACCTATGTAATATTATTTTACCAAAACGTAGCCACAGAAATTTTTTAGAGAACAAAAATGTAACAGGTAGAAACGTTTTAAATTACGGCCGTAAAAATCTGAAAAAAATTGCATAAATGTTGGTATTAATAAATAAATAAATAAATAATAAATGCTATAACAGTAATATTAAAGATATGCTGGGTCGTTTCACTTTCAGCAATTCTCCACGGATTCTAAGCATCTGTGGAAGGTTGAGGAGATCTACCTTTACTAGAGGGTTTTGGAAACTGGCGACTATATTAAAACTTTATATTTATCTGTTTTATTAATAAAAACAGAGCAGCGACAGAATAACAGTATTTAGTTAAATATAGATAAAAATGCAAATACACAAAACTTGGAGTAGCTAATCTGTTGCTATTTTATTCTTAAATAATTTGCAAAAGGATAACTGTTTTAAAATAATAATAAATTTATTCTTAACACCGAGTTTGTGAACTCTTAGAAATTTTAATACAAAGTATGCGAACAATCTGGGTTTTTAATTCTTAAGTTTGACGACAGAGATTCTTCTAAGAAACGGAATATTCGCTTTGTGTTTATTCCTAAAGTTCTAATAAAATGTCACATAAACTTGTATGAGTAAGACTGGGAAGGTAGCAGTAGGGTCACCAATATATGGACTTAATTTTTTTTAAAGTTTAGAGTTATACTCTTGTCGGTGGAACTTGTGCAATTCCCGCCACATCTCTCGCTCAAGAGCAACCTCCTTTTCTTTTCCATACAACATAACCGCAGCACTTTCCTTGATCTGGCTCATAGCTTATCTGTGGTCTTCCCCTACCTCGCTTTCCTTCTATCTTCTTCCCAATTATGTTTTTAAGAAGCATTACCCAAATAAAGCTGTCATGTCTTATTAGGTAGGTAGTCTTAATTTACGGGGATTTAAATTAATATACTTACCGGTCTATTTTGCAATCAGTGAGATGTTAGCCTAAGCCAAGGTATTTTATTAAAAAAAAAAGAAGATTCCTACAAAAGGGAACGAGCCCTATGACATAATTTTAAAAACAACCTATTTGCATTGGTGATGCAGTGTGAACGCGTGCTTATGTAGATTCATAAATACTTTTCTATGTGTACTTAGTACTGACTATGTTTCTGTAAATTTTTTGTATAGTCTTTTTAATTTTAGTTTTTTATTTACTTTTACCTATAAATCCGTGCTGGTCTCAACATGATGGACCGCATTGACTGGGGAAGTACCTACTATCCTTTCATAGAGTATTAAAAGTTACTTTACATACACGTTTGGAGTGGAGGCTCAATGTCAAAAATCTCGGTGCTTTTTTTGTCATCCCTCAGCTCCTTTATTTCTGTTAAAGCCGCCAATGTGGGGCAGTTGGCTCTTGGGATAATGTCTACCTCTATTAGACTCTACTGGCTCTTTACTATCAGGTAGAGTGGAGATCATTTTTGCAAGCTATTCGGCCCATTGGGAGAGCAAGTCTTTATTATCAAAACCTGTGTGACAAATCTTCAGGCTCCAGGAATAAAATAGATATTTAGAGTTTATAGATCACACAAACATTTAGGAGACATTGGGTCTACTTAATTAATACTATAATTAAATGAATACTTAATCAAAATGAATGGTGACCCTATACTAAAAGACTCGGAGAAGTTCTAAGAACAGGCTTTACATTGTCGCCAATGTCGCTTATAATTTATAGCGTGACGCGATCTTTATTGCCCTTGTTATTAATTTTTATGTTTTATGACTTACCTGTGTTAATAAAGATCCTGTACAGGGAAAGAAACGATTCTAATGTTCCAATGTTTAAATATTGTTGGCGCCAAAAACTTATATCTTTATTTTTATATATCACTGGTGATGTTGACCTGACAAATCATTATTATAAAAGAAAATTGGTTGGCTTTTGCTTGAGATTGTTCTAAGTCCATGAGGTCTGTACTCTGTTGCCGTTTACCGGGCATATTTTCAGACTACGGGCTAATACTGAGAATTTCTCGACAGAAAAAACCAATATTACCTTACCCGACCCGGCGATCGAACCTCAGTCATCTACGTGGTAATCCGTACACAGTACCACCGAACCACAGGGGCAGACACAAAGAACATCCAAACTTAAAATAACTGTGTGTGAGTCACAAAAATATTTGAATCGAATCGAAGTCAACTGATTTAACATTGACTTTATCAGAACGAAGACTGTTTGATTTTATTATATTTATCTAGATCAGGAAGCTATAATTTATTTTGTTCTGTTTGACGACCGATCGATGAGTTGATTAGAAAGGTGGATGAAGGTTCTGATAGATTAAGAAGGCGACATTTGGGAGAGGATTTGTTTAGCAATGTCCAGACATCTTTCAGTTGATGGATAGTCAAAATTTGAGGCAAGGTGTTCATTCGCAAGGAAAGGAGAGGGAAATAAGAGGGAAAAAGTAGAGAAAAAAGATTGAAGGAGAATAACATAACCCTCAAATTCATGCAAAAAAGTACGTAGGTAACGGTTTACTTATCGCCATCAAAACTCAATCGCAAATAAAACAATGCAACCAACACAAATGTTGCTCTACTCTGTTTCCCGTGTCGCTGGCGATGTCGCTGCGATACCGCTGATGTACGCGGCCGGCAGCCGGGCGGCGCGACAAAGGCGCGCGCCATTAACTGATATGACATGACTATAAAGTAACCTCACCGTGGGACGATGACGGCGGCTATGCAAGTAAGATGCTCTACCTACATGTTGCATATTTATTTTTAATACTAAAATTCTTTCAGTATAATCCTATTCATATTCGTTTAAGTCATTAATGGCATGAACGTCAAAATAACCTTAAGAAATAGTTAATGAATAGCTATGCAAAGGAAAAACAATACCTATGTAACAGACGAACGAAAAAAAAAATTAGTTTTTTTAAAAACCACTTTCTCATGATAGTAGATAATATACAATGCAATGAGATATAATATGAGATGTATTGACCAATCACATTGGTGACACATGGGTTTGTCCTAACCAACCAAAGTTTGTTTAGACTTATAAAATGATAAAGCAGAGCATTTTCCCGACCGATTCACTTCCACTATAATATTTTGCACCATACACACATTACGAACGATCATTTCACATTATATTACGCTGCGATGTGTTGGACGCGTTTTTGCGTGAACCGGGTATCGAACCCGTGTCGATGAGACTCACTAACCATAAATATGTGTCGTGCCAACACGGCTGGCCACTCATAACGTATCAATTGTCTTTACGACCACCATTTTTATTATTTATGTGAGACATTAAATTGTCAAATGATATTATCAATATTTCCACTATTTTTATTACGATGTACTGAACCAGTTACGATATTTTTTTAAACTAGTGACCCGCCTCTGCTTCGCACGTAAATACGTTTAATTACGTTTTTTTAGATTGCTTTCTATACTAATTTAAAAATAAATTTCTAAACGATAGGACAACCGTATCAAAATACTTTAATCTATTTGGAGAAGATGTATTTAAATTAGAATGAAATCCAAATTTTCACGTATTTCGTAAATTAATTATTTTATTTTATTTTTCATCATTGTAAAAAAAATTAAAACAAAAAGCCTTTACCACAAATGTATAAAAAACAGCATAAAGAAAAATCTACATTGTATGAGTTTGTATGTACTCGAATGTAACGCTTTCCAGAACCACTGTATCTAATTGTAAAAATATTTCACCATTTTGATTGTTTCCGTTGGAAATACACAGCATATATATTTATAAATTATATTAAGGTTAACCCTGAAGTCAGGATGCAGCATTTTAAAGTGTGTTCATCATTGGTTCAATGCTTGTATCTATGGTAGCCACTCCTTTCATCTTGCTATCTGCAGATAGAGTCTATTGGCAATAACTCTACAGATAACACAGAATAATAATTGTTTAACGGTAGTTTGAATGCTACTTGCTATTTAAGTACGTTCTTAATTGTAGAATGTAGACATTGTAGTTTATCTTATAATGTTAACAAAAGTTTCAGATATTCTATTGACTAGAACGTCGTGATATTGAAGTTTGGTCTTTTAACAAGAAGAGGTCTCTGATACACAAAATACGCTCTACAAAATGTGGAGCTGTAGACAACAGTCCGCTGTACCCATACAGTTCTATATTTGCAGTAATTACGATGAAGGTTACCTACTTTGAATTGCACCATTGACTATACCTTTAGAACTATTAGGTATATTATTCCAAACAAACAATAAGTACCAAAACCACGAGGTAGCATCTGCAGTTTTTTTTTAAATTTTGTTAAGGCTTCTACTTTGTAAACCATTGATTTGGAAACTGTTAAACTGTAGTTTGTCTCTTTACCTATGCATTGAATACCTAGTTAATAAATAGTGTCATATTTCTTAATCAAAGTTAACAGTCGTAATATATCAACAACATTGTAAGGTATTCGCCACATTCCAGTTGTCACAAAACCACGCCTCTAAACAGAGATAAATGTAAGATGTCATAGTTTCCAAGAAGTATGGACTTTCTTAATTCTTAGTGAATGGTATTGCAAATTTGTTTGTAAGTTTTGAAAGTGTCTTGTTTGGGTTTTGTAGTTACAACATAAGTTAAAATAAACAAAGACAAAATATCGACGGATGCCAAGTACTTACGTATATAAGGTATTATGTTTAAATAAGTTTTTTATATGGCAGCTCTAGGCTCTGTCCCATACTTATAGTTTACGAAATGAACAACAAACATGAAGGAAGTCACCATGTCAGCATCAGATCCCATTGACTCTCGTAATATTTTATTGCATGCATTGACTTTGTACTATATAGGTAGGGCTATTTTTGTGGGCTAAATAAAAAAAAATGTCAATTAATAGTGTACATAGTAATTGCACAATTTTTATTTGCAAATTCTGTCAATTTAGTTCTCAGAGCGAATCCTAGAGTCGCTGTTCGTTTCTAATATAACTACATATTTCACCTGACAAATTTCATATTAACCCAATAATACGTAATAATATTAAAATAAGTAATACGTAAGCCATACTTATAAACAGTAGTCCGATACCCAAATACGTTGGCTTGCAGAATATTGATCAGAGTTATGACGTATGGCACATGAGGGACCTACACATCACAACTTTTTCGCCGCACCTGGTCAGCCATAGCTAAGTCCAACTTATAAATTAATGCGTACGACTTTACGGCTTTGATTTATGTTTTTTGAATTTTTGTACACTTATTTCGTATTATGTAATAGTTCTAAATATATAAAAATTAATAAAAATATTACTCCAGATACGGTTCCAGAGTTCCAAATGCTAAAGAGTTTTGATAGATAAGTAAGTATTAGATATTAGGCAGAAAGTTTATAATATTGACGGTACAGGGTGGTTCTAGTATATAAGCTACGTATTACAAACCTTATTGCCTCTTCTACGGTTCATCCCTTTAAGTATAGTCAACCATGAAATTGCTTGACCACCCTTAAAGTAAATGTCGTTTGCATACCACAAAGCAATAATGTCAATTTTTGCTTGCAAGTGCCCTCAGTACGGTCAAAGTTGTCACTGACATAATAAGTCGTATTGAATATAGTTTTAAAAAATATGTGGTCGACTGTACATGTACTAATATAATAGAAAAGTACAATTTGATCACTCAGTTTACAAACAATAGGAATTAATTCTTATACATGCATTTCTATTGTATGAAGTGTTTAAATAAATAAATATATGTTTATACGATTACTTTACAACCTAAACTTAAGTGCAAAAAATATATTAATCATGGGTCAAATTGTGCCATTTATCGCAATTTACCAAAGAAAAATGAGTTATTTGTCAATTGCTTTTCACGGAAAACGAGGGTCACTCTATCGCTACTTCCTATCTAGCACAGAAAAATAATCCTTATTCTTGTATAGTTAAGAATAAATTTTACGTAAAATACTGTAAGGAAATTTCCACAAAGTTAAGATATTATTCGGTGTATTCAAAAATAGTCTCAATGCTTATTATCCAAGAGGTTATCCAGTGCGCGTAAGGTTAGTTGGTGAAGAAGGGTGGCAATAAATTACTTGTCGGAATCTAGGAGTATTGGTATCGGTCGCGACTGATAAAAGTCCTCTTTCGCACGACCAACTTGTGATCTTTCATAGTGATGTGCGGTTTTAGTGTTGATATCGAGAATTTATCGATCTTATAAATACATGTAAAAGGTAGAACTTAAAGAATAAGCAATAATAAGGCGAAGCACGTGACAAGTAACTGAATATTATATCTTTTTAAAACATCTCATTTTGATAATTCTGAAGCAAAGGTATTAAATATAGTTAAATGTCTTTGTTCTGAAGCCATATTTAGTCAGCTGTTTTTGCTATCTTACCAAGTCTTCACTTTAATGTGCTGGCCTACTCATACTATGTGTGCTAACTTTTGGCCGGCACTCAAAAACTGAGTAAATAAAATACTTCATTGTTTTTCAAGTATGAAGCAAACCTTGTTTTTTCCTAGCGTCAGTATCAAATATATTTATTTACCTACATCAATAATTATGTCTAAATATTAGGTTCTGATATCTTTAATTGAAATATACGATATTCATTAGCTCATATATGTATATATTATATCATACACATAATCGTTGCATGCTTCAGGTATGGAGAGGTGGTACTTTTAACCATAATTTTTTTTTCTAATATTACTCAACCTTCAACGATCCTTCAAAAAGTGGTCGCACTCTATCAGTAACCAATAATGAACAACAAATCGATATAAAACATTCCCATCTCTACATTAACTTAGTGTTCTCGGCACGTTCCGGTCAGCTGCGGGCCTTTTGTCTGTTTTCTTTTTAATTACCGCCAATAAATAGCCACTCAGGAACCCGCCGCCACTATTTAAGATAGGGGAAGACATCGGCTGTGTCTCTGAACAGTGCTTCGATTTACAACGATACTTGCGAGAAAATAACTCATGTTACACTTCTTGGTCGAGAAAGTGTATTTTGCAAGTTGTATTTTGGTTTATTTGGTATATTTTAAATAAAGTTTACTTACGAATTATTTTAAAAAGAGTAAATATTTTTATATTTAGTTTGAAACTGGGCAAGTATCAATGTTACTTATTCTTACTTTTTTCTTGGGGGATATTCAGATACGGGAAAATATTATTTATTACGTGTATAGTTTATAACTATTATGAACTTTAAAGGATTTTAATTATGCCACATACAACACGTGAAAGTATTGAAAGAAGTTCAAAGAGACACTAAAAATAGCATAGGTAGACTTCTGTAATTCTTCACTTTTGTTAAAACACAAATAATACAAGACCATATGATATAATCCAAAAGCCACTGAAATTCTCACATGACTTAAGTAATCTTTTTTTGCTCCACACTCTGATATTGAAGCAATAAAAATAAAAAGACATGGGTAAATGTAACTTCAATGCGGTTGCGATGGCGGTTATAAAAATAAAGTGTCCCATTTAAAGAGCAAAGCATTTTGTACGTTTGGGGAATACAGGATAACGATATTATGATTTATTGAAATATGTAAAACACTTGGTTATTCAATTTGAAAAGTAATGACCGAATACGCAAACGCTATTTATCTTTATTTTAGTGTTTCTGCCGCTAAGCCTCTTATATATAATTATATAATTTTTCTTTCTATGTAATTCATGAGACGTAAGAGCCATTTAAAATTGAGTAAATTTCACTAAAGAAGAAAGTTTTGAAATACTTATTGATCGATGATTAGTGTTTTAGTTTTAGATCCAACTGTAGGTCTGTGATAAGTATACCAAGTTGTGTCCAAGAGGTTTGACGTTAATTTATTTATTTAAACAGCGATCCGAGACAAATTTTATATTTTAATACACTATGCCTAGGCAATGCTTAGTTTTCAAGGTCAGATTAAAGATAACCATTATTCGCCCATAAAATTTTCATCATGATAAGTTCAAAACCCACTTACTGAATTTCGCACGACCTATACATTTTTCCCCACCGCAATAAAAAGACAAGAAAATGTTGTTCCCATAATGTACTTACATGGGCCATTAGAAAAAAATAAAGTGTCCTATCAAAAGAGCAGGGCCGCATTGAAACGCGTTAGTGATTCGGCCCGGGTACCAACGGGTCCCAGTGGCACTCGCGTTTGTGTTTTATTGATATTTTAGCAGCGGAATGATTTTTCGTTGCGACTACGAGTCTCGAGGGATGCGACCGTTAGTATTGATGGCTGATGTGACGGACTTGGGTAGAAAAATGTATGAAAAATATTTATTGTAAGTAAATGTATTCGAGAATTTTTTTCCAATTCAAATTATATATTTCAAAATCACGGCAAAATCTGCTTTTAAAGGGTTTAACTTTAACTTGAGCTTGATTTTATGTGTTTACTACACATAAAATCAATATAAATTTTATTTATTATTGAATAGTCTCTCACATTACTTATTATGTTCTGTGTAAAATCTATAATGTTACGTGGATATAGGTCTATGACGAGCAAGAGCATTAGCAAAAGCAAAAATGAGAGATAAGTTAATATTTAAATTATATTGTAACTTCTTCTTATTTTTTGCAAAATAAACGAGGATTATGATTATGATTTATTTCATTTTATTTCTTTATGCACAAAACACTGTACAAAGGGGAGCTTAACGCCAAAGGCATTTTCTACCAGCCAACCTTTGGGTGATGCAGAGATGAAACCAGGTAAGTGCTTTATGTAGTGAGTAGTTAGAGTAGGTACTTACTTAAGAATACCAAAATACACAATTAAACAAATTAAATATATAGATATCATACCAATATATACATACATATACAAATATATACATACATATACCAATAAATATATAATATATAAATATACACATCATGAACGCTAAGATGATTCCGCTAATAACTTACTGTACAGCTGACGAACTCTTGCCTTAAAGATGTCACGGGTAGTGGACATCCTGATCTCGAGAGGGAGCATTCCAAAGAAGAATAGACTGAATGTTGAAAGATGAATGTATAAGACTTGAGTCACGAAGAGGGCAAAAAAGAAGAAGATTATTAGATGAACGAAGATTCTTGTCATGTGTGCTACAAAGGTATTGGAAATGAGAAGTTAAATAAGTGGGCGCGTTAGGGGAGTTCAGTATGGAATAAAGAGTACTTAAAGCTCGCCAACTACGCCGCTGACGGATAGGTAGCCATTGCACCTGGGAGCGATGTGTGAATACATGATTGTACTTACGAAGGTTAAAAATGAATCTAATGCAATGTTGAGAAGTCGGTCAAGTTTATTGAGCAGATCTGCATTCAGGTCGAAGTAGCACACATCACCATAGTCGATAACGGGCAACACCAAAGTCTGCACCAACATAGTTTTTGTCTTAGGTGAGAGAAAGTTCTTTAAACGACGACATTAGCTACTTGTGTTCTTCAATCAAGGTTAGTGTCCAGATACAGTCCAAGGTCTTTAACACTCTGATCATTATTGGTTAGGTATACTTTTTGATTTTTGAGGTTAACAAAACGAAGAGTGTATTATTTGCTGTTATTAAAACTAGCTTGCCTTCACTATTGCACAAGAAATGAAAAACTGCTCCTCATTTTTATTATCCAGCGCCGATTGCCCAAGTCCATCCCCTTCAAATACAGGACATGCCAATTCCTGGCCGCAGCATATCACAGGCCACTTTCCTCATAGATCAGAGGTTGATCGTGAAACATTCATGATAACGGTACGGCCCAGAGTAAAACACGGTTATGATTGCACCAGTTTTACGGCTGATGGCTCAGCTCCTTCGGTTTACTTTGAGTGATTTGGGAGAAGGTGATTTTTGTAGGGGCGGATATATTTTTAGAAAAATTAGAAACTTGGCAGAGTATATAGTTTATGCCGTTATTTGTTACACAAACCTTATTGTTATGTATAGTAGGTGCCAATTAAACAATAAAAGCTATATAAAAATGTCTTTACAGAGTCAATAAGAAGTCAGAGAGTGACGACCACGGCGGCCATAAATGACTTTATACTTATACTTTCGTAGCACAATCTACCAAAAGAATAGTAACGGTAAAATCACAAGAAAACAGCAGAAAAATCGTCCAACTGTAAAAAAAGTCAACGAGACAAATACACTTCATACTTCTTTAGATATAACCAAAAAATATGAAAGTCATACTAGAACTATAAAACAACATTATCCCATTGGTAAGTCGTATCCAAACTAAAAGTCAACAAATAAGTCTGAAACAAAAGCTCACAGTGTCAACCAATATATTCGCAAAGGATTCACAAACAATGTGACCACAAAGATAAAAATACTTGAAGGCGACATGCGCTTCAACAGATATTGTCAACATCGTAAATCGAAATTCGATAACACCGCGCCGTACCGAGGAATACCGACAGCATTGTCACCCTACACTTACTTTATTACTTACTTGTACATTGATGTTTGAATTATAAGTGGTATTTATTTTGTATGATGAGAAAGGGCAATGTATTTGCATTATTTATGCAAAGCTTTTGTCAACTTCAAGCCCACTACTACTACTAATTTCTGCTGCTATTAGAGCAGTCAATTATTTATTATTTGGCGATAAAAAGGTATGGTCTGAGTTTATTCTAGATTTTCTAATAGCTCTATGTCATCATTAATCTTGCGGATATTCGGTTTTGTTTTGTTTTGAAAATGAAATACTATTGGAACTGAAAATAAAAATCATAGACATATTTGTCTCCTCACGAATTCACTTTACAGTATAGGCGTACCACCTTCACCATTAGACTGTACGTACTATTTACTACCTTTAATCCCTATTACTATACTCTCCACTTCACAGTACACGAGCCTTTCTCAACAGCTATTGTCAACTTCGATAAAATCGGTTGTACTATCTCTGGCTGAGTGGGCATCCTTGTAGGACAACGGCAAGGCAAGGCGCCCGCGCCGATTTATGCGCCACCGACTTTGTAGATTAGTCTGATAGATGATAGTGAGCGCGGTGTTTCTCTTAGTTTGTTGATAACTGATGGTGGTTGATATTGGTCTTATGTTGAAATGTATTAAAATTATAGTTAAGAGTTACGAGTAAAAATAACGATCAATTGAAGCCCGGAACTGATACAGATGACAGTGAATTAATTACCGCCCAATTTGGTTTTAAACACAGAACTCTTAATATTATTAGTACTCTGTCTAAAGATTTCAAAGCCGTCAACTTTGGGATTATGCTTATCACTGGCGTTAAGGTAGTCTGAAGTCATTTTGGTGGTCTAATATATAAAAGAATACAAAAAAATAATACGAATTGTAGTCGAATTGTAGTCGACCACGAATATAAATTAATAATAATATTATCAGCCTGTTACGGTTCTACTTCAGGCAAAGACCTGCTTAGAGGATAGATATTATGATAAGCATTGATGGCCACGCATACTCAAGGCGGATTAGCAATTTTTGTTTTTTACATTATTTTATCATTGTCCTCAATAGTCTGCTCACTTTGCCAACTTTTATAGTCACTAAAGTTTAACTAACTTCCTTCTACGTAAACTTGGCAACTAATTCGCGTTCCCAACGGTGGCTAAAACAAAGTGTCGTAATTACTCAATAGGGGAGGACAGGGCAACTCCTAACAAGTTATTTGGCAAGGCCATTTGGTCCGTGTTTATTATCCCCACTGTCCCCAACTAATTTATTGGACCCTTAGCACCCTTGAGTTCAGATGGATCACCTAATTTAACATTACCTGGTGCTTTACTGCTTTTGTTGGCTATTTATCGGTGGCCAAGACTGCTATATTTTGTCCAAAGAATATATATTGTAATGCTATTAGCTATTACAATTGAGAAGATAGCAACATTCTGTGTGCTGCAACATTACTATAATGTTCCATTCAAAGAAATGGAGTCAGTTTGACATTGAAAAGCGAATGACTGTAGAGGTAGCATAGAAGACTCCATATAGAGCAGTTGAAGTGCATTCAATTGCTGTATTAAGTTCACAAGACAAACACATAATTGACACATTGCTAACAGTTTTATACTAGGCGTTATTTCTATGAATGCGCCTTTAAATCTTTGACATCTCAATGAATTCAAATGCTTTTTCGTAGGTAACTAGCATTTATATAGTTTGTTATACAATAAGTACTGTCTCACACAATTAAAGTTTAGCGTTCACCATGTTCCTAACTTAAGTGGTGCTGCCAAGAATCATCTTTTTGGTGTGCTGTTTATCGACTTTTGACTTTAGCTTAGTGATTCATACAATAAATGAATCCCAATACACCCTGTGAATTTAAGAGCAAAATACTCTTCAATCAACTTTTATAAAAACCAAATAAAAGATCGCAAATAATTTTGTCACACTACCTACCTACTTACAAACAACGATGGGCGATTATTTATTGGTCACGCAAGACAAAGGGCACGGTGTAATTACTGGGAAGGACAGATGGACTCCCCGCAGTGAGCTCTCACACTCGTGTACGTATAGGTATTGGTTGTGTTTATATTTGTGTTTTAGGTTATATTGGTAGATTGTTCTTTAGACAAGCCATCTAGGAACAGCAGTAAGTTCGATTCGTTGTTATGGATTTTTGCTAAACTAGATTTGAGTTTAAAGTTTATCTTGAATGAAAAAAAAATGTAGCAAAAACATAAAGATTGAAATGTTCTATCTACCCTATTAAAAACAATTTTAAAATTATGGTATAAAAAGTTCAAAAAGAGTATTTATTTATTAAGCACAGTTAATAAGGATTATGTATTAATCCTTATTAACTGTGCTTCATCTATTAAAAGCAAAACTCAATAGAACCGCATTAGAACACTAAACAGAGTAAGTTTGTCTGAAAGTTAGATTTTCAGACCCATTTAAAAAAATAATAAAATCTAAACATTTATTTCTATGTATAATATGTATGTATTTACAAAAAAAAAAAAAGGTATTTAAGTATGTATATCCGTATTCTAGAACCCATAACACAAGCATATAATATGCTTACTTTGGGTCTAGATGGCGTTGTGTGTAGTTGTTGAAATATTATTATTATTTTACAGCTATAGCTTCAGATGTTAATTTCGGTTGCCATAATTCTGCAGCAAATAAGACCAAAATAGTAGCAACACTATAACTTAATGAACAAACAAGAATCCTACCGACTAGATGTCGTGGTCAGCTGGAAGGACTCCGAGGGGGTTGGTGAGGGATGCGGAGGGTGCAGGGTAGTCCACAAGACACGTAACGACGTCTTCACATTAATTATCTCGGCTATTTCGCCCGTGATTCCCAGTGAGCAATCTTTTGTTGGTTTGTTTGTATTACGAAAACTTATGAGTTGTACTTATTTACTATAACTATATATTATGTATACCTAGTACGTAGTGCTTGAAGATGTCTTGTAATATTTTATTGTCAAAAACAATCAATGTGCAAAATTCGGGGCGATAACAATATAATCAGTTTAGTAGAGCTTAAAACTAAAATGAAAATTACTATACATCTTTGCTTTAGTTTTTAATCTATAATTGGCCAATACACTCAGCATTAGTACACAGACTATCTTCAGGATAACTATAGTTGTAGTTCAATTCTATACGTACCGCAGTACTAGAAGTCTCTTAAAAATATAAAAACCACTACAACTTTGAGATAATTGTTACACTTAGTACACGGTGCTTTGCCATCGCCAATCATTACCAAATCCCAGAATGTCACATTTTTTAATCAAGTCATAATTCTTCTTCGGGTTTAATATTCTATTGCCCTCATTAGGTCTATATAGCACCACAATTTGGGTATTTTGTGTGCCCGTGTCGCGATTATAATAATACAAAATTACAAAATCATGTAGTTTACCTTATGTAAATTACTACCTTTTACCTTAACGTCGCTTAACAACGGAAATTATACGTATTATAAGATTATACAAATCACATTATGATACCTAACTTTTATGTTGCTATTATCATTATCTCTACTCAATGTTAGGCTATCAAAAGTTTTTAAATGAAAGGAAATTTGCAGAAGTACAATTTAGAATTTTGACGTTCGAATTCTTTCTATTTTGGACCAAAAAGTTCCTTCAGGCTCTTTATTATCTATGCCAACGTGTAACAAACATTTGTTATATTTTTTATAATTCGAGTTTAACCACGATACGGTATGCCTTTAAAAGTTACATTGGGGGGTGACATACTCAGCATGATATCACATAATCAAGAACGCTCGGAATACGGACGGCATACTGAATAAAGTCACTGGCAGTGGGTTTTGTGATGATACGTGAAAAGACAAAAAATGTAAGGGTAGATCTAGAATCTACTTCACATATGGTGCCGTGACATTGCCTCATCAGTCTGCTTGTGACCACGGCCGGTAGAACCTGGTCGAAACGTCAAGCAAAATAAGCTATGTAAGTATCAAATGAATGATCGCGTAAAGTTCCGTATGTTTATAAAATATTATAGAACAGCTACGGGACGCGAAAGGGTGATATCATATTCTAAACTCTTCTAAACTAAAGGCCTTATGGAAACACTGTAATATTCAGAAAAAATGACATTTAATTACCATTTTTGTAAATTGTATTGTTTCTGCCGGCGGTGGTCCTTCATAAGTCCTATAGTCTGTATAGTGGCGTCGTTGTGGACGGGATGTAGAGGTCTCCATCAATAATGACCAGCTCACGGTCGCGGGACATACACCAAATTATTCATCGACTTTGTAGGGTTGTCGCTTAGTAAAATAGCTCGAATAAAATCGTGTGACTAAAGTGAGTAAAAGACGAGTATGTATTGTTAGGTTAATATTATGTATAATGTTCTAACAGAAATCTTCTTATATAGAAGAAATCATCTCTGCAAATACAATTAGCTAGTAATTTGAAGCTTTGAATTGAATACATTCAAGCCTTACCAGTTTTGTGTAATTATAAAAATAATATCATCAAGTGCCATTGAGACCCGAAATTATGCATACTTATGAATTTTTTATTATTTCATCTAAAAATATTTGTAAATTTTAATAAATTATTTTGGGAATATTTTTATATTGCACGTGCTTAATCTATCTATCAGTGCTATCAGCATCAACCCTAAAGTTGCAAGCGGTGTCAAGAGTGTCCGTTCGTAAATTATTTGTTCAAATTTAGAACGGGATCGGTTAAACGTTTCGGGGCACCAATAAGTAATATGAACACCAGTTACTGATGACCTTCCCTCCTCTCCTGTAAAGGTTTAAATATGGAGTATGTTATGGAGGTAACAAGAGGGATCAAGTAATTCTGGTCGTTGTGATACTGGATTGCAATTACTCGGACGGTCCGTTCAGTGACAAATGTTTATGAGTTTGTCACTTGTAAGCTCGCAACAAGGGCCCATGGCCGGTAGTATATAGGTCTTGTTTCCATACCTGCCCCGGGGAGACATATGAGTCGGTGAATTAAGTTTAATGATCTTTTAGATTGATGTGCATACGAATATTTCGTTCACGTTAATTGTTCGAAGATATTAATGGCCTCCGCTTGCGTTTAATTTAATTTTAATGTGTAATGTAGGTAGAATATTTTATGATAGTAGTGAGCTATTGCAATGTATTGTTTTTTAAATGAAGATTTTAGAGGTTTTATTTTCAAATAAAACAGTACAACTTGCAATTGAATTAACAATTTCTTTTGCTGCTAATAACTTCTTTATCTCGTTCAGTTCTTTTTTCAGCATATGACAATGTTAGTATGACGGTATAAACCAGTGTATTGATGGAGCAACCTTAAAAGTTCAGAAATAAGGAGCATTATGAGACCTTTATCATGCAATATAAGCATAACACAATATACCTAGACTAAGAAAAAAGGAAAGGGTGTGTGGTGTAAGGTTATACACGAAAACGGAAGAAAATAAGATTTCAGTAAATACATAATAATATAGTTGTGCGTATGTTTATGAGTGAGTATCTGAAGAAAAGTTTCAGTAATACAGAATATACTGATGAGTGTGTGTGTGTTTATGACTGAGTGCTGAGTGAGTGGTGTGAGGTTTGTGCGAACAACAAAATGCGTCCATAAACTAGTTGTTGTGCCAAATGACATTACTGAGTACGTGCCTATTTTGTGTGGCCACAAAAATGATGGAAATCAACGAAAATTTTGTGAGGGTACGCTCAACTTAGGTGAACTTCATAGCAAAAACAGCTCTTAAGGGTTAATGTGCTCTAAATCTCTGACCCATTAAAAGCAACAACAACTACTTAATAAAAGGCATCTCCATTGCTTTTATGCCCAAACCATGTTCAGCACATCAGCGACAATAACACTCTTTTCAAAGCTGTGATGATTTTTCCTCGTGTCTTCACTATCTCTGTTCTTATGGCTGTACACGGTCAAGTTTCAGGAGCGTCGTTACTCGCGGCAATCATTCTCTCGTGAGCGCCACCGACTATCGCACGTAATTAACCAATGTCCGACCGTCCTCGAACACACGGCTCTAGAATGTTTTGGAACTAGATGTGTCAGTATTATCACGTATGTAATCAAAAGCGTTTGAAAGACAAATAAATCTAAAAGAGGAATAGAATGCTCATAGGCTTTTCATTCTTATTTCACGTTTTTCCTTGAAGTTGATACAAAAATTCGCGAATTAAAATCTGAAAATATTTGCCAGCGACTGTTTTGTTTTTTTTTGTTTTGATATTCAATCTCTTATGTAGGACGAGAAATTTTTTTTCTGGTGTTATCCATTCCTAGACTTCATGACTTTTGAGCGCAAAATTGTCTACTACCTGCAACTTTCAACGGAGACTTATATTATTATTGTTTCAAAATACATTAAAGTGGAATCTATTCACATCCTGTAATACTACATCTTGTATGTTAAGTTGATCGCGCCCTGCCAATATTGCAGCTTCATTAGCCGGGCTGCCAAACGACCGGCCGGGTCAGGGGACAAGGAAACTACACTTATTGTATTTTTGCACGCGTGATGGAATGCTCTGTCATTTTGTACAAGCAAACGAGGAAATAAAACCTACCCAACTTTGGAGAATTCGTTTTGCTTGATTAGTGTTGTGTCTTTATTTTGAAAAAGGTAGGTATACTTACGTGTGTTGTAGTAAAAGATTGCAAGAAACTGATGAGTTTGGCTCAGAATTCACTTACTTACCAGCTGCGGTATTTCCTTAGCGCACATGACCACCTTCAAACGAGGTTTAAAGACAACATTAATATACGGTAGAGCCCCTGGCATTGCAGAAATCCATGAGTGACAGTTACCAGACTCATCTGCCACTGAAAGCAATAAATAAGAAAAGAAATACTACCAGGTGAGCCATAATTATGCTTTTTTGAAAGCTAAGTTGTATATACAAAAGCTAAGTTCTATTTAAAAAGTGGTGTCTTGCCTGAGACAGCCGATACTTTCTTAGTCGATTATGTCGAAACTATTAATGACTAGCTTTCCGCAGCAAGCGCAGTCTTTGGTTACTGCTCTGCTCCCGTCACCAGTAGCGTGATGTTACATAGCCTATATCGCATACGCAAAAATAGTTATTCAAATCCGACTGGAAGCCGAAACAACATGATTGATTTATCTTTTGTTTATGAATTTGATTTGATTTTATATTGCCATCATTTCATTACCTACCTTTTACATTAGACCGTAGAAATCGACGTTGCATCGTTTCACGATGACGACTTTTATAAGCATTGCACTTTATGATCAAAATGAATGAGCTTGAGTTTAAGTTTGATGCGACGTCGTATCGTCGGAATCTACGACGAGCAAGCGACACATCGCAACGTGCCACGATTTCTTCGTGTGGTCGGTCGCAGTTAATCTCGAAAAATGGACCGCACTAGACGTGGTCTCCTCATGCTGATATTAAGAAGACGAACAAACAAGAAACAGATACTCATTTATTCTCTTGAAGACTATTCTGAAGAATTCTAAGAACAATAGATAAATAAATTCCTTCGTATATTAGTCAAGCGATTGATTTCACGCAATGTGTGATACACGCTCCGTTTATTTATATCCTGGCTGCGTTTCGGAAGCGGAAATGACGCGGGTGGTCGCCATCCCTGCCGGATGTCGCGACGCTAGCGCCACATACGGATTAGTTTACGTGTCGGTAAACTAGTTGGAAAAATAAAAATGTTTTGGTGAAAAAATGCGCAAGATTTTGAATGTTTTGTGTGTGGCGATGTGTGAGAGATATTCGGTAACCACAGTTTGCTGTGCTAATCTGCCTGACGTCCTAATCCTACTAAAGATTTGTGTGTGTGTTTGTTTGTCACCACTCAGCATGTAAACAGCTAAACCGATTTCGATGAAAATTGGTATGTAGATAGAATCGGTGCCTGAGACGGACATAGGCTTTTTTATCACGAAAATCAGTTTGGTTCCCGAGGGAAACAAAACTCATTTTACATGCAGCATATTTTTTTTTTTATAAAAATGCTACACATGTAGCTCTAGATACGATTCCGTGAACCAAAGTCAAATATGCCAAAGTCACTATCATTGCCCCATCTACTAATAAAACTGTGTGTGTGTGATAAGTTACCTACTGATGTAGTACATAATCTATAGCTAGGCAGTAAAATCGTCTCTCAAAATATCGAAACAATTTATTCAAAACAAAAGAACATCCACAAATATTTAGTTGACAAAACATTCTTCATCAGAACAAAGAAAAGAACAAAATGGCAACAACGACAGAGATGTAAAATTAAAATTAATTTATGCGTACAACGCTCACCAAGAATTCGACAAACAAACAACAAAAGACTGGGGATCTGCTCTGTTATTTTAATATTAGGAATGTGATACTTGCTGTAGACAAGCTATAAATATTCCAAAACAAATGGCAATGTTTTCAAATATTATTAATTATAATTTTACTGAAACAATCCGCTTTAGTGAAGTGGCATTGGTGCAGAATCGGAGCGGCGGTGGGTAGCCAACCGTACCCATCGCCGCCGCGCCGGTCCATTAAAAGTAGACTTCTTAAGGCTGATTTGAAGAAGATAAAGATTATTATTAAGCCAGGTTTCGACTCACTCATGACCTTCAAAAGCGCTATTTAATTTCCGAAACTGAAAAACCCTATACTATTACCCAGTTTCAAATCCACAATTTCTTGTATAGCGACTACGATCAAGTAATTAAATAAAAATCAATCAGTTTTTTAAATAATGAAAGAAGAGTTAAGAATAATTATTATATAACCCTTTTCATAATGCAGTCTAGTTTCAAGAGGTAACATCAATTGGAACATGTCTATAATTGATTTAGTTTCATTTCGATACGAATTATAATTCGTATCGAAATGAAACTATAGTTCCTGTAACAGTTGTTAACAAGGTATTTACATGTACTAACAAGCAATAGCTTAGCTCTTAGAGTGTATCGCTACCTTAAGCAGGATGAAATATTATCTGTTTAAAAGTTTACGCGATGAAAATTTGGACGTTTTGTTCTTAAGCCACGACATTTGTGGGATACCAGACAAACGTTTGACAGGGGAAAAGAAGTCGTTCATTGTTTAAGTTTGCAGATATTACCGTTGTGGTGTAATTTAAGTGTTCTGAATTATGGAATTTTGTGTTTTAAACTTATATACTCAATACTCAACTTGGATTAACCTATCTTTGACGTCTTTAGCATTTATGTATTAGTAAGTAAGGTGTATTCAGTAGGTATTTTTATAAAATTTGATATTAGTTTCTATGTTTAACGGTAGCAGGAAAGCTCAGCCTCCTGTCGTGAGGATGAATCCTTACGGGCGACGTGCCTATGACGGTGATATTCACCCTAAAATTTTCACCAACATAACTTTACCGGTGAAACAATTACAAGAGTATGATTTTGAACTTTATTTTTCTTAAGATAAGAGTCGATTTGAAGTAAGGTTAGATTTGTAAGTGTAGATAATAGGTTGTACTTGGTACTTTTTTTAATATAAGCATCAGACACAAAGTCCTGTTTATGGCAATTTGTAGCAGCGTCGTCGTCACCATATTAATAAATTTATGGACTATTTTTCGGGTTAGCGGGATATTAATGAAACATTTTGGTTTTTTTCACTTGCCTTTATTTGAAAATTGAAATATATTGGATAAATAATATAAATTTAGTAGAATAATTTATGAGCTTATTAGTATTGTTTACATCAAATAGAACAGATGATTGGAAGTACTAGATGCAAATAGATTGTCATACAAAACTGTCGTCATGTAACTACTTCGATTGTATACCTTTTTAAATTATTTAATAATTATTAAATCAGCCAAGAGACATCCACTGGACATATGCCATTAAATAGCCGCCAACATTTTACAGCTACAAATCTAATTTTCTTTTTCTAAAAACCTTTGTCTCCGATTTTCTTTTTAAACAAAGCGTTTAAGCTTTACTGTCAACATCTTACCCCCTGTCCCTCCGTATTAAATCACACTCGATTTACGATCGCCACACAAGTGTATCGTGATCTCAACTAATCTACCGTGTGCGACCGTCCTACAAAATCCAATTGAAAATTTCCGGAATTTTCTGGCATTTGCCCGACAAGGGAGTTTCTTTAAGTGGTGTTTTTTAACAATTTCCGGACGATTACACGGGACTCACATGTGCTTGTGGAGATTGTAAATTTTTAACCTATGAAATAGGCAGTTGTAGGTTTACGTATTAGGCTCAATTCCTGTAAAGGTTTCACAGACTTACTATCAGCATGTATGTCGGTTTAGATAGGGGTTTCTTAGTGCGAAAAAATAGGCGTGATATTATGGCTGTAGTGTATTTTTATTGTTAATTTCATTAGTTTGACGACATTCACTGCAGCTCATAGACCTCATCAAAGGTAAGTGGCTATGTATGCCATAGTCCTTTCATGCGAGTGTCGCTGAAACTAACAAAACAAAAAATATTTAACAAATTTAATCTTATATTATTTAATGAATAGGTACCTAAAAATAACATAAGTTTATCAAAATCTGCTTTATAAGACCTATTTCAGATTACATGCAAGATTATAAAGCATCAAGGTTGAAACATGAAGGTTCTTCTAAAACTGCGTGTGTCCTAGTTATATTTAATTAGTTACACTTAATTTAGCAATAATTAAGAGTACCTAAATTTTAATTATACAGAGGTTTATTAACGAAATTAAAACAATATGTATCTTTTTTCATGTTTTGATTAAACTGAATATGAACGCAATTTGACTCGTAGCACAAAATAATAACTCATAGTTAAAATAATAGACTTAGTAGTCTTCTAGAATTAACATAAATATGAGTATTTTTATTTTGGTAAATAATTTATGGCACTTTTTTTTCTTGCAATTTTAATAACACTATTAATTATGTTTTTCCGATTTTTAGGGCACTTATTACAAATGAAGCTCTACCAAAACACATGTTCTTCTCCTAAAATTATAGCAGGGGATCATATGCAAGTATCATGATTTTTTGCCAGCATGAAGTGTGAACTAATCCAAAAATTAAATAAGTATAAACAAAACTTATAAATAATTGACTTAAAAATAATGTTAACAATGATAGAAATAGAAATACGAGTAAGTATGTCAATTACCAATTTCTTAAAATCAGCACACTATAGGGTATTACAATCATTTTTGAAAAGTGTCTCAATTAGATTCTATTGTGCTAATGAACCCCTAAAAAAATTGAAAGTTTTTTATTCAATCGTTAAGTGCCACAAAAATGCAATTTAGTTTTGCATTTTCAAATTTCGCGCGTAATTTGACGAAAACGCTGGAAGCAGCGGACGCCATATTGTGTGACGTCAGTTAGCTTGTATGCAAATGCAGTGATATTTTGTATGTTTAATTTAAGTTAATTGTTTATATTTTAAAAATGAGTTATTATTCTACTTATCGTTGGTGTGCTGTTCCTGAATGCAAGAATACTAGTGTCAAAACACCGGACATATTGTGGATTCAGTGCCGTCTGATTTAAATATGAGGAAAACTTAGTTTAAAGTTGCGAGAAGGAATCCTGAACTATTATCTGATAAAACTCATATGTACTTTTGTGAAGATCATTTTGATGTAAGTATGTAATACGCATTACCTATTCAAATATATTTAACAATAGATTACATGAAACTCTAGGTACCTACATATTTATGAATTGAAGTTTATATTTGGAGGTTATAGAGGGATGTAAATAAGTTGCTAAATTATTTGTAACTTACATTTCAGTTAGAACACGATATGGAAAACTAAATATAGTATAAAATAATGGGTTTAGTAAAAAGAGGGCATTAATTACATCGAAGTTTTAACATGCTGTAACTCAGCAGAACAGAAATCGGGATTTGCCTCAAAGAATTTACCGACCATCAAATAGTGTATATGCTGTCTCCTTTAACAAAACCGTCCTCCATGATAGTATTACAACAAAAATTACGTGGTTAGGTACGAAATAACTAGAATTTATTGCCTGTATCGACAGCTGATGGTTGACAGTTGACACTTTAAGTTTACACATCGATATGACGTATTAACATGGCGACTAATTCATATTGAATAAATTGGTGTTAAGAAACAGATTAAAAAAGTTGAAAACTTTGAATTTCATTTTAAAATTTAGTTTGCTCTTTTATGAACTAAAACTAACGTTTTCCGACTGCTTTGCCTAAGCTATCTCAATAATATATTTTTAGATTATTTCTCATAAAGAGTAAAATACCCTATTCTTCACAGTTTCTTTTCAGTATAAATTAATATAATATAAAAATTTATTTTGCTTTAATACTTAAAAATAATACCTTTTTCTGTTCTTTATAAGCCATACAAAGCTCCACGCTCCCCTAATAAAACTATTTGAATGTATGTCACGATGTCCCAGGGATCACATTTTACTGCCGCGAGGGGAAATAAGTGGAATTTAAACTGTTTCTTACTGATACGGCAGGAAAACCAATACCAAAGGGACACTTGATTTAAGAAATCTTTAATCAACTGTGTGTGCTTTTGGCTATATGGAGAAAAAGTAATAAAAACTCATGATGTTTCTGAAGTCCCCGTGACACAGAACGCTGTACTTTCGTTTAACGTTTTTATGATAGGTACGAAAGGATCGAAAATATACGTAAACATTGGGTAGGTACTGTCCGACTTATATTTTTAGTTCTTCAATATTATTTTATCAACATTTATTTATTAATATTATTTGGATTATTTAATTTCTTATAATGAATCAACATATTGTATTAATCGATTTCAAAATTAATGTCTACGGAAATGCAGATTCGAGGCATCGAACCGTCTGACGAGAAATTATTTGTTTATGCGTTTTTTATAGCAGCTTTGGAGTTTTCAAATCATGCAAACGTTATTTGATGGTAGAGACTTGAAGGTAGAGAAATCAATATCAGCATTTTGCGAGCTTAAATAAAAATATAATTTGATAAAATAAAAATACGTAAATGATAATACAGCATAAAATTATTATACAGCCAATTCTGACTTGCAGTGAATGAAACGATGTAAATTATTTAAAAAATAAACCCAACTTGAATTTACAGTACAACAGTCAGAGACACTAGGACATAGAGAGGGCAATTTTGATCTCGCAAAAAGGGCGAATAGCCCTCTCCAATTTCACAGAGAGCCCCTACAAAAGATCACTCATGTTAACTATGAATGAACGAAAACAACCCATGAGTCCGAATGCTAAAAATTAAAAAGTAAAAACATTTCCGAAACGGAAATAGGAATTGAATTTAAGTACATTTTAAACGAACCCCTGGCTTTGAATGGTCCAAATAATAAAATCCTGTTCGAATACGAATAGGTTTTTGATCTTTTTAGTGTTGCATCCCCTTAGCTATGGAGGCATTTGCGCCGCGCGACTAAATGGATTATTTTCTTCGCATGTCCTTTTTTCAAAAACAATTTTCAACCTTTTTGTGAACGTTTCTTTATTTCAACGACCGTTTTGTTTTGATCTTCTTCGTTTCACGCTTGTTAGACGAAATATTCAAAGCTGGGCGTAGTGTATGTTTATAAAGGGCTCTTGTTACGATGGTGAGTGATCAAAAAGAGGAAACAAAACGTTGACAAGGACGGGGTTTGATTGGATTAAGGAGGGTTGACTTTATAGTCGCGGTGCAATTTGGAAATTGACTTTCGGAATCTGTTTACGGTTGTGTCTAATTCTTTTTGTTTGTATGGTGTCAATTTTTTACCTCAATTCAGTTAGTATTGAAATTTTGTGGATTAGAATTTTGTGTGATGGCATGTGTTTTTTATAGGTTTTATTTGTGGTTGAAAGTATCTAATAAGCACCTTTCTGTTTTTTATATTTTGCCAGATGTTTGATACACGCATCATTAGTCACATGTGTTTTTTTCAATCTTTATAAACTTATCGCAATATAGCTTACTTACATTTATAATAAACAAATAATTTCTCAGATATTTATTTATTATTAGACACTTTATATCCCGGTCCCCTATTAAAAGACAATAAAAATAAATTATACGCTCACTACTTAGAAAAGACAAAAATTGGTATTAAATTTAAAAAGTCATGGTTTGTAATCGATTTAAAATTACATAAACATTGAGTAATTTTCTTCCTTACAAATCAGTGACGGTAAACTAAAACAATTTCTGTCACTGGCTGACGCCTCAGCATGTTTTGGTAACGAGGCGTGAGCAAGAACAGAACATTAATTTCGCGCAATCTTCAGTGCCCTCTCGGCGACAGGCCATTTATCATCGCCAATCGTGACGTAGCAACATGGCTGCCTTAATTGTGACGCACTGATACTGATACAATGCTTTGTTGGGGTTGATTTAAAAATGAAATGTTGTTGATTTGATTGTGTCAAATGTTCGGAGTGGCGGCAACAGATTGACAGTTAGTGTAGTGTTTAGTAATAACAAGCGTTTAAGAATATTAGGAGAAATTTAAATTTGAATTGTAGATTATAACCAGATTTTATAATTGTTTTTTATTCCTAGAGGAAGCATACGAGCAAGTGGCTGATGAGAGCTTTATCTAAGGATTCAAATACTAGAACGGCACATTACCAACCAAGCGTCGTCGGCAGTCGGCGGTAGCCGCCAACTGGAGAACTGACGACGGACAACAGACGAAAAAGTCAATATTCTTGGCTAAAAGTGAACACAATAAAAATTAACTATTGTAATAAAATACTTACGAAATCCTACAAAAAACATGATTACGTAAAATTGCGAAGCTACATATTTTGACTAAAGAAAGTTTGTAAGAATCATTGATGAAAATTTTCAAGTGTTTTGATATTACCAGATATCTTCCGTAGGTCATTTCTGAGACTTTTTATAGGAAACAAGAAAACTACCACGAAAAACAAATGTTTTACTTTACTACTCTTGTAGTAGCATTAATTTTCATTAAAGAACCAAGATGTATAAGTTTTTGTTATTAATAAAAATATGTAAAATAATGGTATTTCATTTTCTTTTCTAATACGTTGATATTATTATAATTAAGTGATATTTAAAACTGTCAAAGTAATTTGTGAACAAAATCACTAGTTTTATTTTTGGTCACGAATTTGACTTATTTCGTCTGTTTGCGCCGTTGTTGAAGGTCGACAGCCACCGTTGACACGTCAACGGCTGCTGCTGACTGCCGCCGACTGTAGGAACGCCAACAAACGTTACTAACATCTTAATTTAACAAGTTACTTATTTGTCAAAATGGTAAAATAAAATGCTGTAAAGTAATACAATTGTAAAAGTGACACAACTAATTACCTATATAATTTGTAAAATGTGACGACTGTTTAATAAAACTTTCTAATTGTAAACACATCTATCGTTTTAATTAGCGACTGTATTTTATGTTAATTACAAATGAAATTTTACGATATAGTATTTACAAGTGCATTATACATACTCTGGCCATAAATACAGCTACAATAAAGTCGGTTAATAAAAGAAAACATATTTGAATTTATAATTTGTCTGTCATTCTTAAATGTTTTGTTGGAGACTGAATTTAGTCACATCAAAAGTGTTGTTTTTTAAATAATTAAGTCGATTACAGTCTTTTAACCGACTTCAAAAAGGAGGAGGTTATCAATTCGGGTCATATGTTTTTTTTCGTAGTACTGTTTGTTAGCTATTGAATATGAATATTACTTTTACTGCTATGCGATGACGTGAGTGTCAATGCCAAAAAAGTTATTTTAAACATTTAATATTTTTTTCGTTGTTGTTATTCATTATTAGAATACTTTAGTTACGCTATAACAACGCAAGAATAAGGTCGTAGTAACCTTAAACATAATTATATTATTTTTAAATTTATCATACCGATATCGTATAATGGTGAACGTAACAGTGGTGCCGACATAGTCAGCTACAAAAATAACCTCATTAGAATAAAGATAAATAATATAAAATATTACGTAATGAGGATTACTATACACTTTTTGAAATAATAATATTAAATAAAGCCAAAATGGAAGTCACCATAATAAATTGTATTTACTAAACTATTCCTACACTCTGCATCCCTTTTCATCTACATTATTTAGTTTTATCATAAGTCTGTGGCTGAAATTAAAAATAAATCGAGGTAGACCTGAAAGCTATGTTAAAAGCATTAGTAGTACATAATGTCGTCATATAAGAATATTTTCGCTCTAAGGGTCCGTAAGTTTTCTACAAGTTATTGTACAAACTTATCTCTTGCATAATGGATATGCCCTGATAGGTTTCGGTAAGTGATTGATAGAGGCCGTTCTAACGTGTACTCTTGTTAATGTCGTTGCTTTCGATACTTTGGTTCTGGTGTAGTAGGGTGATGTGCTACGCGTGCCGTAGCACAACTTGGAGCAAATTAAGATGCTTGTCACTGCAGCTACGTAGGTTGATAAGAGTTTTTTAACCTGAAACAAACATTATCTCAGTTCAAATAAATAATGTATGTAAAAATGTTTATGTTTTACTTTCACCACGAAAATGAACAACAAAGAATGACATTAACCCCCAGTTTCTGAAAGGCTGATCAACGAAAAATTAACTAATCACCTGTTAAATTTCATAGAAAATACCTAAAAGCATGGTAAAAGCATGAATATTTAGTATAATTAGATCTAATTAGTAACTAACTAGATCAAATTAAACTAATGATCCATTGTTTTTAGCAACCCACTTGGTACTTCACATGAGATTTAACAGGTGATTAGTTAATTTTTCGTTGATCAGCCTTTCAGAAACTAGAGGTAAGTATGTAATGAGTTGAGAAATTACCTTTTAATAAAAATATTTTGTCTAGGTTTTAATTTAAAATCATTACCTTTATTATTGTTATAATTTTTTACTCTTAATATGTTGAAAAGGTATGGTACTTAAATTAAATCGTAAGTTGTATCAAAAGGTGTAATGCATTCATATTATTTCTTTAACACTTACAAAATACAGTCATGTTTACAGACCAAATAACTACTTAGGACCAAGCAAGCTTATTTAACACTTTATATAAAATACAACAACAAAGCAAAAAATTTTGGTATCTAATTCTCCCTCTATAATACAAGTAGCACTGATCAAAAGTACATCTCCATTAAAATATATCAGTAGTCACGGTATGACTGATCGAGAACCTTTGTTGTGGTAATACCGTCGTAGCTGCCATTTCTCCATATGAAATACAAACTTTTTAATCTACCTACTGTTAATACTCTAGGGAAGAAGAAATGTTAATTAGTTGATATATTGTTCATAAATATACGAGGTTCTACTTATACGTGCAGGCCGTACAATGAACCACCAGCCGCGGTATTTTTTGAGGGCATGTCCTTCTTCAAACGAGGTTTAACAAGAGCATTTATTTACCGGCAGGCAGCGGCTTCGCGGAGTCCTTGGAACTGCAGAAGTCCATGAACAACTGTGACCACTTATCAGCAGGTGGCCTGTTGGCTCGTCTGCCACTGGAGGCGACAAAAATAAAAAAGTCTTGCATTGTTCTGCAACGCTTAAAGAAAACTGTCAGTTAAGAGACAGCAGTAAGTCTTTAGAGTTGGTGAGTCTTTGGAGTCAGTGAGTCTTTAAAGCTAGTGAGTCTATACAGTCAGGGAGTCTTTAAAGGTAGTGAGTCTATAAAGTCATGGAGTCTTCAAATTCGGCGAGTCTTTACAGTCAGGAATTCTTTAGAGTCAGTGAATCTTTAGAGTCAGTGAGTCTTTTAAGTCGGTGAGTCTTTACAGTCAGGGAGCCTATAGAGTCAGTGAGTCTTTAGAGTCAGGGAGTCTTTAGAGTCAGGAAGTCTTTTAAGTCAGTGAGTCTTTACAGTCAGGGAGCTTATAGAGTCAGTGAGTCTTTAGAGTCAGGGAGTGTTTAGAGTCAGTGAGTCTTTTAAGTCAGTGAGTCTTTACAGTCAGGGAGCCTATAGAGTCAGTGAGTCTTTAGAGTCAGAGAGTCTTTAGGGTCAGGGAGTCTTTAGAGTCAGTGAGTCTTTTAAGTCAGTGAGTCTTTACAGTCAGGGAGCCTATAGAGTCCGTGAGTCTTTAGAGTCAGGGAGTCTTTAGACTCAGTGAGTCTTTTAAGTCAGTGTGTCATTAGAGTCAGTGAGTCTTTAGTAAGCCGGTAACGCTGCTACACATTACCTCTAATTCCCATAGTTGCCTTTTAAGACACTACCGACCAACAGCTCATAAATAAATGCAGTAAATTTATTATAGTCGTAAACTTTACAGCTAATTAATTCGTTCTCACTGCTCTGTAATGCTTTGGCTGCATTTCTATATTCCATTATAAATTATCTAAGTACTACTTTATGTTTTAACCTTACACATGTATGTATAAACTAGAACAACATTATTTTCAACGTGATGTTCCGATGACTTTAAATTTATCGTTGGTTGCTTCTAAATAAGTCCATTTTAAAATAGCTTAATATAAAAGTAAGCCTGGTCCAATCTTGGCTGCAAAAGTCCGACTTGTACGAAAGTAGTTTCTTAATCGGGTAGACCGTAGAAGTAGTATCGTATACGATACTGTCTGAGGGCAATTAGTTAACTTTGTGTCTTTACTGGCAGAAAACTTATTCTACTTACTTAATTTCATATGACGATGACTCAAAGTAATTAAAAATATTACATTGAATTACTTAAAAACAATACTTTTCTATTTACAGCCGCAACTAAAATAAAGCAGCAATAAAT
Source organism: Parascotia fuliginaria (assembly GCA_963082885.1). Classification (NCBI taxonomy): domain Eukaryota; kingdom Metazoa; phylum Arthropoda; class Insecta; order Lepidoptera; family Erebidae; genus Parascotia; species Parascotia fuliginaria. Next base: position 12,610,893 of record OY720185.1, on the reverse strand, counting down.
TCTTTACCAAACCATTTCAACAACCAACAATATTAACCATTTCTATTCACGACAATACCTTCAAATCGCAATCTTAAGGCTTAACAGTCAAAGTGTTCAAACATCTGTTCTACACGACTTTTCAACCCCTAACCCCATCCAAATGGCATTACCATAACCTTTATGGGAAGGAAAAAATAATGGGCATTCGGAACAAAATGCCACTTCTGGGGGTCAATATGGATTCTGTGTCCCCTTCGGTGGAGCGTGATGAAAAGCGACAGTTTAAATGACGGGTGACACATACGTGGTTCTTAGATGTGTGGACACACGGATAGCGTGGTTGTAAAGCTTTTGTTTCTTTTATTTCTGTTAAAAACTAACTAAACTTAAGTTCTCATAGTCGGCAAGATGTTACGTTAAGTTTTGTGGAGAATTTGACTACAGGGAAGACAAACATCATGACAAATCCTAGACAAAACCGATGCTTATAGATGTATTTGGAGCATCTGTTTGAAATTATGGATCTCGAATAAGATATGTAGGCAGTTTGAACTCGCTCCTTAGCACGTAGGAATTAAAATTGTTAATTACGTTATCTTTATGAAGCTAATCGTGAGAATTTTGCAGCAACAGTTATATTTCAATATTTTTTTAAAATTTCAATTAAATCAAAACGAAGTTAAATGAATGTTTACCATGCGATGCAAAGCAATTCCGAATAGTTATTAAAATACTTTTGACTAGAAAAATACACAAAATTTATTTCACAGCCAAGCCAACTTTAACGCCGGTTATTTTTCATTTCCATATGTAGCAACAAAATCGAAGGGTCTCAAGACCCTTACAAGGGAGCTCGGCCACGTCCGCGCGTTTTGGGAATACCTCAGAGTTAGCTCAATGCTTTGGCGCGAAGATAAGGGGACGGTGGGAAAATCCTTGCACCGACGCTTTGCAAATATGTTTGGTTGGTTTCGTAATGTGTAAAGGCATTGCGGGTTTATACTTGAGCTGTTTTATTGACACACGTTATTCTATTGAAGTGTACGTTTTGCGTGTTTTTGTTTTAAAGTAGTTATGGCTATTTTATAGTTTGTGTACATATTTTTTTATGTTTTAGGTAGGCCACTGTGGTAAAGGCGGTATTTTATTTTTTGCCATAGTTTTGATTGACCAGCACGCAGTACATCTTATGAAAGATATGATAAATATGAAAGATGCGCGGTGCATCTGATAAGATATGAGAGAAATAACATGAATAATGTTGTAGCTTACAAGTATAAGTGAACCTCACTAAATGAAGCCTATTTGTAAAGTATTCCTCAACAAAGAACACTAGAATATTTTTTGACCACGTAGTGAATCAAATTGAATATGGGTGATACATTAGGTGGTAGTTTGATTCGTATGACTCAATCCAGAAATACGGTCTACTCGAAAATGATGAATCAAATTGAGATTCATTCACAAGAAGAGCACTCTGCTTTCTACTTAACGATCGCAAAACAATACTTAGCGTGCAATTATAATTAGCGAGAGTGTGTATTGCACATCCACCTGTGCAATCTGTGCATTTCCATACGAGATTAGTGGGCAGAATGTATTTCTTAATTATACATTAGTTCTGTAGCTTTTTGGAGCTAACGTGCTATCAGAAACCCAAAATCATGAGTTACGAAAGCGTAAAGGTAAAATAATAGTCGTTATGGCTTACTGCTTAAAGAAACCGATTACAATACACGAGAAATCAAAACAGGACAAGTAATTTTTCAGTTTTTTTTATTACAGTCAATTCTGATTACAATACAACTTGTACTTAAAAAGTACCCTACACATGACAGAATAAATTCTATGAGACGTTTTCTGTTTTGAATCTACCTAGTGTATAAAATCCGGGTGTAAATAATAAATATCTAATACTTTAATACTTTAAAAATAATATAATGTTATGTTATATAAATGCTGTAATATTGTTTGAATTGGTGATTTTTTTTATATTACTCTATAAAAAAATATCTTTCTTTTTTTCTAATAAACAATAAAATCTTAAGGTTTAGAATCTTGATACGTAACCTCTAAACTGTCAGAATCTTCTGGCGATTTCCAAATCATTATTATAGTTACACGCGCTTTTAATATCAGTGGCATTATGGTATGATCTGTACGCATCGGGATTCGTGCCGGATGTCCTATTAAAGGGATGCTCGAATTTCAATAACACCATTAAATGAGTGCAGCCGTGCAGTTTTGAGTGAGTTGATATTTGGTACTTAGGTTATTAGTACTAAAGCACATATTTAGTAATTTACAAAGAGAGACTCCTAAAGATACTTCTTATCAGCGCTTTGAATATTGGGGTAGCTCTATGTTTGGCAGTGGACGATAATTAGAGGTCTTTTGGTTAGAGTATCAGTACTCGATTTTAATATTATTATTTACTATGAGAACATTTTTTTAATTCAATCATTGCAGAGAATTTAATACACATGAGCTACACCGCTGCTACCTAGCTTCCTCTCATGGTCTATCCTTATGCGAGGAGTACTCGACTTCTGCATAGTTTTTTTTATTGCCAACAGTGGCAGACTAGCCAACAGCTCACCTGATAGTAAGTGGTAACTGTCGCTCATGGACTTTGCAATGCTAGGGGCTCTACGAAGCCGCTGCGTGCGTGATATTAATGCTCTCTTTAAACCTCGTTTGAAGAAGGACATGTCATAGCGCGCAGGAAACACCGCAGCTGGCAGTTCGTTCCATTGGCTGAATCGTTCGTAGTTCTTTAAAATAACTGTAGTAGTTTTTAAAATTTCCTTCCTCATACATCAATACAAACTCACAAAATTCGCACTTTTCGTACATTTTATCTCAAGTATCAAAACTACGGCATCTTACTTTGGGCTCAAATTAAATGATTGACTTGCTACCTGTTTTACGCCTAAGGATATAATATGTTTTATTTTGTCTGCCGCGGGATGCGTATCGCATGCTAAACCACACTAACCCAAGCATTAAACCCGCGACTTAAAATGTACGGAAACATTATGTTTAAAAGTTATTACATAATTATTTTTGATGTGAATGGCAGAGGATATTGAATTTGAGGCAAACAGTGCCTTAGGTTATTTTTACACGACTGTAAAAAGTGTTATGTATGTACGAGATGTACGTGTTGAACTCATGATTAAGTAACATATTCTACGATCGATAAATCTAGGAAGTTAAGTATACTTGTGGCGATCAGTTCATGGATTGGTGACTGGTTTCGAAACCGTTTGTCTCGTCTCGGACTGTCATCACAGTAAGAGAATATATAAAGGCAGGTTATGACGACTTTTTACCAGTAACAATATCAAATTCATTAATTGCATAAAAACTCAACAATAGTAAAGCTCTCATTGAATGTTATCGACTAAAACCGCAAAACATTTAGTTAATTGAGAAAATACTAAACCGGTGCCATAGAATACGTACTTTATTTAACCCCTTTTATTCTGAGGAGGTCAGACCCTCCCTGGAGACCTCCCGGATTGGTATTCTTTATTACGAGAGTCGAACCCCATACCCCTGTGTTTGGCACGCCCGGAGTAATTGGCGAAATATTACCAAATATTTGTTACCGAATTCGCGTTTCGAACTAAATTAGGGAGCGTCTTCTGTTTTTATGATTTTTTCGAAGAGTTTTCAGAGAATCTGTTTGTTTTTGTTTTGTCGTGTTTGAGGAAAGGAGGCTTTATTGCTTAAAATATTGCAAAAATTTATTTAGAGATTTATTTTGAGATTAACTAAACTAAAAGTTGTATATTATAATTTATATTAATAAATCAGGTTAATTTGATTAGTATATTTATCATACCAGCTCGTTATTATTACACTGCCTCTTCTCTTAGAGAAGGCATTGATTAGTATAAATTAGAAGAAAACGCTTGCGCTGGTAAAGAGTTTCATGTTTTATTTAACCTACGTTATGAGAAACTGACCTTTGCCGACTGACTGTCTAACCGTCAGTAGTGAGTTCATAGTGCCACTAAAAATCTGCACGTGTGGAATAAAAAACTACAACTACTCAGTCGCATATAGTTTAATTAGCAACGCCGCTTACAAAAATATAGTAAAGACTTACAAAGATATTATAAAATAATGTATATTTCCAATAGTATTGCTACGACGACTATTTATAATTTAAAATATTTGTCATCTACTAATCAGGTGAATTCGCTGTATCTTTGGAAACAGTACTCTAAACAAAACAAAACACTGAAAAAAATACACCTGTGCACGACATTGAGGCAAAAAACACCATAAAAAGTAACTGTAACAGAAAAACAGTTGTAAAAACAGCGACACAATTCCCCATTGCAATCGTACCGTCGCATCTCGCGCTTTTCAAATATTAAAATTTAATCGCCCGGTTGTCGCAAGTCAAATTAGCCTCTCTTGAGGCAGTGACATAGATTAGATGTGGAATAGATGTGACGTTTCCTTCTACATCTGATTACTAGAATAATCTCGAACAAAGAAGCCTTTTGCAAGAAACGAATAACAAAATCATCAGCGAATACAGAATAAATAAAGTTATGGAAAGATACAGTTGTTAAGTTAAGTTTCATGGTAGAATTTGTTTTATATTAAGTAATAGGTTTAAAAAAATAAGCGCATTTCTTTAACATATTCAGGTTTTTTAAATACCTGTGGAATCAGGAATATCTGGTACTATTTTCAGTTTTGTTTGTTTTAATTTAGGTAGAAAACCAGCTACTTACATTATCATAGTCTGCAATTGCCTTCTCCGACACCCGTAGACTGAAAACGTTTCAGGTTCTTTGTTATATTAAACTGTTAAAATGACTTCACTCAACATATACTATCTTGAAAAAAAAAATCCTGTGTAGCGCGTCTGGTTTAATTTCTATTTACTCTTTGATTTAATCGCGCAGCAGTGATACGGACAACAATGTAATTGGACGCGGAGACGAAGAAAACTGATATTAATATCGTTCACAAAACAGAAACGCTGAATGATTTAAAACGGACGCTTTTAGCTATTCTGACGTTGTTTACAAGACAACAGCCTGTATTTAAAGTTAATATTTCATTTGTTTTAAAGGGTATTGTGAAATTGTATGGTGAAGTGACGACAGCAACTGACAATGTTAATGTTGATCTTTAATAAATTAATGTCTGTTCTAAAAAAAAATGAGTTTATCGTTCTAGTTTCCAGATTGATTCGTTTTCTTTTAGTCGAAAAGAGGTATAAGACAATAAATGGGTTTTTATTAAAGTTTTATATGTTAGCTTCTGAATAATTGTTATAAAACATTTCTGTTGATGAAACTATGACATTTTTTGTAATGTGTCACATGTCTAAGAATTTAATTAAGTAGTTACTTTTAGTGTAGTACCTACCTGTAGCTAGGTATACAATATTTTTTATTGCTAGTGACAGCACCTCTATGAAACCCGTTACTTACAAGTAGGTGCACATAGGTCTAATAGTTACTGTTAATTGTTCGATGCCGTGTAAATTAATTTTTAAATGACATTATTTATTATCTTGTTCTTGACAGGGAAGAAAAATTCGTCAGGAAACCTGCACAATTACAGGGGTGTTTTACGGTGCTCCCGCGATTTTGTCCTAGTAAAGGGACTACGAGTTGCTTACTAACCGTTGCTTTTCTGTGGCAAGTGGCAATGGGCAGAACACATAGCTCGCAGAACTGATGGTCGTTAGGGCAGGAAGGTTTTGAAGTGGCGACCACGAACCAGAAGACGCAGCTTGGGCAGAACCCTCACAAGGTAGATCGATGACCTTATAAGGGTGGCGGGCAACCGATGGAAAAGGGCGCCGAACGACCAGCCACGCTGGCGAAAATTGGGAGAGGCCTATGTCCAGCAGTGGACGTCTTTTGGCTGATATTATGATGATGATGATGAAAGGGACTACGAGTGAAACCTATTATGAACCTAAGATATTATGGGTCGCAGTGTTGATATTAAGAACAATTCAAACAAAATATGCCAAAAAAAAACACGGCACTTACACACCCATGCACCAATAATTTTGGAACGAAACTTACGATATGTGCACGTGATTTTGCCGTCCTGAATGTTGTTGGTCTGCCTTTACGTTCTTTAGGGAGAAAAGGTGCTAATAAACTTTGTTACCAATGACAAGAAGCTTGTTTTCAGTTGATTGTTTTTATTTAAATGTGCCGTCAAGTTGTTTCACCTTACACAAATATGCAGAGCTGACTGCCAGCCTTCATTAGTTGAAGGGACCCTAAGAAGAGAAAGAAGATTTCTATATTCTAAGTATAAGTGTTTGAAGACCACCAGCGTGACGACCATAGTTAAGTTACAGTACACCTACACTTAGTTCAATTTAACCAAACCTAAACTCGCTACGTTATCGGCCCCGCACTCCGCTCCTCCTATCACTATACGAGATGGCATCAATGTGACCCGGCCATGTCGCCGGTCGCCGGCCGTGGATCGATACAGCCTCTGCACTTGAGCTTTTTGCCACCACCCCCCTTTCTACAGTCCCCGCACCTCAAGCCCCGCCAGTCTTGGGCGGTGTGTTGTTGCTATTTTTATGTTTATTCCATTTTTATTTAGGTTTTTAGTCTTATTGTAAATAGTTGAGTGTATTAAGTAAGAACCAATTATGCATAAGATATACTTAGTTTTAGTTGGTATGTCAAGGAGAGGTCTGGTAATGTACCTACCCATTTTTGGAATTATAATCAGTTACATTGTTTTCCTTTTATACGAAATACATGAAAGAGTATTTTCAATGTTCAATAGAACTATTGAGTGTCAAGTATATTTAGGCGGGTTATATGACAGTAAGTTTAGCTTTACTTTAAGTAACTCTAAATTATAAGTTGGTTAAGCAATTCATTTAGCTTTCAAACAACTATATCGTTTATTTCGGTAGTCATAAAAAGGTACCTATACCTACTACTTAATCTTAATGAAAAGTTCATTGTGTCTAAGTTAAACTATTTAATAGAAAGAATTGGAAAATACTGACTTTTATAGCAACGTATGGAGGTAGATAGAGTAGGACTATAGAAATTTGTACATGGAGGTATCATATAAGTTTATATACCCTCTTACCCTCCCTCGGAGGCTTTTTAAAGGGACCACAGTGACAAAGCTACGTTGTCTCTCTCTGCCACGCCTTTTGGCGACAAAACCTTTAACCACGCCCAACGCGACACTTTCCACCAATCGGAAGCAAGACTGAAAGGTTTTTTTATGAAAGCATTACGTAAATGGGTAGATGTATAAGATGTGAAAGGTTCTGAAGGCTTTGGAGGCATAAAGAGTAATATGTTTGGGTGGGGGATTATAGCATTAGGGTGGGATTATAGTATGTGTGTACCTACTTCGTATGTGAAAGGAGCAAGTTATCTAATAAGAAAATTGAGGTGTGTAATGTATTGATTTCACATAATACAGATTAAGGAATTTTAAAATAATGTCATAACACCTTATCTCAATCGACCCTTGAGAAGAGGCCTTTGACCTACAGTGGAACAGTAACTGGCTAAACTCAGACATTCATCTCAAGTTGAGTCAGCAAAGCGAAAAAAGGCAGAATTAGTTTTAAAATAGCCTTTTGTAGCCCTACTTGTCGTGGTTTAAAGCCAATTTGACACACTGGTTTACTTGTTTAAAATAATTGTATAAAAAATGAACAGCGCCTCTTGTATATCCTCTGAGAACTAAATTTTGCGTTTTTTGTGATTGTCATTGAATGCACGTTATTAGCCGGAGTACATAGTTTTACTTATCTAAACTAATAGTATAAAGAAAAATATTTGATTTTTTGTATGTTACTTTGTTATAGATAAACTCAAAATCTACGTAACCAATTTAAAAAATTCTTGCACATATAGAAAGCTACAATATCAGCGAGTAACATAGGCTATATTTTTTGTGGTATGCCACGCGGGCAAAGCCGCTGACAACAGCTAGTTCTTCAATATAATTATAGACCGAACCCAAAGTCCTCTAAAGTAGACTTTATATACGCAATACTGGCACAAAATAAAATATTTTACAACCACTTTAGTTGAACCGTTATATATTCATAGATAAAACATAACGACTTATAAACGACAAGGTACCGCATCTTGTCTCCCTCTAGGGGTGGGTTGAGGAGTACCCCCTCTTGCTATTGTTCGCTCTCTGGAAAAGTATTGAAGTTATTCAGCGTTTTCAGGTCAGGACGCGTAAGGATTTTTTATTGAAGTAATATGTACTTTAGAATACGAGTATAAGGCTTATGTAAAATTATGTATATACGACACCAGTACTTAATTTAATAGTTAGTTAAATTAAGTACTGGTATTATATAATCTTAATTTTTAAAAATTTAAAAACTTTATTCATATAAAAAAAGTTAAGTAGGTACTAGAAATGGACAAAATAAATAAATTGTGAACCACACTTGCCATGGTCATGGGGAGAGTCCTTTGCTCAGTAGTGGGATCAGTGAGTGAGAGGTACATACTCTACGGTATAATACACGGTACTACGGTATCTTACCTAGTTTAATTTAATACAATTAGATTATATAAATGACATTCATACATGATTATTGAATTCAAACAAAATGTCCCTCATCTTAAGATTTGACAATTGCCTTGATGACAATCTTCAGGGTAAAAAAAATCACGACATCAACCTTGTCGTATTCTGCTCGACAGTCGACAGATCAAAAGACAAGATGCTAACGATGATGAAACCCAAAATGTTAGGAGTGAAACTCGCAGATTTAACGCGAATAGATTTATCTATATTATTGTAATTCTGCCATTAGTTAATGTGCTTTTAATTAAGATACTAGTTATAGTTAAATGAGAAAATTAAGAGCGCCTCTGCTATTTATATACTTTCATTACAAAAAAATTACATACAATTTGACGCCTATTTAATGCACTTATTTGAAGCCTGTCACGTTTGTCACAGGTATTACCAAATTGGACTTAAATTATAAAAAAGGAACAGATTTACCTCAATCACTTTCACCATAATATTTTGTGGTATCTCAATTCAATACACCGATATTGTGTACTTAACCCTCACTCACAACCATTCATTTCATTGGAGCCCATTCAACCTCCTACACTTAATTTGTATATTTTTTACATTATGTAGCTTCTTTTTAATAAAAGTATCCCATTCACGAGCGATACATTTATTAAAATGTTGTATACATGGTCTTGAATAATGTCTGAGTGGGTCGACGCAGACAGCTCGAAAGGCTCAATTAAAGTGGCGGGTCAAAAGGCCCCTTTCAGCAGAATGTTGCTTTTTATAATATCTTGATTTTAGTTGGGTTTGAATTTGAAATTTGTTTGAAATGTTGTCTTTACAAGTAAGTCTGTCTAGGGTGCTTAGTACAACGGGAAAATATTTCATTTAAAAGGATAGTACTTAGTGTTAATGTACACGTCGAACTCAGCTATATTTTTTAAACTGCATCAGTGGTGATTCAGATTAGTTTTCAGATTGATTGGTTGAGACCAATTATTAACCGACTTCAAAAAGGAGGAGGTTATCAATTCGGGCCGTAATTTTTTTGCATGTTTGTTTGTACCTCATATCTCAGTCATTTATGAACCGATTTGAAAAATTCTTTTTTTATTTGAAAGGGTATACTCTGAAATTGGTCCCATATTTTGATTATAAAAAATGGTTCAGTAGTTGTATGTTTATTACAACAAAAGTCGGTCATTTATGAACCAATTTGGAAAATTAGTTTTTTATCTGAAAGAGTATACTCTGAAATCGGGTCCCATATTTTTTTTTAAATGGGTCCGTAGTTTGGCTTTAATTTAATATTTTTTTATTTTCGTATGCAAGGAGTGAAGACGTGTGAAGCAACGCGTCGATATTATTTACGACGAATTTTCTGACATTGACATGTTCATGCTAAAATTGTGAACCGTTTTCTAAAATTCTTTTTTTGTTAGATACAACGTGGCCGTGGATGGGTGACCATTTGAGTCATTACATTTTGAGCGTCTTCATGCTTTAGAAGCAGTAGACTCTGGGTATCACTATAATTTGGTACTCGTTAAGGCAAGTTGGAGGCCTTATGGTTGTGGAAAATTCCAACAGCAGCGGGCGGCCATAAAGCTGCCTTTACAGCACCACTGTTTATTTTTTGTATATCTGTTACGCGATTGCTCCTTCAGTTAAATTATGATTTTTGATGATTCTTTATTGTTGGTAGGTCATCACTTTTTGTTTTGGTTTGTGGTTTCTGGGATTCAGGGTTCAGCGATCAGCAAAAGTGTTGATAAGAACTTTATATCTCTATATTTGCAATCTTCCCGCTCGTCACTACTTTGTTCTAAACGGCGCCGTCTCATTAGCGCAGCACGTTTACACTAAATCAAATATATTAACAATATACAATTACTTCACACTAAAAGTTTTAAAATAAATTTATTTAAAAAAAAAACGGAAACCAACTTAAAAACAGTACATAATGTTCAATCCCTAACTAAAAAGTAGAAAATAATATTTTAATTACTTCATAGGTAAAAACATTAAAGGGGAATCAACGCAATCATTGATATCTATAATACTATACTATTTACAATTTATAATCAGTTATTTTGGAGTCGGTGCCAGCCAAGAAGGATCATAATGACCTTAATAAATAACCTACCTTCTAGCAAAAATAACCTAATTGATTAATCTATTAATATATTAATGTAAAATATAGATTTAATACAAGAAATCGAACGGAATCTGATAAGTGAGTGTATGTATTTAAACACAACTATCAATGACGTCTGCCACGTCTTCCACGTCTGCGTCTACGTAAAGTTCTTAGCTATGAAGTAATTAAAATATTATTTTCTACTTTTTAGTTAGGGATTGAACATTATGTACTGTTTTTAAGTTAGTTTCCGTTCTTTTTTCAAAAACTTTTTTCTTATTTTTATAATATTTATTCAATTATATGGATGTTGTGGCAGTGTTTATTTACACTCATAAGATCATGCAGTTTATTGTGATCTCATTTCTTTATGTATTTGTACATTTTCATGCTCTTTACAGTCTTTTATATATTTTTACAATGCAATAACATTATTATTATAGCTGACATTAGATTTATACTGAGTAACACGAGCTTCATACAATAGATATCAACTCAAAAGGAATTCTCAGTCAAAGCACAACGACGTAAAAGAACTAATTGAATTTACTACTAATTACATCTATGGAATCCCCACTACTTTAAAATTCATCCGAAATTAACTTTAATATTTTGTGTGCACAAAACTAGTTAGTTTCATGCATTGTAACCCTGTGTCACATAAAACCATTTTCTTACAGAGGACTAGTTTCGTAGAGCAGAAACTACATGTTTAATAAAAAATTCTAAATGACACATTCTAACTACAGTAAGTAATATAGTATTCTTACTTATAAAGTCCATGATAATATACCAGCTATATTTACGATCATCTTCTTAGAAACGGCGTGACCCAACGTCTGCATTAAAATGATTGGGTGTATCAAATCAATGTGCCCGTGACACCAAGTAGTGAGAAGATTGCAGACTGTTTAGAAATCGGTTACAGGTTTCATTTAATGATATCAGTGTTAGCAATGTAGCTGCTTGAGATAGAGGGTTGCTTTGTTGGGATTATAGGTTAAGCGAATTATTTGTAGACATTATTAGATGGCAGATGTATACAATTATATATGTATGACTAATATGACTATACTTACATAAATATGGTATTTTGATTGCATTGTTAGTGTCAATAGCTTATTGTGAACATTTTTTACAGACTATTTAGATATTTAGAGTACTTAGAGTACGAACTATGTATACCTATATCAATGTATTGAGGTAAGAAATGTTCAAAATGTTTGTATGAAATAAAAATTAAAGAAAATACATTACATTTCGAATGAAATACACAAAGATATAGATCGATAGAGAAACATCCTCTTAACATTGCTCGCTAATTGGCTAAGAAAAATTAATTCGCCGAAAGGGTTCCCTATTCGGAACGAGGCCCAGAGGACTGCTATTAGAGCCCAACGAAAGAGAACGCATACTCGAATAATTGAACATCGCCTACAAAAATATGCAAATGAGTTTTTGCTCCGAAAATTAACTTTTTCATTATGAATTATGTCCTTGATGTTGTCTTCGAGACGTCTTTTGGGAGTTTTTCGAGATTTTACGGCTACGGGTTATAGGTAATTTTGTACACGAGGGGCCCAAAAAGCTCGGTAGTTAAGAAGGGTTAAGTGTTCGAGTTCTAATATTGAGTTTAGTGAATGAAGTTTTGTTGGAGGTGATTCAAAATAATATGAACGGTTATTTGTTTTGGACGGACTTAAGAATATTGGCGGGACAGAGGAGAGAGGAAGGACCCTGCATTCACTTCTATTGTATTTAATTAAGTCTTTGCGATGGGTTATAGGCTGATTGAGAGTGCAATATACCTTGCGAGTTAATGTTCAATACAAATTACAATACTTATGCCTGAATGCACTCAAAGTTACAACTTAATCTGTTGAGTGGGCGGCTCTTCACTTATTAAGGTTGTTCTATAATGAACGCATAAATTAAGGCATACAGTGACATATTGAGTTGTATTGCACTGTCATTTATATATGTCAAAGTATGTCAAGAAAACAATAACTCTAAAGATTCATTCTTTTGTTTTTAAGAAAATTGGTTGCGCAATCATCTTAATCCTTTAGCTTGTGCCGTCCATCTGCCTTTAATGAAATGATAATCGCTGCTGGCTTATTTAACATGAGGAGTAGAGTATTCCACTTTTACATTTTCTTTTCCTAAATAAATAACTGCTCGCCACTTTACAAACATATATAGTACCTACGCTAAACTTTCAAATATTTCTGAATCATAGAATAAAATATCGGCTTATGAGTATTTTAATAATAAAAATAAACATGCATCCACTATTACAGAACTTTATATTATTGAATTAATAACCAATAATTTTATTACAGCGACAGAAAATCGACAAACGATATCGCGATCACCATTCATTCATTCAATTTCAACATGGAGGCGAATGAATGAGGAATGGATAATTGAGCTGTTGGCAGTTACGGTCCACAATATTATATTACTGACATCTACATAGAGTAGTTTCTGGAAATATTGCATGTATTTGTTTATGTTTACTTTGTGTTCTTAACTTATATGTTTGTAGCACAGATAAGATAATATATTAGTTTGTAGTCTGCTGCAATATATATTTTGTTTTCTAAAACGCAGGTTACAATTTCAGAGATTCTTAACATAGAGTCATGTCTCTTTGTACAAAGTAGCTTACCAATGTGAGTTTTTTAAAAATGTGAACGTCATTATGTTTCTTACCAGGTCGTCGTCATAATCTTGTAAGGGATTGGGCAGACGCCCACGCTGTCTTCCCGTTCGTGGTCGCCACTCAGAACTTACTTTGAACATTAGAAAATCTCACAAATACTTCGATATCTCTCGCACACCTTTGTAACAACATGCAATTTTTTTTTTTTTTTTTTTTATAGTATAGCCTACCAAAGTGACTCCACCCCGCCTGATGGTAAGCAGTCAGTGGAATCCAGAAGTGGCGGCTACTATACCAAAAGCTATCGTATTAAACTGCTGGTATGGTGGCCTCCACTATGGCGGCTGGGAATGGGGTTAGGGGAAGGAAATGAGGGACGTGAGGAAAGAGGAAAGGGGGGAAATTGGGCCTCCGGCGCTCTCACTCACCGAACGAGACGCAGTAGTACGGATACTACTACTCTTAAGTCGATCTTCTATGAGAGGGTAGTACTTCCCCGGACGGTCCGGCCCATTCATGCTGAAATCAGCGTGGATCTACTACCGTAATTAAATTGTCATTGCATAATCAGCATAAATATAAATCTATTCCGAAAGTTAGTGCTCACGGAAATTAAAAGCCTTCAGGCCTTCATACATCAATTATATCAATTGAAGTTTTCTCACGTTTTATATTAACAGATGTTACCTAATTGAATATTAAGCAAATATTCTTTACATTGCCTGCTTTTAATAAATGAGTCCTAAGAGCTTTTAGTTCGTTTTCTACATGCATAACCTTAGACATTTTTATATTATTTCAAACTAGCTGTTGCCAGCAGCACCGCTGGCGTAAATGTCAGTTATATCGCATTTTCCATAAAAACTTTCATCTCTTATTTCAACACCTTCAAGCCATTTTTTCGCAATAAATATATCTCTATACCAAATTTAATCAAAATCAGTTCAGTTGTTTAGGCGTGTAAGCGTAACAGACAGACAGACAGATAGATAGTTACTTTCGCATTTATAATATCGACGGTTAAAAGGCTAATTGGTCTAAGCGACATTTTTTTAAAGTTACAGGAGAGCGATTTAAAGTTTCGTTTTTCAGAAAAAAAATCATTAAAAAAAAACTACTGCGTGGATGTTGATCTAATCAATACAGTATTTCCGTAAATACATATTGCACCTTCCTAAATAGTTTTCATGAATATATAGGCTTTTTTTAATGAAATAAATGTCGCTTGACTCAAAATGCATCGTATTATTTTTTTAATAGAACAAGGAAAAATGGTCTAACTGCCAGTGATTTATATTCAAGTTAAAAGTAAATTAGTTCAAATGTGGATATGGATATGAAATAGAACAAGGAAAAATAACATAAACTACACGCGTCCCTATGCATTTAGCATGTCAAAAGAGTTTAAGTAACATGTAAACTTAACATGTGAACTAGACAACATTGTAATTAGATGTGATGATATAAGGAATCCTGAGACTGAATTAACAAATACTCATAAGTATAACTAAGATTAAGTTGATACTTTTTTAAAAAGAAGATTGTTCAATTTTAAGTTTAACACTTTACCTAACTTCGTTTATTGTTAATTTCAATTCATTTATTCTTAATAGTAAAAAATTAAAACTCGCACTATTCCGTACTCTATGCCCCATCATAAACCAGATTATGATGTAATGTATATTGCACTAGTGGTATTATTGCAATCTATAATCTTAATAATTAATTATCTTGTTTTAAGCTTTTCAGCTAATTTTGTTAATTTCATTCATTTTTGTTAAAGGATTTGGATAGTACAAATATTTTTTTTTCTATTTCAAACATTGCTTGCTTACGTCTAGTGGGTGACTGATGCACCCGCGCCGCGGGAGGAAATTTTACACTAAAGTACCTTAATTCATAATCGTACGACAATTTTTTGTTTGTTTCAAACGACGTAAGTATAATCTTTTTTACTATTTTCTGAAGACTTAACAGGTAACATTTTACAATTTCAATTTAAGTAAAATGGTGTAATTACCGAAACTATAAAAGTTTGAACGTATCTCAGAAGGATTATGTAACAGTAAACATCAATACCAATATAAGCAAAAATGGTTCAAACGTCATTACAAAATAAAACTGGGCCAAGTTGAAATAGTTCAACCGACCAGGCCTCTTATTAAAATGGAAGCAAAATGGTTCAAGCGACGTAGCCTATCTTTATTACGTAATGCAAAAATGTCTCAAGCGACAAAACCATGTAGTCGAACAAAAGGTCAAATGTCTTAACGCGCATTGGTCATTCAAAATAGTTGTAGGAAAAATGAATCTACCGACGTATGAAAAATTCTGGGTCTAGTCTAAGTTACCAACTACAAAATATTGCTCAAATTTTGTGGCGGTTAGACCATAGACGTCCAAAATGAGAGCAAATTTAGTGTGGGGTTCAAGCGCCAAAAATATGCTCATAAAAATTTGAAACCTAATTCAAAAGACGCAGAAAAATTCGCTGATTCCAAATATGTATATAACTCAATATCGCAAAAAATGTCGCTTAGACCAATTAGCCTTATAACCGTCGATATTAAACTATGGATTATAATTAATATGGATGTAATTATATATATTATATTATTAAGCTGGTATTTATGTAAGTAAAATGACATGCAATATTCGTTATTAAGCTCATAATTGAGCAATTTACCTATTAGGGTGGAATTAATATATTAAGTAGGTACTTTTTATTAAGAACGTGTACGTGAGCTGGCAAGGTAAACCACATATGTGATTTATTAAAGAGAATTAAAGTACCTTTAGTTTTCTCTCTTTTAGATATGTATTGTATTATTGCTATTTTTGGTACAAATTCATAAAATTTACATTAATTGTGTATTCATATTCATTGCGGTTTAATTTTTTTTATTCCTTCGTAAAAAATGCAACAAAAAAATTAAATTTATTTTAATAAAAAATTAATTAAATAATAGTACAGTGCATAGGAGAGAGACAAACTAAAAAACTTAAATTCAACAAAATCATTTCGAAAACCCTCTTCATAATTGTTGCCCTTGATTGTAAGTAATCAATTTAACTTTTATCGTCGTAAGTAGGTACCTAATTACCTATGTAACTAATTTGCAATATCTAAACCTAAGGAATTCTTTCTTATTTAAAGCGTGATTGATGTCTATCCACTTCTTACTCGTAGTATGTTCGTTTATATTTAGTCTTAAGGTGTCTGTTAACTTTTCTTGTATGTTTCAATGTAATAAATATATAGCTGCTATGTATATTTTTGCATACCGTAATATTGCGGTAAGACATGCTGTACTGTATACAAGTTGTAAACATCCTGTAAACATGTTTTGAGCAAAATAAATATTCTTTATTCTTTATTATTTAGATAATTATCTTAATATCCTCGTATAAAACAAAGACGGGTTTGTTCGAACACTTATATTTATAACTCTAAAGCGGATGGAATAATTATAATAGTTTTTGATTTGTTGTATTTGTCTCCGTCCAGAGTAATAGCAGAATTACTATTAAAAACATGGGAAAATTAAAAAAAATAAATAAGAAAAACATTTTTGCATACAAAATGTTCGTGGGTTTTGTACCTGTCAATTTATTGGATGTCCTGAACCCTTAAAGAAGCTTCTTATAAAAAACAAATGACTAAATAAAAAAATATCAAATCAAGCGGTCTCACTTTTAAGTCGTGAAAGTTGTCTGTGATTTAACGCAAATGAAGTCGCTAGCATCAGCTAGTTCACGAATAAAAAAGAAGATCATTAAGAACGTTTATAATTTCAGATAATTATATCTATTATATTATAATATAGACTCTATAAGAAACACTAGTTGTAATTTCAGAAGCAGTAGTACTTCAGCATATGGTTGGCAAAACTATGTTCTTATTAAGTTAATAGTGGGAACCTTCAACAGGGGTTCTAAACACTCCTGAATAACGTATGGGGCTTAATTCCACCTTGAACGAAGGACTGCATTTAATGGCTTCTCAGAGTTTTCCTATTACCATCTAATATACAACACTAGTTGCAAGTTAAAAATGTATTTATACTCCAAGTTTGTAACTATGACCGTATTATACGTAAGAAATGTGTTTATTAAAGATCCATTTGGAGAAGAAGGTATGCAAGAAGAGAAATGTTTTAATAGTGCTTTTTTAGTACAGTCGTATCGTCAAACTACTATTGGTTCTTCATAGTTCCTGGTTGAGATTTAGAAATGCCCGAAATCTTGGCAATTATGATCTCAGAAATTTGACCAGAATGTAAAGTAATGATAAATATAATGATCTGAAGACAGATTTATACTAATATATAATGTAGACAGCTTGAAGATAAGACACGTTTTGGCGATAAATAATATTCATCACCTATAGGACGTCGACTACTGAAGTTCGGTCTCCTACTTCCAAAATGGACCTGAATTTAGCCGTCAAATTACACCAAAAATGTTTTCATTTGCAAAACATGTAAAAATTACTCAAAATCTAGTTGTATATGGATTCTTAGAAAGAAAGCAATTTACTATCTCACTGCTACATAAATGCGTAAATGATAACGAGTTTGTGTCGTCCGGCCATTAGACAAACGGTCCATACCCATGGGAACCCGTCACATGGTTTATTCAGCCTCTGGACCCCAACTCGTACCTTATTGATAATTTAGTTCTTCAGATAGTTTTGTTTATTGTCCTTTAAGATTGTTTGGGAATATTGTTTGGACTAGATGTATTAATTTGTTGCAGATTATCTAAGTTTTTTATTAAAACGGTACACATAGGTAGGTATTAACATACATGAAATGCCATAACCAGCCGAGTACTAATGTTACTGTCCGTGATTATCTACTCTCAGAGTACTTGACATATTAATGACATACAATAAAAAGTTCAGATTTATTTAAAAATGATAATCATTTTTAAATAAATCTGCACTTTTAAAAAATATGTACGTTTCGCAAGTAATTGTCCTATGCTGGGCTCTTAAGTAAGAAAAGAGACTGTAACTGTGCATAGGACTTATAGGGTTGAAAGTATTTTATACAAAACTAGCCTAGGATATAGTCTAATTAAAAAATTAGAGACATATTTAAAATAATTAAAACTGTTCGATGTACAATAAAGTATATTGCATTCTATTATGTAGTTATTGTAAATTCCTTTTATGAAACAATAGAAGTTTCTTCTTATAAATAGAACAGCTAATCAATTAAACTTATGTTGTTAACACGTCAAAAAATGTTTGTAAGCCACCCTTAGAGGTGTAATAGTTTGACCTACAAACGACTTGCAATCGATATAACGATGCAGTGAACGAAGGGGTCACGATTTTGTTTACCAGTTTTAAATAGTCGAACGGACGTGGAGCAATGTAAACGAGAGAAAACTGATTAATATTATAGGTAGACACTATTACAAAAATAAGGCGGCAGCTTTACTTCATAGAGGAGAAAATAAGAGAAGAAGAAAAAGGAAAATGACCGCGGATTATCAGACAAGGTGGAATAGTATAAAAAGTTATATGTATTTTTTTGTTTTTCATAGAAAATTTAAAAAAAAAACATCAAAGTAATAGACAATATCTTTGTTGTTATTATTTTAGCAATTCACCGATTTCTGATCCATTAGGTATCGCATATTTTTATACGGTACAAAAACACTTAAATTCATCCTAAACTGACATAAAGAGAAAAATCACGTTAAAAATTGTATCCATATCTCATTCAGATTAAACCAGTCAGTTTTAAAGGGTCGTAAGTCTAAATACGTGCTTTCTACAAATTATATCTTGTTACAATTTGATTTAAGTTAATTATTACTTAATGGCTCTCGACTTGAGTTCTTTTTTCTCTAAAAGTGCGATTTCTCTAGATAGTAAGTACGAGGTAAAGTCGCTGTTTTTCTGTCTGTTTCTTCGTTAACTTCTTCTAAGCCACCAACAGTTCCGATACGAACTTAGTACCTATCGCTTAGAGTATTTCAACAGCCAGGTTTATAAGCGTTCTTCTTAGCAATTCGATGGCAATCAGACTTTGTCCAACTTGAACTCAGCTGCATATTTAGTGTTATCAGTAGCAACAAAACACGCAGTACACAACAATTATATAAGTATAATACGTGCATAATAGTAGAGAAAACCGATAATAACGATTTGTAATCACATAAAAAGTTTAAAAGTATACATGCGAAGTAGGGGTGGGTCATTGGTTATGATTTAAAATGGTAATGTTTGACATCAGATATTGAAACTCTGTGATTATAAATTGGTTTTATGTTTACTCTATCAGTCAAAGGATTGGTCAGTGTTTGTTCCAGTGATGACTTTGCCCCGGGCTAAGCTAAACATTCATTGATATTGTAATTATTTTGACCCTGGTTTGTCTATATCTGTATGAGTAGATGTTTTAATATCCGATACTTATTAAATTTTTTACTTTCACTTGGGCATCTCTGTCGCAGGCAATTTGTAAACATTATTTTTAACGAGCACTAAGACAATGTATTATGTGATGCTCTCTCAACTTTTTTTTGTTTGAAGGGATCTCCTCTTTAAACAAAAAAAAGTATTGGGTTGCGTTAAAGATGTCATGAAAGAAAAGTTTATGCGCGGATGACGGCTGTTAGAAGAACACGGAGAAGAAAACCATTTCGCTCTGATTCCAAATGACAGGGCAGGAAGAAGAACAAAAATATTTATTTTGCATAGTGATCAAGCCACGACCTTACTGCGTAACAGTAACAACAAGAATACGAACTTAACCACTAAACAAAATGTGCATTTGTATCTTATATTTAAATGAATATAAAAACAAAATAGCTATTCTTGTAAGTAAAGATATAAGCATTCTTTTAAAATGAGAGAGTAGCTTCTGTCTCCCCATTTTGTCACCATGCATGAAATACGGCTGACACTACGACATGGTTGATTTATTAGTCACGAATCATAATTGAAAAACTCACGTGAAAATAGGGAACGTACCTACAAAGTATGTTTACTTGGTGGAAGAGAAACACTATAGAAATTGAAAGAGAATAAATGAGGAATTCTTTAGTTTGTGTTCCTATCTAATTTTGATCCTGGGTCTTTTAAGACGTGAAAAACTATCTAACAAAGCCGCCAAAGTGGAGGCCACCATACCAGCAGTTTGGAATGATGATATTTGGAATGATGGCCACTACTAAATCGCACTGACTGCTTACCGTCAGGCAGAGTGGAGTCCCTTTGGGATAATAAAAAAAAAAAATTAAGTGTCCTTCTAATGGTTTCTTATGACATTCATAAAAAGAGATGAGTGATACCATATTTCAGACTGAAGATTACATTATTATGCACTGTCAAACAGTTTAACTCTCCCGTAACGAACTGAAAAATAATTATATCGTATGAAAAGATATCGCAAAACAGTACAGATATTTAGCTCGTAACAACCCTTTCCCACTCTGTGTAAAATATTCTCAAATTCAGATATACGAAGCATAAGTAACTGCCCCCAAGAGTGGTATATATATCGCATGCGTAATAAGCCATCTCTGCCTGCCCCGTACTTCGCCATCATGAATATATTTCGACGAAATCGTTCGTGAATACGATTGTTCCAACTCGCTTCTAACATATAAATTATATGACTCCTTACGACGCATCATGAATAAATGTATGAAAAGTAAATTGATATTACAAAAGCTCGTATGTTACACTTTGGCTTTTACCGCTTTTTTCGCCCAAAAATTGTTTTTTTATGCCATCCTTGGCATAAGTTGTGACCAAAATGTGTAAATTGCGTCGATAATGAATGCAGTATGAGGACCGCAGTAAGTGATGGGTGTCTTGGTAACTGTTGGTTAATTTTGGCATATTTTTTATGTGCGCTTGTTTTGAATTATGTTTTTTCGATTACGCGTAAAGGTGTCGTGATGAAAGGATAATTTTACATTTTTGATAGACTGCGCTCAATTTTGAGTGATGCCTGTAAATTACTGCCCGCTTCACGTGAACGAGGACAATTTATAAGAAAATGTCGCAGAATTTCTCAAATTAAAGTTTAAGTAGAAACAGTCTAAAGTGGATATCATGTTAACGATTAAAAATTTATTGCCTTAATTAATTCAAGTGTTTTTAAAAACTCAATATTTTAAATATTTTAAGGTACACATTGGTTTTGTTTGAATTTTGTTGTAAGGCTATAAAATGTATAAGTAGTCGCTGAGTCTAGTCTGTCAAAAATCATCGCTACATTATCCTCTTACTTTTTCTTTTAGCAAGTGAGCCGGCACTCCAATCACATGATTACCTAGATACTATTTTTGCCAGTATAATTAATAACAATAATAATATTTTAACAACTACACACAACGCCATCTAGGCCCAAAGTAAGCATATATTATAGCTTGTGTTATGAGTTCTAGAATGCGGATATACATACATAAATACTTTTCTTTTTGTAAATACGTACATATTATACATAGAAACATCCAGACCAATGCAAATAGACATGTTCATGCACACAAATATTTGCACTTAGCGGAAATCGAACCCGCGACCTCTGCGTGGTAGTCCATACACAGTACCTACCACCGAACCACAGAGGCAGTCAGCCATCATTACGTTGATAGATCAGATTATTGGTTATTATTTTTAGATACTTATCCTATCGAAATAAGTACAATAGTTTAGGTTTTTGAACCAAACATCGAAACACTAACATTTAATATTATCAGGGATTTCGAAATACAAAATAGAGCGGTGAATCCCTTGAGAGTGGCCGCTAATTCGGCTCCGCGTCAGCCGAGGCCGAGGCCGAACATAAATAAAGGTCGAATCGCCACAGTGACCACAAAACCGATAGTTTAAGAATATTCACGTGTATAAATTAAACAGTACTCGCTGCCTCGCAGATTTCCCTAACGGTCTGTTGTTCTGTAGATGGATCAAAAGATCTTGGTGTTTTCGAGATTTTTAGGGTTTCGCAAGTATGTGAAAAGGAAAAACAATTTGGTTGCTTACCTTGATTTGTTTAAGATTTAACAATAAGCACGATCTTACAGTGTTCCTAAATAAAAGTGTCTTTCCGACTATTCTGCCACCTTGTGTTAAAAAAATATATCTAGATAAAACTAAAAATTAGCATCATTCTGTTACTCTAATGTAAACTTTGGTCCTTTGACACAAAGATATAGCAACGTATAAAATAAAATAATCTAAAATCGTTATAGCCGCATTTATAAAACAACATAAGATGACGAATATTGTATTGTAATTTGTTGTAATCTTTCCCTAGTGTCATTTAGCATTAAAGTGAATTGCAAAATAACAATTATTATTTATTTTACACAGTTTATTTTACTGAAAAGATACATGACAAATCAACATAAGCCATACATTTATATACAACATCCGAAACTAAGCTTTTTTCATATCACATTTATCCAAAGTATCAAAACTATAAGTGGTAGTATAGATGACATGAGTACATCCGGAGCGTGGTACGTAAAGACAAGACGCATAGCCGCCACTACACGACCTTTGTCTAGCTTTCCACTAGGGATACTGTAGTGTATACAGGCACTAATAAAATTTTATTTCGATTCGAATTTTAATCGTGGATTTTGGTTTTTTTTTGAGTAATATCTAAGTAATTCAATTTTAATTCATTAGATCTTTACCAATATCGCTTAGACGGATGCAGTCTGAAATCGAATGCTTCGCAAAAATTTGGTAGGTACATACTGGTATGATTAAAAAGACAATTCTTTTTAATCATACCAGTATGTACCTACCAAATTTTTGCGAAGCATGTATTAATGCTATCTACTCCGTATTTTCTTACTTATTTTTTCTAAAATATATTAAATAAATTATAATTGGTTTAATACATAATATTATCCAAAAATATAAACAAAGATGGTGTTTAGCATTATACCACAAAAATACATTTCAAATATAATTAAACAAACTATATACCCAAGCTTAAGCCTTAACGATAGCAATAAACGTCATTATATCTAATTAATAAATGCATTCAATAACCGAAAAAAGTATTAAAACAACCCTCTAATAACTAACGGTCTAACACACCGTCTTCCATTTACGAAATTGAGTGAATTATGCGTCCCTAAACACCGCGAGAGACATTAAAAATACGCCCACCAACTTTTAATATTCTAATAAGACTTTGATTTAATTTCCTTTTATCATTATTTATGTAAGGATCCGCGTAAAAAGGCGATAAGTCTGTGTTATTATTATTTTTTCGTCGTGGATTTTTCTTTCCCCTCTAATATTGACCCCTTTGCGTTTGGAGGGTTGAGAGTCACAGACTAGAAAAATGCCTCACTATTTTTAACATACTGTGTATTCTAAAATTTTATTTCGTTTTATTTCATTAAACTACGACTGTCACTTCTGCTAAACGTAATTAAATCTTTATTACTTGAGATATAAGATTTAAAATTTAAACTTGTAAGTTTTCTCTGTATTTTCCGGTGACAACCGTAACAAGGGTTTTAACAACTTGTTGATCGGTTTTGTTCGGTTCGTGTCCGGTTTTTTGTGCCGTCGTCAAATAACAATCATATTGTTGTGAATTGGAGGTTTTTGTGACAATACTTAGTGGGTTATAGAAGGGAGAGGAGGGTTGTCGAGGAAATGTCTTGTTAAAATATGATGTGTCAAAATGATTAAATGTGCAGTTTAATATAAATAAAGTAGTAGTATATCTCGTGAGCAAAAAAGGTTAACATAATTTCAAAAAGCTGGTAGCGTTGAGCTGTCAGAATTTTTGTTCTGGGTGGGCATCATCCCTCGAGGTTTTTCCGAAATACTATAATATGGAGTTCTTCCAGAAAGGAGATATATTATAATACTCGTGTATATTAAACTCGCAGCCTCTTATCCGTGTTCACTTGGCGACTTCCACAAAGGGCGAGAGCCGTCTCTAAAAAGAAGACAGTAATAAGAACACACAATAAAACGAAATTCCTAAAAGCAAAAATATATATTTCCCGTAACCAATTAAGCATTTTAATTTAAAGTGTCTCAAGATCCCCTTTATAAGGATTAGTCACGGTATAACGACGTTTTTAAAGACATTATGTCATATCTGCAACTGTCCTGAACGTATTGCTTAGTGGCGTTTACGAAAAAACATTTAGATTTATAAGTTATAGACGGATAGCGGTTAAGCATTGAATGTGTGCAAGGTAAATACATTACATATACATTATAGTATGGTTTGTGTCTCACTACAGGCCAAGGGCCTCTCTCCTTTCAACTAGGTTCATTCTTCAAACGGGGTCACAGCAGTCGCGTTTGATGACAGCGAAAAATATA
The DNA here is from genome assembly GCA_963082885.1 of Parascotia fuliginaria. Classification (NCBI taxonomy): domain Eukaryota; kingdom Metazoa; phylum Arthropoda; class Insecta; order Lepidoptera; family Erebidae; genus Parascotia; species Parascotia fuliginaria. The sequence goes on along the minus strand of OY720185.1, from coordinate 12,586,227 downwards.
TATTCCCGACAGTTTTTGACATCGAGTTTGATAATAACGCTGCAACGCTAAAATAAGCAATAGGATTGCACTTAAATAATTAAAAAAGAAATATTTGGTTAAAAAAATCTAGGACATCGCTTTTACTCCAAAAATATTTTATTTTATTTTCTGTAACCTTTTTCGCAACACGCCGTATTCCGTTAAAGATAACGATTATCTTATGACTTGCACGCATAAAGCCGATAGTCTTCGAGGGTGATACCCTTAATGTGTTTGCATAATGTTCGTCATTAAACCATTTATAAGTCAATGAACATCCCACCCATCCCTTTAGGCTTTCTGTTATTTTTTTAAACCACACGTACTTTGGTACCTACCTAACTAGGAAGTAGTAGGTAATGTGATGGCCTTACTTATAATGTTTACGATAGGAACGTGTATGTTTGCGCCTCCCACTGGGCTAAAGACTCTTTCGAGTCTATGTATTATTACTTAGTATGTAATATTTAAGTAGGTACTGCGAGTCTATAGCCCGTATAAAATGATTTTTTTTTTTTTTGCTACTGCATTGACAAACCAGCATGCACTCTGTTATAGTAGGTAAGTGAAAACCGTAACTTGACTACAGCAGAGACAATGCTATATAACCAAACTATTGACAAACCATTGACGAACCATTGGCGAAAATTGGGGGAGGCCTATGTCCAGCAGTGGACGTCTTTTGGCTAATATGGTGATGATGATGACGATCGTGCAAAGAGAATGCACAAACCTCACGGTTTGTCAAGCGCGAGAAGAAGTCTTACGAGTGATTCTGAAGTTAAACAGTCAAAGGCGTATATTTCCTTGACAAAATCTGCTTATAAAACCCAGGATCAATAGAAGTAAAGGAACATTAACATTTGTTTACTAAAGAGTTGTCAAGGTTTTAATTGATTCATACGTAGTAAGTACTGAATTTTACAAAAGTAATTGTGGCAATGACTTAATTAAGACAATGTTATAATTTAAGCGATTATTATATAAATAATAAAATGTATACTAATTAACCTTAACCTTAAATGTTGAGGTTTGTATCGTTACCGCTGCAGTTTGGTATTAACTGACGGATTATTTATACTATGAAGATTATTTCTTTAGATTATTTATTCCACGGCCGTGTCGTCTCCGGTCCAAAATATGGAACTAACTTAGTTCTTGACGTGATACAGTGAGAGGCGATTAAAAGAAAACTAGCTTTATATGTGTATTCAACATGACCTTACTACGGTTATCAATCGGCCTGTTAAGGGTAGTGACTTCGGCAAACACGACGCTTTGAAAGAAGCCTTCTTGCAGTGGACGTTTTCAGGTCAATGATGTGATTTTACATTAGTCATATAATTATGTGCATTTCAAGTTATTATATCGGAGGTGATGGAAAATATTGCGATGAAACAGACAAAAATGCAAGATGCTTTAAAATAAGTATTAGTTAGGTAGAATAGAGGCTTTCGCTTCTTCAGTATCAGAACACGAAGGTTTATTATCACGGTGATGTTAATAAACCTTCACAATACCTATTTACTAGTATTTACCTTGAAAGAAATAATACTTTAGTTTATTAATTGTAATTTTACTCGAATTGGTAGAGGAAATATTTTTTGGAGATTTCTCGCTTTGATTGAAACTAAAGCCATTTTCATCAATTTTAAAAAAATCATTTTTATTTAGGGTGTGCCCTTCGTACAACACTGAGTGCCAGAGGGTCAACATTGATCTTTTTAGTGTAAGTTGCTCTAAACTTAAAAGAATACTGTACATATAATGATTTCTTCTCTTCACACTAAATTTATAATATTGTCTTCCTGCTTATAATCTCTTTCATCAATATTACCTTATTACCGTTTGTTAAAAATGTTATCTGCGAAAACTTTTAATTGGCCATCTTTTATATATAAACCTTGCATTATTTTTGTGCTAGCAGTATGTTTTATTTATTTGTAAATAAAATAAAAAAGTGGCTACACAGTCATACTAGGAATATTGTGCTATTTTTCAGCGTAGCATTTTAGCAAATGATGATGATGATTTTATTGCAAATGCGTTGCATTTAATTATTTGGCTTATTATACTTATTACAGAACAAGACAAAGACGAAAAAATTTTTAACCTCGGAGCGGGCTTCAACATAAAAGATGCCTATTTAATAAGTTTTCCTTAAAAGCTTTTAACAAAATCGTTTTCGCATGAATGACTTAACACTTGTAATGAAAATAAAATTAGTTAACGGCATAGTTAATGAGGCTGTGTGTCGCTCCGAAGTGGAATGAGTGTTCGAAATGTCGCGCGCGACTGCCGCTAAATTAATGACTGCAGTGACTTGAGCTTTTGCTAATTGACAAGCTTAAAGAATGGGGTTTGTGTTCCAGTGTTAGATATCTATGATATTTTAGCTTGTTTGGTTTATCGCCATATAGTTTTGTACAACAATTGATTATAGATCAAACATGCGGTGTTTAATCTAATCTGTAATATAAATACATAATAAATAAATAAAGACACGAAAATAAGATAAGTGGGTACTATTAAGTAGGTATTGAAAAGGATTGGTAGGTATTGAAAATGTTTTGAAGGACACACCTTTCACGGCTTGAATGTAATGACGACATATTGATCATCTATTTTGTACAAATATTCTATTCGTAAATTCTGTTCTGTTCTTTCCTTTCCGTTAGAACCACACTTAACCAGTAATTACTGTCGAAGAGGCAGTAGTAGGGTACATAATACTGCAATGAGCAGTTTGCGATTGAAGCAGAGTCACGAATGGAAACCATGGAAAGAATTATGTAGGACTTACAAGTTACAAGTTTGGCAATTTTACACTCATATGTCAAGTAATAAATAACAAGGCAGTCTAATGATATAGAAGGTATAGCTCAACATAGCTTTCACTGGATCACCAACTTAATCAGAATTTCGCGTCTCCTACATTAACGACACGAGACTCTTAAAAAGCATCGTTCAAACTATAAATTTTCACGCTGTCGTCCATTGAGTACACCGTCATTGTTTAGGGAGATAATTTGTTGCATACTTTAACATAGCTCTGCTTATTGCACATGTTTTGACGGATATTTAGTGTTAACTTTCTGGTAACGAATGTACTTCTTTTATTACATTTGTTAAGTTTTGTTGTGACAGCTTCGGTAGAGTGTGACGAGGCTGTCACCAAAAGCTACCTAATTGTGATGTTTGTAGAAGGCAGCCTCAGGTTCAGTTGCAGAAGCCTTATAATTTATTGCAATGGGTGCTTTAAGTTCCAGGTTTCAATTGTCTGATGTATAAAGAATTATATTTCTCTGTTAGCTCATTAATGTCGTTTATTTTTTTAAAAAGATATCATAAATATAGCGTCATAACTTTGACAGTAAGTGTTAGCTTTTTAAATTTAATCCTGTCTAGGAAAGCCATTATAGTGAAAGCCATCACGTTTTTGACAATTTAGGTGGAGTCCCGGACCCTAATACGGGCTTACAACCAGATAGAAATAATATTAAATAAAACAAAGAAACTTCAAACAAACATGATCTACTGAAACTGAAACCATCGATTAACCTCGAATCCGTTCTACATGCTAGTGGACATAACCTCGGAGAGATCGCGTGCTGGAGCGCACACGTATATTGCGCAAGCGGCGTACTGCTTCGTTGAACAAGCAGGCCGCGCCTGAATCACTTCCTCTGTGTGTACATACGTCCTCGCCGCAAATATGATGTGCATCACTTGTGGCTATGTTATTTGTACCTGCTGAAAAATGTATTAAAAAATTACATTGGGCAGTTACAAGTTGTTTATGCATACGTCTATCCCTTCGAATGTATCATATTGTGCAAGACTCTAGCTACTAATGGCACGAATATATTTTTGGTAGTCTTGATGGCGCAGTTTGAGTACATAGACTTGTAGTACAAGATTTGTTATGATTACAAGTCTGCGTAGTATGCTTAAAGATTATTAATGCAAGTTTGTAAAGTAACAAACAAGAACGTTCACAACAGAATTTACAGGAAAAGTGTAATTTTTCGTGTTTTTGAAAGCCTATACAGTCGTTGGAAATTGTTGTCACAAATTATGTGGTCAACGACAGGGCACTCTGAATAAGTTGAAATATATAGGATATTTGATAATTTTTATTTGCCAGTAATTGTAAAAGTTGTGAAAGACAGATTACGTATTTCACGTAGCTTCCCGTGAGATACAAACCAGTTCGCAATCTGTTATTCTGGAAACAGACTCAAATAACGCCGCGGACAAGTCATTTATAAAGAGGCTGTACTCAACTAGTACCAAACAGAACAGCACAAGCTCGCGACGAAATCCGCGATGTATCATTGCTTTTACTTGTAGCATCCGCAGGGGCGTTACACGGTTCGAATCCCGCGCCGCACATCGAATTACTTAATAAATTATCGTTCTTGTAACATACTATAAATATTTTATTTACAACTTTAACAATTAACACTTAAGGTTCAGTTTGTAATAAAGACGTATTTAATGCTAGCTAGGCGGATTGTCCTGTCATTATATTTAGAGGCCTGATGGTTGAGGATGCGATTTCATATGCCACCGTTTTTAAAGCCAATCATTTTGAAATAATCGTGTGATATGTATTTCCGTTAACTAAAGCGGATTTTGTCAGGGTTTTGAATTGACGGTGATTAACTTGTATTGCTTAGCATTGTCATATCTATTCTGTTGATTAAATAGTGGTATTGGAGCGTGAATAGACCACTCACAAGGTAGACCGTGACTTTATAGGGGTGGCAGGCAACTGATGAATGAGAGAGGCTCACGTGCGTACAAGGTAGCAAAAATTGAAGAAGGGCTTTATCTAACAGTGGACCTGGTGAAGTCTTTCGTTTGATATGATGATGATGACAATGTATACAACTACGGCAGAACTTTGCTTTATTTTATTTTATTTAAGATAACAAACAATTACGTAATGTGTAAATTCTAAAAAAGAGTTTCTAAAAAAACATAAATGTAATCACGCAACCAGCACTGTTAACTACAATAACATAAAAATATGAAAGAACTAAACTAGTGACAAGCAACTATAGCAAAATGGTATCGTTTAATACAGTTATGTGCATTAAGTTCAACTAAATATCGTACAATAAGTTTTTTCACAATGTAAGTGTGTTATAAATGTGTAAGCATTAATAAAGATAAAAAAATATCATTGATTAATTTATTCAAATTTGATTATAATTTCTATTTGCTTGTTTTAACATGATTGGGGAAATATCCTACAAGTAGGTACCCTCTTGAATATCAACGTTAAATGATCGCACGTTTACGTTTCGTTCAGTGAGTGAACGAGGTAAGAGTTACTTAACGATGAAGTCTACTTCAGTAGTTCTATATTTAATCTTTAGCGAGACTTAACATATTACAATAAATTAAGAGAAAGATTTTTAAATTCTATTAATATAAATGCGAAAGTTTGTGTGTGTATGTGTGTGTGTGTGTTTGTTGAGACGGACATAGGCTTTTTTGCCCAAAAATCGGTCTGATTCCTGAGGGATACAACAAAATATGGCGAAGCCGTGGGGCGCAGCTAGTATTGTTATAATATTTGAATTAGCTTATGTTTCACAATAGTCTAGTATTGCCTGTTGTCGCCTCAGTGCCTCTGAAAGAGGTCCGGAGTAAGCATAGGTATTTTTCTATGGCAAGGTATATTGAAATGTTGTTGGTGCTACATTCCTACCTGAATTTCAAAGAACTTAAAACACCGTTATCTATTGGTATCTTTTTCTAGTAGTAAAAAGACCTAGAATATGTCTTCTGCGGAATAAGTCTTCTGCAAACTACTCCTGAAAGGTGAAAAATCTCCCTACATTTTGATTAGGTCGTAACGGCCTGACTTACATAATGGAAGATAGTCTTGTCCTTCTTATTATTAAATTCGATGTTAGTTAAGTAGAGATTAAAAGCTAAATAATTTTCATAGATGAACCGAACAGGATACGTGAAATCGTGCCTATAATAGCTTTGATTAGATACCTATGTATTTATAGGTAATTATCACGCACCAATGATATATAGATAACTCATCCTTATTCTTTGTTTTATTCAAGCCAAGGATCATCCTGCACGATACGCTCCACTTATCATATGGATCTTTAGCCGCTGCCATTTTGTAAATCGAGAGTTTAACATTAAAATGGCGATTATATTATCATAATTTACCCATTTAATTGTTTCTTAGATGAGGATTTTAATGTTGATATATGAATAAATATTAAGTTTTTATTGTGATGTATGAATTTGTACAAGATTATATTTGGCAATTACATTTTAAAATAGTATTTTATGTTTCAATTTGAAAAGGTGCTGTGATTATGTAGAAATAAGTTTTTAACTGTAGCTTAGTTAGAACGGTCGCCCAGCGGTCATTATAAAACAGTATAATTTTAAGAAATTATTAGTAGATAAAGAGTCTATTTGTTATCATGGTGAAACGGTAGTACGATGACGTTTTGAGATCTTGTGAATTCTATTCCGTTTTTTACAGAAAATCTTATCGCAACTTGTACTACAACTAAATGATCTTAAACTGCGTACCTATTTAGCTTTATTATCTTTTCAGCAGTAAAACCGTTAATGGCGCAATAATAAATATGTAAAAAGGAAATATTAGTTAATGACAATATACACGATATTGGAAGAAAAAAACTTGAATATAACAATGAGTTCCGGCCGGATGTAAAGTCTGGTAGCACGCAGGTTTGCTTAACTGTCCGTAGTCAACGAAAGTGTTATGTATTAACTATAGCATGTTGATTGAACGGCTATTGATCGGCCGTCATGCTTTGTAGAATATGCATTGTCGATTACAGTAACTCGTCCTGGAGGTTTTTCAGAGACATATCTAGGTTTAACTAATAGTTATGTAAGTACCTTAAACACAAGGTGGGTTCATAACTAAGCAAGTATCGTGACACATTATGTGTCACTATTTCAAAAGATATACATATGTTTCAAATTTCCCACTTTCCTCTTTCCTCACCTCCCTCATTCCCTTCCCTTAACCTCATTCCCAGCCGCCATAGTGGAGACCACCATACCAGCAGTTTAAAAAGATGGCTTTTAGTATGGTGGCCACCACTTCTGGATTCCACTGACTGCTTACCGTCATGCGGGGTGGAGTCACTTTGGTAGGCAAATATAAAAAAAAAATGTATAGGTGCAAAAATAAATTTAACTTTTTTTTTTTAAATTTAATTATCAAACTGTGTAAGCTTTTGAGTTTAATGAATAGTGGTTATTATTAAACAACTTCTAGGTATTAAAACTCTCATGTAAACTCATGTATCTTGCGATCTACTCTGTTCTAACCGCAATACTAATACTAAAGGTATTAGAACACATTTATTTACTTGTAGTTCTTAGCATTTATCTTGTTTTAGAATTCATTTATGCGTGGCGTTTTGTGGTATTAGAACGGAATAGATCTATCTCGCTAGCCTTTTCATATTTATATCCTAGTCATAAAACTGAATGTAGACAAGTTTAAAAAGAAAATATATCATCTTATCGCTGTCACCAAACCGCATGCTACATTTAGTGGCTTTCCTTTGAGATGTCCTACAGTCTGTAGGTGACGTCACCTGTTGATAACCTTACATGACTTTTTTAAAGTTTTTGATTACTGTAAAGTATTTTAAACTGAAATACTTTTTGTTATTATGTCAGTAATCTTCTCTTCTTATAACCCTTTGATATTCTCAACCAAATTAATGAAGTCATTTAATCCGTTATAAAATGTCCGATATAAAGTACTTGAAACCAATGTGCGTCACATGCCACAAAAAGTACACAGCTTGTCGGCGTGTCTATAATTTTGTTAGCAAGTGTAACGATACTTTGGTAGTGTTCAGTGTCGTGTGCAAGTGTAGCCAAAAATATTTTTAATCTAAACAAAATACGGTGCTCTTCAAAATAAATATGTCGGTCGATGTTTAAGAAGTGTGTACATTATTATGTAAGTGAGGTTTTGTGCAAAATGATTTTTTTTGTTAAATTGTGGTTATTATCTATGTAAATTATACTTAAAGTAATATCATAATTAAAACATCCTACAATGTTTACGTTTATTGGTGTAAGACGGTTATAGTCAAATGAAAATAAATTGTATTATTGTAACATTAGATATGCTTATCAATTAGCAAATAATGAAATATATTTTAATATAAACAATAAAAATACCTAATTTTGTGCTAATAATTGCAACAAAACTAAATTTAGTTCCACAAAATCAAAACAGATGGCGCTACTAGTGTCATTAAATCGCTATTATAATTTTACATCCAACCCAAATTCATACTTATTTAAATCATGTAAATGTTATTTGTGTAAATTAATATTTTAAGAAAGAAAATCATTGATAAATAATAAGAAACAGTTTCTGAAATAAAATAACTGGTACCTACTTAATTAGTAATATTAGGTAGGTACCAAGTTACTGCAGTGTTAACTACGAACCAAAAGACGCGGAATAGGCATGTTAATTAGTAATACAAGTATAGTATAAACCAAAACGGACATAACTCTTGTGTCCTTTTTTAATAAGGTTACGATATGTATCAAAGGTAGGAAAAACCTTTGAAATTTTAATTAGAAGTGCCTTGTGCAAACTTCCTTTTATATAGAAATAAGTAAGTAAGCAATAGTAAGCTATCTACTTAAAATTGTGGATTCAAACGAAGTACGAAAGTGATATCATTACCTACGTAATTTTAATGTTTTCTTGTAGTTTTACATACAGATACAGAGGAAAAAGTATCGTGAGGAAAACAAGACAATCCCATGCACACCAGTCAAGTTTAACAGTGAATGTCTCTTATGTACATCGAGTTATGACATAAAGGAGTCCCATGTACTGCTATATGTCCCATGTATGTATGACAGTAGCTTACTGTCATACATACCTACAGTTCCACAGTTACACCTTTAGGACCCAAATTTAACCAAAAGTAAAACGAATTAGATATTTTAAATATTCACATCCCCAAAGCGCGAGACAATTTTAATCTGTGTGGTCATGAGTTATATATATTTATAAAGAAAACAAAAATATTCAAGACAACAAAACACAGTTTAAAAGACTCCGAAATAACTACGGCTTAACTAAAAGATAAAATAAGAAAGCGCCAGTATGTAATAGTCTTAAGCCGATATAAAAATCAACGTTGACCAGAGGCGATTACTTAGGACAAAAAGAGAGCGTGTTTATGTTGCGTACCGCGAAACGGAGAGTATAATATGGGTGACTGTAGTGTGGTCGAAGATAGGAGGGAACAGCGGTTTTAGAAGTATAGCTGTTATTTAATTGCTGATATTAGTAAGTACATGTAGGTTTTTCTTAAACATTTACAATTCTAATCGTGGTAGCCATGGAAAATACCTTTCTTTGAAAAAGGTCTAACGTAAATTAAGACTCAAAAGTTAATCGATAGGTAATAATTGTAGACAATGCAAATCATTGTATGTACGATTGTACGAACCTAAAAGCTTTGTTAAAGGTTTGAAGAAATTTTTTACATGCATTGAAACAAAGGTTTTAAAATACTACTTACAATTCATTGCAGAATTAAATCGTAAATTTTCCTTAACTTTTGGCGTACCTAATTGATATTTTCATACAAAATATTGGTGCTTCTTGTTGCCAAAATGCCATAACACACTTATCTTCTACTAAACATTAAAAAACTGACTCTTATTTAGGTCATACGATGCCAAAATCAACAAACAGTAATTGTTTTCTAGACGGCAATCTTAATTTATTACATCGACCATTCGACGTCCCCAAAATTGAATCGCCCTCTCTTACACTTCAAACCACACCTCAAAAAAGTGATGTTTACGCAGCTCGCTCAGTGCGATAGTCGGGGAATTGTAACTGTTTCCGAGATCGAGAATAATCGGGCCGTGCGATATGACGCCGACCAGATGATAAAACATAAGCTGACTGTTATCACTTGTGAATGAGCTTCACTATTTTGATGCTGACTTACATCCCCGTTTGTTTGGGTGTATTATGCAAGAGTCTGAGAATTTGCGTCATTAGGCAAAGATCTATGCTAGATTTTTTAATAAATTTGGATCAGATCGTCTGAAAACACACATTTAAGAGAAAAATGCAGTCATATCGTCATTACTTTGCTGTTGCTGTAAGTAGACCGTTCCAACAAGAATTTTGTCCCTGGCAACATGTAGGTACCCCCCAGTTTCTGAAAGGCTGATCAACGAAAAATTTACTAATCACCTGTTAAATCTCATGTAAAGTAACAATTGGGTTGCTAAAAGCATGGATAATTAGTTTAATTTGATCTACTTAGTAGGTAATTAGATCAAATTAAACTAATTATCCATGCTTTTAGGTACTTCACATGAGAATTATCAGATGATTAGTTAATTTTTCGTTGATCAGCCTTTCAGAAACTAAATAAATAAATATTACCACAACAACCACACAACGCCATCAAAACCCAAAGTAAGCATATAACGGGTGGCGCAAAAGTAAAGACCCTATTTGGTTCAGCTATAACATTTTTTCTAAATTAGAAAACTAGATTTAGATTTTTTTAAATGTATATTTGTGCCATTAAATTTCGTACCATTAGGATTTAAAGATGATGTCTTTTAAATGGTGACCTCCAGAGTTGATACACATTTGAGCCCTATTTATGACATTTTGCATAACTTGCCGTAACACTTCCTGCGATATGTTCGTTATTTCTTGACGAATGTTTTCTTTTAGAGCTGCGAGAGTCTGTGGCTTGTTCACATACACCCGAGATTTCAAAAAACCCCAAAGAAAGAAGTCTGGACTGGTCAGATCGGGTGATCTTGCAGGCCAAGGCAAATCGCCAAAACGAGAGATAACTCGGCCTGGAAAAGCGTCCCTCACTAAGTCCATAGTGTCGCGCGCTGTGTGTGCCGTAGCGCCGTCTTGTTGAAACCAGATGTGCTCCAGCCCCAATTCGTCCAAACTGGGTATCAAAAACTCACGTAACATGGTTCTGTAGCGTTCTCCAGTGACAGTAATCGCATTGCCTCCAGCGTCTTCGAAAAAATAGGGTCCGATCACTCTGTCAACACAGATGCCACACCATACAGTAACTTTTAGTGGGTGTAGAGGTGTTTCTTGAATAATGCGCGGATTATCAGTGCCCCAGAACCGAGTATTCTGCTTATTGACATGCCCTGAGAGATGGAAATGGAAACGCAGGAAGTGTTACGGCAAGTTATACAAAATGTCATAAATAGGGCTCAAATGTGTATCAACTCTGGAGGTCACCATTTAAAAGACATCATCTTTAAATCCTAATGGTACGAAATTTAATGGCACAAATATACATTTAAAAAAATCTAAATCTAGTTTTCTAATTTAGAAAAAATGTTATAGCTGAACCAAATAGGGTCTTTACTTTTGCGCCACCCGTTATAATTGCTTGTGATAATATGGGTTCTAGAATGCGGATAAACATAGTTATATACTCTTTTTTTGTAAATACACACATATTATACATAGAAACACCCAGACCAATGCAAATAGCCATGTTCATGCACACAAATGTTTGCGCTGAGCGGGAATCGAACCCGCGACCTCTGCATGGCAGTCCATACACAGTACCACCGAACCACACAGATTGTCAAGAAACTGGGTGTTAGTGTTTTCTTTATTTTTAATATAGTCGTAAAAGTACCTGGAGACATTAGGTCACAGCTGACCACGCCCCTGACACCTTATACTAATGATAAGGTTAGAGGATAAACAGTGATTACCACTATTGCTCAGCTCAGCAGATTCTTTGGTTCTTTTTTTATGAAAAATTATACTGAAGTCGTCCGTTATGCTTACACTGAACCTAGAAGGTGACTTGTTACTGTAAACATTTGGTTGATAATTCAGAGATCATTCGGAATGTTACTCACTAAAATAAAAATGAGCTTCTGAGAATCAATTACTCAGTTCTCTAGTGATCTGATTGATTGATTTACAATCATAGCTAAATGGAAAGTCTTAAGGTAATCTATGAAGACATCTTGTGTGGGGTAAGAAGTAAGAAAATTGATGATGCCAACGACTATATATGACTAGCATACATTCTGGGCGTATTTATTAATCTACTAAAAGACAACTTGCGTACTACGTCTTAAAGAGAGCTTCACAAACAGCTTTCATTTAGACATGAAACTAATATAGTACTAATGTAGATCACACAAATAAGCCTTCCAGGGAGGAATTAAACTAACAATAGTTACTTATATTAAAGATAATTTAGCAATAGACTACGTAAGCGTACTAAATAATACGAAAAATCAATAAAAGCTATTCTAGTATTGTGTAATAAAGGAAGTAATACCCACAACAAATAAACCAAAACCTAGCCACCTGAAACAAAAATCGTATTTCTACTCTTGTGATGGTAAAACGCAAGTGTAGGTACATTTTCACTTAAAATCACATAAACCTAAATTTTAAAAACAACTGTTTCAACCGCCATGTTTATTCATTCAAACTCAATTCAAAATGTTTTCAATTATAGAACAATGATTTATTGACACAAACGGTTAAGTATTTTTATTGATGTGAGTGTAGTTTTTTAAAACGTTCACAGATGGCGTTAGCAGTGGTGTCTGTAAAATTGTTATTACTTTTGACTTTACGTTTAGATAACATACTTAATTGTTTTAATGTGTTTTGTTACTGCTAGTGTACTTAATTACAAATAATAATGTTATTGTGATTAGTATACGTATTAAGTAAAGCTCGTTAGATAATATTTTTGTAAAAATAAATTAATTGCGTAAAATATTCGTTCAAATTTTTAAAGACTCGTTTTAGTAACTGAGTTCTATGTGGTACTTTACAAACATACAATTATCGGTCACAAAGTACAAACTAACTCGGAAATTCTTATGAATCACACAAATTTTGTTCTGTGTGGATAACGAATCCGACACTTTCGTAACAAAGCAGTTGTACTTACCTACGCACTTCCACTGCGCTATCAAGGTAGATAATACTATGATGAAGTAAGTGGACAAATGAAAAGAAAAACCCCGCTGAAGGCAAAAGGAAAGTAGGTAATCCTAACATTATTTTATCAACACAGTCAAAATTGAATTTAATTCTTCATGTTAATTCATGTTATTCACAATTAATATTATTCAACAATAATATTAGAATTATTAAAATAATAATAATACCACAATAACCATACGTGGGATATGGCAGTTCGTACACAGTACCATCAAACTACAGAGTTAGTCAAGTTCAAAATTTTAACGAAGTTTTGATCTTTATACCTACTTACCTACTTATCTGTGAACGATAAATGAGAAATAAATATATAATTGCATCCATCTTGATTCAATAATCAAACTAATACATGCAGTCAAATGTTAATACACAGTATTAACATTTGACTGCACCGTTGGTCTAGTGGTTAGTATAACTGACTGCGACGCCGGGTGTCGTGGGTTCTTTTCCCGCGAAAGGCAAATATTTGTGTGATGAACATTTAATTTTGTATTTGTCTTTAGTCTGGGTGTCTAAGTATGTATTTATAAAAAAGAAGTATGTATAATGTAATTAATGTATTATATTTCAGTTATAGTACTATACTAGTACCCATAACACAAGCTCTGCTTAGCTTGGGACTAGATGACGGTGTGTGAAAGTGTCCACATATTATTATTTTTATTTATTACCACACCTGCTCAAGGCGGATTACCAATTTCAGAATTATTTATTTTTTATACTTAATCACAAAAAAATATTTCCATAAGTCAGAAACGTCCAAGAAAGTACTGGCGGAAAGTACCTACTGTTTGAGTTTCTATTTTTGACAAAGTCCCATTGATTTTTGCTCGGTTTCGAACCCACATCCTCGAGTATAGGAGGCAGGTAACTTAACCAATAGGCCATCGCAAAACTAAGATGGCGATTATGATGTCTATATAAATATTATCAAAAAGTATTACGCTTCTGATTCTAGAACCAATTTAATTGTTGGTTTAGTAGGTACTAATGCCATCGTGTTAGTGTAAGTATAACAGGTATAGGTAGCTTATGAAACATAATTATGTGAATACTGTACTCCTCTCTTTGCATTCTGAAAGGTTTGAATACTTCAACAATAACACATTTTCCCAAATATAAAGTAAGGTCTTAATGCCGAAAGTAGATATCATGTATGATATGTCGTAATGCGGCAAAAGTAAACTAGTAGTACTTACTTAAAATCTTGTCTTCTCGTTCAGTTGTTGTAAATTAGTCATAATTCTTAACAACTTTGCTATCTAATTTAGCCGAAAGATGAAATTAAGTTTGTATGTATTATAGAAGGGACTTACTATATTTTAGGTAAGTATGTAATTTTGCAGCATTCATCCATTTCATCAAAACAAAAACAGGTCATTGTTGTTTTTAATTGAGATTCGTTGCTATTTGGTTTCAAGTTTATTGTACCTAAATATAGACTGTATAGGTTGGTACTAAGATACGTACCTATAGGTTGATTGTACTTGCATTCTTAATTAGCAGTCAACATTTCTAACTTTATCAGGAGATTCTTTAGTCGTAAACATTTAATGAGTCCCGATGTAGTCGACTAGTAGTCTATATTTATACGCGGAACTTAGCGAGCGGCATGCAACCGTGATGTGCTCGTGTATGGTTATGTGCAATACACGGACTTAGCGTATGTGTCTAGTTACGTAACGTCATGCGATGCTTTAGTTCTCCAGTGTTTACAGTGGTCGGTGCGAGCGTGAGTGTCGCCTGTCCCCACCGAGCATCGATCCGCTCCGCCCAGCGCTCGCTCCTCCCACCTGCGGCCGACGGCCCCCGCCGCTCGCCCCGCGCTCGCCCCCGCGCCGCCCTCACACCCCCGCACCGCTGGCCTTTGTCGCGCGCCGCCCGCGCGCGGTCACCTGTGTCGCACGTCCTCAGTCGCAAAGCGGCCGCGTCGCGCGCCACCCGCTTCGCACTACGCGCGCTATATTATGACAGTGACGTGATGGAAGGCAAAGAGTTCGGTGCTGTTCCCGGCTTGCCGGCCGGCCTGGACTATTTTATGATGCCGCGAGTCAGTCAACCCGCGCCTCAGTTTGATTTCCGTAAGCTCGGCGCCAGCTTCAGTGGTCGAGATGACGACAAGAGTGAAGATCACCGATCGCCCGAATACCCGCCGGATAGGCGCGACCCGCCGCCGGCGCCCTGGCCTCTCGGCCTCGGCGTCCAGTTCGTCAACCCCGCGACCGGCAAGAAGAGAGTTCAGTGCAACGTTTGTCTCAAGACTTTCTGCGATAAAGGAGCCTTAAAAATTCATTTTTCGGCGGTGCACCTGAGAGAGATGCATAAGTGTACAGTGGAAGGATGTACTATGATGTTTAGTTCACGAAGATCGAGAAACCGGCACAGTGCTAACCCTAATCCGAAGCTGCATTCGCCACACGTGAGACGCAAGATATCAGCACACGACGGTCGGTCTGCTCAGCCGTTCCCACTACTGCCAGCATTGGCAAGATTGCCAATCCCTCCACCCGGACTCCTGCCACCAGAGCTAGCTGCTAGACTGCCACCTCCCTTAACGGGTCCTCCAGGGCCTACACCTCTGCCACCGCGTGTGCCCCTCGATGACCTTCGCAACTTCAGTGAAATAGAGAAAATGTACAGAAAAATGCCACCGCATGAAGAGCCTCATCGTAGTGTTTTAGATCTTGCCAAACCCCTAATTGTGCATGAAGATGAGTCCAATAATTGTAGTGAAATTAATGATGATATTTCTGATGATGAAAATAAAGATAAATCTGATGAGTGTACCGAATCACCGGTAGTTGAAAGGCTGAACTATGAAGACGAGCCTGAGGATTTGAGTGTTAATAAAAACAGAGACGATATAAAACCCCCTGTTGTTAAACCCGATAGTGTTAGTCGTACAAATCCCACCGCCTCAGATGATAAGACTTCGTCTCTCGTTCCTAATAAACGTAAGAGAAAAAGTGGTAACCCCACGCGCTGTTCGCAAAATAACGAATACACTGTATCTGACGAAGAATATCAAGCTGATTTATTTAGAAACCTGTCGACTCCCGGCTCGAGTCGTGCCGATGAAGAACCGTTATCACTTAAGAAACAGAAGCCTGAAAATTTGGAGTCCTTTCAGAACGGTGAGGAAGTTACTGTAGATTCGGAATCGGTAACACGAGTGAAAGCAGAAAGTGAATCGGACGATGAATCGTGTGCCCCTAGCGTAGTCCGCGAAGGTTTAAGATTACGTTCAGATCTTTATACGCCAAGCGATAGTGGGAGCGACTTGCACGCCCTGGAAGAGCGGCTAGCAAGGGCGCGGTCGCCGTCAGCTAGTAGTGATAGAACAGATGAAAGGCCAGATATCAACGACTTAGAAATTCCAATTGACGATGAGAACCCAGACCGATGTACTGCCTGTGGCAAAATATTTCAAAACCATTTCACACTGCGAATGCATTTCAGAAACGATCATTTAAAATTATTTCACCCCTGCGAAGTAAATGGTTGTGACGCCGCCTTCCCTTCTCGGCGAAGTCGAGACAGACACAGTTCGAACGTTGACCTACATCGGCGGTTGTTATCGACAGGCTCCTTAGATGCACGGGAGCAAAGACCTGCGTTTGAGGTAAACGCTGAACTTCTAAATAAATTATACGCCGACATTAAAGGGCTAGCGTCGACACTAGAAAGTCTTCGATACGGCGGCAATGAAGAAGCGTCACAACTGCCGAGCTACGTGACGGAAACTATGAAGTTCTACAGTCGGAACTTAAGTGCACTGCAAGCGGGGATATTTCCCCAGCTCGGCGATCGGGGGTTTTTTCCAACGCCATTTTTAATGGGTAATGGTGTGCCCGCTGCTGGCGGTCCATACGGTGCTCCGGCAGGTGCACAGTCAGCGCGAGAGTCACTATCTCCGCTGTCAGCGTCGTCACCGCCAGTGATCTCACCGGGACGACTAGACGCGGCGCACGCGCGTCCCCGTGACGACGCCAACCTGCTTTTTCGCGAGAGCTCCGAGTCGTTCAAGAAGATGACATCGCTGTGCGAGCGCCAGGAACAACTGTACCAGCACCACGTGCCGGTGTCATGACGCCCGCGCCACCAGTCGCGCTTGCCTTGGTGATACCTCACGTCTTGAAGCGACACAGACTCTGTATATTTAATTGTTAATAATTTTAATTGTGTTAATTCTATTTCGTATTTCGTTTTTGTATTTTCTTGTGATATTTAGACAAATATATCGTAATTATCGATCCCACGAACTCTAAGTTAATAGGGATAGCGGCTTGGGTGTGGAATTGGCGTTTGTGAAGCAAAGTGCAATATGGACTCGAATATTATAAATATTAATGGACTTGGCGTACGACATGATATCGTGTAGAGTAATCGTAATCGATGTTGAGAGTAAACGTTATAATGATCAGCTTCATTTATTGTTCTGGCGCAATAAACTCATTGAGGAAAAATATACAATTGTTTTTATTTGTGTGGTGAGTCGAACAGAAATATTGACGAGATAATCTGGTTACGGGTACTTAATAGTGGCGGCAGTCGGCGGGAACAGTGCCTACTCGACTGGAAACATAATCACCAGCTGCTTACGCACTTTTTGTGCCGTCTGCCGTCGACGATAACAATACACGACCGAGTAAAGTTCATTTTATAGTTTGATTGGTTAATTGACTATACCTTTATCTAATTCTACATTTCACACGGATTGGTTTCTTGTTACGAGCTAACACAATAAAGATATGATAATTTTAGCATTCAATTTGTATCTATGAATAAATCAATAAACTAGTTTCTTTAATGACAGACATCAAAATTTACAGTAGCTATTTGAATATATTATAATGTTTTATATTATTATTAATAGCAGAGAAAGTATAATATGGCTCGGCGTATATTTGAGAAATAGCTGAAATAGTAATAATTCATTTCATACCTGTTTTATTTACAACACCCCTTATTTTTTAATAAAAGTAACACATTTTAACTGTAATAACTTGCTGCTAAATATTTATAAAATGCCATTAGTTTATTGAAAAATAATTGTTCGTAAATTTTGCAGTCAAATTGATCAAAGAGTACATTATTTATTAAAAGATGGTAAATATATACTTATTTTTAATATTATAAAATAACTAATAATGTATTACACCACAAATTGGACTTAATTATACGAGAATTTAAACGTGTTTCAAAAATTAATTACCTTTTAAATAACATAGATATCTCTAATATAAAAGCGAAAGGTGACTCACTCCCTTGCTCACTCATCACGAAATCTCAGAAACTACAAGTGCTAGGGGTCTCAAATTTTGCATGGGGGTTCCTTTTAGGACGTAGGTGCTCACTAAACGGGATTTTGCGAAATTCATCTATTATAAAAGACATGAAATTATATTATCATCAATAGTTATTTTTAAAATATTTTCTGCAGCAGATAAATAATAAATATAGGAAAATAATTATTTTGAAATTCAATTTAGTAATAAGTAGAAATTTAACAAGATTATTAGATACTGAAAAAATAAGACTAAAGCAAATTATGGATTAATATTTTATAATGATATATTATTTTAAATACTTAATAATTGACATATTCTACAATTAGGTAAGAAAGTACATTATAATAATGTAACAAAGTTTTTTCTTCTATTAAAGTACTCCATTGCATTAGTACCTTGTTTATAAATGATTGACAAAGAAAATCATTTAAAATGTTATTTATTATTTACGCAGTTTATTGGCATGTGTTTAAAGTTTAGAACACACTAGTTACGACAAAATCGCATTTAAGGTGCCTAACATTTAAATTTTTCTGAAATAATATATACAAATAACTTTAAATTTAGGGCCAAAATCCAAAGCCAAATTAGTTTAAGTTAATCTGACAATAGATATATATTAGAAATTTGAGAATCTTATAAGACAGTTAAAATCCGATTAATAATTACTTACTAGTATTTAGAAATCTGATATAAACAACTATTCATTAGAAAATCAGATTTAGTAATTTACTAAAATTAAAAGGTCTTATTTCTATTTATAGAATAACCGTCTCATCCGATATTATTTCATACTAATAAAGTGTACAGAGTTAGGTTGCAAAATAAATTTGCTGATACATCTTAAAGTTTAATTATGAATAGGGATCTGGTGAAATTCTGACAAGATATTCTTAAGCTCATACAAGAATGTACTTGAAAACAATCTATATTTAGGGAAAATTGTCTATCATAGTTTCAACCAAAATACAAGTACTGCTAAACACAGGCCTCTGAATATATTTGGTTAAGTATTTTCCGTAATCACCTTGTCAGGGGAATCGGTGATCGCAGCAGCCACAGTATCATCACCAGTTGGATCCTCCTGTGCTTGAAGATGTTCCTGCCGCATTCGATGTGATGGTTTGACAACAAATATACGATTGAACTTACCAATACAATAGTACGGGCAATAAGTATACCTAAGTATACTCTTAAACTGCTATCTATAGATCACACACCTATTTGTATCGTAAGGAGAAGTACGTAAAAGAATACTAATGTAATAATATTTGCATTAGAACATAAAAGATTTAGTTTTCAGTGTGTTGATGATTATTCTCATCCTCATCCGTGATGACTTAATTATTATTACAAACATGATAGATACCTAATCTAAAAAGGACGTCAACCATCACAAGTCTAGTTGCGTTTTTCTCACACTATTGAAAATTGGAAATGTTAGTTCATTTTAGTTCTCAATACTAGAGGCGCTGTTAATATCTACGCCAAAATGTTACGCATCCCTGTAAGGTGGTCAGATAAGAATCGTCGTAACCTTTTCAATCTCTAGGTGTCGTAAAAGGCAACTAAGAATATTTATTAGCAAAATTCACGGGCAATTATTTTTCTAAACTAATGGCATTTTATGAATATTTAGCAGCAGGTAATTACAGTTAAAATGTGTTTTTAGAATTTTATTAAAAATAAGGTATTGTAAATGAAACAGGTATGAAATTAATTATTACTATTTCAGTTATTTCTCAAATAACTTTAGTCGCCATGTAAAAATATTGACAATTAATTCTACTCAAAACTAAATGTCAGGTAAAAATATTGCAAGAATGGATGATGTCATCTTCATAATAATACGTTGTTGAATAGAATGAAGGTGTTTCCCTGTCCAATAGTTGAAAAAGTTTTAAGTTATTTCTTGCTGTCACGATGTTGACATGGTAGTGTATACGACAGTAGCTTTAAGTATGGATTCTCTATAATAATTAATAACAATAATAATAAAAATATTTATTTCTCCATCACAAAATGAACATAATAAATAAATGTAGCAACAAATGTAATACAAAAATGTTGGCAATAAACACAATGATATGGAAACTAAAGCCATATATATCAAGACTCGTTATTGGCTTTGTTTAATCAATTACGTTGTTCTTTTTTAATATTAGGCTATGAAAATGACTCTAATCTGCCTGATAGTAAGCAGTTGGTAGGGCCAAAGTCGGCCAAAATTACTGTTAACATGTTAATAATAGTTAGGTTAAGTCGCATGCCTCTATAATAAACTATGGGTTACCTGAACAAATCTTGACATTAGGTTAGGCACTAATCACTCTCTAAGAACAAGTAGGGTCCAGAATTGAAGGCTACCATCCCAACAGCATTCATAGAGGCATTTATTATGAACGCTTTATTTAACGTCCATTGTGTGGCTGTTAATTAACCGATAAGTAGAAGAAGATATATACCCATATAAAAATACCGGTGACCAAAATTGGTATATGTGTGTGTGTGTGACCGAAATCGGAAACTGCCTTTTATTATGTGAAATTTAATGGAATAGGTGATCTAATACAATTACTGTATTATCATTTCGGTAAATAATTCATGATGCTGTTGAAATGCTTTTCCATTTTGCCTAGATGGCGTTAGGAACTCCTTGTGGATTACTATACAGTACTAAAGGTTTAAATAGAAGAAGCTCACACTTGAGTTAACTTGTTAAAATATTATTTATTTTGTTTTATTTGACATAATTTAGTTTTGACAAATAAAACAAAGCAAGATACTGGAAGCACTGTTGATTTTATACAATAATTAGTAATTGCCTACACAGTGGTAGAAGTTTAATTGTAATTCAGTATTGACACTTAGTTTCATTATTACTGAAGTCCTTTTATTAAATTATCTATAAATTTTGTACATAATTTTTATGTTTCGTTATTTAATTTTTATTTATTGCCGTAAGTAGTAATACACAAACTTAATATTAATGAACGTATCAAAACAAATATTATGTAGGTACTTATTTTTTCATTGAAATTTTTCTTTTTGCATTGCTTTATGAACTTTGATTATTAAAAAAATAACACTTCTACGAACGCGCAGTTGTAAAAATGTGTACTAAGTTTTGTTCACATCTGCACTTGTTTTTGTGGATGACCTGTTAACCTACCTCTGATGTTCATTAAAATCATATCAAAGCAATTTTTCTTATTAGCACGTAGATGCGTAAGTAGTATAATTAGCTACACGTGTTCTCAGTGGCTGCCTCATCGAAACCGTTATGTCTAGTATTGTGTTTTCGCTGCCCGTCCACGGCAATTATTTATAACATTCACAAATATTTGTTTTTATTAAGATTCTAAAGTGATTGACTTTACAAAAATACAAATACAAAGGTCACCTAGACAAAAGTATAATAAGTCAAAGTCAAATACATTTATTCATTTGGGTTAATAGAATTAACACTTATGAACGTTAAAAATTACAAAATGGCCAATTCGATGACGTAGGGGTAGGGTCATGAGAAGAACGGGCAATAAACTCAGGCCACTCTTTTAAATCGCCAGGTTATTAGAACTTTTGTAAGTTACAAGTTCTAGTAGCATTAAAAGTGACGCAAGCAATACACAACTCTATATGTAAGTAATTAGTAGTTTCTATGTTGTAATAATAATATAATAATAGTTTTAAGAAAAAGTTTCCAACTATTGAGTGGTAGGTACATAAGCAACAGTAGAGCAACAATTTTAGTTGCCACAGAAAGCGTGCATAGATTTTATTGAATCTAAATTATTTTATTTTAGTATTTTATAGTAATGAAGGCTGAGTTAATGTTTTAGAAGACTCAACAGATAAGTAGGTATAAAAATATATAAAGATTATTAAATTTTTGATGCATGTTTTTATAAATTCCTGCAAATATTAACGGTAGTTACGTTATATTCATATCTATAAATAACACCTACTATTAAACTTCATTTTATATATAATTCCTAAGTGGGCACAGTATTAATAAACACGATACAGGTGTTATGTTTTGTAAGTACTTCCTGAAATCTGTTTTTGTACAGTTTGTAAGTTAAGTATGCGTATTGGTCGCAAAGAACTTCGTAATTATGGTACTTATGTGCAATGCCTCTTTATTTCTTCTAGCCTCAAGATTATTGCTGACTGTGTGTTTGCGATCAAAATAATCTAAAGAACTTCTAAAATCCATGAGTAAACGATTGATGGAGTCTTCTGGTAATTTAAAAAAGTATTTATGTAATTCGAAACTGCTATTATCCTTGTGATAATCTCTTCATACTGTCTTCAGATACACCTATTTTGTTGTTCTCTGCATCACCCGTAATGGTTGACTGGTAGAGAATGCCTCAGGCATTAAGTCCGCCAATATACTTTGTATATGAAGTTTTTAATAATAATAATAATAATAATATTGTTTATTATTTATTAATAATTTATTTGGTGTCACTGATACATGATTTTGTACAGGTGTGACTCTGAAAGGTCTCAGAAGTTCGTACGACTGCCAGAGGGTGCAAGCTTGATTCCTTGAGGTATTAAAAATTTGTGTGATCTATTATTATTTGTGGCTGTTAATTGAATGCTTGTAAAGCACTTTGCGACAAAGGTCTTGTTCTTTAGTGTCTAATGCCCTAGTAATATTAAAAAAGTAATTAAAATCTTTGCCTTCAAATTTGAACTTAATTTAATTTTAAAAAATTGGGCTCAATACAGAAACGTGTTCCAAATATAAAGCTTTGATGTCAATTGTTTTGCTTAACGCGTTGAACGAATCGGTTTGAAGAATATAAGAAGTCGGTTGTTCAACATATTTAATTAGAGAAGGCTTTTTTATATTTGAGCCTGCTTTGATTAATGATGTTCAAATGAATCTTTGGTATTTTGTCATCACGCGTTCAAACCGTAATTAATAAGCGTCGTTTTTTAAATAATTAGCTGTGTGTACTTTGACATTTACTTTAAAATATCGATAAAACACATTAGCCTAATTGTTTTTTTTAATGCTCACATAAATGGAAAAGGAGATTGTTTGGATTAGAGATTATTGCTGTTAACATCACCATGTTGGCCCATCCTTGCTAAATATTCATTACTCATTTCAGTCATTTTGTAATTAAAGATTCATCACGATGTTTTCTTCAACATATTTCAGCAAGGATCAAGATGAGTTTTAAAAGTAAATATGAAATAAATTATCTGACACTAAGTACGCCCAAAGGTACGAACATTTACGGATCACGCAACGTTTTGCCCTGCATGGGGATCGAATCTACAGCAGATTCAGCGTCGCTTACCAATGCGTCTAGGCACGGAAAAATTAAAATATAATATAATATTTTAATACGATTGGTTGTGTGCCGACTGAGACGATTGTCATGACGTGGTCATGACTTACGCATGAGCCATCAGAAGAACAACATTCTTATTTATTTTCGGATATGGATTGATGTTATTTTTTGTGACTCTTACGCATGTAGGTATTATTTAATAAACATAGAAATTATAAAAAAAGGTATTGCTTGCCCAAAGTCGTTTTTTCTGTCATTTTATGTAATTTAATAGTATAAGTGTAAGCCCGTGTTTTTTAACCAGATTATGATAAGTGACCATTTTACTGAAAATATATACCTACATAGATAAAGAGTGTTATGCTTAGTAGAATTCTTCTGAAGCTATCTATATCTTTTAGTAATACATAGATCATTGGTTTCTAACGTACATGAAAGTACTAAACTCCTACAGAATATCGGCGTATAGTTATAATTTTACGTCTTTTTTTGAGTGAGTGAGAATCGGAGACACATTCTTCGGTCTCCTCTATTTTCCTTCTTCCTCATTTCGTTTTTTGCTATGGCTTTTTTGTGTTTTCTTAGCTTTTCTTTAGTCATGACTGTAGGTTACGGTAACCACTGATTATTCAACTATATGCTTGTTTGTATAAGTTGTATAATATCAAAACAGTGGTTGTATTAAACCCTATACTGCCCCAATGAAAACTCCCATAATTTGTCATACAACACAAACAACATTAAACAGTAAACTAGGGTTCGCCCTTACCGCATAGTTTGTCAAACCTAAATTAATAAACTAACTTGTGCCCCGCGGCGCTGTCTGCTAACTGAAATATTAAGATCTTGTGTATTTGTGTTTTGCTAATTGAAACTGTTATTATTAAATAATTTCTGGGAATTTTGTTATGTATGCATTGTTAGTTGTGATGGTATTTGCTCGCCTTTTTTAGACGAGGATGTGGGTTCGGAACGAGGTAAGTAACAAAGTGACTTTAAAATCATGATTTCCTAAGTTTTACTTGGACTTTACTGACTTACCGAGTAGTAAAACATCGTGACAAAATCTTCTGCCAAGAGACTTTGCTGTTGAACCCCTTCACCTACTGGGTTGTGCATTTCAAGCATCATCAGCAAAAACCATTCAAATGCTTTGCCTGGAGGCGACCTTTAAGAAGATGTGGCAACCTTTCAGCTCATGTAATAAAATAAACATAATAAGTATGTAGGTAGGTAACTTTTTATTTACCCTAAATAAAATTATCAAAAATAAATTCTAACAAAATATTTTGCGCGAATATTAATTTGCCTTAGGAAAACACGATCATTTATTCATAATGACTGCGAACGAAATTGTAAGACTAACGCAACTTCAAAGATAATCTCTCATTCGCAGATTACGCGTACTCAGTGTACACAAGGCTTAATTAACGTTTGACAAAATGTACAAAGGCGAGGCTGAAGACGATGCTAAGCCGCAGGGAAAACGTGCTCAGGATTTCGTAAGGGTAGAAAGTATTGAGGTGATAGCTTAGAATTTTGGGATTTTGTGTTTTGTAGAGGTAGGCATTAGTTGGTCAGTAAGAGAATTTAAAAAAGATGAAAACAGTGATCGATATAATGTGACACTAGATGTCATGTACAGTGAAGAAAAATTGTCAATATCGATTTGTATCTTGTTTTACCCATGCGAAGTTAGACCTCAATAAAAAAATTGTAGATAAAATACTACAGAACTAAAAAACTATTGACATAACAAGTCAAGTCATCATTGCAACCAAGTTCGTGTAGATATGGATGTGTGTAGTAGATTAAAACGTGAGAAAAATATTAGGTAAAATTAATTTTGTTGTAGTGCGGATAACGGAAAATGCAGTAGAATATTGTTCATAATATCACCATAGTTAAGTTTTTCAAAAGTTTTTTCACGCTCCGTTTGTCCTAAAATCAAATTCATACATATAAATCCCCGTTAAATCTGTATCATCGTTGTCAACGAAGTCAAAAGAATAGAGGCCTCTTTCAAGTACGTATGTGCGATTTTTCAGTGAAAAGCGTGGGTTTCCAAAGTTTATCTTTACAATATTTCAAAGACTTTATATATATCTACATAATTTATTTATACCCGGAAAATATGGAGTATTACAATATTGTAGAGAATTCTAGCCTAGAGGGGTACTTTAATCTGTACTGTCTCTTACAAGTGCTCGTCAAGTGAGAATACGTAATCATTCTTTAATCTCTTTAAGTATTCTTAAAGGACTTCAAATGGATAATTATTTGGTTCGTAATGCTCCGGGCTTGGGCCATTTGCTGTTTATTTTTCGCTGTAGTTATAATTTTAGTAGTATTTTTTTTCTTATTAATTGGGTTTTCTTTATTTGTAGTTACTATTTCTTTAAACAATGTAGGTGGCAAATACATACTTAAATGTTGGTAAATGGTTGTCGTTTAAATAGCCTAGCATTTATTTTATAAAACTTTAATATAAAACAAATGCCTAAAGTTTCCCTGTCTATCAGGCTTGATAGACTAAACTCAACTTTAAATTTACGTAACAATATCAAAGGCGTGCGGATTCTTTTCACATGTCTAAGAAAGCTCCCTGACATCATGAATAATGCACGTGTATGATCAAAGACAATGGTAAAGTCAAGTGTCAGGTGTGCTAAACGTCGCGGCTTTTTATGTAGCCTTGGATTTTAAACGGGTATGTAGTCAGAGATATATACTGCTGAGAAAATAAATTATCTAGTAGGTGTTTGTTTTATAGGCGTTGGTTAATATCACTATGATGCGTTAGTTAGGAGGTTTAAGATGTAGGTAGGGCGCCAGAATGCCAACGGCCCATTCTGAACTGGAAAGAATCTTGTCTGGCTCCTACTACGGCCGCTATTACACTATCATAGAAATATGATCATAGATGTATGAGTAATTTTTAAATGAAGAATATATGACGGTATAATAACTACATGTGATTCATATTGTCTGTGATCATAGTTAGGGAATCCTTTTTGACAGCTATCGTACAAATAGGATCATATTCAACACACTAGCACAGTCTGTATGTAAATAGAATGTGCTAGAGTGTTAATATGATCCTACTTGTACGCCAGGTGACAAAAAGAAACCCATATCTAGATTGTGACACTAGCGTAAACGTAGCACCCATAGCAACGGGAAACATGGCTTGATGGTATATGACATATATATGATCAATAACTGCAATATGTAAAAATAAGGCCGCCATTAGACTATCATAGAAATATGATCAAAGATGTGTAAGTCATTTTTAAATGAAGAACATATGACGGTATAATAACTACATGTGATTATCTATGATCATAGTTTGAAGATCGTCGAACTATGATCATAGAATTTGACAGATATGAAATCATATTTATATGATTTAAACATGATAATGTAATACCGACCTACCACAGGGCACTGTTGGTGGTTCTGTGTAAAATTATTCGCTTTCCTGGCTCCGTTTTTCCTTCAAGATTCTTCTAGAGCTTTCTACAAAGCTTTAAAAGAATCTACCTAATTATTACAAACTGTAAACTGTGTAGGGTAAAAAAAAATACTTAATAAAAAAATAAAAATTACTTATAAATTATTTAATTTTAACTGTTAACTGTAAACGAGAGTCGAAAAATATAGTTCTAATTATTATATTCTTTAATTTGATTTTCCGTCAGAAATTGCTACGCTTGCAATTATTCATTCTACCTTCAATATCTTTATAGGTACGCGCATGCATACCTTACCTAGGTACGCATGAGAATTGACATGTCTAGTATAAGTTATATACATAAGTTTACAGAAAACTTAAACTTAGACTAGAAATACGATAAGAACTTGGATTTCGTACTATTAAGATTTAAAATTTCTTAATGCGAATGGATAAAGACTAAACATATAAAAACGACCTAGAGAGGTCACTTACAAAAATAATAAATATGCCTCGTTTGTAGTGATCAATCAAACATATATTTGAATTATCCGACATGTATTGGTCAATTATTAATTACTGCGTACGTGTTAAATTAAATGTCGAGGTTTATTTATTTCGTGTGTTTTCATTCTGCTACGGTATGTCATATTTATAAATAAAAAGGATTTGTTCGTGATTGCTTGTCACGCTTTTGTCCCTGCTGTGATTCGATACGGTGTAGTGATGTTAACTTATTTCGAAATGTGTGTGATGAAAATATAGACAAACATGATACTACTAACTTAAATGTCGATACATTTTCATTTTAAACATGCGCTAGATAGATTTAAAAAAAGAGATTTCACTCTGGCACAGGGAGTTCCTTTATCTTATAGAAAATTGGCGTCATAGTAATAGTTACTTAAGGTTCAACAGAGGTGACTGAAGCAGATTACAGACACTAGTGCAGATTTTTACGTTGTAGGTAGGCACTTGTAATTTTTTTTCAATTCAAATGTATTTATTCGGACACACAGTGCGTGTGTTAAGTCACTTGGTTCACTGCTACTTCCAGGCTGTAATATTATATGTCCCCTTTATGATCTCGAATGTAGAACATTTTATTTCACCACACACTTCTTGTTTTCATCACAGGAACAGTGAAACATCAACATTTTGACATTAATATTTATACTCCAGAAAACAACTGAAAGTTGTACAAAACGTGAGAATACCGTACTATCAGTTCTCGCGAATCGACAGATATTGGCTGTTATCTCATTGTGGCCCGTCAATTAGACGTTATCGAGCGAGTTGCAAGAAACTCAGTCGCACTTTCCACTGCAAATTCCGTGAGAAATGTCCTGAGGTATGCATACATAGTAATGCGATTTCGTCGGCATTTCCCTATGAAATATTATATTCATATTAGGTACTAATAACTAAAAGGTCCTATCTACAATATGTAACCACCCCATCTCTTACCAAGGATGTCGTAAAAGACAGCTATGAGCAGCAGGCGCGTTACTTGTACCGCGTTATCTACCGCCAAGCTATGCGTGGTAAATTCCTACCTATGGGAGAAATCCGGGCATATGTCTTTCCCAAAGAAAAGTGTTTGCCATTGTCACCACACTTGGCAAACGAATTTGTACAGCAGGAAAGTGGCATTTAGTAAGTTAGTAACGCTACTATCGAGTAATAACGTTACCAGCGTACTAATGAGGTGGTTTCATATTCCATATCAGACCAAATGTATACTTTCTTCAAATCAATTAAATTTAGAAATATAAATAGACTATATTAAATACGAAATATTCATGTCTATAGTATGTTGTATAATGTTCTTAAAAAAAAACCTTAGACAGCTAAAATCAGCCAAAAGGATTAGCATAAAACGAAGATAACCATGAACCCACCGTAGAACAAGGGGTAAACGCGATAAATCCCATAAACCGCGATGTTAGTAATAGCTTAGGGTTGTAATACCAATTTTTTAAAACACGAGACGTGTGTGTTAAAAAAATAGGGGGCGTTTTTTAAGTCCGAATATGTTCATGTTGCTATAGACTAAGCGAAGGAGTTTTCTAATAGCGACCGCATTTGGCGGACTAGTCGGTGACCACAGTAAGATTATATAATTTATTATGCAAGTGAAAACTGCTGCCCATTTTATTAGAGATATCACCCTATCTCTTTCTAATCCTTGAGACGCGGTCAAACGACATAACTAGGCCATAACAGATATGATAATATTATAATAACATATCTATAATATCAAAAAGACTAAACGTGCTACTACTCGTGGTTTGGTCTGCTGGTCCGGGCAGTGTCAAGTGGAAACTTTGACTACAAAAGTGGATATGGGCTTATCACTACCAATAAATAAATACTTACTTTCAATAAAGAAATACATACAGCAATAACAAAAACTTGTCAAATTAAAAAAATAACCGTGAATCCTAAAAACTTAAACCCTCAGTATAGTATTATCAATCCACAATACTAATGAGGCGTCATATAAACAGTACACGTATCCTGTACACATCCTGTCCTACGAAACAAAACAGACATCACCCATATTCTATACAGGGTTGTCGCTTGTCACATTACCGCCATCGCCAGCATGAAGGTCTATTCACATGCAAAATTCAACGAGCATTAGAGCTAACCCTGACACGCGGAAGGGATATTTTTGACATGCGCCCTGTCTAGTTTATAACGTATAAATTTCATGCTTTTTACTGAATTGATGTCATCACATTATTTTCAATGTTTGAATGACGTGATAGGGTGTTCTTCTTGGGTTTTAAAGATATCAGATGAGTAGTCCAATGTATTTGGAATTGGGGCGTAATTTTTTTATAGCATCACACTTTTTAGACAAAAACTATGTCCTTTGTGAGAAATGAACCTACTACACTATTATAAAGTAAGAGATGAGATAATCATTTTAATTGCTATGTGCATTACATTTCATATCTCTAACTTTGAAAATTCTTACGAACACCATGCGTCCAAAACTTTTTTACTACTTCCACTAAATAAAACCAATAAGTGCGGAATGAACCGATTACACAGACGTTCTTCGTAATTTGATTGATGTAGTATTACTAATAATCGAAAGCTTATTCTAGAAATAACAGGTAATAGGTACGATTAGCCGCTAAATGCATTCATTTCATAACATTTTTGTTTGATAGCATATTAGCTCTTTAGTTCGTTCGATCTAGGTAAGTTTAAAATTAATCTAGATAGGCCGACTATTGGCATAATACTGGCGTCTCTAAAATGTTATTGTCTGATTGAACAAGAGCGTCTGCCAAAAACAACAATAGGTTAGGATATTTCTGATCAGGTGACGATAATGTCAAGTAAGGACGGTGTATCGTTGCTTCATATTTTTATATTGGTAACATTGATTTTGTTTACAGCTAGATGTTCCAAATTTTAAAATTGATGAGTGACATATTTTTGTTTTGTGCCAGTTTTAGGAATATTTTAAAAAAAATGTACTAAACTGATGATTACTGACCTTTTGTTGTACATAATAAACAAACTTTCAGAAAATTTTGGTGATAATTAAATTCTGATTTTACTATCGTGAAGAGGATGTTGGATGAGGCTTTTGATATTAGGTTAGTAACTATTTGTGTTCGGTAAGGCATCTAAAAACTGTTTGTTGTCTGTAAATTCGGTTTACGTTTTATTTTACATGATATCGTTGTGCGTCACAAGCCGAACTCTTAGACCGGTCATACCTTGGTCCACGAAACGTGAAATTTCTTCGTGCGTTTAACCGGCGTTTATCGATATATAAGACGTTACCACGTCAAAAAATATTTCCTATCTATTATCTATTAACCTGAAGATATCACCACCACCAGTAAGGTGATGTTTAGTAGTGACTAAGCATACATGCCTGTATGGCCTGTCTGGGATACTTGAACGATCACATTAATTATTGGGCTTTGTTCCCTGAAACTTTACAGGTCAAGTCAAGAAGTCTTTCAAATTAGTCCATCTAAAACTACAAATATTTATGGATCACAGGCTTTTTAATCTATCAGGTTATTTCAAACATCGAAATTTAATATTATCTATAAAGTACATAGTAGGTCCCTACATACAAAGCTATAGTAACCAAACTATCACGGAGGACAATCAATTTCTAAGTGAGTCGGTCCTTTGTACCGTCGCCTATCTGTCGCAATCTGTCACGCTTACGCGACAGAATCATGATCGTTATACGGATAACATCTCTCTCATTTTCGTGTCTCGTGACTTTCGGTCTTTATATTTTACTTATTATTTTTTTATTTCTTTTTTACGTGCGTGATGCTGGCTGTTTACGTTTACGAGTGTTTAATCAAATATCTGTTCGTTTCTTTTTTAAATTTTTAGATAAAGTTACATTTTGTGTATAATCACTGAACAAATTTATTTAAAAAAAAATTGTGTACTGAATATATAATATATAGGTATAATATATTAGGTACGTTTTAAGGTAATAGCGGTATCAAACTTATAATGATATTGTTTAATGATAAAAAAGAATTTTATTTTTTTTTATTTTTAACATACGATCAATACAACTCCCTACTAGGACACGAGCACCGTCTTGCAAAGAACTTCCCCAACGAAAAGTAACAGATAGATCTAGATTCTCTATCAAATATTTATATGGTTTAACCTTAGAGTATAATGTAATCTAAGGGTTCAACCCAAGATACCCAGCCTAACTCTTCAGGTTGTCTAAAAGTTGTGTTGCTAAGGAAATGATCAAGTATTTATCAATTTGATATCTCACTTAAAATGTATACTGAACGTAATTCAAGCTATTTATATACAACTACAAGCAGTAAAGAAAGTCGAGTGCGAGTCTTAACCCAAATCTAAAATAGTATAAAAAGTCTATACAAAAACACTGAACAGTGTGCACTTGTTTACGGGACAAAATCTATGGTGTGTTCGGGAGAGGGGGGGGAAGGGGGCTGTGGTATCGGGCACACCGCAGTCGCAACAGAAATAGAGTTTGACGTTTGTATCCGCGGTGGCGCCTGTTCACTGTCAACTTTACAGAGTAATGTTTGTATTAGAGTAAGCTCAAGTGATTTAGTAACCAATGGAATGTTTGGCAAGTGTTCAGTTGAAATTGTATGGAATATTTTAATAATTGTTTATGCTATATAATTTTGATCGAAGTGTAGTGTAAATTTAAGTTGCATAGATGTCTTTTTAAGTAATATGTTGTCAGTTAACCATAAGAAATAGATACATAATTTAAGAACTATTGAGTCTACATACAGACGCTTTCAACGTTGCTGCTCGTTTTATAATATTCTGTTAATCGTCTCGTATGATGCTTAAAAAGAAATGGTATAGTATTATAATATATGTAGGTACATTCTAAACTGGCAATGGCTGTAAGATATAAGGAACTCTTTAGTTCCACGTGAAATTTGATACCCTGTACCAATAGATTATTTTCAAATTGAAAAGATACATTACGGTTATGTGTATATTTATTCAGTACAAAACTTTATGTAAACTCTCAGTAACAAAAACGAACTAAAATAAAATATAATTTCTAGTGGCTACTGACTCTGGATCCCTACAGTACTCTGCACACATAAGGAGGGCGCGTTAAAATTGAAAATAAATTCAATATCAATTTGAGCACGAGCCAAGTGCTGTATCGCGTTTGTGTCGATACGTGACGTTTATATGCCCACTCGACGACTACACAGGGTTACCGACACATGTTTTAAAAGAAAATGGACGATTTTAAACATTCCATTCATATATTTTATTCGAATTATCCAACTCTATGTCGCTGGGTAGTATTTACAAATATACAGTTCACGGACACAAGTTACCTGTAGTGATTTAGTAGAGTAAATGGTTATTGAACTCATTTCTTGTACAGCAGTCGCACGCACTCATATTCTAGCATGGCAATAAAATACTACTACTAACCAAAAACCTCATACAATAAATGGATTAAAAGGATATTTGTCTTAATTGTGTTCTTTCTGCTAATATAGAAATATTAACTGACTGGGTTATATTATAGTTATTTGACTAAGGCTACATGCGTGATGGAGGTGTTGAGGCAGTCATCTCATTGGGTTATTGTAGATTGGTCACATTTACCATTTTTTCCCATCCATCCATTATGTGAATCGAAAATGTGGCGAATTTACAATAACCCGTCTCATCACGCTTTATATAATTATATATTTAAGTACAATTCTTTTTTTATTTTTGGCAACCCTATCATTCGATAGATATAATTTTAATAGGAATTTATAGTTTATCTATCGTCGGACATTCTTTAAATATAACAGAGATTTAAATTTATCGCCATTCATTTGCTTTTAGACGCCAACTGTCAAAATAATGTAATCGACTACACTGTTGTGTGGTCTGCTATTTACGTTACTATGACAAACAATGACAAGACGTAGAATATGACAAAAGATCAACAAAAAATTTATGTCGGTTCCAAAAAATATACACAATTCTACAGTCAATTTTGTTTCTAGCTCAGCTGACAAAGTAAAAGAAGAAGTAGTTACGGTGATTCCTTTATTTATCTTTTAATTTCATTCAATTGATCACTATATATTTTAGATAGAAATATTTTACGGGGGAATTTATCTCACTCAAAATCTTCTTTAATTCAATAAATTTGAAATTCATGTTATGAAAAAATGAGTGAAGCATTTATTACTAAAATTAGAGTTTTTTTAACACTGTGTTTTTCATACACATTTTGGGTCATCGCTTTTATTTTACTTTTTATTCTTTACACGTTAGTAAGTGGTCAAAGCTTGGTGATTACTATTCTTATTTTTTATTTTGTTTACTATAATTGCAATTCGGTTCAATGGATTTTTCACTCGCTGTTTACCAGACCTGTAATTAAAATTAGCAGCCAACAATGAGCAAAATATGCATATTATGTCGAATTACACTCACTATAAGAACAAGACTAAAAACTGCCATAGAGGCGACACGACGACGCTGAAATCTCTACGCAGTTCTAAAAGTTCAAAAAACTTAGTATCTACATTCCGAGCTTCTACGAAAACTGTGTGCTCTTGCAACTGGCCAAGTACTTCTAGGGGGTTCTAGGGTAGTGAGAAGTCTCGCATAAGTGCCTTCTTCAAATCTAAAATTATGTGCCTAAAAAACAAAATTATAAAAGCATTTGTCGGTTCACGACCATAATTTCAGTTAGTAAGATTTTAATGCAATAAAAGATGATCAGTTAGAGTTATTATTAAATTTAGATACACGTGAAGGATGTAGGGGATTGAATATGATGTCTCATTTTTTAATTGCAGTGAGTTATTTTTGTCACAGCCTTTCACAGTGTATTATTATTTTCTTATGCTTTTGATCGCGGTATAGCTTTGATTTCTTACGGATATTCTCATTAAATTGACTGCGCTAATACCGTATCACTACTGCTATTTTATAAGTCGTCATTGCCCGATGGCAAAGATGTCGTCATTGGCCGATGTCCGGGCACGGTTTCCAATTCCAAGCTGGTACTAAGTTATTATTCTCTGTATGAAAAGATGCCTTTGCCTTTTGCCTACAGTGTCAGTTTAATTCTTTATGACAACGACGATGATGATTTGGCATAATCTGACGAAAAACTTAATATTATACCTCTTTCTCTAATCGGTCCCTCATGTCTGAGGACTCTCACGATCGCGTAGAATTTGGAAGACAATGAGTCTTTTACTTGATCGGTCCATTTGGTTGGTGAACGACCACGCGATCGTTTGTCTTCGGCCCAACGACAATCAGTTTTTCCAGACATTCATCGCCTCTGCGTACTGTGTGGTCGAAATACGAAAGAATTCGTTTTTGGCATATGGTATATAAGCGGGTTTTTATTGTGAGCTGAGTCAAAATAGACACGTTTTAAGAATTTAAATCAAGACATGCTCAAAAGTTGCGTACTTACTATCTAAACAGTTTCTGCCAAAACTGTAGGTACACTGTACAAGCTCAATCTCAACGCTATAAAAACCGGATACACATAGTTTTAACACCACATATTGAACATTCAGTTTAAAGAATTAGAATGTGAATTGAGATATACAATTTTAGACTTTAAGCAATGAGAACACGGTTTACATATCCTAAAGGCCGATTATGTCTTATACCCTTTTGGTGCGTTATAATATCTAATACTAATAAACAGTACTAAGTCCAAGAGAAACAAATTGTTCCCTGAATAGCTGAAATATGTCCGCTGTCCTGTTTTGTTGTTTTACGATATATGATTGACGGTAATTGCGGTTCATGTTGGTATGTTTTGTATCGAGATGACTTATTAATTTTATTTGTATCGGCGATTATTGTGTGGGTGCGAATTCTCGTAGGAATTTGCATGTAGGTTTGAGTTACTATTTGAAACTACCTAGGAGTATAAGTCTACTTCTTAATTACGAGGATTAAGTATGTCATGCTTAAGTATTTATTTTTCATTCTTAAATATATTTTTATCGTACGAATGTTTATTACTTTATATTATATCTCATGTTATAGCAGCAAGCCTGTTTTCTTCAGAAAAGGTAACTAAAAGTAGTATGATGCCCATGTTTTACCAGCTATTTTTGGTCCTAAGTAACAGAGGGTGAACTTGTTGCTAATTACCGTACTCAATTCCAGACTTTAGTGTAATACCTACAGTTAAACAAAGGCCAATATCAGTTTACTGGTCCGAAAATTGAACGCGGGCCTTTGCTTAGCAATTTGTACACAGTACTGGCAAATCACTATTCAATTTTACAATTAAAAGATAATAAAAGAAAATAAAATTAAAAGATGTTTTATTTTCTATGTTATGTAGCTCAATTACTTCTCAAAATATAGCTATGCCTATAAGTTACGGTTACCAATTACCATCAATTGAGCCGTATTCGGGACAATCCCACCCACATGCTCATCATGTGACTCCTGTAAGCCAGGAATATCAGTGATAACCAATACGAAACACCGAGCTTTGACACTCGAGAGTCCTGGGAACTGCTAAACCTGCTGTCTTGGATACCGCTACGAATGTAATCAGAAGTTAAAAGAAAGAGTAGAAAATAAAAATGTCCATTTCCCTAGAATGCAAAGCGGGAGACAAATTTAATCTGTATAGGATTATGACCTATTGAAAGAAAGCACCACGAACAAGGATTAAAGGGACTCATGTGAGCTATATCTAATTCCAGTAATATGTAAAATGTATGCCATATGTAAGGCAGAAACGCTTCAGCGCACGGACATTCACCCTAGTTGACAAATGTATGCTTGTTTACCAGTAAAGTCGTATAAAAAAATACCAGTTTTTATACTCTATCTTCCAAAGATTTATTTATCACAAACTAATAAGGGAATTGGCACCGGAGACAATTTCCCTAAAACCCTTAGGGTGTGGGATAAATGTGCAGATCCCGTTTCCATGCATAAATAATCAGTTAGTCTGGGTGTCCGGTCTACACTGATCGCGATTCAACACTTTTTTGTTACTACTGTCCGGTTATACAAAGCGTGTTTCAAATAATCGGTTGAAAAAGCTTTATGAGAGATCCCTAATATTTTTCATAAAAATAGACATACTTCGAAAACGTTCAAATTACTAAAATGCTACGGTCAAATTCAGCCACTGCGCGACAAGAGTTTATTATCATCATCATATTGGCCCATAATTGTCCCACTGCAAGGAAAAGCCTCTTCTCATACAAAGAAGGTATGAGCATCGATCACCACGCTCGCTCAAGGCGAATTCAGACTTTCTCAGAAGTCCGCACAATCTTTTTCTTCACTGTCAGTAATGTCCAGACAAACTTAGAAAGTACACATGATTTGAAAAATCACATTGGTACTTGCCCGGATTTGAACCCCGATCTTGTGTTTACGAAGCGGATGCCTTCACCACTGGGCCATTACGACTTCAAATATTCTCTAATCTAATTTGTTGTCCTATAGCATTTCCTTGCCACCTATTATTTACAAAGCTGCGCTGTACAATACAACAATTCCAAATACGATTTACTTTAGTATTTTTATTGAAATCTGTCAAACATTGTTCAACGTCACTTCCATATTTCCTCGCGTTCCAAAAATAAAATTCATTCCATTCAAATATTGAAACGTCACAACTGTCAGTTGAATTTGACAACCCGCTGTACAATGTAGGGTTGCCGCAATGTATTGCGATAATATGGATATATTTCAAAGACACATATTTTATTCACTGGCAAGTTGTTCGACATTGATTTATTTATTGTTATCTGCTCTACCCCTTAGCGATAGAGTTTGATGCTGTAGAAGTAGGGACCTTTTTCTTGGGGTGGGTTTTTATGGTAAAACTGGAATATCGTGTTTGTCACGGAGAGTGTGAATGATAAGTAACTCCCTGGAGACTGTACAACTACTTACTAAGTTTAAAGGCATCATGTGTTTTTATTAAAATAATATCTATCGTTATTTTTCCGAAAGGGTAAGTTACCGACTTTTGAAATCTAGGTATTGACAAATATAAGAGTATACACAAAAAAAATTAATTTGGCGTATCGGTTAGATGATTCGATGTGCTCCGCGAAAATAAAAGTAGGTATGTCCAAATATTTAACCGCTAAAAATTCATGTTAATATAACTTAGATACCATGATTTACCAAGTGCTTTATGAAATCGAGTGACGTTTCAGTATGTAGAAGTAAATCTATTTCAAGGAATTCGAAGTATTTAATTGTATGCGCTTTATATTCCACTTCACAAAATGCAACTTCTTATTATTTTGTACCTAATATTATTATAAGATTTTATTTTTATTTAATAAAATATTACCTAACATTTTCAGAAAACAAAAGACTAAAAAGGATGGTAGTAGATCCACGCTGATTTCAGAATGAATGGGCCGGATCGTCCGGGGAAGTACTACCCTCTCATAGAAGACTTAAGAGTAGTAGTATCCGTACTACTGCGTTTCGTTCGGTGAGTGAGAGCGACGGAGGCCCAATTTCCCCCCTTTCCTCTTTCCTCACCTCCCTCATTTCCTTCTCCTAACCCCATTCCCAGCCGCCATAGTGGAGGCCACCATACCAGCAGTTTAACACTATGGCTTTTGGTATAGTGGCCGACATTTCTGGATTCCACTGACTGCTTACCATCAGGCGGGGTGGAGACACTTTGGTAGGCTATAATATAAAAAAAAAGAATATAATGCATTCTCAAATTTTATTTCATCTTAACTCCATAAAAACAAAGTATACAATCGCCAAACTATATTTTAAATTTACGTCATTTTGCCATCATTTCATGATCACACAGTACAAAAACGTACAGATATATACAATTTAATATAAAACGTGATTACTAACACGAGATTCTACAATTATGTTAGTATGCTAATGAGGTAAATGTATAATTGTCCTTACAAATGCAGTTAACAGCTTCGTGAGTAAGGTGTGGCTTATTTTTATGATTGATATGTGTGTGTTTATGTAATAAACATCATCAAATCCATCGTCATAAAGGACAGTCTGATGTGTACCATATTATTATACTTACTCGTAAGTACTTCCTATACTTAAGTACTACCCTCTCGTAATATCGGTTTGTATTAGTTTTCATACTGTCTTTCGTCCGCGTGAGTGAAAGTGCCGGAGGTCTAATTATTCCGTCATTCCTAATTATTTGCCTCCCTCATCCCTTTCTCCCTATACAGTAGTTAACGATTTGGTTGTGCGAATGTCCATAGGTTATGGTTACAATTTTTTATCAGGTGCACTGTATGCTCGTTTGTCACAAAAGTTGTATAAAAAAAGCGTGGTAAAAATTACTCATTTCTTCACGAATTTTACACGAGATTGAAGCTGCGTATAGATAATATCAATAATACTTATTACCTTAATCAAATCTACTATTAATATTACTTCACAATGATCTCATGTTATCAACAACTGGAAGGTTCACAAGTGATTGTATGGGAATATAGTTAGTCATGTCAGAGTGACGTAGGTTTGATTCCCGATCGTGTAATTGCATCGTGAACTCTTGATAGCGTTACTTTTGCGTAAATGTCTGATTATGTTGTGACTAATCGAATGTTCGTTTCCATAATACTGGGATTGGCGACGTAAATAAGTTGATAGCTATTACAAGTCATCATAGGGTTAGTTGCCTCCAGTAGGCTAGCTAAAGCATTATAGTTTGTCACGTCTTGGTTTACATACGTAATAATTGTCTACTATATATGAATAAATTTAAACGCGATACATTTTAGGCTTACATATATTTCTTGCTTCAACTTGACCGAGTTGCACCGTGGTCACAGGCAGACCGAAAATCGACCAGCTGAAAGATGTCCACTGTTACATAAAAGAGATATACGTCTCGTCCAAGTAACTCCACCTAAACCGGTCCCTGTCCTCTCTATTGCCATGATATTAGTCTTACCGATATTCGTAAGTAAGGGCGGCTCACGACAATTACAAGTTGCGATATTTTTTCTGATAGGTTTAAGTTTAATATTGGACATCTTTCAGCTAAATTAAATAATGATGCAAAGTTATTTTGTAATATAAGCGTGACGTCCAACAATGGAATCGAACCCCATCTCTCGCACGTCCTTTACGCCAAACGAGGACATTTGCACGTCTGAACATTGGTATTATCTGGTATTAGCATGGCGAATGCATTATTACATGTCATTTGCAACACCGTGTATCTATTTGTAAATATCTGTCAAATAGCTATAGATTGCTATTAATCGGATGTTAAATGTACCTAATTTGTAACTATTTGGTGGTTTTATTAAGTCGCTTCTATGTTATATTTTATAGATAAGGGGCATAAATAATTCATTTTAGCCTCAAATTGGGATTGGTCAGCTGTGGAAATCCAGCACACTAGAACTTTTTAGTAATGTGAGGGCCTAGACAAGTGGCATAGATTTCTATTCTATTTATTGGATAGATTAAAAAAAGGTATGGAATTAACATAAGCTAACGCCAACATTGTCGTTAGCATAAATCAATATCATACATTTTTTAATCTATTCTATAAATAGAATAGAAATCTATGCCACTTGTCTAGGACAACTGGACTCCCTCGAATCGATCTCGTAGGTTTGGTTAGTAAGTATTCAGATACGAGTACTTAAACACAAATCATCACCAACATTCTTGCCGAAAGACGTACATTGGTAAATCATTCCTAGAAACCTACAGAATTCTACAGGATTTTATTCATCAAATCATCAACAGCCTGTCTGAAAATTTAAATACATAATAATTATTAACCCCATAGGAAGTTTTGCAGTAAAACCAAATAAAAAAGTATTAAAGAGAGAAGAAAAAACAAACATAGCAAGTATATACAATATATATACATAATGAATACTGTCATTCAATGTGAATCAATGCGGCCACAAACATTAAAGATGTCATGAATGTAATTGTTTTTTGTATTGAAAATGTCGTAGGTGTCGCTTTTTATTTCTAAGAGTATCATTCCAACTATGAAGCACAGTGTGTCATCGCAAGAAAAGTTCTAAGACAATGTCTGCTACAAGCGACACGGTGTTTAAATTTTGGTACTGTATTCACTATGTGTGTCGGTAGGAAATAACAAATTTAAAGCCCCCTGCTGGTTGCACCATGTTAGATTGATAGATGATACGAGCGTTACTTTATCGTCCCGCGACGTGGATGACGAAGTTTTTAGGGTTCTGTGGTTAGAAAACGTAAAAGTAAAGAAGCCATTCAGAGCTAATCTTTCTTTGTTAGGAGTGTGTAAAGAAATTAATTTCTTTGGAAAACTCGTGAGGCTGGCAAAAATTGTCCATTGAGTTACTTACTAATCGGCACACATTGTAGAAGACACAATATTTTTTTTTTTATTTGACTGCCTCCGTGGTCTAGTGGGCGCGCCAGTGACTGCTGTCCATGAGGTTGTGGGTTGATCCCTACACGGGACAAAATTTTTTGTGATCCATTAATATTTGTTCCGTGTCTGTGTGTACTTTGTGTCCATTATGTTATTATGTATGTTTGTAACGTCCCCCGCGACACAGGGCTTGTTCCCTAGTGCTTGTCTTTTTAATAACAATTAGAATTATATTTCAATCAAAATTTTCGAATCATAATGAGTGCACATACGTGCGATTTTCAAATCTAGATTAATTTTCCGTTGATTATCAACTCTTCATATTTTTCCTATACTTCGTTAGGTTGACCAATTTATGGACCCATTATTCTTATACATTTTTTGACGTGTCTGAACTTCAATTTATTTTTTAGGCAAATGCCATACTTTTCTGCAAGCTTTAGTAACATTATTGCAACTTGATATTTTTAACCGACTTTAAAAAGGAGGAGGTTATCAATTCGGGTTGTAAGTTTTTTTTTGTATGTTTGCTACCTCATATCTCGGTCATTTATGAACCAATTTGAAAATTCTTTTTTTATTTGAAAAAGAATAGTAAAATTATCATATTCAAAAAATTTTGATTTTATTTTATGATAGGTTTCTATTAAACATAGTAGTTTTATGCTCTGTGGTGTACAGAACCTCCAATATAGACCCAACACGTACTTACCGGTCACTTTTTACCACGGGACCTTTTAAGTGAGAATTGTCTTCTTATAAATAAATTGGATTTTTATCTTTGTACCTCAGCCGTGATTGAAACATGGCGTCAAAACATTCAGCTATTACATCTATTAGTTTAATGGTACCTACCTAAATTAAAATTGTGCCGTTGTTACCTCAATGACATGGTGAAAGAGAGAGAGACAATAATATGTACCTACTTATTTATTTTCATCATAAAAATACCTAAAAAGTTAAACAAAAACCTCTAACTTCTGTCCTCTAACTTTTCTACCACTAAAAGGTATGTTGAAAGAAAACTCAGTACATATTATTTCTTTTAATCTGTCTTACTTAATTGTATTATTACTTTTGTGTACAATAAAGAATAAAGAAAAAAACATTTTTTTAGAAGCAAGGTTTTACTTTTTACTAAATAATTCAATAAATACCACCTCAGAAGCTCATGAGATATTTGTTTTGTTGTTTATTTTAACGTATTTTTATATATGTGTGGCAAAAATAAATGGTTTACGAGTATAAATATATAGTAAAAATCAGAGTATTAAATTATTAAATTAATAATAAAGTAATAGTAAAACATGTTACTTACACATTTTTGAATCACAAAAATTCACATAAAAATTTTAAATTCATCTCATAAAAGATTGACGAAAGAATATTATTTTTCATGCTAATGTGGTTCGCTCGGTGAGTGAGAGTCCCAGGCAGCCTAAATCGCCCTCGTTCTTCTTCCTTTTCCCCTGTCCTTCCTCATCTCCTTCTCCGTGGTTAGCAATGGTTTGGTTGTGTTTTCTAAGCATTATTACTTTCGTAATGCTTGGAAAACAGCTATCTCTATAGGTTGCGGTTGCCATTTACCATCACGTGGGCCTGTGTGGGTATGCTTGTTTACCTCCAAAATTGTATAAATCTGCGAAGTTCACCAGTCTTTGCAAGTAGAGGCTTGCTGCCAGGATATACTATAATGAGTCATTTACAAATGTAATCGTCATCCATTGATAATTTGCTGACCCGTCACGAATACACGATTTTAATCATTGTTGTTACTAGATATATTACGTCATTGTTGATTGTCTTTTATAGACGCTTTGTTTGTAAAAATATTGCTTCACTTGAAACAAAAGCTGTGTCATTCTGCGATAGATACGGCTATTAAAGATCACACTGTTTTTCTTTTGAAATATTATATTTGTGAATCAAATATTTTTCAACAACTACCACACTAAAAAATTTTAAGTGGTAACTATCGCTCTGTTAGAGCACTGTCTGTCTCTTTATAGTCTTTGGTCTCTTTACTTGTACTCCTGACAGCACGATTGGTTGTTGGTATTCCTACTGGCATTATCTATTCCTACCAGTTGGATAAATGAAAGTGCTATAGTTGTAGCGGAAAAATCAGATAAACAGTAACTTTTTGCCCGACTGACACAGTCAAGGAGGATAATATGTTTCGAGCGTATGTATGTATCTATGTGTGTTTGTATGTCTATTTCTGTGGCACGTTCTACAGCCTAAATGGCTTGATGGATTTTAACGTATGAGGTGTCATTAGATTTGTATTGATTGTGGGAGTGACCTATGGTATATAAAATTTAAAAGTAGCGTCAGCACAAGAAAAGAGAATAGGCTTCATTCTTTTCACTTTGTTTTAGGCAGGCGGGCTTTTTGTTTTTAATAATATATATTGCTTGTTAACAGCACTTTTTCTTTCCGATTCCTTTTTCCTATGGTTATTCTTTTTATGATGAACTTTTGATATTCTAGTACTGCCTTTTCTTTTAATACTGTGAACTATTAGCTACTGCTATTATAGTATGTATAAATTATTTATATGATTTATTGTTCTCTATCAGCCAATTAACACCTGGAATTCTTTACCAGCGTACCATCTATACTAAATTAAAAGCAGAAGGGTTTGTTTGTTTGAACGCGCTAATCTCTGGCTAGGACTATGTAACATCACGCTACTAACGATGGAAGCAAAGCAGTAAGCAAAGAGCGGGTGAAATCATGCTGCGGCAAGCTAGTTTTCATTATAATTTTTAATTCAGGTCTTTTAAGTCATGCGTGAAAAAGCATTGGTCTACAGATACTTTGCCATGATAACAATAGGTAAGTAACCACCATTTAAGGGTTTAACTGACTGCTTAACATCAAACAGTAAAGCTAACTCGGCAAACAAAAATTTGCAATGTGCCTGAGAAACTTACCTAATGGTAGGACCTAAAATTTTGCACAGTATTCATCTCTCGTTGTCGATTCCATTTTCCTTGGAAATGCTGATCCACGCCATTCACTTTTAGAAACGCACCACTTTTTAGTTACTATTGTTACGCTTGTCTGCACTATGAAGGTGCTTAACCAGTTGGGCAGTCCAAATTTGGTGATAAAGTTTTCTTTAACATTCTACCACATACCTAGTTATTTTTAACAGCAGCCCTTTTATAATTCATTTTCATTTCTATCCAATTTGAATTCAATATCAATAATTTAAACATATTCAATATTTGCCAACTAGTTCTTGCCAATCAAATTGATTTTTCAACTACATAATTTTGTTATCAGAAACATCTACTGTCCATCAGCACATTTATTAGGAGTATTGTAGACTATCAACTGTCGCCATCTCACCACAACTTCGACAAGTCATTACCCAATTTCGAGTGAGATCGAGTCACGTATCAAATTCGTATTGGTGCTTCTTTCTAATGAACTATTTAATGTCAAGCGTCACTTGTGTTAACGTAAATGATAAGCGATAACGATTTTATAAAAAATACATAATAATTATATACTATTTAAAATGAAATAAATACACACACTCATAGTACACTTTTACTTTAGACTATAGTCTTCAGTTACCTAATGTTTAAGTATGATAAGATAATCATTAATTTGTTTACATTGATCTTTATGTTCTTCGAGTTTAGAGACCTTTACCCAAAGGGGTGATAATGCAGGCTAATATATTATTTTTAGTATTTTGTGCTTTATTCAGTTCGAACGATTAGAAGTTCAATTATACTAATGTTTTTACTACATTTAAAGGTACTGCACTATCGAGCAAGCCTTGTGTTATGTAGAACTTTACAAACATACTTTCCTCACGATGTTTTCCTTCACTGTCAGTCAGTAATGTCCAGATAAACTTAGAAAGTACATATAATTTGAATAATCACATTGGTACTT
Source organism: Parascotia fuliginaria (assembly GCA_963082885.1). Classification (NCBI taxonomy): domain Eukaryota; kingdom Metazoa; phylum Arthropoda; class Insecta; order Lepidoptera; family Erebidae; genus Parascotia; species Parascotia fuliginaria. The sequence continues at coordinate 12,541,271 of OY720185.1, read as the reverse complement.
GCCCGGATTGGAATCCCCAACCTTGTCTTTACGAAGCGCATATATTTTGTCAATTATATAAATATTTATCTCGGGTGAAAAATCAATCATAAAAATAAATACTTAACAAATTGACTGCTCATACATTACACCACACAATTTTGTCGTGGCGCCTGAACCATCATGTCACAACAAAATAAAGCCTCTCCCGACCCAGTTCCCACAGTAGCCAACACGTAGACAAACTGGTTACGTTTTTACACCGCCACTTGATAACTCATGTTTATAACTTATTGAGTGTTAGGAAATTAATACATACAGCTTTAGTTAATAATTACAGATTATAAATCATTTAGTCGTTTCGTTTTGATAGTAATATTATGGTAACTTATAGAAGGAGGCAATGGTTTAGCGACTTCGCCATTTACTACATAGTTTTGGAATCGATTTCTTGTACTTGTTACTGAACGTGTATTTTTATGTATTGGGAATATAATGGTTACTTTTTAGGGAAACAAAACATACTATTTACTGGCAAGGACACAATACTATTTAGGTGGTGTAGTGTTGTTATAGCTCTTTTTAGAGTGAACGAAATTTAGCCAAGCTGCACTAAATAGAAATATCTTGTGTAATTATGTAAGTCATCTCCATGTTAAGCGAATTATTTCATGATACATTCAGTACTGTACAGTAAGAAGTTATTTAAAAAACAAAAATATGACTTGAAACCATAAATAATGCTCGCTGTTTATTAAATTGCTTTACAATAATTATTTTCTTTTTTATTATATCTATGATTGTGTTGAAGGAGGATGAAAGCTAATAAGTAACATTCTTTTAATTTTCTAAAACTTGTTTGCGTAAAAAAATATTCCCTGAGACACGTAAAGTTGTGTGTTGGTACTTTCATATTATTATTGTCTCCGTTACGGCTCTGCAATTGTTGTAAAACTCGTCTTACTGCTAACAATTAGTATTAGACAATTTTCTAAAATATTGACTTGTATACATGAGAAACAAATTCTTAAGGACAATCAAATTGAAAAATAACAGCAAAAGATAAACGAAGTAAAATACACGAAAACATTAGCTTATATTATTTTGTCTTGGTTACAATTATTTGTCCTTTGTACTCATGTTGACTCATGAGGACTCTAATACAGCCAAAATATATAAAAAAAATGTTTTATTAATGCATGTTGTGAAAGAAGAAAAATAAATACTATGACAGATGACAGTGTTAGAGACCTTTTTTATTGTGTTATTTTTCTATTTTTCTAAGTTGTTTTTTACGAATAAGGGATTTACCACAAATTTGTAAACAGTATTAAGAAACCTTACAATACAATGTGTGGGATCAATGATTTGGATTGGGACTGCCTCCCACCCATCCCACCACCGTCATTTCCAGGAATGAAGTATGCTTTCTACGATTTTGAATTACATAAAAATAGAGGTAACGCGATCACTACTTGCCCTGATCGATATAAAAGTGTTAAGGAGTATGAACAGTTAAACAGTTTTAATGAAAGAAAAGTAACCGATGAATTTAATACTAATTCTTATCTTGATAAGTTTTATGGTCAGAAGATTATGGAAAAGATAAATAATAATTATTTGAAATGAGCATGTTGAAACGCAAGTTCAATAGCATTTGCTACATCACACGAAGCTCTATGTAAAGTAGGTATTTATTTGTATTTTTAAAGGAAATGTATACTAATTTTACAACAGTTCGCTTTTATTTGTAGATGTAACTTTTTTAAAAGATAAGAATTTTCCAGTTTCTGAATTTTACTTTTTCGTTGATCAGCCTTACCTACAGCAAGATTTCTTACCAGACTGCAGTAAATCAATACTTAGGTAGTGTAGTGTTCCTTGCCAGGGGACAGTGATAGCTATATATACGAGCTCTACTGATCTTTTTTAATTGTTACGATCACATCCAATAATTCTATAATATAAAATTCACTTGAGCATCTTTTACTCCTTTTTTTTATTAAGACTTTGGACGCACAATATTATGTCGACTATTTTTGTCAGCTTACCACATTTACATTGACTATTTTTATTAATTTATATTTGTTGCCCGTTGATCGTACCGCCTAGTTTACCAAGGTGTAAATAAATATGTACCACAGCAAAGTTTAGCAAGCAAAATCCTGCGAGCAAAAATAAAACGTTATTAACTTATTACGTTTGTAATGTTATTTACAAAGATGGAAATGGAAATAAAATAACCGTGGGACACCTAGATAAACCATGTACAGGAAAGACAAACTGCCTTCATCCTTATAAATTAAAAACGATAGTCTGCAAGAAGATACTGTGGTAATAAAAAAGTCATAACAGTGCGTGTGACAAAACAGTATTTCGCAATTACAATTTCAAACCGTTGGTATAGAAATTAAAGATTTGCCAGCGGATCGAATACTAAATTATATTAATTGCAGTGACAGGTATGTAAACGTGTGAATCCCAAATTTGCGGGAAAAGGATGTGACGTAACGGAGTTCGAGACATGTTTGAACAACACGAACACATAACTACATAATTTCTATACTGGTTTTAATACAATTGTTTTACGGTTGTTAAGGTATGACAGAAAGTTTTTACCTATTGTTTAAATATTAGCCTGTTAACTGTGATAGGGTTTCGAATCCTATCATCACACCTACAGCGCTTTATAGAACGTCTTTTATGATAGCATGGTTTTCTGATTCCTTGTAAAGTACAAAAAAATAAAAAATGCTCTAGTTAATACTGCCCTATGACGGTACTTAGAGACAGCTTCATGTTTTGCTCCGAATTTTAAATTTTTCTAGTGCCAGGTGGATTTCAAAAATATTTTATAAATAGTAACTACCTAAGGTTCTTTATTAATTCAATGCCAGTCCTCTATTGCTAAATGTTTTTTACATGCGTAGGCGACTAAGCCAAGCCGTCGGTTTCTCCGAACATTTATCTCTCGGACCTACCATACCACCGCCGGCCATACCTCTTTACCACCTAAGTTTTAACATAAAATCTGTGTAATACTAAAGCTGCATCATTATCAATTATCATATAATATGAAACAGTCAACCTAATTACTCAACAGCAAATCCATTAGATATTATTAAAAACCATCAAAATTTAACCAACAAGAAGTTTCGTAAATAAAAACAGCAGTGGTCATCTATGATTGCGTTATCTAACATTCTCGTGTCTCCGTTACGCGGATTTAGTTATTATATAGTCTCTTCATACATGATATTTGTCCTCGATGCGAATTACCTGCCATTTTACGACATAATAAAATAAAAATCTTCGAAACAATATTGCGATAACACTAGCTGTGCGTAAATACGGGCAAAGGTCATTTCAATTAAAGTAATCGACATTTGCATAGAAAATCCGCGTATCAATACAAATTTACGTTCAACATAGTTACTTAGTATGGTCCAAGGGAGAAACAAACTAATTACTTCTAAGTTTTGGTATCAACATTAACATAGTTTTCCTGTTTTCCTCTTCCAAAAAGGGCAAATCTACCTATTTCATTTTCTTGTTATGTTACCCTAAAAGTTTAGCCTAATTGCTACTGTTCAATATTTTAATTTACAACGTCTCACGTGACGGTTAGTGATTTTCTAAGTCTTAAAGAAATGATCCTTAGATAATATAACCCCGTCAATGTTGAATATGAGAAGGGACTGAAAAGAGAGAAGAAAAAAGAAAAAGACGAAGAGAATAATTGGGCTTCGGCGATATTATAATATTCAAGCCTGAATTGACATATTGTTCTTAGGCCGCTATTAGACTATCATAGAAATATGATCAAAGATTACACATCTTTAATCATATTTCTTGTCAGTCATTTTTAAATGAAGAACCTAAGACAGTATAATAACTACATGTGATTATCTATGATCATAGTTTGAGAGTCGTCCAACTATGATCATAGAATTTGACAGATATGAAATCATATTTATATGATTTAAATATGATAATGTAATACCGGCCTTAGTAGTTTCTTTAGAAGTTCCTTTGTTTATAATATTGATAGACGCGTCACGTAAGGATTAACCCCCTTATTCATAAACATCTTATATGTTTGTATTAGCTAAAATAGGTTTATATTTCGTTTGTCTTTATCTGCCACCTTGACATTTTTGTACTTGTACGAAAAAGACAAAACCAATTTTAACTATAGAGGCTTATAAGATGTTTATGAATAAGGGGAATAATTTTTAAACACCACATGTTCGCGCCCGCTTCATCTTATACTTTGCCCCACTAACATGTACCTCGGCTGATGATGAACGTGCCGCTCACTAAGCGACACGACGGTTTTCCACTAAAATTAAACAAATCCACAAAGTCGTTGTTTTGTCAACTCGTGACTGCTGCCAAGGCCGCGACGATCATCAGTGGTTTAGGGTTGACGACCAATATAAGCCACAAGGACCAATATTTTTGCTGCTCTTTTACTGAATTCGGAAACCGAATTAATATTAGTATTTAAGGCCGCGTGATCATATACCTATTACTAAATTAATAAGTGTTATGTTAAAAATATAATAATAATAAAATACTTTCAATCAAATCTGATCCTACGGTTCTGGTAGTGAGAACGTTGGGGGTTCTACATCTTAAGTTAATTACCTGACTACTTTTTATAGTACGTGCACAAATTTCTGTGTTTTATAGAGATTTCGGTGAGGTACTTACGTACATAAATTGTAACTAATCCCATAACAAATAAAGAATATAATAATAGCATGATTGCTTACATTCTGCTAACAGTGTCAGCCCTATCCGTTGATGACAATTGCGGGTAATCACTGTGTGACGTCACGCGGCGTGCAGCGCTGCAGCCTTCATGCTTGTCAACTGATTGCGCGATGTTCGATATCTGTGAGGGACTGCGCACACTAGCTCGAGTGCCCTGTGAACAACGATCGTTAAAGTTTTGGTTATAGAATAAATCACATTTAAAGCTAAATGTTCATTGCTAGTTTTAGCATAATTCTACCTCATTTTCTTATTACTGTTATGATCTAACTTCTTGGTTGTGTCTACTTACGATTGGTTTAACATAGTAGGTCATAGCAGATCCTACTAGTCCCATGTTCTGACAAGTAACACCATGTACCTACTGCTTAAGTACGCTTAGTATCTTTAGTCAAAACTCTTCTTTGAGGAAAGTTTTAAAATGATGACACGACACCATAGTCACCGTATTTTTTCAAGCCATTTGCTGTATTATCTGATGTAAAATAGTGTTATACTCTAGTGTATAAAGAATCTTAATAACGTTGACATTGCCAGTAGTCAATTTAATTATAATTTGGTACAAAAAATTACAATAAAAACGCGATTAGGCTACGTAATGTGTAATGTAGTGTTCCTCGGTATATAATGATCTTGAAGTAAATTAGTTAAGACAATAATTTATTTTGATATTTTGATACTTATGTCAGTGATTATAAGGTTTAATATAGCTGCAAAATTGATATGTGTTCTTTCTCTTAACCATATTATTTTAGATATTATTGGAGTCAGTTTCTAGTGTTTTTAACATTTGAAACCAAGGTACTAACTTAAATATTGCTTGTTTGTCAGTATACGATCCGCCTAATTCTAAGCTGGTATCATGAGATTATTTACATTTTATTTAAAAGAAACAACTCTAGCATTAGGGAACAAGCCCAGCCAAGAACTTTAGAGAGATACAATGGCCACACTATAGTCATAATATGTATGTTTCATGCAAAGTTTTATCACTTATGGGAATTCTTACTTACATGCACAAATTTCAAGAAACCTCAAAATGCAATTTCTACTAAGTACTACCAATAGAATGGCCTTTAAAACTTGAAACGTCTTAATTAACGTTTAAAGTCTATATTTTTTATGGCAATCAGGAATCAAAGATGCCAGTAGGTTTGCCCACCCACTGTTTCGTGACCAGCATATAACAATAAATTTATTTGCTCTTATATTGCTCCAAAGCGGCAAATATAGAAGAAAATTACACAATGTTACACATAGCACTAATTAGCTGAAGAACGCTTTCATCACTTTTCGCTTAACGAACAAAATTTCGTTACACTTTAACAACACATTTACCACATCCTAGGGAACTATTTTTCCAACAATCAACACCTATACATTAAAACTTAATGTAAACTTTGTTCGGTGTTGTGTTACGGAAAAATGTTTGCCGCGAAATTGGTTCCGTATGTTTTAAGACCGGGGCTGTGACGATCTGCTGTCTACTGTACAGCTTAGCTGTGGTATATAGGTACTTCACAAGTGTATATATGGAGAAGTAGAGGAAGACCATTGAAAACATACATGGACTACGTGAAAAAGTGAAGTCGAAATGGCACAGTAGATAAAGCACCTGCTTCGTAAACACGGGGTTCGAATTCGGGAAAGCACTAATATGATTTTTCAAATCATATGTACTTTCTAAGTTTATTTTGGACATTTTTGAATGACGGCGAAGGAAAACATCTTGAGGAAACCTGGATTTTAAAGTCTGAAATTGCCAATCTGCCTTGAGCAAGTGTGATGATTAATGCTCATGCCTTCATTATATTTGCTCTGCAGTGAGACAGTAAAAACAAGCTGGTATTATTATTATTATATAAATGCAGTTTGTTAAGATCAAGTATCTCTAAAAATGTACGAAACTATCCTCAACAAAGACAATGAGTGTACCATCGTGAATCATGCAGTTTGGCAACACAAGTTAATAGCCTCCATTGCATCGGTCCCAATTTATGACTAGACTATTTCTGTGATAGAAGGGAACCTATATTCTTTTTTATTGTTCAGCTGGTCACAAGTCTTCAACCGGATGAGCACACTAATCGCCAATTCATCTGCAAAACCTGGTGATTATAATAATATCACAGACCTCTTTTTGTCAAGGTCAAGAGGGTTTTGCAGTTAAGGCTTTTATGATATGATATAAAGGTCATCTTATTTTGTTAATACAGTTACAAAAAAGCTCCGTATAATATTATTTAAAACAAGCAACAACAGCCTCAATAAACGGCCTATGCACTTAAAACCTCACGACCATTTAAATTGTTCCATTAAACATAATTAGACACAGAAACGAAGTACTTACCACTCAAGTATACTCAATACTAGCGGTTGCCCGCAGCTTCGCCCGCTTGAATGTCGGCTATCGCATAATATATTTTTCGAAGGACCTCTTTCTGTGATTCGTATTTCACATGAATGAAATTGTGTTAAAGAAGTAATATATTTATTATTATTTCAATTAAAAACAATTAGAAGCAGGATATATAATTTGCTTTGCTTTATGTAGACTCAAGTTTCTAAATCTTGTACAATTGTTTTACGCACATCATATTGCATTGCATATCGTATCATTGACGAAGCATTAACGTTACATCAATAAATTGAAGGCGTCCATGATCATGATGATGACGATGATTCGACCAATTTGGCCCACGGCGACTACTTCAACTCCGGTAATGTTGACGTTCATGTGCTCGCATATGACTAACGTAACCAATTTTTTTGACGAAGATCCAGGCAGAGAACACACTGTTGTTATAATTTAATTGCTACAGTGGTGCAAGACATAGGCTACTCCTAAAGGTATGCCGTAGTCACCACACTAGTCAGGAAGAATTGTGACCACAGTAAAATTATATATATTATGCAAGTAACGTTCCTCATTAAGTGTTATTTAGTTAATCGCCTCTTACACGACAGTCAAGAAAGACATGGAGCATATTCTAGACTTAGTTGAGATAACTAATAAATCGATAGATCTTTAAATCGTAATTTCCGATTGGCAAAACTGTGCTATTTCGGGTCTATCAACCCAACCCGAAACTCAAAGCCATAAATCTTTTTACTATTCGATAAAGATGACATAAAGATTATTGCATTTATGTCATTTGTGACCAGTTAAAGGCACTTACATATAACATTAACATAAACTGCAAGGACAGTGGTAAGCCTAAAACCTATAAATTAATTAATATGTATATATTCTACGATATTCGAGATGACATCAATAATGTATAAATGCGTATATTTATGATATTTATCTTCTATCGCTAATCTATTAAGTTTATATAAAACCACAGCGTATTTATATCAGTATGAATGATATTTTTAAATCGATACTGTCCTACTTCTGCTGGGCAATAAAAAAAGCAAATGTTTGTGTGTGTGTGTGTGCTTGTTGCCACTCGGCGCGTATACGGCTGAACCAATGTCGATGAAAATGGTATGTAAATAGAATCGGTGTCGTAAACGAACCAAGGCAACTTTTATCTCAAAATCAGTCTGATCCTGAGAGAGACAAAACTCATTTTACTCGCGGGCGAAGCAGTGATGCTCAGCTAGTTAATAAATAAATGACTGCCGGTTAAAATATATTATAATCATACTTTTGTATATTATTCTGTGACTACAGCGCATAAATATGAACATTATGAGTTGTCGGCAAATATCTGTCACTAAATTGTTACATATTCATAGAGATGATCACTAAATAGGTGTTTTATTTTGTATCCTGTTAATGCTATTCGTAGAATGACCTGATGACCTGATGACATTTTATAAGTATTAAATATTTGCAATTATAATGTGCATACTACTAGAGATTAACGGAGATTAATGTTTTATTTACATTTAAGACTACTTCAGTGGTTTATTGTGTACGGAGTAAGTCTCGGGTTCGATTCTTTGGTCAGGAAAAGTGATAGTGGGTTTTTTGTATGTCTTAGTATTATAGTGTCCGGTACTTAATGTAATGTGGTAGTTACTACTCAACGACAGTTGACTCACGCTTTTAATTATCATCAACTTGAAGACGTGTAACAAATGCAAGGCTTTCAAAATGATTTGCGAGCCCGGCCGTTTTCTAAAATTCTCTTAGTCACTTTTTTACATCACTGACGCGTTAGAAAAACTAAAAAGTATATTTTATCGGACTTCCATTAGAAACCAACCCATGTATCGCGGGAGTTTTATAAATAGAAAGTTTCGTCCAAAGTTTCATACGTAAATCGAACCCACGACTTCTTATACAGCAATCGCACGCTCTCCCGCTGCGCCACAGTAGTAATCGAAGTCGTCGTATAATTAATTTGAATGCCAGTAGCTTAGTATGATTCAATAGTAACGGTGTAACATGCTCCGAGGTCAAAGGTCAACGGTCCGGTTAAAGGATGTGCCGAATTAAGATTAGTTCACGAGATTTGAGGACAATGTTAATTATTATGTTGTCTGAGAATTCGGCTTTAAATATATATTTTTTTTTAAAGTTCCAAGTACAGGTTCAAATGTATGATAGATCATTTCGATTCTTGCAGTCTTTGGTAAGTACTATCATCATTACTATTAACAATGGAGTTAAAAGATTTTTACAGGTTCGGCAACGTGCAGTGACAATCCAGAGGGCCTAGACTAGTGTACAAAAATATATGGGATTGATAGGCTAACGCCAACATTGTCGTTAGCTTATGTCAATCCCAAACATTTTTTAATGCATAGAATAGAAATCTAAGCCACTTGTCTAGGCCCTCTGGTGTTGCAAGCGTCCATAGGCTACGATAATTGCTTACTATCAGGCGAGTAGTAATCTTGTTTGCTACCGTACCTGTATAAAAGAACCGAGATGGAGAGGTCTATGTCCATCAGTACATTGTCGTATTTTCTGATGGAAATAGGCTTCTCTCAAAACGCGCCATCTTGCCCCGATCTTCTGCTAATTGCAATCAGCTTTTGGAGGCTGCCTCTTGTAAATCGTCGCTTTATTTGATGATCGGGCTTTTCACTCTACATTTACCTGTACGTGGTCTCTACTCTTTTTAGCTCCAGCGATCGTCAGTTCTTCGACAAATATGACATTTGTACTTGTTATTAACTATGACTCGTCGTCGAATATCCTCGTTGCAAATGTACTAGTACTATATTGTAGGTACTTGTGGCCTTTTTTTATGGTAGGCTACCAAAGTGATTCCACTCTGACGGTAAGCAATCAGTGGAATCCAGAAGTGGTGGCCACCATATCAAAACTATCGTCTTAGACTGCTGGTATGGTGGCCTCCACTAAGGCGGCTAAGAATGGGGTAGGGGAAGGGAATGAGGGAGGTGAGGAAAGAGGAAAGGGAGGAAACCGAGTCTCCGGCGCTCTCACTTACTGAACGAAACGCAGTAGTATGGATACTACTATTCTTACGTCGATCTTCTAGACAGGGTACTCCCCGGTCGATCCGGCCCATTCATGCTGAAACCAGCGTGGATCTACCACCGTCTAAAATCACACGTCTAAAATCATCATAAAACGAACTTTTGTTATAAGTCCAACTTCAAACCTTCATTGTAATGCATAAGAGGCGGGCATTAAGTTATTAAGTATAAGTTATTTAATGTGTTGACTTTGCTTATAATGCGAGGTCAAGTAATTTTAATTTTATTTATAGATTATAAATGGAAAGCTATAACTTACAGCAGTCGTGATGGCTCAATAGTTACGGTAACGCACATATGCACGAGGTTCTCAGTTCAAAACTATATAAAATAATAGGACTTTGAAATTCATTATCAAGCTTTCAATTTGATTTACTCTAGTATATTGCCGGTGTATGCTGCAAAATAAAGTGTACCCAGTGGAGCATTCATGAAGGGGCCATTTACCATCTTGATTCTTTTCCTATTCTTCCCTCATTATTCTTTTTTTTCAGGTATACGCTCAACAAAGGCTTGGTTGTATAAATGGTTGCTTGCCATCGAAGTTGTATTTTTATAGTCAAAGTCAAATATATTTATTCATTTGGATTAATTGAATTAACACTCATGGACGTTAAAAATTACAAAATGTCTGTCAAATAACCTACAGCCAGTTTGCTGACGTAGGAAAGCGACATGAGAAGAGCTGGCGAGAAACTCAGGCCACTCTTTTTAATCGCCAGGTTATTACAATTTGTTGTTAGTTACAATTTCAATTAGCATGCAAATTGACGCAAGAAGTACACTTAAATAGGTAATTACAGTTTTAAATGTTGTAAATAAAAATAAAAAGTAAAATGTGTGCTTTACAGGCTGCCTCAATTTGCATATTACTACAAAAAAGTAATGGCAACATGTAAACTGTGGTAAATGTTTCTATTATATGTACCGTTAATATTTGATATAAGTATAAAGTAAGATTAATCTCAATATAAATTTAAACGACTACTAAACTCTCTAACTAAATCGCCATTTGACACCATAATTTAACTGCCGCGATGATACGAAAAGTGAATGTTATTCGAGTGTTCTACATAAATAATATAGTCTTACTATTGAGTAATAAGACTTACTATAATTTAAAACATAACTGTGTCGTAATTCGCGACAAAATTAATGTACACTCGTCTCCAACCTTGGATTTCCAAAGGTCAGCTCTACTGTTCCACTAACCGTTAGTTAACTATGGGTTAATAGTAGTTATGATTTTTCGTGACCAATCGTTTGGTAATCAGTTTTTGTCTTACACATAGGAGCTTATGACGATGTAAGCCTTTTAGGCACTTTATATTATGTGGTTATGTTTATAAAGTTTAAAATTCTTGATTAATTTTTTTACATTACAACTATTTGTTACTAAGGTTTTATTATTATCTAAGGATATGTTTAGTGAAAGATATACGTAGCCAGTTTAACGTCATCAACTTAATTCATCTGAGCTTTGGTCTCCTTTCGAGCCATAAAAGGTTTCCAATCTAAACTATGGGCTCACCCTATCTTTTCATGGGTAACGTAAAAGTAACTAGCAGCAATGATACCTACCAACTTACTAAATGCCATCTTCCTGTTATCACCAATTTGCCTTGAGCTAATGTGTTGATCAATGCTTATTCATCATACAGTTAGAAATAAGTATAATAAGCTGAGATGACGAGATAGGTGGATTATGCATAAATATAGGTGAAGAAAAAATATAAATATACCTAAGTTTTCATAACTAAGTAGATAAAAAGTTCAGTAAAAAATATGTTGAATCGCGAAATATATGCAATTTAAGCAGTTCTGGTATTTAAATAAACATTTTGTTGAATAAATTTTCATTCATGAGCTTTTTTGTTTTAAATAAAGCATATTAATAATCAGATTTAAAAAACTTGACATAAGTATTACATTTACATCTCAGTGTAACAAAATCGTGTTTTTTTTTACTGGACTTCTATTTTTTGTAAGTCTAGTTACCATGCGATGTGTACCTTAACCGCAAGTTAGTTTTAACCAATGAATAATTAAAAGCTAGTACTACTAATATTAAAAATACGTAATTTTTAATTTCCGAAATGCGGACACAAATCACAAAAATTAAAGATAATTTATTTTAAACATACTTGTAATTAAGTGTATGAAACAAATGAAAAACTGGTTCACATTTTCTATTCACCTTTTGGTTGGAGTACAGAGGTCTCTGCTTAACAGTGGTATGATAAGGGCTATGCTATCAGCATTCCGGTGTTCTCAAAAATTCAATGAATTTCAATGCAAAAAATATCTACAAATTCGTTTAGGAAGACCTCCAAAACCTTAATAGGATAACTCAGTCACGTACAATGGACATTAGGTTGATATAAAATTTTATCACATTACCACCGAAGGTCCCTTAGTCACGATCGCAGTGACCACACATGTAATTGAACAATTATCTAAGATGCTTTCCGCATATGTACCATTATTTTTCCTTAATTAACAATTCGATTGTATAAAATCGATTCTTAGATTAGTTCAGGTTGATGAGGAAGCGAAATTATTGATATTTAAACATATTGTGTATTTCTGGATATTTTACTGTTTGAGTGCTGTGCTTGTACTATGGTTGCAGTTTAAAAAACTTAGTATGGGATAATAATGATTAAGAATAATTATTTTTTAAATTAGTCTATTAAATTGACTTCACTCTGCCTGATGGTAAGCAGCCAGTATGCCCAGGAGGGGTAACTATCATTTTATAAGTCATCGTCAGAAACTGCTGGCATGGTAGCTCACTATGGCGGTTTAATGACATCAATGAGATGCTTTTTACGCCTCGCTTATAAGGTTTAGGATCAAAACTTCAGTTACAAATTCTTGCGATGGTCTAGATAGGTTCAAAACCAGCAAGTAACAGTATGAATTTTAAGTGATTGATATTGCACTGTGACTAGCCAACTAAAGTTGATGATTTTTGACAATATTTACTCTAGAGAATAAGATCTATGGTGTTAGTGGAGTGACTGATGTCCAGTCAAATGAGGAACTATATTTATTTGATACATGCTACACAATCCCACACACACACACACACACAATCCCACACACACACACACACACACACACACACACACACACACACACACACACACACACACACACACACACAATAAAATAAATAAATTTTTAACATGATCTCTAACTAAGTACCTAATAAGTTAATTTAAATTCATTTCACTCACACGTTAAATAATAATAATGTAAGTAACTTTATTGTAACCAATAGATTCTTATATAACTTACAGAGCAACTGGAAGGTTGCTGGTACTTATAGCTCAGGTTATCCTATTTTAAGTACCAGCAGTATTATTAATTGAGACTTCTGTACCTACATTAAGTTTTCCACTACTATGTACCTACTTGTGCTTGTGTCAATAAAGAATTTTATTATTATTATTACTGAGAAGTAATATTGAAAAACATTTTATTATTTGACCTCGGTACCCAATTACTTAGAATGTATTAATGTAAGACCAACTAAAATATGTGTTATAGGTCAAATAATAAAATGTTTACCAATTTTGGGTGGGAATCTGACAATACAACACTATAACGCTGACTACTAGACTGTTATGAGTATATGAATTGAGCATAACTTGTGAAATATAGAGTAGGTGTAGCTGTTGCCCTTTTTATTGTTTATCGCAATTTTCATACAAATTTTTATCCCGCAAGCCATTTTGTCTCGATTAAAGATAGCCTTTGTGGTTCCCTAAGGTCTATTGTATATCTGTACCAAATTTCATCAAAAGAGATTTAGTCGAAAGCGTAACAGACAGACAGACAGAGTCACCTTCGCGTTTATAATATTAGTATGGATTTAGTATTATGTTTTATAATGCAATCTGTAAAGGTTCACTATAAGACCTAAAAGGCTTTCAATATCATTGCATATTCCGGAATGAATCACACCGATTTCATAAGATTTGTTATGGGCCGTAAATGTAAGATTAGATACGATTATGATGGGGTACTAAACTGTGTGAATATAACTAGATGTATGCTAATATTTACCGTTTGCTGCCTACATCTTATGTCACAAGACCTATTTACATCAACATTATGACATATGTAAGGACCTGTCGCAAGTGAAAATAAATTTCTATTGAAATATTCTTTTTCATGGACTAGATTCTTGACACCATACACCACACTTTATATAGGAGTGTAATTATTTTTGTTTATAATGTTCCCCCACACTAAAGAACAAGGTCAGGGGGACAGAGAGTACGTTAACATCATATCAGCTGGAAGATGTCTGCTGTTGAACCTATTGATAGCCATTGGTGGATTGGGACAGAAAAGTTCTGGACTGGCGACCACAGACCACAAGAGGCAGAATGAGAAGACCTGTCACAAGGTGTAACCAACCGATGCCGCCCCCATGGCTTTGAACGTGAATACTGAAACGCTTTCTACACGGAGGTAATCATGCCTTCCATCAGAGGTGACCTTGAAGGGATAATCCAAGGACGATAAAGGTCAATTTGGGTTACATCTGCCGTCTACAGGGATGGCATCATGCAAGGTCACCTTTGATGGCAGGCTTGATTACATCCGTGTAGAACGCGATTTAGTGAAGAGGGTTAGGTTCATTGTCATCAACAGCGACCATCTGAAATGAATTTGATGATAAATAACGAAAAATCATGATACAATGTTATACTATAAATAATAATTGGTACATATAAGGTAATTGACCACAATGATTCTTATTCTATGTAAATTATGTCATTATTTCGTGATAATATTATACGTGACAACCTACTCTGAGAAAAACTACTCACGATTTGGAATACGAGATTTCTTACGATGTGTTTTCCCTTGACGGCATAGATTATCTATAAGAGTAATTAACTATTATGCTGTTAAACAGATTAATTGTTTGTTTAAAAATGTTTAGTGTAATTAGGGTTATAATAGCTATTACCATTATTTAAATTATTTATTGTATTACCTATATCACAAGAATTACAATTCAATTTTTCCCTCCACATGGGCAGTTTTCCGCTAATGTGGCGAAAAGCCTATGTTATTCCCCTCCCTAAAATCTCAAATCCTACTCTTGCTAACCATTTCCGTCCCATATCAATACTCCCATTCCTTTCTAAAGTACTTGAGGCCTGTGTACATAGACAACTGTCTGGATTTGTGCACCAGCAGAATCTGCTAAGCCCATTGCAACCTGGGTTCAGACCTGGCCACAGTACTACCTCAGCACTCCTTAAAGTAATTGGCGATGTGAGGGCGGGTATGGAGGATGGTAAAGTCACAGTTCTTGCCCTAGTAGACTTCTCCAATGCCTTCAACACCGTCAATCATGATATCCTAATAGCCATCCTTTCCTACTTTATGATCTCTTCTGAAACTTTGGAATGGTTCTCGACTTATCTTCAGGGACGACAGCAGTCAGTGCGCATGGATGAATCCTCATCCAGTTGGCGTGACCTGGACTCTGGTGTTCCTCAAGGCGGTATTCTCTCTCCTCTTTTGTTCTCTATTTTTATCAATCTTATAACTCAGAGTCTTAAGTGCGCGTATCATTTGTATGCTGATGACTTGCAACTTTACTCACAGGAAAAGGCTGATGACATATCCAAGGCAGTTGACAAAATTAATAGCGACCTGGACTACATTAAGACTTGGTCAAACAAATTTGGCCTGTCGGTAAATCCACATAAGTGCCAGGTCGTCATTCTAGGCAGCCAACATATGTTACGCATAATTAATGCTAAACAACTACCACCTATTGTTTTTAATGGTTCGATTATACCGCTGAGCAACAATGTCAAAGACCTTGGAATATACATAGACTCCAACCTGAACTGGCATGCCCAGGTAACAAGCGTTAGCCAACGAGTTATTGGTACTCTTCGTGCTCTCTATCGCCTCAAAAACCTTCTCCCATCTAAGACAAAGGTGACGCTTGTACAAACTTTAGTTTTCCCCCTAATTGACTATGGTGACGTGTGCTACTTAGACCTGAATGCAGATTTTCTCAACAAGTACGACCGTCTTCTCAATAACTGCATTCGATTTATTTTTAATCTTCGAAAGTATGACCACGTGTCTACATATCGTTCCCAGCTGAATTGGTTAACTATTCGCCAGCGCCGTAGTTTGCGTACTCTCACTACCCTTTATTCCTTCCTAACTTCTCCTACTCCTCCCTCTTATCTACTGGAGTATTTTCAGTATTTAAGTAGTAACCATAATAGAAACCTTCGTTCCTCTAACAATCTACTTCTTCAATGTCATTCTCACTGTTCTAACTTTGTGGGCTCTTTCTTCTCTGTCCAATCTGTTCGTCTTTGGAATGAGCTCCCTCTCGAAATCAGGATGTCCACTAACCGTTGTATGTTTAAGATAAGAGTGCGGAATCTCATTCTAAATAAAAGGCAGACTAATCTTCATCATAATGTTTAATTTCGTCATAAATACCATACCTTACATCCATAGTGTTTGTATAAATATATATATTATTTTATATATTATAGATATATATATGTATTTTATATATTATATGTATATATATGTATAGCATCGTATATGTATGTTTATATAAATCTGTATTTTATTATTCACTTTTTTTAACTTTAAATGCACCTACTTTGTTCTTCTCTGCATCACCCGTACTGGTTGACTGGTAGAAAATGCCCCAGGCATTAAGTCCACCAAATATACTGTTATGTATATAAAGTTTTTAAATAAATAAATAAATAAATAAAATTACAAAGTTTAGAACAAATTTGATGCTTAACGTAGGCTTTCGGAGATTTTAGATAACATATTTGGTAGTGTGCTGAGATGACGATGCAATATCTCATGGGTTCGAGTCCCGCTTTGAGGTTGTAATTTAACTATCTACATAATTTATTGTGAACGTTTTTGTTGCAGTAGTAGTTAGTAGTAAGGTATTTCTATCTCTATTCCCTATAAAAGACAAATATGTAAGAGTCCCGATGAGTGTTAACTGCCTCTTATTAACTTGGAAAGTGTTACACGTTAAATAATCCGGTTACGAATACTGTAATAAATCAGCTAAAATTTAAATCTCATAATTATTGACTTCATATTTTTGTAATAATCGATATTAAGTTATTAATACGAGGTCACTTAATTACACAATACAGGAATTGCTATACAAAATCCACCTGCAAAACAAGTAACACTTATCGATTAAAATCTCACTATTCATCATACAAAATGAACAAATATTTAATACAATATCGTCATACAAACGTCAAATTCAATGAATGTCAAATTGCATGAGTCACCGTCTGCACTGCTCATTCATGGACGCTCACGAACTAACAGTTATAGTAAATAAGCTTCACAATCATTGCACCGTACACGGAGGATCGTTTTATCATTGTAATGAACTATAAGATAATTCAGGATTTCGTTTAGGTGTATACGAAAGCATCCATTAAGATGGTTTACTGACTAGCAAAAGCTTAGACCAATTCGTAGCATTAAACATGTTAGTTTTTAGGGTAAACGTTCACATTGTTATCCGTCCGTCTGTCCATCAAAACCCTATTCTTAGTAACGCATTGAGGTATCAAGATAAAATTTATATCGAATTAATTAATAAATCATTAACTTGCAACCTATAAAATTGTATGTATGTGTATGTGTTCTAAAAATATATGGTTTTCGATTGCGGAACTCTCAGTGCGCGAGCCCGACTCACACTTAACCGTTTTTCTTCAAAGAGGTAGAGGTAGACAGAGGAGTTCGCCTCGGCAACCACAAAATTTAAGAGTGTTCCATATTTTAAACGTAATTCTACGAAAGTTGAGTTCTACAAGTATTTTAATAAAATTACGGGCATTCGACCTTTTGAAATTTATCTAGTACATATTCACTATTGACATTTGTACTAAATTAAAGAGTATTCACATCTATCTGCATTACATTTATTCAGTATTATTTATTTATAAAAATCTAAAAATAAAAAGGTGAATGAGCATTGATCGCCACGCTTGCATAAGGTGGGCTGGCAATTTCAATTTCTTGTTCCTCTCGGTATTTTTCTTCAGCGTAAGTCAGTAATGTCCAAGATAAATTTAGAAAGTATACATTTGATTTGAAAATTCGCATTGACTTGGACCGGATTCAAACCCTCGTGTTTCGGGTATGGTGGTTTAAATTGTATGAATTTAAATATTGTGGTGAGCTTGTTCTTTAACTGTGTGTCTTTAGGTCTATTGTTTAAGTTAATAGATTAGGTAGTAATTTTACTAAGTAGCGCCATGGGCCAATATGAGGTGTGGTAAATGGTATATTTAGTTGAGTCAGTACTTTACTGGTCTACTTAGTTGGTATTTGGACCGATATATTAGCGTAATTTGGGTAAAATAGTTCCTTAATGTAGTAATAAACAATAATATAGTCTAAATATTGTAAGATCTAATTCATAACAAATTATTGGTTTGATTTGAAAATTCTTACGAAACATAAAGGACTAATTTATATCAACATGCAAAGATTTATTATTTTTAACCGACTTCAAAAAGGAGGAGGTTATCAATTCGGGTCGTATGTTTTTTTTTTGTATGTTTGTTACCTCATATCTCGGTCATTTATGATCTGATTTGAAAATTTTTTTTTTATTTGAAAGGGTATATTCTGAAAATGGTCCCATTTTTTTTTTATAAGAATTGGTTCAGTAGTTGTATGTTTGTTACAACAGAACTCGGTCATTTATGAACCAATTTGAAAAATTCTTCTTTTATTTGAAAAGGTAGACTCTGAAATCGGGTCCCATGTTTTTTTTTATAGAATGGTTTAGTGGTTTGGCTTCAATTTCATATTTTGTAACAAATCGTATGCAAGGAGTGAAGACGTGTAAAGCAACACGTCGATGTCTTTTGCGACGAATTTTCTGACATTGACATGTCCATGCTACAAGTGCGAAGTGATTTTCAAAATATTTTTTTTGTTAGAAACAAAGTGGCCCTGGATGGGTGACCATTTGTGTCATTTCATTTTCAGCGTCTTCATTCTTTAGAAGCAGGGGACTATGCAGGGGTAATTTGGTAGTCGTTAAAGCCAAGTTAGAGGTATTATGGTCGTGAGAAATTACAACAGCAACGGGTGGCCTTAAACCTGCCTTTACACACTGTTTACTTTTTGTATATCTGTTAAGCGATTGCTTGGTCAGTTAAATTATGGTTTTTGATGATTCTCCATTGTTAGTAGATAATAACTCTTTTGTTTTGATTTGTGGTTTCTGGGATTCAGGGTTTAGCGATCAACAAAAGTGTTGACAAGAACTTTATATCTCTATTTACAATCTTACCTCTCGTCTCTACTTTCTTTGAAACGGCACGGCGCTGTCTCATTGGCGCAGCACGTTTAGTAGGTCTACCCATATTGAATATATTTATACACAATTAATTACCACTAAAAGTTTAAAAATAAAATTATTTTTAGAAAAAAAATGAAAACCGACTTCAAACAATACCTACATGTTCAACCCTTAACTAAAAAGTAGAAAATAATATTTTAATTACTTCATAGCAAAGAACATTAAAGGGGAATCAACGCAATCCTTATACCTATAATACTTTACTATTTATAGTTTTTAATCAGTTATTTTGGAGTCGGTGCCAGCCAAGAAGGATCATAATGACCTTCATAAAAATAACCTACCTACTAGCAAAAATATACTTGAATAATCTATTAATATATGAATGAAAAATATAGATTTAATACAAGAAATCGAACGGAATCTGATAAGTGCGCGTCAAATTTTTTATTTATATCTGAACACAACTATCAATGACGTCTGCCTTCACGCGTATGACCGCGTTCGGATAGTACACTCAGGCATATCCCCCAAGCGTGCCATTACCACCCCGTGTATTTCAAAAGTTTGTTGCAACGCCAGAATTAAAGATCCTTCTTGGCTAGCACCGACTCCAAAATAACTGATTAAAAACTATAAATAGTAAAGTATTATAGGTATAAGGATTGCGTTGATTCCCCTTTAATGTTCTTTGCTATGAAGTAATTAAAATATTATTTTCTACTTTTTAGTTAAGGGTTGAACATGTAGGTATTGTTTGAAGTCGGTTTTCATTTTTTTTCTAAAAATATTTTTTTTAAATAACTCTTTAATATTTTTTAATTTTATTATTGTTTTGCAGAGGATTTTTTTTTATTGCTGACAGAGGCAGACGAGCAGTTCGCTTATGGACGACTCAGAGTCCCTAGAATTGCTCCTCTAATGCCGAGGACTCTGCAAAGCCACTGCCTACCGTGAAGGAAATGAGTTAAGTGAAGGGATTAAGTGGGTGAGGTTATCCTTATTGATAAGTAGTGTTAACTATATTATTACATTACTGTCCTTTTTTGCTTGCCTTTACTTTATGTTTACTTAGAATGTGCCTATTTAATTTATTGCTTTGAAAACTTTACATTGGCATACAAATAAGCTTTAGCCATCACGACATATTCGTCATAATCATATTAGCCGAAAGACGTTCACTCCTGGATATAATAATAATAATAATAATAATAATAATATTCCACCACATTTACACAGCGCCATCTAGTCCCAAATTAAGCAATTTTATTTGCTTGTGTTATGGGTACTAAACAACTGATATACTACATACATTTTTATTGTGTAAATACATACATATTATAGATAAAATACACCCAGACACAGAATAATAATTAATAATAAAATAATAATTAATAATTAATATTACATATAGCATATGGCCTTACCGAGTTTCGACTAACTTAGTATGTTGATGGTGAAGCAGGTTGTCTGATGAGGGGTCTGTCCAGGCTACGTCTATCGGTTCGTCACCACTCCAGAACTTTTTTTCCTCAACGTCCATCAGTTTAATAATGATAATACCAGCCTGTTTACTGTCCCACTGCAGGGCAAAGGCCTCTTCTCTAGAGAAGGTATGAGCATTAATCACCACGCTTGCTCTAGGCGGATTGGCATTTTCAGACTTTTTAAGTTCAGGTTTGATCACGATGTTTTCCTTCAGTCAGAAATGTCCAAGATAAACTTAGGAAGTACATTTGATTTGAAAAATCACATTGGTACTTGCCCGGATTTGAACCCACTACCTCGTGTTTACGAAGCGGGTGCCTTATCCACTGGACCATTTCGACTTTTTTGTCCATCAGTTTACGATGTATTTTAAACAATAACATAGGAGTAAACTATCACAATGGATGCTAGCTTTAAATCAGACAGATCGGATGTCAATCCACGTAGGCGTGTTGACACAGGCGAGTCAAGTGGCGCGCTTTACTTGCGACACTACTGGCGTCGAATGCCCACATCCAAATGACTCATGTTACCAAATGCGGCATATCGATGCACATTTAGGACAGAGTTCCATTCATTAGTATTAATTAGCTAGACAAAGTGAGGCTCATTCATAGTTGTATTTAGTAATGTGACCTTCACTCGTATTTTTATTGCTATTAGTGGTAAGCAAAAAAAGCTGAATTGGTGGTAAGCTTTTACCGCTATTTATAGGTTTCAGAATGCTCAGAAGAACTTAACTGAGTTTATGGATTTGAGATGGACCAAGAATACTTGAATAAACTCCTGGTGATTTCATTTGCTTCTCCTACTAAGAAAAATAGGAAAAAGTTTGCATTTTAAAAATCACCATGTCTACTGAGACAAATAAAATAATTTTTATTACTATTGCCTACGCTATCTAAATAATACAGACATAAAATCGATGTTTTATATAGCGAATTTATTTCTCAAGTTAGGTTTCATTTTGCGATTTAAATTTCACTATGACCTTATAAATTAAGTATTACTTAATGGTAGTCTATTTTTAAATTTCATTTATTAACTAGACTTTGCTATTAATACTAAAACATTCCTAATTGTTCGATGGTTTCGCAATTATTTGTTTAAAATTAGCCTATCAAAGTATCACTCATGATGGCTCGTTAATGGCTTACCATCAGTCAGAGCAGTCTTGGATTGGTAGACATGATTCCAAAAGTTTCAGTCATTTAAAGTCAACCATTTGACACGATGACTTTTTGCATACAGAATTGAAAAACTTTTATTATAATTATGTTCCCAGTGAACGACCGACATCCAAGAATACCTATATGTACGTAAATTCAAATTTTAGAAAAATTTCTTTGCGCCCTTGAGGCTTAGTTCAAATGTCATTATACAAACTTTCTTCACATTAACTCGCACGCGAATACAAATTATGGCATAAATCACTTATACACAAATAAAAAGACCTCGGTCACACAAATCCAGCGGTGACCGCAATTAGTGATAATTGTCTCAATCAGCCAAACGCCTCGGGGTACTATTAACTGTAAGGTACGGGCAAGTAAACAGGCGAGTACACTTGCTTCATTTAAACGCTGTTACAACACAAGCGGTAATGAATGCGCTAATTTAAGGTTCGGCCATTTGCTTGATAATGGATCTTTTTCAAGATACTTGTAAGTTTCTATACTCAGTGTAAAAGTCGTGATAATTAAATTTATTTAGAACGCTGCTGTAAACTGGATACTGATATTTTTGAAAATTTTTATCATCAAAATTTGCATTTATCATAATATACTATGTGGAGTCAACCTAGCTTGAGTGCAAAGTGGCTTTATTGCAGTGAGAAACTTTACAATGTCTCCACTAAAATTCAAGCTTCATTTACAGGCATACCATTGCATTCAACTATTAAATACAAAAAATAAACATAGAAAATTAATTTTCTAGACTTAGATTCCAAGCTAACTACTAACTACTGTTAGTCATTTAGCAATCAAATAACAATTATTATTTAAACTTAGATAGTTAATAATAATTGTCGTTTTGTCGTCGGGTCGCAACGACTTTGAATCAAATGTATACGGCATTTAATCGTATTGAACTATGACAGGTACTGCCAAATTACTACGGTCACGCTAAAGCGCTAATGTGGGCAAAGCATGGCATACTACCTCCATTGTTGGCTAAAATATCAGATGTTCTAAGAAGATTGTTTGTTCAAGTTAAAATTTGGCGTAGCAAGGACACTTAAATTATTATGATTGTTGATGTGAAACTATTAAATAAAAAATAAGGTTTGATTTTTATTTGATTTGACGGCCTTGTTGAAGGTTTCCAGAGCAGGCAAAATAGGGCAGACATTACTGGTTGTATTCTGGAATGTGGGCAATCCATGACCGGTTAAAGTTTAGATGCTTAGAGAAGGCTTTGTGTGATGATGATGATACTAGATTTGAGGTATTATTAGTTCAGTTATGCCCAAGTAGACGTCATGACACGATTTGCAAACCAAGTAAGTCTGTTCACTGCTGGACATATCTCTATATATATATATATATATATAGGATATATCACTCACACTAGAGAAGAAGCCTTTATGGCAAAAATCTTTATAAAATTATATTAACAGACACAATACACACGGTTTCGACTTACAAGTACGTGGAACCGATATTTTATTAAGTTTTCATCTTAAAATAATCGAAAGAAATACGATTTTTACAACAGTGCTACTAATAATAAATTAGCGTAATAAACAGTTTAGTCATTATTTTTATTTTTATATAAGCTATTTTTCGCCATATTTTAATAATTATTGCCATTATTGAAAATAAATACACTATTCTCATAAAAAAACATTTAACAATGGGCACCGTCCTGTAGCCGCTATTGACGAGAAACATAACGAATATAGAAATATCATTAAAGATGTAATGTTTAAAGAGTTGCTGAACAATGTTGCAGACATTGTTCAGCAGTGAGTACTGAGCATCCTTTGGTTATATGACTAAGCCAATATTAAAACAGCATCTATCTATAAATATTTTTCTACTATAAAAAACCTTATAATTTGAACAAAACAATCATTTTTAAATTATTGAATTAATTTACAATAATAGTTTTCAATTTCTCTTCTATATCTTGGGACTAAAGACGCGACAATCTCCCATGAAAGATTACAAGCTAGTATTTGATCATAAAGTTTTAGCACCGCCTTCGCCTACGTAGGTACTATACTGATATATTAATGCAGACTAGTTTATTTGTGGGTTTATTTGAGGTATTAAATGTTGATTTATATTATAAGATTTTTATACATCTGTTAGTTCAGTGGTGCTGTGTACGGTCTGCTCTGCCACGAGGTCTCGGGTTCGATCTCCGGGTTGGGTAAAGTGATGTTGATTTGTTTTGAAATGGTGCCCGGTAATAACAACAGGCTTGCTCACTGTTACATGGGATCTGAAAACGTGAGCATTATACGCATAGAACTATATACGGTAGACAGTGGTACTACTGTTATTACTGAAATTTATGAGTAGTATACCACTTACCGTAAGGCCATGTCTCGGCACCGTTAAAGCAATGCGAAAACTTTTACCTATTGCCTACCTACTTTTTTATAAGACTAAGGTCACATCAAAGCATACGGCTAGTGTGATGGTAAGCAGTTACCGACCCTGTTAAAAACCTTTTAAATCCTTTTTTGAGGAACTCCATCTAGTAGTCTCTCGGAAAACCCTGATAAAGAGCTCATTCCACAACCTTATTTATTATTTATTTTCCTTAGTTATTTTAAAATTAGTCAACATTAAAAATAATATTTATATCAAATTCTCAAGTCAGTATTGAATCCACTATCATCAATATTGTGATTAACACTTGAATCACTACGCTTAACAAAATACACGGGTGACAGTTAAAGATATTATTAATAATTTGTACGGATTAAGTTTTTACTTATTTCGTAAAATATTAGCAATTAAAGTATTAAGTACAGCCTTGATGATAATCCATGCTAATTAATAGGTAGGTATTCACATTTCTGTTTGTAGGTTGCCGTATTTCATTACAAAAAACGGAATGACGTTACTAGAAGTCCCACTTAATGCCGATTATCAAGTAAAGAGGAGACATTTTGGTAGACTAATGTAAATAGCTTCTGTAATGATCTTTAAATTATTATATTTTATTTAAATTTTTGTCGTGTGTACACTAAAGGTACACACGTATACAAAAAATACAAAAGACAAAAGAAATTATACTAAAACATCGCTATTAGATACGTCAAACTAAATTATCTCCTGTATCTATAAAAACAAAATAAAACAATACCTCAATTTTCTTAACCCTTCAGCACGTGGGTAATACAATTACCGCACTCACGACAACTAATAAAATAGAAAAAGAAACGTACTTCGCCACTCGAGGGTTAAGGACTTCTCAATATTCCTCTCGCGACCCCTGGACTCCTCACAAAGGAAAGCAAACACTTTAGCGGTGGTCCGAAGGACCCTAAATAGAGTACGTATTGAGTCGCGAAATAAAATAAGGGGCTGTGTGGAAATTCTTGTAGGTTGGATTTTATAGAGCTGTTTGTAGAAGTTTAAGTAATAGTTTGGTGTGACTGACTTATTTACTGAGAGCTTATTCTAATATATTATTATGTTAAATTATGTCATTGATTTTAAAATCATTGGCATAATTTTACATATTCGAATAAGCACTTAGAGTAACTAGCAATACCAATTCCATTTCGATTTTACGACCTAAAACATATTGGTTTAACTATAGCTTAGTAATGGCACATTCTATGACTGGCCTGTTGGTCTAGTGGTTAGTGACCATGACTGCTAAGCCGGAGGTTGTGGGTTCGATTCCCACCCAGGACAAACCTTTGTGTGATGAGCATGATTGTTTGTTCTGTGTCTGGGTGTTATTTATCTATAATATGTATGTATTTACAAAAAAAAAATGTATATAATGTAGTATATCAGTTGTTTAGTACCCATAACACAAGCAAATATAATTTCTTAATTTGGGGCTAAATGGCGCTGTGTGCACGTGGTAGAATATTATTATTATTATTATTATTATTATTATATTCGAGTGTTATTCTCTAACTACCTTTACCTTTGCTACACATGTCGATGACATGAAAAAGCTCCCATGCTAAATCTCACTACTGGTATTGAGTTACAAAAGCATACTTGCGAAAACTTATTACTAGTAGTTATTGAGAAAAAAAAAGCAGATGCTTGTTACTGTGACTATTACATTTTCGTTCAAAAGTATCAGCTACTTTATATAGGTCCTCAATCAAGTGGACAATAAGCCTGACCGCAGGTGGCGCGTGCTCTCGCGAACTTTTCAAATATTTGCCATGACTTTCCCATGGATTTGTTCCTTTTTCCCTACTAAAACTAACGGTAACATTTATTCTACTGAGCGTATCAAGTATGCTTTGACGCAAAGGGATATCTTTTGTTAAAATATTTGTTAGGGACCGTTTGAACTTGGTTTTTGTATTTTGATTTAATTAAATTTTAAGCTGTTGTTCTTTTTAATGTTTGTCGTGGTATGAGATTGAAGGAATTTTGATTAGCGATGCGATAGAATATAAATAAATGTATGGTATGTTTGCAAGGAAAATGAAGATAAAGCAAAAACTTATATTTAGATAAATTGGTGTATTTTGGAACTAATTGCCGAGATTCCGTATTTTAGTCAGTGATCTCGTTTAGTCTAAAATATGAAGCCACACCATTTCCTCCTATCGGTGTTGTAAATTAAATACCAATACGGGAGTCAGTATTATCTATGAACGTACAAAATACCAACTTACTACGGTCATCATTCCGCATACTAAGCTTGGTGTTTATGTCATATATTATTTCTTTCGAACGCATGGCCAGCCAATAATGAACACACATCACAACCAGACGAAAAGCCTTCATTTAACAGCCGGCACTAATCACAAAAATGTTTGACATTAATACACATTACTACTCAAAACTCCAAATCATGATGCACCTGACCTTACTTACCTTCCTACAATCGAATCTTACGTTTTTTTGTACAAATCGATTCCATTAAGAGTAAATCGATTTCCTAGTGCAGTCGTTGATGTAAAAAGTTTGCTAGTGCAATTATCACTAGATACAACACTTCACGTAATAGTCGTGGGAGAATGGTTTTTATTGTACAGTTTAAGTTATGTACTGCAGCGATTTATGATAAGATTATTGTAATCTAGGTTGCGTTTAAGGGTGTTGATAAAATCGGAAAGCGGTATAAAAAGTTCTTGTCACATAATTTTGAGTTTAGTTTGTGTATTCATTTATTTTTATTTGAATATACATAGTTGTATAAAGAGGTTTAATAGCATTATCTATGTAAAACAAAAGAAGAGCGGCATTTTAAAATGTTTGTTAATAAACTTAATCTATACTAATATTATAAATGTGATAGTAACTCTGTCTGTCTGTCAAGCGCAGTGACTTAGGCGTGAAAGCGTAACAACGCTTTCACGCCTAAGCCACTGCGCGTAGTGGTATAGGCATGAAATCAACAAGCAACAAATTTCATCAAAATCGGTTGATTTTGATTAAATTTGATATAAAAATAGATTAGACCTCGAGGAACAATATATAACTTTTATCGCAAAAAAATGGCCTAAAGGGGTTGAAATAGGGGATGAAAATTGGTATTGAAAATGCGATATAACCGACATACACGCGGGCGGAGCTGCGGGCAACAGCTAGTAACTAACTAAATGTAACTTTTTTGCATTGTAAGATGGGTGGGTTAAGTAAGATCTCTGGGCTAATATTGAGAATTTTCCAATATCAATTTACCTGACCCGAAGTTCAAACCCAAAACATCTGTGTGGCTGTCTTATATTAAACCAGCGAACTACCGAGACAGTAGACATTATTATATAAAAATGAAACTGTCACTGCCTTCCATAACTTAGACTAGACATTAAGCTATTGCAACAATCTATAATAATGCTCGCGATAATCGTTTGACAGCAGTCAACGTTATCAAATTATGTGAATTAATGTAGGCAATCAGTATTTGAGGCCAAACGACGAATTCTCACGGCCGCACCCAAACTGTGGTGCATTACGAATTTGTCGCATTAAATGTTACGAAGGATTTGTTTAGAGATGTTCTTTTCATTTTTTATCGACTACCAAAAGATGGTTTGATAACCATCTGTCAACTGAATTTTGTGGTAACTTCGACGATTGTGAATCAATGTAATCGTGGGTTTGAGTCCCAGGCAGACAAATATATATAACATTTATTTTCTAATTTATTGTACCTATGCGCATAAAGTTTTACGTGACTCAGCTTATAGTGAAAGAGGTGTTTATTGAATAATTGTGATTAAAACACTAAAAATCAATATATACAATATACAAATAGCAGGTTTATATTATAGTTATATTGTGATCTTTTCTTGTATTTTGGATAACATTCTCTTAGTTGCCCATATTGAGTGTCATTGCAAGCTATTGCTATGAATTTCTTCTTTAATGTCACTTGGCGTTAGACATACACTTAATTTTACCTCGAAGTGGGACTTAAAATTTTGCGACATTTATATTCCAAGTATATCAAGTGCAATAAAATATGTTTTATAAATGTCAAAATAATGTCATTTGATGGTTGAGATAAAAATGTTATTGCATCATAATCAAACAAAATAATTTAAAATAAAATCTGTTCAGAAGACCTTGCAATTTAAAACGACATAGGTAGTACAGTCTTGTCCACCATCGATCATAATTATTAAAACCGCTGGCTTAAAGTACTTTATATCTGTATTAGTGCAATAAAATCTTATAAACTATACGCAATCAATCATATACGACATAAACTATTACAAAACAATTATCGATAATAAATTTGTAACGATCATAATTTATCGATAAACGATTGGAACGTCACTACTTACTGGTATATTTGCGACAAAGATAAATACTGACACTAGTAAAGATAGATACAAGTTTATAATAACTTATTCTGCTGTTAGTTACTATTTATTATAAGATATTATTTCTTATTTAAAGTGTAATGGCCTATCGGTTAAATTATCCACATTTTATGTATGAAGTTGTTTGTTTGAAATAGTAAAGTCAGCCGAGTCAGTTGATTTTGAAATTTAGATGGCAAATTATTATGCGAACTACTTCATAGAATTTAGTTATTAGCCTATAGGTACGGCTGTGTTTTATAACCATTGCAGAAACAATGATAAGGAAACACAACCAAGCCGTTGTCGACTGTGTAGGGTGAAGAAAATTAGAAAGAAAAAGGGAAAAAAGAAGGAATTTAAGGCAGTAATTCAGCCTCCGGCGCTTTCTTTTACCGATTTTTTTTTTATATTATAGCCTACCAAAGTGACTCCACCACGCCTGATGGTAAGCAGTCAGTGGAATCCAGAAGTGGCGGCCACTATACTAAAAGCCATCGTCTTAAACTGCTGGTATGGTGGTCTCCACTATGGCAGCTGCGAATGGGGTTAGGGGAAGGGAATGAGGGAGGTGAGGAAAGAGGAAAGGGGGAAATTGGGCCTCCGGCGCTCCCACTCACCGAACGAAACGCAGTAGTACGGATACTACTACTCTTAAATCGATCTTCTATGAGAGGGTAGTACTTCCCCGGACGATCCGGCCCATTCATGCTGAAATCAGCGTGGATCTACTACCGCTTAAATCGATCAAAACACATTAGCATCTAAATTCTTCTAATATTATAAATGCCAAAGGTTTGTGTGTGTATAAGTGTGTGTTTGTGTGTGTGTTTGTTACCAATCAACGCCTAAACGGCTGCACCGATTTAAATAAAAATTGATATGTAATTTAATTCGATGCCAGAGACGGACATAGGCTACTTTTCATCTCGAAAATCGGTCTGGTTCCCGAGGGATACAACAAAACATATTTTAAGCGTGGGCGTAATGTCATATTTATATCTGTCACCGCAAGGTCGTATTTAAAACGCTGTCAACCCTAATACATAAATTTATTAGAAAATTTGATGTGCCATAACAAGCATGCAATTCACATGTATTCAAAGATATAGTTAATTAAGCCCGTGCTATCTGCATGATCTTTCTTGGAGACCATTCTGACCCGCCGCGGGCGTTTCCTTACCTTATGACTAAGGTAACTCTCATAGATTATGTCACAGATTGGATTTTGCTTTGAACTTTGGTAATAATTTTAAACAAGTCAAAAAAATAACTAGCAGGCTAAAGATTGTATGGTTAGTATCGGCCAATTTACACTATTATTAAAAAGAGAAAAGATTTGACTTTTTATTTTTTTGTTTGTTTGCAATGATTTAACTGAAAATCTACTTTACTTATTTGAAAAATTCTTTCACCTTTAGAAATTAATAAATGGAGCGGGTAACATGGGGTATATTTTATTATGTTAAACATTTATTTTTTTATTCATTTCGAAATTTCAATATTTTAAGCGCCTTTGTAAATCTGAATGATGCAATACGACACTATTGCAATGATATTTTTCGCATGCGTTGTGAGACCCAATAAAACTGTTGATACTGAAGAGAAGGTAGACGTCTAGTAAATAATATTTGTCGCTACCATTCTACCAAGCATTGTAACCTCATATGAAATTTTCAACTTGCTATTGAGCAAGGGCAAGAGATTTTAACCTTGTTACTTAGCAGCTATATCGGATTAAAAGTGGAGGTAAGTTAAGCAAATTTACGTCTTTTAAAACGTAAACATAAAAATACGAGACTTCAGAGATTTTAGATCATAGGTGTACTAACCACTGATGAACTCACAAGATTCTATTATATACCATATCATATCATAAAAATCTATTCATTATTAAGATATAATTATAATTAGTTAGTATACCAGCTTTTATCAACAATGTAAACATCAACTTCGCAAACCCTGTACTTATTTTGATTTGAACAAAACACGTTTTCAAATTTTACTTCGTTATGAACATGACTAACAGAAAACTAGAAGATGTTAGTATTTTCAGAATTGCAGAAATTTATCCTTAGGCATTAACTGGTTGAACTTAATCTATGTCCCACCTACGCACATCACTTTGCTAAGGGCTTTAGTTTCACAGCGCGTGTCTAATTCTGAAGACAATACCAGCATTTATATATTGTTAAATATCATAATGTACTGTACTTTGGCTAAATAATGTTCTACGCTTGAGTGTATAGCTTTCAGCATAAGCACTCGTATGTTATAAGATATTGTTGAGTAGAAACCAACCAGTGCCGCAAGTTTACTGAGCTCTCATTGGTAGAAACGTTAGAATGTAGTATCTACCATGATATTCTTCTTTCTCAGTAAAAAAGTCAGTTAATGGGCGGTGGGCTTGTCACATTCTCAATGTGTTTTATTTGACTTTAATTAAGTACGAATAATATTGTCATCTTATGTTAAGTCAAAATGTCGACAGCCTTAATACTACTTATACTAATACATCTATAAAAGTTTTAATATATTAACATAACAACACGACTCTTGATATGAGGTAAGCAGAGGCGTATAACCAACGTTTTACTATCTTTGTAAGTTCCTATGCAACGGGTTCAATTTCTGGCACCGGACTAATATAGTTTTTTTACTAACCGACTAGAGAACCGAATCCTCTGCATAATAGTCTTACTTTACCACTGAGCTATCGAGATAGTCAGAATTAAGCTAGCAAGTTTATTATTTCAGGCTTGACTAAGCGACATTCTCATTCAAATTTATTCATAGACCGGAAAAATATTATCTAATGCTTGTAAAAAATCTTAATTGTTTTGTATCGTGCGAGATGGACATGCGAATTCAAATCGTGATCACATCGCACGTCTGCGTGTTGTCACGCAGAGGCGACAATAAGGCGTAGAAACATATGCGTTGACAGCTAAATGCTTTTTCCGGTATATTTCCCTGTATTCCAAGTATTTTATAGCACGAATAACACAGTTAATGTAGTCATTTCTGCGTAGTGCGCTGTAAGTTCGGTTCTCAATAAAATATAGGAATGATAAATGGTTGTTCCAAGCCTGAGAGTTCTTTATATTATGTAATAATATGTCGCGACTCATCCTTATTTTATATTAGTTTAGAGAAGTATTTTGTTAGAATTCTATTGATATGTTAAAAGAAATCAAGTGCTAGACTGCTTTCTCCAATTTTGTCCAACATTTGCTGTAATCGTCACAGTACCGCAAAGGCAGTAAGTATTAAAACTGGACGTTATATTATCACTTCTCCATTCGTTATAATTTATATTCCATAATATTTAATAATTATCTAGTCAACAAACTTCATAAGTTAGATTAAAACAGAAATTTACTACAATTTATTCAATACTAGTGGTCTAAAAACTTTTATTCATAATTTAAAAAAATATTAGCATTCTGCACTCCTTCTCTTTATAAACTATAAGTGTACGAAATTTCATCCTCCTCCGTCTGAGCAATTTTTGTAAAAAGTGGTACAAAGTTTTTGCTTCACGTAATAATATTTATAGATAACATAAATTACGCAAGAGCTATCCAAACACAGTTAGTCTAACCTATTAATAAACCGCATCTTTCAAACCGCTACTACACTATTTTATCACATATTTTATTGGTACAGTAAAGCAGGAAAGCATTATAAATAATCAAGTAAACTATACCAGTAAAGCTACTTTACGTGACAATCTTTAGTTGCTCTATCACGTTGCAACACAAAATAACCCTTCAGATTTATAATAAGAGCAATTTGCCACTGGTTGACTCAGATGTAGGTAAGTAATATCGTGGTACAAACGGTTGACATTTTAACCTTTTGAAATGTTTAAAACATTACTGGTTTCTTACCGTTTGGAAAATGTAGATTTGTATATACAGATTTATCAAGATGGATTTTGAGTTCAATTATGTAATGTTAGGATGTAAGACTACTGTCGTACTGTACAATATTTTTTAATTAGTCGTTGAAGCTTAAAATATTGATGTACTGTATTTGCAAAGTTATATAATATGATTTAACTACGTGAATTTTTAAGGCTAAAACGCAGACAGAATAGTATTATCTTTTGGCATACGTCGCCAAAAAAATAAGTTTTAAAAAAATCTTGGTTTTGATTTTTGAAGAAGAAGTAGTTTTTAATAAGCTAAAATAATACTTAGAAAGTTTTAACATGTTTCTGATTTGGTTCTGATATACCTACTTACCGATTATTTTTAGACGCGCCCTTAGCGACGTGTAGCAGAGTATGTGTATGATAACACCGACCTATATTCTAGTATGGAAAGGTGCAGCAATACGTCTGTGAGAATGGTTGCTTTTAATCTATACTTAAGAATCTAAGTACGCCATTATTCTAATACAAAACAATAATTCCCTTCAGAGCGCATGACATTAAGAAATTATTAGGTTGCGCTGCATCCGCGTAAGAGTCCCTGCTCGCGGCTTTTAGGCCGGTTACACTGAGACGGTTATAGGTATTTGTCGAAGTTATTATAAAATAAAATTATGTTAGAAGTAGAAATAAAGGAACATTAATGTTCTTTGAGAAATAATCGAGTATCGTGCTGCTAAACTGTAGAATACTACAAATAAAGCAACATCAATTGCATAGTAATTCATAATTCAGCTAGTGAATAAAGTTAGGAAAAATTTCAGCAGGGTAGATTTCTCGCCGATATAGTGAAGCCATTCAGGGTAAGCATTAGCATGGCAGTGCTTTTTGTGTTTTTGAAGTCCATGTGTAGCGGTTACCATGTTTCAGTTGAATCTTGTGTTGTAGACCAATCGCAACTGTGCGTTAATCCTAACCTCACTATTCTTGTCGAGACAGGAGACGTATATGCCCATCTACACGTGGGCGCGAGCCTAAGGCAAGCTGTTCAAGCATTTCACTCGCCTTTACGAATATACAGACCTTTTTAGTGCATCGCTGAAGGTAATTAATATTTACGAAGACTTGTAAAATATTATATTCTCTGATGTTAATAGATAGATGAAAAGTAGGCGAGAAATTATATGATGTCGACTGCTGTAAAAACTTCTCTAAGCATAAGTAACTTACTCAAATTAGCTTCACTAATAATTGCAGCACGTGGTATAGATATATGTTGCTGACATTTTAGTAATACCTAATATTATCATTCCTTGCTATAACAAAGTTCGTTATTTAAAACCTAAATGAAAGCCAAAAAATAGTAAGTTTATATATTAACAAACTTGCTCGTTTTTCTTTCAAGTTTATATACTTGAGGTAACTCATTCTAACTTAATGTGAGACTCTAATTAAAAACACAGCATCTTCTTCATTGTAGAGAGAAGCATGCTCAGCAGCTGTACCAGTAAAAGCTGATTCATAACCCATTATAGTCAAAGGTATAAAGGAGAACTGAATTTCAATTTCATGTTTTTTTATTGCCTTCAGTGTCAGACAGCCCTCCTGATAGGAAGCGGGAACTGCTGCCAATATTATAGATCTTTCTATTACTTTTCTAAGTTTGATGTAAATATAGAGGATTTGTATAGTCAACCATAAAATTGCCTTACCATGCACCCTTAGAGTAAACGTCGTTTACATATCACAAAACAATAATGTCTATTTTTGCCAGTGACAGTTGTCACTGTGTCTCATTGAATTTTAATTTTGATGGCAATTTTTATTAAAAGTGGTAAAGCAAATATGTCGATATAGGTCGACTATACCCAAATCGTCATTCTAGGCAGATGACTCGAACCTCGTCGTGCTGGTCACAGGACGCAGCTGCTCATCCTGAATTGATGATTTCCTGCCGCTTTCTCGTGTAATATATTGACTGCCTCAGCTCGGTTGAGTGATAGCGCTAGTAAAGTATAAACCGCTCGGTTATATTTCGCTGGTGGGCGGTTGGTGGCGGTGAGGTCGTCAGTACCTAACACTATTTTCAAGAATACAAACTTTTGAAAATAGTAGTAGCGACAGATGAAATAATGTAATGTAATTTTAATTAATAGATCTCTGGCATAATCATAAAAAGTATTTAAATACATGAAATCGTTAAATGAAAGTAGTAGTGACTGTTCACCGTTTACTGTCAAAGTAGCCATTTTTTAAACTTTTCTAGCACTATAGCTACTGGTGGAGTGGATACTTATTTTCTTCCCCAATGCAATAAGTTACCTAATAACAGCAGTCTAACTAATTACCTAAGAAAGAGATTAGAAAATCATTACACACAAGACAGAGGTGTCCTTTGTAAGACTGCCGCCACTGAGATCGCTAATCCGCCTGCTGGGTGTGGCGATTAGTTACGGCAAAAATCCCCGAATGCAAATCTAAACACTCACTCAGTAGAAAAAAGACTAAAGATTAGAAATAATTCTGGATGATACGTCCTTTTTCTACGTAACGCGTCCGTGTTGTACTAATATGCGCTACCTAAAACAACAGCTACAAGAAGCACCATTTTACTAAAATACCAAATACCAACCATCCCATGGATCTGTTAAGAATTTGATAGTACCCATCGGTATTGTTAAAAGGCCTTGAAAGGAACTCTAAGATCCCTGAGAAAGATCGTTCGATTACAAGCACATTAATGGCGGTAGGCGTGTTTATATTGTTATTTAAAAGCTGGTGAGCTATTAACTGGTTGTATCGCCGGTAATCGTCACGACGTTGTTGTTTTGATT
Organism: Parascotia fuliginaria; assembly: GCA_963082885.1. NCBI lineage: Eukaryota > Metazoa > Arthropoda > Insecta > Lepidoptera > Erebidae > Parascotia > Parascotia fuliginaria. The sequence goes on along the minus strand of OY720185.1, from coordinate 12,505,506 downwards.
CACAGTTAGCATACGTTAGGTTGTGACGTCAGTCAATTTTGAATGTTGGATAATCGATATACGACTTGGAACATCTACTTAAATAAGACTGAATTGAATTTTCAAAGTATGCCACTGTCAATTTGCCTTATTTCTTTTGTGAATTTTCTTTCTTAAATTGAAAAAATGTGGTTAAAAATGTATTTCTATTTTACGGCACACTGTAAGTGTAGCATTACCATTAAAATAGTCAGATCACTAGTTAATTTATAAGCATGTAGTTCTAAAATTCTTGAGTTGCATCAACGTATCGTAAGCTAAGTATATTCATTTAAAATATCAACGCGCTGCCAGTATTGTTTCTGTCTATAAGGGAGCTTTTGATATTCATAGTTATTAGCTAATTGTCAGAGGTCATTTAGTACTGATGGATAGATATTTGAATTATTATATATTAATAATAGTTACGAAATTCGCACGTACAATCAAGCAATAATTCGTATGCATTAAGATTTATATCTTTAATAGATTATATCTGATTATGTAATGTTGTTAAAGGTAGGAATAGTGCAAGTGTATCTCCCCCCCAACGGGGTTCTCGCCTTGTCGCGGCGGGGGGGCTTAGTAGCCGTGGTTACCAAGGACCACGGTGAACCAAGAGGAACCCCAAGGAGGCGCCGCTCCTCTGGGCTTTGCCGGTAAGCCCACGATGGAGCGGCTCTGGTGGTTTGCGGTGCTGTTTGGGCGTCACCGCAACTGGGTCGGGCTGCAGTGTTGCTTCGGCGACACTGCGGCTGAGGAGTGGCGAGGCCGCGGCGGAAGAGGAGTGCCGGTATAACGGTGCGCCGCTCTCCCTACCTTCCGCGGCCTCGGCGGGGCCGCAACCGCCAGATTGCGGACGCGGTGGGGCCGCAGGGGAAGAGGAGTGTCGATATTGCGATGCGCCGTTCTCCCTATCCTCTGCGGCCGAGTTGGCTAGCGGGCGGCGATCGGGCAGTCGCCGCCCGAACAGCACGGGCCCGAGACGGCAGTGCGCGTGTTCCGCACGCGCCTCTCGAAGGAGGGGGGGCTAGGCCCCTAAATCGGACGGGGCCCGCTCGCGGTGAGCGGGCCATGGCCCGTCGGGGTCGCGGATGAATGCGCAAGCGACTCCCGTGACCCCGACACTCTGGCCGTCTGGAGGAACACCGTGGGTTTTAGTCGGTATGCTGGCCGCTTTGAGTGCGGTCGGAGAGTCCGACATAACCCTCGCCTTGCCCGGGCGGGTGCGTATGCGTAATGCATTTCCCACGTATAAAAAAAAAAATAAAATAAAAAAAGTGCAAGTGTATCTCGGTGGTCCAGTGATTCTGTGTACGAACTGCCACTGTCAAGAGTTTGATACCTGGGTCGAGTAAAATGATTTTGGGATTTTCTGTTAAGAAATTTTCAGTAGTAACGGCATTTGGAATTGTGCGCGACGAATGACAACAGACCCACCCCCTGTTATATTAGACCCAACATAACTTGTGAACCGTGGGTGTTGTACTCTGTCTAATAATTCCGTTATAATTATTATCTTTCTGCTGATTTGTAATGATCTTACTACAAAGTTCTTAAATATGCTTGTTTTCTAATCTCATCTATCTGTATAAAAGCTATGGGTCGTATTATAACAAATAGTAATAAATCTCAAAGATACCAACACTTTTGGCGACGTAAACGATACAAGTCTTCAATAAACAAAGAAACTCGATGCCCAATGTCTTGAACGTAGGGTAGTTGTAGAGAAAGGGTCGGCCTGTCTATCAAGCCGGTGCAATTACCTTTCTGGGGCGTACGGTGAATTCTCGATGTCATGCCATATGTCCTGCTTGGAGGACGGACTTGGGTGGTAATTAAAAAAAGAAAATTTTATTGTAGGGTGAAAAAGATTTAATGCTTTTTAAAATAAGACGACGATGTAAGACGCAGCGTGGGTAGACTCTTCACAAGGACCAAAGAGCTAATAAGGGTCAAAAAACGGCTCATCGTTGGAAACTTGAGAAAGTCAATATCTAGTAGTTGAGGTCTGTCAGCTGAAATGACGATGATTATGAAAAACTTCATGACCGATATATTTCTGGGTATAATTTCGCTTACGTAAATGCCTATTACAAGAACTGAAAAAAGTTATAGGTGAGCGGAATGTGTCTCAAGATAAACGTTCAAAGTAATTTGGACCAAATCCACAAATCACAAATGCAGCAAAAAACTTCATTATACATCACCTTTCAATCAAAATTGTCTAGCCGACGAACAGACATAAATATTTTGACAAAACAACAGAATTGGAACGAACGTTTTAATTCCGAGATATCCAAGACAAAATGGTCCAATTTTCTTAGAATACCACAAGAAAATAACATAATAACTGTAACAAATGATTTCACATAACACCTGAGGAAAACAGGAAGTGATTTGAGCTGTTGTGGTCACGTAGGAAGGAGAAATGACGTCATTTATTTAGTGATTCATCATTGTAATCCGGCCCTGGCTTGTCGCCCTATCACTTAGTGTAAAGGACATGTTCGCTTTTCTTTATAGTGCGGGTTTCGAGTAAGGTTTGGTACAAGTAATGAACAAAAGATAAAAAAAGTGCTTATTATATCTTACGTATTATTTATGCATTCGTAAGACATGTGCATGAAAAGTTGCATAGTGATATCCCAAACGATTGAAACAATTTGACTACATCTCGGTGGCGCAGTAGTGTGTGCATGACAATGCTGGCATAAAGGCTAAGGTTTCACGGAATTGTATATTTCTAGAGTATCTTGTGACAGCGTTGTTTCCTAGTGCAAGAGTTGCACAAAAAAATATCAATCTAAAACATTGTTACTCCGCACCATCCGCCCAGTTTTTTTTATTGAATGATGCTGAAAACTAAACGTGTTTATAATAATTACATTTCAGAATTTCCTTCTGGATGTAAACACAGAAATCTATTCTTTACAAACACTGCTTTCCTAATAAAAATAAGAAAACAGAATCGCTTCCTGCTATATCCTTCACCCCACCGTTCTCATGACATCAAATGGCGATGTTTTCCTCGTCCGTGAACATATCGTGTCCTACCAAATTGTGTGGAAACACTCGACAGACTAATTTGTTAAAATCCTTCGGGCCTTTTCGTAAGTGTATAACGTTTACTGCTCTTATTTTGTGAAGAAAAAAAAGGATAAATTTGTAATTCGTGTATACAATTAACGAAACGGCACCGGGGCGACGACATTTCATGTCCAAATAATGAGTTGCTGTGCTTGGGCAAGCTTGAATTTCTGTCTAATTTTTCAATAAGTAATTTATAGAATACCTCAGATAACTCGAAGTTTTAAGTTTTAATCGAAGGTTTGTTGTTACTCATTTACTGAGCTTTCATCGATCTGAGATCCAACATCTTTGCAACTGTAGGCATATAATACCACTGAAACAACAAAGCAGTCAATAGGTTAAATAGAAAATAAAAGTTTTTAATTGTAAGCCACTTACTTTTTTACTTTTTAATTTAATTCATCGTTGACGTTGTTATTTCGATTTATTCGAAAATATTTGGTATAATTATGGTAATGACAACTCTAATGGTATGCTCTTTGGTCATCTCTTTCCAAATATGATATGAGTCCAATTTGTCTTGAATTATCACAGATATTTTTATACCAACGATATCTTGTACTACTAGGTATGGCGCTCAGTACAACAACTATGTTCTACTGCGTTGCGTTTCGAAAGTCGCACCTAGCATATTAATAAACTCGTATGCAGTTTTATGTTTAGTCCTGTCGGCGTGTGACGCTCTAACTACGCGAGGAACATGACAGTTTTTCTGAATTGCTATTCTAGTGATACATAGATCTAGTTCGATGTTTTATCCTCGTTTTTCGTAATTACGTTTGTGTCTTTTACTAATGAAATGTATCAAGGCGTTTTAAAGTTACACAATTAGTAAACACCTGTTAATAACATAACCCAAAAATAACTGCTCCTGTTCTATTTACCTTGTTAAACCACTAAATTATAACAATTTGATTTAATATGTAATAAAACATAGTCATACTAAAGATAATCTGTCTTGTAAGACTATGATTTACATTCAAGTAAACAAGATAAACGTATAATTAAACACTATCCGTTTTCTATTAAAATTAATGTAATCTGTTTATTTATATACGAATAATTAGAAAAGTAGTTTTTAAGCCTGAATTTAAGATCCTGGATTATAAAATAAAAAGGAACAACGATCGTGCAAAATTTTGAGTGTTACTAGCATTTATTTATAATAATTAGGTGACATACCAGCATACGGTTTAGACACAACTGTGATGTCTCAAAACAAAAACGATGTCAACCATGAGACTAGAAGAAAGGAAAAGAACAAAAATGATGAAGACCAACAGAATAACATAATATCAATGCAAATCCAAATAATTTAATTTAAATGCAAGCTAAGTCAAAGATCGAAAATTCTATGCCGAATCTTTTACAGAAATTACTTAATAAGTAAAAGTAAGATTAAACATTTTCAAAACAGAGCCAAGTTCTCATTTAAAGACTACATATCTAAGTGTACAAACCACTGGTTTTCTAGCTAGGGGCGCTGCGATGTGACAGGAATGCATTCCGTGAATGTCGGGAGCGGTTGAGATTTGTCGGGACACTTGCCTCGGGTATTGCTTCGGGTCAATCTTAGTTTGAAGTTCCAGTCAAGTGGAGTTAGGTTGTGAATTCTTACGATGTTGGATGATAGCTGTAATTATGTAGAAGGCTGTTGTTTGATTCGATTCAGTTAAATTTCAAATAAAGTTCTATAGTATAGTACTATTATTTATATTTTAATAACTGATCCAATCTTATGATTTATTTTGATTTTATCGATTTTATTACTTTGCAATGTATTATATCGCAGGTAAATCAAAACAATTAAGTGACGTAGAACTAGATAAAATAATATATTATTTGATTTTTGTTTCCATGTTGCATCCCAATTGGGAAAGGGATGGACAGTTCTTTATCATTAGCCTGAAGTTGTCAAGTTGACAGATTCAGGCTAATGTTAAAGATTAAAAATAAATACTATCTCAAAAGTGAAAAAGGATAGAATAACAAAAATTGATAACCAAAATATGTTGAGCGAATAATACAGTACGACAACACACAATAAATATAAGTCAACATCTGACCTGTTCTGGTCAATCGATCCTCGTTATCAGAGACCAAATTCAGTTCAGCCCTCGAGGGTGTCCGAGGTGGGTAGGGGTGCAGGGGGGAATTAGCGACGCTTCATTGGATCGCAATTAAAAGAGGGAACCAAGGAAGTGATATGGAGTTACGGGCTGCACGGGTGAAAGAACTTGGACTAATTCTTAACTTTCTGAGGGAGATGTTTGGGGACGACATGTTTTGATCGTAGACTTTTAGTGGAAAGTTAATTGATTGGTAAATTCGGTTATAGGATAAATAAAAATATCTTTTAAAAAGTTTAAAAGCAGTATAGATTCTTATTATAAACTGTAGACGAGCAAAGGGCTCATCTGATGTAAGGTGATAATGTCACTTGTAGATTTTTAAAGCGTCAAAATCGCACTTGATGCTACCGCTTGCATCTTAAGATATTTTATTCAGAACACCGTGTAACTTAAATAGTCGGTCTGATAGAATGGACTTTAACACAAATTTTATGTCTTACTTTCAACAAAGTAAATTTTTTTTTTGGCCCTGCAGTTCATGTCTTTACATACTTTACCTACGTTACGTATGTTACCCTTCTATTTCCACACACGTCAGCGTACCGACAAAATACGCATCATCGCTCTTCAAAACAAGTTTTTTGTCTAGAACTTAATTTCTTGTTAAACACAACTAAAACAAAATAAGGTATAGTTTTTATTCCGTAAATCACAAAATGTAGTCTGCAACAACCCACCAATTACGAGTCTAGTTCTAGTAAAAATAACACGTATAAAGTCAGACAACAACGTGTAAAGTCCTAGTAACGTATTCAAACATCATAATCCAACCGGCGAAGGTAATGATAGCAATCTGTTGGCAATAAATCCTTAATGGCCTATCGGTTGTCCACCGCACTTGTGGGTGATGCTGTACTCGAAGAGGCGATGTGGATTATCGAGATAGAAACAATGTGGTAACGTGATTGTGTCGAGAATGTAACGATTATTTGATTAAGCTACTGATTTGGTTGATACATAGGTATTTTTATTTGACGTAAATCAACGTTCGACATCAACATATTATCAATTTTTGGATGATGTTATTTTGATTTTGTTGTTAACAAATATAAAATTTGTGTACAATCAAAGTATTTTAACTATAGCATGTAACTTAGCCATGGCCTTGCCTGATTTACATGCCATACCACTAGTTTTCAAAAACTTTAGTGAAGCTCGGATAAAGTAATCACTTTTTAAATCGTATTTTGTGTTTGTTCTGTATAGTAATACAAGATGTGAAATTGAAAATCTAAAACATTATCGGTTCATTCTCAGCCTTTAGAATCAGAGTCCGCGTAGGCCGTAGCCCGCGGGCTGCAGCGCCGATACGCGAGTGAACTTTCACCACGTGTCTGCACCTCCAGATATCCTCAGATTTATACCTCGCCGGCTCCTAAGTTCTAAGGTTAGCTTGATAATACTGTCACTTGACTTACAGTTTGCCTATTGATGTGTCTTGTTCTTTTTATTGAGTGTTTTGTTTACTTTTTGTTACTTGCTTTTCCTTCAGTTTTTTGGATTGCAGTAATATAGTAACACTAGTATATTATGCGTGTAGGTACTTTTGTCAAGTTGCATGTCCTTAGCTATGTCATTATTTAATTTTGTTTAAATTTTTAATCAACTTCAAAAGGAGGTTCTGAATTCGGGTAGTATGTTTTTCTTTTTTTTGTATGTTTTTTAGTTTCTTGTATGTACAACTTTTTCTTTGAATTTTATGAACCGATTTAAAAAAGTTTTATTATAATTTCTTGGCACGTCCAAGTAACATCACCTCGCAAGACAGCCCGGCAATACAAAATAATATAACATAATACAGTTAATATATGCCGTTAACCCTTGAATATACACAAACCCAACAATAAAATAATAATGTCGTATTCATATAGTCGTGCATTACATCATACCAAGGAGTACCCACCCAACGGACCAGTGACAGGGAAGCCGCCGGCAGCTCGCCACAATGGGGATTGTTCTCTGTATTGATCATTAGATAGTGTACGTCCTGCAAATCGAGCCTTATTATTTATTGAGCTTGAAGCCTAACGACCTGGCTTTGTACGTGGGGATGGGGATTTGCTTAAGTATATAATTTTGTTGTACATTGTTACTTATATCATGTTTGTGATTATTGTAACGGTTATTGGATTTTTGGTTTGGATATATTATTTTGCTGTATCTGAAAAATGTTTGATTCAGACATATTATTACGGGAGGGTAGAATATTATGGAATCTGTAGCTCTATAAGAATACTTGCGAGGTCTTAACGTTGACAAGCCAAAAAATTACAAAAATAGACTTCTCAGACAAAATACGAGAGGCACTGATTATTTGAAATGAAAAAGCTGCTGAGGACTCAGAGTTTTTAGTTGCATCATCAGATAAAAAAATAAAATAAACAAAATATACCAGATTCAGATCAGATTAAATCTAAATGAATAAACTACCTAGGGCTGTCTCATTTTCTAGACCACACAATCATATAACATACCTCAATACCAGGCGATGTTGTTGGATCCATCGAGAAGGAATCTGCTTATTATGTCATCATTCTAAATATTATAACCTTGCAAATATTTATTTATAAATACTGTCATCTTATTCTATTCCATCAATGTAATTACATAGACGAGTCGAACAGGATGTGGCTTCAAATGTACCTACAACGTATTTACGTTGACCAGACATAATCACATGTAATTTGATGTCAATCGAACGTACGACGATCTTTGACATTGAATCGAAAATCCCTCGGTAAAATTAATAAAAAACACAAAATAATTTGACAAAAAAACACGTCACGACGAAAAACCATTCGTTGTTCTGTGATTACGCCTGATTACTAGTCTCCGATAATGGTATCGAGAAACTAGAATATCTAGGACTGTGCCGTCCCTCTGACTACGTGCATTTTTAGAATTTGAAAGAGTTTATTGAGGTGGTATTGGGGGTCTTGGTATACTGGTTTGTGGAAAGGTTACTGAGCAAAACACACGTCTGACAAGCATTGACGGTGGTACAAAAGACTACCTTGTAAGTCAAGATGCGTCACGAGAAATCACGTTCAATGATGATTGTGTGTAATTAGAGGCGCAAATTAAATAAATTAAAAGATAGATTTTGGTAGCGTGTCAGTTGGAATGTCAATGTCGCAACGGCTCTGATGTTCCAATATTTTATGTAACCTCTGTTTGTTTTTTATATCATAATTATTTAGAAGGTCCTCCTAGTGTAGATACTTTCATTTTATATTTTTACCATGTTTTGCTGATTTTTTTTAGGAATTCGCAAAATATACACACAACGTGTGGTCTTCAGTTTAGAATATACTGTACTATAGTCAACCATCATATCTGTTCCCGTGTAACTTGTGTCTAAAACTGAAATAGAAAAATGAAAATCTTTCAATTAGTCAGAAGAATTTTAATACTAAACCTCTACACTAAAGGCTAAAGAACTAAAGCCTCTCTCCAAAGATGGAATTATCCACAGTTACCACAATTGGCACACAAATCAACAAATAGAAAGTAAGTCCTGAGTTTAAGCTTAAATTAAACTTTTACTAGAGCTAAGGTTTTTTAGACGCCACGCTGGGTTGACAAAGACGTGTCGGATTACTTGCAGCTTGCAGTGATTATACATAAGTATATTGATAAAATAAAAGTAAATATATAAATATATCATGAATGACGACAGAATCAAATAGCCGGATCAATGGTGAATGGTCAAAAATAGAGATGTTTGTGTTGTGTTTGTGCACTTAGCACATAATAAAGTCTATGTAAATAACATATATGATAAAAGCTGCTTGTGTCATTACAAGCAGGCCGGTAAATCTAAAAGGTCTATTTGTAAATCGATAAAATAAGCTTATGTTTTACAGTCGTCCTATCTAAGATTATGATGATGTTAAAACATTTGATATTTTAGTGTCTTCAAAGCTTTCAATGTTGATTAACAAATTTAGTAGTTCTTTAATCGATCCAGGCGTCACAATTACAAGTTCCTTAATAACATCTGAGGTACTTGAGTACAATTAAAAATATCTAGTGAAACGCCGCTAATCACCAAAAAACAATAAAGTTCGGAAGACATTAGAGACGATATAGAGAAATTGACATAGCCGATCAAAGGCGGTATTCGTTTTCAATAAAATATATTGACTAATAATGAACACGGCCCGTAATCGGGATCGATCTGTCGTGAGAATTCAAACCGTTAACTAAGACTTTTACAACTATTGATTGGAGCCATGAGATCCGCGATTGGATAGAAATAAATATGCACGTATAAATAAATATTAAATAAGATGATTGTAAGAGTTTAAGTTGGGCAAGTAGAATCAGATTGAAGGACTGTACTAGGAATATAAATCATGTAATTTGGACGTGTGTGATAAATTGATAATGTCTTTGGAACCCTTAACACAAGCCGCAATCTATAATCATTGTAGTAATATGAATAAGCCTCACATCAGTGCAATTAACAGAATCATCTATGAAGTACATATAATATCGTAATACCTATACCTAGACTAGATTAGTGTGAGATCATCATCATTTTAATCTATATTTAAATGAAATTCCTGCATAAAACAACTTTTAAATTCATACCTTCTTTAAATATTTAAACATTAATAACAGTCACAAACATACATTATATTGTTATTTATTATTATAAATAATAAATCATAAGTAAATAAAACGGGTACGCTTAAGATAGATTATCTACACATTTCACTGAAGTAATTTGGTGGTGGTGGATTGTGATCGTGTACCATTCTTTATTTTATTTTATTTTATTTATTTAGGATCTCCAACAAAGAATATACACTACAATTTACGCGGTTCATTTCAAAAAGAATTTTTCATGTGTACTCCTTCAATTATAGGAGACCACAGCACGCATTTAAAAAAAAAATTATAACTAAGTTAAGTACCTAATATATTACACAATAATGAAAATTAAACAAATTTAAACAAAGCAAGGGGACAATTTAAACAGTAGCAATCTGTTTATTACATACATACACAAACATGTAATTTAATATAGTATAAAACACCAAATAAACATGTCAAAATTACAGTCATTGTTAATGAACAATTAAATGTTTTGGTCTAAACATTTCCTGAATTTAATCATAGAATCACAGACGTCGATTTCATGTGTTTTTGATAAGTTGTTATATTCTTTCGAACACAGTTGGATTCCGCGGAAGTCAGTATTTAATTTTGTAGGTTGTAGTAATCTTTCTGTGTCTACTAGAACAAATATAACGCTCCCGCGCTCACAATCTTTGAGCTTTATAGCCCCACACGTACCCGCGACTTTTACAACAGGCACACTCAAAAGAAATCCACCTATTTCGGATTCGTCACGCAATTTGTCAATCAATTTGCCGTCACCGGTCCATAGATCGTCCAGACTCCATTAAATGTCAATTTATATACATAAAAAACATCTCTTTGGGTTCGCCGCTCGCATATTAATTCCTATAAAATTAATTGCGATGACAAATCCATTAATTTAAATTGCTCTCAACTGGTTCCGTCATATGATAAGTGCGGTACATATTTTTGTGTAGCTTCGAACATTTTGGTAATTTGTAGAATATTCTTTCTGTGTTTATTGGTTACTTGTGTACCAAATGTGTTTAGTTCAGCTAGTTGAAACTGGTGAATTGTGAAATAAAATGGAAAATATTTAGATAAGATCCTGAAGCGTCATGACACATTTTAAATTATTCTTAAGCTTAAAAAATTGCGAATCTTTCACTTCGTATTGAAAACAACATTTAATTAAGGTAGGTAAATATTTTGAGAAAACCTGGCCCAAAAAAATATATACCTAAAATCGATCTGTCTTGAGTAACCATAGTGATCAATGCCCATACATTCTTTTTGGGCTCTGTCGCTGTAACGACTGTTGCTCCAAATCTCAGCAATTAGCTTTTTATATAGTTATAATACTGACTTAAATTATAATATATATCACTATATCAATTTAAATTAATAGCTTCATCATTCCGATGTAATTGAGTGTTGCAAATATTCGAATACCTAAACGCATCACAGTTACTAAATTATAGTTTAGTATTTTTTTTTAAATTAAATAAAACGTAATATTTTTTTTAAAATCTCAAGACTGCACAGTGTGCTTTAGTCCGTACCAAGTATCTCCACCCCAATCTACAGATAGGAAGATTCTTCTATGTGATGTTCTCCAACAAAACGTTCTTAAAGACTTTTCTGTATCCTTGTGACGATAACAAGCCGTCACGCTGTTCTGAAGTACCTACATACGTAAAAGTATAAAAAGTATTTCATTTTACTAAATAATGGTCTAACCCTAGTGTCATGTATTTGTCTTCGCATTTACATTTCTCCGGTAATAGTTTCAGAAAAATGTTTTTTAGATATTGCAAAAAGAAACTGTTGTACACATACCAATAACAATTAACAACTTTCTTAAACAGTTAAAATCACTAAGAACAGGTATATAGATTCTCCATTAAAAACAAAATTAAAGTTTAAACATTTTAAAAGTTTTTATGCTCGCAACGTGACATAGCGGTCATAGCTTACGATCGCTGATCAACTTCAACGGTTATTTCAGTCAATCGACCTCGAAAGTCACCTTCAAAATAATGGCATTTTAATAAAATATCTATATACACATAGTAATATCCCCTAACAACTCTATATGTCCCTACAATCGATAGATCCGAATCGAAAGACGTGCAATTAAGTAGCATTGACTCGATACCTATCGATTTGAACTATCGATAAAATTGTGCGTGAATAAAGGTTTTATTGGCAGCCATCATTACTTGCTATTACCATTTTAGTTAAACGTTTTAGTATTAGTTTGAATATATATATTTTTAGAAAGTGCTACGTTATTTTTAAGTTCGTGCAGTTTTCCTTTATAACTATCAGTTATGTAAATCTTATATTTATTTTACTATCTTTCTCTCTTTAAGAAAGATTTTTTTGTAAGTAGACAAGCGCTAAATTCCTATCTTATGGTAGGAGGTATAATAAAACATAATAATAAAATATAAGACAACCAGGTTGCTAGTTTACCTAATGAAGAAATTATCTTATATATATATTAATAATATTTATTAGGTACTACATTGTATTAGATAAATTAAGATGTAGGTATCTGCCTTATTTCGTAGCACGATAAATTAATCTATCAATTTTAATTTTTTTTCAAATTTTTAAACTATCTTCTAATTTCATATTTATTACAAGCGTTACTTTTGAGATGACTCAATATTTGGTGCCAACAAACTTGTTATTTTTATCAAATATTTAGAAATCGTGTTGTGCAATCTACATACATGTCACGTCAATTAAATATCGATGTTTATAATATCAATTTGTAGAAAGTTACTTGACAAACAAGTAAATTGAAGTTATCCATTTAATTTATATTTCGTGATAGACACATGGAATAGTAAATAAACGAAGTGCTTGTACAAAAAAGGTGCTAGCTTTTATGCTAAACGTATAAAAATTGTGCATGTTTTTTTTTGATTTATTATAAATACAACTATGGTTTGGTACATATAGAAATTAAAAAAAGGATTAAAAGAATGATACAGTTTACAGTTGATTATAAACTTTCTCGCACCAAACTTTTCAGTACTTTATAATCGCTCCATAAAACCTGAAACTCCTTATCTGCGCGTGTTTCCATACCTTCCATAGAGGTAGACCGGGTAATCTAGTATATTTTTATAATGTCGTCAGTACCACTCATATTTTGTAATATATGACTGCACAACAAAGTCGTGTGGTAGTCCAGGGCCCGCCTCTTAAACACGAAGTTAAAACGATATCTATTCATGTTCAGTAGCAACGTGGCATTTTGATTATACCTACTTAGTAAGTTTATTTAAGATGTTAATTTATGTTAATATTTTGGCCTATAGTGTAAACCACCAGTAAAATTATCATCTTCAAGAGATATCATGTGCAGTAACATTATAAGCAACCAAATAAAGGTATTTTAAATTTTATGTCCTACTTAATAATTATTTAATAGTGCTTTTGCTATTTTGAATTACTGAAGGCGATATTTTTATCTTCATCTATGACAATTACACCCTTATTACCCAAATTACGTTTTTGCTTCAGGTCATATTGCGATGGGCGGTATTCGACCTTTTGATCGCAACACCTAACTATACACCTATTGTTCTCTCACCACTAAAATCTAGTTATTGCTTGGTTGGGATCTAGGAAGGACAGCAAGATGAAGAAAAGTTTATATTTACGCAATTTTTAAGGTTTAAATTTGGCTAATAAATGCATTTTAGTTTAATTTCATTTGTGTGCAACCAGGTAAGGACACACATACATATAAAGCGATATGCGTATCTACAGTTTTAAAAATGGCTCTAGCATCTTTAGAGAAAATGCCCTATTTCATTAGAGACTTTAAAAAAATATATCTAACTTACGGGCATGAAAAACATCCAGGTTTTAGAACAAATTATCACGCTACATTTTTCTAATTTAACCCACAAGTTCTTGCATGGCAGTTTTATTTACTGGGACTACAGCGCCGTAGCAGTCAGTCTTTAGCAAAGGTAACAATTACGATTTGAAACAAAATAATATAAATTTATAAATCACATCTTTATATTAAGTAAGAACCACACCTGCTAATCACTAGTGCAGTAAAAGATACTCGTAACCTATACTTTTTCTAAATTTTAGCAATGGCCACAAAACATTAAAGTTTACGTACTGTTTTATTGTAGGCTACTCTTCTATTCTTTACGATTCATATTAGAGCATATTTGTTATATTTTGTTACATTAATAAATAGTCCTAGTAATATTATTATGATTGTAGATAAGTGCAATGTTTTGTTGGCTACCATCGTTGCTGAACACAATTTTCTCTTGACACAGAATTTAGAACGCTATCTCTCCTTTGTCTTATAAATTATTTAAATAGAGAACAATGCGTGGTCAGATGCGCCTTTGTTTACTTGTAGGAGCTATTGTCGAACGCACTTACCGTAAAATTACCCATCTACAGCTATGTAGTATATACGTATATACTCGTCATGTACGGTAGGTAACCGCTATTGTCTCTTGCAATCGTTGATTTCATTGGACGACTCATTCCGTCATTTAGTCGCGACAAATTTATATGCTGTGACAACACTAGACCACAGAGTAATATACATTATTCATCGAATAAGTAGTGCGTCAATATTTCATACGTCTTTTGTTATTTCATAATTATTCTGTGGAAGTGCTTTGACAAATTTGTGTTTGCGTGTTCTGAAATTATATGTGATTTGATTTGTACTCTATTTTTTTGTAGTTAAGGTTTAGATTTGTGGTGTTCGGTTTAGTGGATGTGAATAGCTGTGTTGTAAGTGTAAGTAAGTGTCAGTAGTCACGGTTAGGTGGTTGCATGTTGCTTCACTGTCCGAGGTTGCTAAAGCTGTCGTAGATAATATGTTGTACTGATGATTACGCTGATATGTATAACGGAGCATCTTCACATACCGTAAGTCCATATTGAACGATACTTTTTTTATTTATTCGGTATACCATCCGTTTTGCCTTGAGTGGGTTTTGTTAAAAGAAATAAATGTTTATTACATGTCACGTTAAAAAATATGATAGCTTATAATGGATTAACGCTATTAAATTAAAAAATTAATTAACTAATTTAGTATCATGAGCTTACAGATACATAAGCAGCCTGTTGTACAGGACAATAAGGATCCCTTTACTGTAACTCCTGTAAGCCAGAATTAACATTGGAAAAATGTCCCTATAAACACTTTCTGGTCTATTCTGCCAGCAGGTGTCAGAATACGCCCATAAAATGCATCTAGATATTCTAAATACTCTTCTTAGTTTAGATGTTTATAAGGGAGTTAAATCAGTGTATGTATACCATGTATACCTAATCTCAATATCAAAAAGTTTCTAAAATTTAATAAAACAAAGTTATTATTTTTTCAAAAAAGTGGTTTCGCTTGAGGGCGTAAGAGTGCCAGTGTTATTATGCAAATCCGTCGCCATGGCCAAGCGAGCCCTGGACTTTGTATAAGTATAGCTTACATGACACACTAGGACATTAAAAAATGGTTTAAGATTATGCTGCTTAAGTTGTTGTTCAAATTTACTACCATACACTCATCAAACAATTTGAGTAGAACAAGATAATTATGTAGAAAATGAGTAATTGTAGTACCGTGGCAATTCATAAGCGAAAAATGTATACAAAGCCCTGAGAACTTGTCAGAAACATTAGAACCATAAAAATAACAAATTTGTATCATAAATAGTTACACTGGCAAAATATAGTTTGAAGTCTAGCAGCGCTTGTGTGAAGCCACCCTTCTTTTTCTTTGTAGCTAGTCGTTGACCTATTTTTGAGAATTTGTACCTTTTTAGGATAAAATCACATTAACAGGACAAAAATATGCGATAGAGACAATAAAGAAAGATTCTAGCTTGAATGTTTCTACGTAATTTATATAAAGATACAATATTTTTGATAATTAAATCAAACCGTACACGATAACTGCATAGAAAAACAAAATAATTGTAAATTTCAAGGTTTAATTTTCATAGTATTATGTAATGAAAATTACCGTTTATTGGGTGTTATCAGATAGCCAAATATTGCACCTAATCATTTCCTTAATCAGCACCATAGAAACCAATTGTAAACTTATTCGAGGGCGGTGACGGAATGTCAAAAATTTCGTTCGCTAATGTGACTAGCGTCGCTTATATTATTTGAGTCTGATATCTGCCCGAGGACATCGGTATAGCGTGTTAGTTCCAAGAATATTGTACTTTTTATACAAGTATATAGTGATTCATCTTAGCTAATGTGATAGAGGCATAGTTTTGGGTCATTATTAACATGATTAATACTTTGGGTGACGGTTCTTTAATGGTATGTTGATTCATGTTTTATTGACGTTCATATGGAGATCTAAATTATAACTTTACCTACTACACTTACCGCGAACTGTGCTTGTTGTTTCACTAGCTGATTTGGGGTGATTCGCTGTAAAAACTGATCTAATCGTTAAGTTTTAATTTCTGTATAATCTGCAACGAACTAACAAAATGTTTTTTTGGGTTTCTTAATTACATTGCCGCTTAGCGACCTACTATCACGGATTCTATGGTAGGTATAGTGATTCTGCAACTCAGCGTATCACTCAAGTTTTCTTTTATTGCAATATCATAGACTTCACTAAGAGCAACTCTTTTATTCTTTTTAGTTATTTGTTTTTGTTATTTGTTATAAGAAAAGTGAAAATAATCATATCAGGCTGATTGCAAGCCGTGTAGAGCCTATGGACAATTGAAGGATATTAGCATGATGCTTATTACTAGTAAAAGTTAATTAAATAAATAAATAAATAATAATTATTTATTTATATAATATATATATTTATATAATTAGAAAGTTCTTAAGATAGTCGCAATAATGTGTTGTGTAACCTTTAAATATTTATTTTAGAAATTTACTGTATGAAGTCTAGCACGTCAGTAGCCACCTAAAGCGGGTGTTGACCTGAGCCCTTAAAAAAAGACATACCGTTACGACACAGAAATTACTGTCTCGAAACGACGGAAAATCTTTTAATTCTAGCCTCTATCTATCAATCTTAGTTGTTAAGCAACATATAATAAAAGTGGTCATCGTAATTTGAAATCTTGCAGCCGGACAGAGTGACCGTTTCCATCGGCTGTGACCGTTCAGCCTCGTGAACATCTGAATTATTCATATGCTACGTAATTAAATGTCTTGCCAAGTAAAAACCACTGACACCTTCCTTAGGGATTTGTAGAATGTTTTGCTAGAAATGGTAGTAATAGTTGATTGACATTCAGTTAGTATGATTATTATTCAATTAGCAATATACGGTTTAAGCTTAACGCATATTTATTTATTTATTTATATATCAACTTTATACATACAATATGTAATGGCGGACTTAATGCCTGAGGCATTCTCTACCAGTCTACCATAGGGTGATGCAGAGATATTTCGAAGCAGGTGCACAAATAAATAAATTTAGAGTTGAGTAAAAAGTACATTAATAATAAATAAAATAAAAATAGTACATTATTTGCATAATATATAAATATATACTATATATAACTACATAATAATATATATACCTACATATATAAATGTATACATTAAATATATAATAATACACACAATTTATATACATATTAATAAAATTAACAAAAAAAAATATATAGAGGAGATGTGACAATACCAGAGCTGTGACGAAACTGCCATTTTAGTTGCTCAGAAGCAAGTTCCGAACTTCTGCATATGCTACTATGTATTAATTAGTGCTGACTTACAATAATGTTTTTTTTTTTATAAACATTTCAGAACAAAGCATTAGTCAATGTTTATAACTCCACCATACATCTTATATTAGTAAATATAAACTGTCACTTTTTTTCGAGATAGTATTTAAAATTTAATACATAGTCATTAGTTAATAATGATGTCCTAGTATCTCATGAAAATATGGTTACCGTGCCTAAACATGGTAAACCATAATTTCACCAATATCAATGTAAAATATTTTTGACAAAATTTAATTCTTAGAGTAAATACTAAAGGCCTTGTTAATTTTTACGTATCAACAACAAGTACAAAAGAGATTAACTAGGGTTTTATTAACATTATAGGTAATAATTGTAATGTATCAATCCACAGAGATTAATTTCAGAAAATTATTTTGCGTACATATTAAATTATCTTTATTTTTGAGTAATATTATAATATAAATTTAGTTTCCCTTTTTAACCGACTTCAAAAAAAGAAGGAGGTTTCTCAATTCGACCGTATATATTTTTTTAACCGACTTCAAAAAAAGAAGGAGGTTTCTCAATTCGACCGTATATAGGTATATATATTTTTTTTTATGTGTGTTCGCGGATAACTCCATCGTTTATAAACCGATTTTGATGATTCTTTTTTTGTTGGAAAGGAGATATCCCAAGGGTGGTACCATGATAAGGAAACCAGGATCTGATGATGGCATCCTAGAGAAATCGAGGGGAACTTTCGAAAATCGTACTGACGACTAGTACATTTGTTATGTTTTTCGTTAAGTACTTTAAGGCATTACTATTTAGTGAAGGTTTGAAATCGATCTGATGATGGAGCACAAAGACAGTCGAGGGAATTTCTCAACGATTTACAGCAATTACTTGGTTTTTGGACTTAATTCATTTCTAATGATATAGGGTTATAAGTGCCATTACAAGTGACCATAGACAGTCGAGGAAATTCCTCAACAGCAGTCATGTCGGGCTTACTTCATACGGTTCAATATGCTAAAATGTTTAGTGTGTACAAAAATAAAACCTAAGTTAGATTTAGGTCTACCCATCACTAAAAATTGTAAAATAAAATATTTTTTAACAAAAAGAAAACCGACTTCAATCAGGAAGGAAACTAAAAAGTAAAAAATAAATTTACATAGCACAAAGTATTTCGTATTTTGATTTAATTAATCAGAAATAATTAAATAAGTATTTTATAATTTTGAAGTTGGTGCCAAATAAATACTCAATGACTATAATAATGACTATAAATACTTTATGAACCTTACTACAATAGCAAATTAAGATTGATAATACCTATAGGTACCTAGTTATGGTTTTACTTGGCACCAACTTCAAAATTATAAAATACTTATTTAATTATTTATTTAACTATTAATTATTTAAAAAAAAATCAAATTTTTTTTTTGGATAAATATGAATAACACTTTAATACAATGTTAGCAACTTTAGTCTGTACAAAACCAAATAATGTGTTTTAATAAAAAGGTCAATTCCCGCACTATCTAGCTCTGTATCACAGCGAATTTTACAAACAAACTTAAACACAAGTAATACATATTATATTAAATTAGATTTTTTTGCGAAACAAATATTAATGGACCATACAAAGTCGCAGGACCATTAAAGTAGTCGATATTAAACTGTCACCATAATAATAATATCACAGTTCTATTGAAATACCGATGTATGATAAATGCGATTCGGCAATTTTAAGTCCTATATGAATCAACACAAGATTGAAATTTTCATAGTAGTATTTCGTCTCATGTTTTTTTTTCTACTGAAGATTAATTAATTAGCTATTATTAAAATTAAATATTTAGTTCCTAAACAATTATTAGTATTATTTTTATGGATAAGAAATGCAAATATCACACGGATATTGCGCACGCATTACTAAATTATATTTTGGGTGTTTTGCATGTTACCATACATTGTCCCTTGTACCAAAAGATGGAATTATCTGGCGATTAAATAAAGCTGCTAAAGTTTCTTACCCATTATTTTCAAAGTTTTACCCTTGTCATCAAATTGATTCTAGGCAAATTGACAATCCGACTGGAGCAAGCGCGCTAGTAGCGTGATGTTACATAGCCTATAACCTTCTTCAAGAACTGTTCTATCAAACGCAAAAGAAGTAATTCAAATCTGACTGGTAGTTTCTGAGATTAGCGCGCTCAAACAAACAAACTCTTGCGCTTTATAATAGCATAGATATAGATTTAACAAAATATAAAATAATACGAGTATATAAGGCTGTACACTCACTAGTCTCACAGAAACACACGATATATTTACGTTATACAATAAAAGTCATTCATTCATTTCAATTATTTATTAATAAAACTACGTAGCAGTATAATTACAGTAATGCATTTAAAATGTCAAGTACAATTTTATATTTCCTATGGTTGTTAAAAGGTACTATAATTCATTTACCTAAGTTTTTTATTATAACACTTAGACAATGACCAAGGTTCTTGTTAATTGATCTAATTTGATGTATAAATATCTCAACGGTTGTACACTACGCCATCTAGACACAAAGTAAGCATATTATTATAGCTTCTGTTATGTATTGCACAAATATTTGTACTGAGCAAGAATCGAACCCGCGACCTTTGGCAGTCCGTACACAATGCCACCGATCCACAGAGGCCGTCATAGTACTAAAATGTTTAAAAACAGTTTTTGGACAACAAAGGAGAACCTTTGTGTGCTTTGCATGCTTGTGACACAAGGTAGAAAACTTTGTGTGATTCATAAATTTTGCTCCAAGTCTGGCTAAATTTTATGGCCGCTAAATGTATGTTTGAGTATTTTGCGACACAAAACTTATATTTTATTTTTCTTTACAGATTTTCTGCTAAACATTGGTATGTCAGCTTGCCGAACAATGGGTATTTATTGGTTATTATTGATTATAAAATCAAATAATTATATTTTTTTTATTGCGTTACACAATAACAACAGTACATTACTGCCGTCACAGATCATTTTATACATATCCGTAAATAAAGAAACGTGTCTTTTTTCTAGAGCACGCTCAAGTGTAACGTCAGGTTTTTGCTGTAATCTACGACGTGACGGTTCAGTGAGTAACAACCCTAGCACACAGTCGCAGGAATAATTTTATTATCAACTGTAATAGCAGTTTGCTTATACCTATGTTATAATGTGATTCGCATAAACATTTTTAGGTAAGTTATTAATCTATGATAATTTTTTAGTGTTGAATTTGATGATTTATGTAGGTAAATAATTACATCCTGCCTGAACAGCGTCCACTGGATTTCAGAACAAAACAATTAAATTGCTGTTTTTTGTCTTTACAGAGTTTCACAAGGTCCAAATTCAGTCTATGCTTAAACAAGTTATAACATTAAATTAACATTGTAAAACATTTTCTACTACAGTATCGACCAAATCCATTTTCGGACAATGTAAACAAACAGTTTTTCAATATTTTTCTATCAAAAACTCCATAAACGATGACACATGGGTTTATACACATTCTGTTCACTATATACTTCATTTTGCAACTATTTCTACTAATGATTAATAATCAAATCTAGTTTATTTAATAAAATTACGAATTTCTTTTTGCGGTCGAATTAAGACGTCAAAATGATTGACAGTTTTATTTTTTCTGTACTCTATATTGTCTTTGAAAACCAATGTTGTAATTTATCAGAAGAAATAAGTTTAACCCACAGAACAAGTACTATGCACTTGTTCTGTGGTTTAACCAATACATATCATAGGTACATAATATTTTGTCATTTGCCCTCGCAAGTCTGAGTTCATTTGTTTTATTGTAATATAGTATAATAAAATCGTAACATACATACAAATTCCATATAATCAATATTTCACAATTTTTTATCAGGCGGGAAAATATTCAAAAGTATCCCAGTATTCCATTTCAGTCCGTGGTCAAATAGTTGTAATTAGAGGTCAATGCTTAATTTAAATTACATTTATTTATACATTAGGTAAACTGTTTGTCTTATTATCTTATAGTTTATAAGTCAACGGTTACAATAAAATACAATACCATATTTAACATAAATACAAGTATTTGGAGTAATAAAAATAACAAATCAAATAGAATTAATCGATTACGCAAATAGAGTATTAGTAAACGTAATATTATTTAAAAATGTTAGAAAAAAAGAATGAGAAATTATTATTACATTATGTATGATGTACATTAATTTTATTTTTATCATCCTTTTCCCCATCACTAGTAAATTCATGAAACCATAGACAATGGCAATATGGAGGATTGTTTACATTGTCCGAAATTAGATTTGGAATGGACTGTAGATATAGGCGGATTTGCAATAGGCAGTGTTTATACGATTAAAATCGTGACAACAGTAAGGTAAGGTTTAGTATACAGGTAACACTATTGGCCGTTCCATGATAATTCTTTAGCAGCTTTTTAAGGCACCCATGGAAATATATGAGGTAATTTTTTTCAAATATCTAAAGGAAATGCGCAAAACGAAGGTAAATAATTACTTCGCAAAAATCCACATATAAAAGACAAATAAAAGTTAATAATGCCAACGAAGGACAAAGATAATACTTTGATAGATTACTTAAAACTACCATAATGTTAGATTTTTATAATAAATAACCATCTTAAATCGCAGATTGTTCTAATTAATGGCCGAATTTTAAAGGAAAACTTATAATTACAGGAGATTTTTGGATTATAGCCAAGTCTGTAATCTTTTGCAATTTTCTCTTAATCGTCGGCGTTTAAAAGTGACCAGTTTATTAAGACCCACGTCACTTTATAAGGCTGTTATATTTAGTTCTTAACATTCGACGTAGTGTGGTTTATGTGGTTCATTTTATGTTGGTTGTTTTAAATGGTATTCCGAGACATTTGGACTTATGTGATAATACTAGGGATGGTAGAAATTTGATAATTCGCGGTTAGGGAAACGATCGTTTTAATAATAACTTGAGACGAATTGTTACTGGATTATCCTTTAGCGCAGAGAATGAGTGGAGTTGCTTTTATTTTCTTAAACGTTTTGATGCATAAAAAGTTTTAATTATTATTAGAGTAAGTAGGTACTAATGGCAAGGAAAATGTCTATTGTACTAGAGCAACTAGAGCTTATAGTTTGCTTGCTAGAGAAATACACTATCGAGAGAATAGTTACACTTTGTGCCTATTATAAGTTTAAGACCTTCGTGACAGAAGTCTTGTTTCTTAGTTCTTGGTTTTTGAAAAAATAATAAATAAAATAGGTATAAAACAATGCCTCCATGAATTACCATTTCTTTTTGTTGAGAAATAGTTAGGGTAGTATAGTATACGAGTGACAGAAGTTTTTCACTGACATATCACGCAAAGGTGATGGGTGAAGACAATAACCACATTATAAAAATACTTACTTGATGTTTTTTTCATGGAATTATATTAAAAAGCATAATATTGCATGAAAAAGACGGCAAGGCTATAGAGATTAGTTTTAGGCGATATATGGTTGAATTTATTAGTCCGACTGACCGTAGTGTGTTGAGATCATATGGGAATGAGGTGTTGTATTATATATTTTTTTGTTTTTATTTCCAAAATACTTAAAAACTAGTTACACATTGTTTGTGGCCGTACACATAAACCTCTTCGGACTTAACTATGTAACGGCTAGCCTTGTACATAGTTATAAATATTAAAATCTATCAGTTACTATCAATTGACGTTATAAAAAAATAGAAGAGAGTATGATATAACAGCAATGGAGGTGTTAGAAACATATACAGCTGTACTTTTTCTTGCCAAGTTAGTTTGACTGCAGTTATTTATTAATGACATGTATATTGTATGTAAATAAGATTATTAAGTTGGCGTAAACTGTCTTTTAGATATTAAAGTTTTTTTTTATAAACTATTTAGTCTGCAAACTGTTTCACCTAAACTGCTTTTTTATAAGACGAACACTGATCTGAAAGCTAGTTTTCTTCATATACCTAAGAAAAATAATTTTGTTAATTTAAAAGAAAACCAAACAAAAAATAATTAAAGCCTGTGTGTAAGTGTATTTTGTATTGTTTTATGTAAATGTAACTATAACTTAATGATCTAGTTTATCATAAATAAACATTATTTGTCTATCTGTTTTTATTTACTTCAATAATTTTACGTGTTTAATTATAATAATATGGAAATTTAGTTGATTCGTATTTTATAAAATAAAAATATTTTTTATTTTTCCTTATTATTTTTAACTAGACAATACTTAAATTTTTAAATATGATCGTCATAAAATTATTGTAAAACGTTGAAATAAATATCAACGTTAATTAATTTCAAGGACGCTCTGAATACGGAAGTAAATAGATATAATTATTATATCATTATATATTATCTATATATACTAAGAAATTATAATTTTATTTTGCAGCAACGTCTTTCATCTAAAATGATACTTATAAATAGCCAACTAAATTGAGTTTGAATATAACCATTATACAAGCCATTGTGTGAAACTGCTTGCATGGCCTCCACTATAGCGGCTTTTAAATTTGCTTTTTTGACGATGATTAATTTACCTTACCAAAGATACTATAAAATGTTATAATGTAATTATAAATTAAATAAAATTATTACAATTTTGCTCAAATCGTCTGTATTCACGCGTATGTAATGATTTTGATTTGCCTAGCAAGAGAGAGCGTTTTATTAAATTGAATTCAAATTTCAATTTTAAACACTCCAAATTAATTTAATATTTCCAAAATTTTCACCTAAAAATATGTACGAAGTGACCTCGGAGCGTCTCTCGGGGTTTTTTATGCGTTAACAGCGCCCAAGACAAGCATTTATCACGGAGCCGTCAAAATCTAATTGTGCCGCCTCGCTAACCAAGGCATTGTGACCATAATTACGCCCTTTATTTTTTTACACAAAGAACTAAATCGACTTTATAAATTTTTTGTTCGGTAGACGCAATTTGTTGGATATTTCGAATATTTCACTGATGTGTGATTTAATGTTGGCCATCAGTTTTATGATGATCTGCTAAATTTTAATGAGATGTATTTTTTTTCGGTTTACTTAGCAACTCAATGTATACAATACATAGCTAAAGACGTAAGATTTTGTCTGTGTAGTATTGCATGTACCTATAGCGCAATGGTTGATTGATAATGATGATTAAAATACACTTGTACTCCACTACCTTCTGACCAACAGGCAGAGTGGAGTCACATTGGTAGGCTAAGGTTGTAACTTTCATAGGCGAAAAGGTTGTCATCGTGGCTCTTTACTGCATGAAAGATTCGTATCATAGAAGAAGAAATGAAATGGCTTACCTAAGACTCTGTGCATTGTGGTGCTATATTCTTGTGGCCATAAACCTAAGTACCTTATTTTGTTGACTTTAAAATTTTTAAGGTTTCAAACGACTTAAAACTTAATAGTATTAACAAAAAAATTACAAAATAAATTATTACTGTCTCTTGAATTGCTCGTCCTATATATGGCCTTTTTTTACAAAACCACAAACTGAAATGAACAAAAAAAGCTATATTATTATACTATTACGAAAATGACCGATTTAAAAACTTTTTTGCCACGCGAGCAAAATTGCGATCAGTTATCAAGTATTATTATTACCTGTCTAGAATTTTGTAACAAATTTCATAACCATTTTTAACTAAAAAAAAGGACAAACAGGGGATGATTTATAAAAAATGAACTCCCGGCCACGATTCAGTAAGAAAACTTCTTTGGTGCACGATTTTGTGGAGAAATTGGTAGCCATTTTGTAAAATTACATGGTTTTAATAAAAGTAAGCAACGATAGGCGTTTCTAATACTATTTTTAATAAGAGGTGTGCTAGCATCTGGCCAGGAGGCGTTGCGGGTAGCGATTAGTCTACTACCTTATCTACTGGATTATTATTATTACTTTTGATTGGAATTTTTGAGCATTGTTTCCCAATGCTACCAAAGCCTCTTAGTGGACATTTGTAAATTATATTACTCCCCGTGCTATAAAAGTGATGGACGTTTTAGAACCGAAAATAGAATTAGGATGATTGTTTCCTAAGTATAAATTTATTTTTGATTTCTTTAACTTTATTAAATAATGTTTAATTATTAATATTCTATTATTACTATTATATATTAGGAATGATGCACGCTTGTGGCTGACGAGCAAACAGCCCACGTGATAGTAAGTGGTAATTATCGCTCATGGACGGCTCAGAGTCTCTGGCATTGCTTCCGCAATGCTAAGAACTCAGCGAAGCTGCTGCCTACCGTGAAGGGAGTGGGGGAAGTGAGGAAAAAGGAAAGGAAGGAAATTGGGCCTCCGACGCTCTTACTCACCGAACGAAACGCAATAGTACGGATACTACTAATCTACGTCGATCTTCTATGAGAATCACGAAGTACTACCCCGTCGTGATTCGGCTACTCATGCTGAAACCATCGTGGATCTACCACCGTATAGGTTAGGTTGTATTGTAAATATATTACAAAATTAAGCTTTTAGTAAAATCCTAGAGTTAGTCATTAATACGACTCAACTTAGGTATAATATGAAAGTGCTGAATTTCAAAATATCTTGCAACATATGCTCCAATACGGTCCAGTTTGTATACGACTAAATCCCATAAAAAATGATTATAATCCCATTCTCGTTCCCGGTTCAACTATCAATCACCCGGTGTGGGATGGCGCTAATTATAGGGATTAGAAATATGGTTTAAACCCCGGTAATAGGACGATTGGGACCTTTGGACTACGGTCCATAGAAACGAGACAAAAATCTATTCTGGTTATTAATAGGTATAAGAATAAAATAAAAGTAGTAGTAGAAGTATAAAAGTCTTTTTTGTTTTGTAATTTACAAGATTAGAATTTACCATTGTTAAGATACTAATTCATTATGGTAGCACAGCTGTAGTAGAGGCTCTGCTGAAACCGCGTATGAAATGTGTGCCTACAATAAAATAACAAAGTTTCTACAAATAAATAGAGGAGTATCTTTTGATAAGTTTCACCAAGTTGGTCAACTTTATATAGTTCCATCGAAACAAGTGAATCATAAGCTCATTTTGCCAATTGATCTAAATGCAAGTAGGTCAAAATTCGCCTATACACACGATATGCTATATACACGATAGATCTTACAAGTTTGACAGTTTGAGGGAACTGTCAGAAAAATGTGTCATGAACCGGTTCGATTTAACATATAATTAATAGTGTTTGAAAGTTTCTTATTCCTGTTACAACTAACAATGATATTGGTCTTTTATAGAAATGATACATTCAAATCATATACATTCAAATTCTGTTAAACTTCTATTTACAACACAATATACAACCAGAGTGAATCTGTTGTCGCACGTTAATATATAGCCTAGTATTACAATTATTTATTACCAATGCTTAAATCAAAATTGAACCTTGTTACATTACCTGCTTAGAATGGACCTCATCCAAGAATCGATTTGATTGGTCAAAAATAATTTTGCTTAATTATGTAAGTATGTTATAATTTAGCAATTGAAATTAGTTTTAGAGGTACTGAATTGAATTGAACTAAAGCCTGAATTACGTCAAGAATACAGTACAATATTAATTACCACAAAATTTACAAGAAACAACTTAATATTCCCTTAATCTAAAACTGCATAAAGTCTGTAAAATACCTTAAATATTCACTAACTAATCAATTCACACCAAAAATCTTGTACTTAATTATGAAAAATGAAAGTTGATGAGAATAAAAAGAAATAAATGCATTTAAAAGGCAAAAAAATATCAAACCGGAGGCACACGAGGGCTGTTATTTTTCGGTCACTATATTTACGGGAACGCACCTTGAAGGGGGTTAGTTAATTAAACGTGATGCGCCAGCGCATCGGGATCTAAATCTTAGCCAGCCATTACACCAGTGTTTCTTAAACTTTGAGTGATATACGAACATTAGGAATGTCCAAATTTGTTGTTATTGATGTATTTATTTTGTGTATACTAGTCGTCTGTTGAAGAAGAATTTGAAAAATTTTCTCTTAAAATTAACATTAAAAAGACTAAAATACTAAACATATCCAAAGCTTGTTTGAACTCACACAGAACAATAAAAATAGAAAATAACCCATTAGAAAATGTAATCCAATCAAATATCTCGGAAGCCTTATTGTACAAGATGCTAGATGTATACAAGAAATAAAAACCAGAATAGCAATAGCAAAACAAACATTTCATAAAAACAGAAATATATTATTAAATATATTATACATCTAAAATATCAAAACAAGTGAAAAAGAAATTTATAAAAACTTATGTTTGGAGCATAGCACTGTATGGGTGTGAAACGTGGACAATGACACAAAGAGAAAGGGATATGTTGGAGGCATTTGAGATGTGGTGCTGGAGGAGGATGGAGAAAATAAGTTGGACAGAGAGTATCACAAACGAAGATGTGTTGAGATGAGTGAAAGAAAAGCGGACCTTGCTCAGGACAATAGAAAGTAGAAGAGGAAAGATGATTGGCCACATTATACGACATTACAGCTTTATAAGAAACATCATAGAAGAGAAAATAGAAGGAAAGCGAGGTAGGGGAAGACCACGGATAAACTATATGAGTCAAATAAAGAAAAGTGCTGGTGCCATGTCGTATAAGGAGGTTAAAGAGATGGCTCTGGACAGGGAGAAGTGGCAGGAATTGCATCAGTTCCACCGACAAGAGTCTAACTCTTAAATTATGGATGATGGAATCGTCTGTAATGACGACCGCTGCACAGTTTTTTAAATCCGATTAAAGGTCGTGCTATATAGGAATGTGGAAGGAACTGTACCAACAAGAGTAGATAATGCTCTAAAACATAAGAAGAATATCATTTACCTAAATAAAAATTATAGCGTCTTTTTATACAGGATAATAAACATCATTATCACTATCTAAGCTGTAAGACGCTTTTGAACATAGAGCTTCCCTACCAATTTTCAAAGAGGCTGATTGGAATATACCTGCATCCAGTGTCTTCTAGCGATCTTTATCAGCTCGTTTGTCCATCGTGTTGATAGACGTAATACCTTGCGCCTTTCAGCTCTTTGGCCTCCACTCGAAAAAATTACTATCATATCGGTTATCTATTCGTCATGCTATGTAGCCAGTTTACCTACTGCCAATTCACTTGACAATTCCTAAAACGAATCAAAGTTAAAACATTCAAACTTAATTAAAGTAATATTGTCGAGATTTTTAATTATGCCATATTTTATGAATTAATTCAATTTTACTCTTTAATGCCAAAGTTTTATTGATTCGTTATACGGAACGAAAACTTTGAAAATCTCAGAAGCACGATTATTAATTGGGCGTAAACCCCGCGAGATTGGGGCTCGCCTCCTGATACAGATTCGGCTTTAATTCCGTTGATTACTCGTTTTCAATGGGAACCTTTTTGTTTCGACCAGCAACCGCCGAGAGGAAAGGTAATAGGAGACCAATTTCTTCTTTAAGCCAAAGTATTAATACAATCTTTCTAAAGTTTAAAATAAAACTAAGTATCAACGTTAACCACATATTTAAAACATAAAAACGATAATAAAAAACAAACTATTTATCGTGTCCACAATCCTGTCAATAATCATTATGGAGGAGGCCAAAAATAATGATGACAAAACACTGCCGACGACACGCGCAGTTAAACGAAAGCTTTCATATTCCCCAACAAAAATAGAAGGCAAATTGACAGATGACAAATAAGACCGTTAACACCACGGTCATGACAGCTACAACCAATTACAATAGATCTACACAACACCCAGCCAACACCCCTATTGAAGTCACCGAAAAAGAAAACAGCGGGATGAGGTAGCTCTTTGTAGAATGGCTGACGATAGTAAATATTTCTACCGGGGCTAAATGTGATAAAATACATCAAGACATTGTCGTTATAACAAGATAGATGGCCACCCGAAGTAGGTAACACATTCCTTTGAATAACAAGATTAGAACAGTGCACGACTGTCAGAATTAAGGTCCGTTGTTCAATTGAATAGGACAGTTAATGAACGAAATCAAACTAACATGAAACAGTAACCGTACAATGTTCACAAAGCCTTTTTGCTTGTAGCCAATGTCAAGTCTAGACGTTAATAATTATATTTAGCAATTTGTGACACTCATGAATAGGTTATTATTAATGATTCTAGAAGAATTGTTTTTAATGTTTTATTTGCATCGATAAACTTTGCTGTGTCCTTGTTAATTCAAAACATAATTATAAACGCGTCATTGAATTAGCAGGTTGAAACTGAAAACATTAATACAAATTAGTAAAACAAGAAATTTGAGTTTTAAACTAAAGATAACAAAATTATATCTCTACGTTGCCTCACTAAAATTTGAACTCAACTACCGAATACTTTTATTTAATTCTTCTCAAAGTAAGAGTCGTGTAAAGCTAAAGAATGTAAAAGCAACAGCGATTGAGACAAAGGGCGTAAAGGTCGACCCTTCCAGAGTGCATGGGTGTGGCGAACTTAAATTTTCGCATTGACAGCCGAAACGGCCCTTAAGGACGGCCGAGACGTGCTTTTAGTGCCTTTATTCGTTATGGTTAATGCGCCAACTAGTTTACGACCTGTACTGTTATTTGTGACCTTTGAGGGTCTGGTAGCTCGCTAACGGCTATTGTACCTTTATGAAGAAAGTCCTATTATGACTTTTGCTAGTGATGTTATTTTGATTAAGTTCTCAGGTATACACAACCTACTACTTGAATAGAAATAAAGATAATTATTATTAAAATTCTGACAGTAAATATCACTTCATTACAGTGTTACTTTTTCGTTTGTATGGGATACATCTTACATATTAGACCTCTTCACCATTGTTTAACATGTTTACAAAATATTTAAATAACATTTTCTAAATTAATCTTTGTAACGACTTCACAAGAGGGCCAATCTATCTCAAAACGAGATTTACATGTAATAATATCATCTATTGTCATGTCCCGAAAAATAAATTTTGAAGCGTTTACGTTCGTCATGTCAACGGTAGAATGGGATTGGCCATCAATCAATGTTGCACGAAAATTAAGTGTATTGTTCCATTTGCGCTCCCTTACAATACTCATATGAGATCCCTTTGAGTCGTCAACCAGTCGATGGATGGTGTTTTGACAATCGAATTTTTAGTGTTCGGGTCACTTGGTATTGTTCGATTCACATTTGGCCTTTGGTGTTGTAAGTTGTAATACGTTATCTGATCTGTTCGCAATGTCGTGAGAATTGATGGCATCAGTGTTTGGATGTGAGAGTATTTAACGTGTATCGTAGCATAAGAATATGTAATAAATATTATGATAATTAGCGAAAATGTGTTGTAAGCATGCAAATGAGTGATGATACAGTGATTTTTTATTTTTGTTGTGAAATAATTTATGCGCTTTTCACTAAAATTAGATATGGCGATTTTTATGCTGGTTTTGCGCTGGTGACTGACATTTCTACTTTCTTTGCAGTATTTTAAATTAGTGTTTTTGTTTACATATTGTTCTCAAAGTAGTTATAACCTAACTTAAAGTTAACTGTAGTTCGAGCATTCATAAGATAAAAATATGAAGTGTGATTATCAGCTACCAAACATCACCAGGTATTATACGTGTCGTGTGCTAAGCAATATTGACGGGTTCATTACGATTATTGTCTTACGAGGGGTGGCAGAGAGCAGTTCTTTAGGGGAAATTATCGGGGACTGATATACCTGTTTTGTTTAGTAGTTTCATTGAGCGTATTTTTGATTGAGTGTGATAATTTTGTATGTGGTTTAGCGGTAAAGGTGTTATTAAACTTAGTGGCGTAGATTCTTACTCAGTTGTTTCAAATTTACAAATATATGTTTTGTTTGTTAATAATATTGTTGTAGTGGTATTTGTGTATTCATTATTTGTGCATCTGTCATAAGTATAAAATTTACACTAACAAATAACAGTGTTTCTTCATTCCAATTTAAGGTAACCTCACGAAAACAAACTCACATTGCTACTAGCATAATAACGATACAAAGATTAATAAAGAATCTCATACATCAACAAGTTCATATCTCAGCCTATGATTTACGCGTTCAATTCGGCCCCTAACCAACTAGTGGACATCCAGTTATCTGATCAAATATGCCGTAAATAATGCTCGGACTATGTTTATCATGGTACCGCCAAAATATAAGTAATAACACAATTTATTACTATATATAATGATAGCCCGCAGACATGCTTTTTGGGCTACTTTTGTTTGGTTTAGTTGGTACTGGTATTAGTATCTATGTAATTTATGATTTTTTTTATTGTTTGTTGAGCTATTAAACTTATGTTAAGTGGTAACTGCTGTCTATGGATCGCAAAAGT
The DNA here is from genome assembly GCA_963082885.1 of Parascotia fuliginaria. Taxonomy (NCBI): domain Eukaryota; kingdom Metazoa; phylum Arthropoda; class Insecta; order Lepidoptera; family Erebidae; genus Parascotia; species Parascotia fuliginaria. The sequence continues at coordinate 12,473,492 of OY720185.1, read as the reverse complement.
ATCACAAGTACTGGTTGTACTTATTGATGCATCCATCTGCAGCTTCTTGTCAACAAAGAAACCACTGAATTGCCAAAGGCACAATTTTATATGCTGCTAATACAAGATTTTAGGAGCCTTTAAAACTCACAAGTTCTGGGCAATGAACTTTTACATATTTAATTTATAGGTCGGGACTCTTGGTGCCCACTGGCAGAGAATGTATATGCAAATATCAGTCAACCAAGTGAAGGCCTCCAAACCGTCTCATGAGAAGGCTATAGGAAAAACATCAAAGTCATTAGACTGTTGCTACAGCGATCAATCTGCCTGCCAAACGTTGTTATATATATTTTAAATGCGGCTTGTGAGAACCTACAGCAGTTAACGTCTTTCTACTGAAATATTCAATGATATTATATTACAATTTTATCAAAATAATTCATACACCGCTACAATAGATCAATGTCTGGATGCCTCTAGCAAATTAGTTATCTTAGCTTTGGTTGAAGCCGGGTCAGGGGTCAGCCTCTGTATGAGACGTCGTGAACGTAAGTGTTATGTAGACCTAAACGACTATCATTAATTTTGTACTAATTTTCTTGAGAGCCATTTGTTCCGAGATCGGTTAGTTATTCATATTTGTAAACAAGAATCGGTCCTGTATGGAAAAGACTGTATTCCTCAAGTCGCATTATGAGATAGTTCATGTACCTATGTTTGGAACCAGTTAAAGTGGGAGGTATCTTGTGTAGATTCATGTATTAGATTCGGGACTAAAATGGAGGTATTTAGAGTAAGTATAGGTTCAGCAGTCTCTTGACTGAAATATTGTAAATACTTCTGGTCTTTAGTCAATGAGTACTCTACACTTAACACTTGAATCTCATACATCGTTATACTAAAATAAAATCTACCTTAATATTTCAGCATACAGTGTACTATTATATGGATTGACAACTGCATAATACTGCCTTTTTCCATTCTTTAAAGCAAAATTAAATTGCTCTTATTATTACATTAATAAAAATGCTTAGCGAACTGTTTATAATCCAGCATTTTTGGTGGTTTACTAATAAATACATTTAAAAAAATAACAGAAGTACTTATTATTAACTATTTATATTAAAGGGGTGTTATAAGTTTGAAGTGTGAATATTTCTGTGGCATTATAGCTCCTAAACGATTTTTTTTGTTTGAAAGGTGACTTGATTGAGTGATATTTCCATATATTATCTATTCAATATATTAAAAATAATTACAATTTTGTAGTCAAATAACTGATCAGATCAAATTTCATATGTAATTCAAAATTAAGAAATTTTACTTTATTAATATTGCAAAAACATAGTACTGATCTGCTGTTGGTGGGAATTGTTTTACTTTATAGAGGTCTTTTTTTAATCAAGTTTTTTAATTTTTAATGAACACACACAGTTTACCCATAACATAGCGCTAAAAGGTCATACTTGTAATACAACAAATAAATACTTAAGTCAAATACCCGAGGACGGGAAAAACGGTTCAGTGAATTATCACATTAACAATGAAATATTTGCTGTAAATAAATACATACATATAAGCAGTAAACGTTGTTCGAATAAAATTATTATTGTGACATTTATATTTATTTATTTTTATACCGTAAAATAATGCCAACCTGTTATTACACCACTGCACGGATGAAGCCTCTCCTCATACAGAGAAGGCATAAATTGATGCTTATGTCCAATAGTTTACGTTCAGAGGAAATAGGCACGTGGCATAAATGCTAAATTGAGAATTGATTAAATATTGTATGGGATTGACATAAGCTCAGGACAATTTTGGCTCAATTAAATATATTATGACATTAAATGTATGGAATTGACATCTATTAGCATGTATGCCACTTGTCTAGGCCCTCTGACAAGATTTAAGCAGGGCTTATTGCGTAATAAGAACAGTAATATTCATCACCGAATTTATATAAAAAGAAACAATTTTAATCAACGATTCGAAATAACTGTGACAACATACATTCCCACACGACAAAGAAGAAGACACGACAGGAAAGACGATCCGGCAAGTGACCACATTAGCATTAAAACGGTCGCACAATTACTGTGACCAGTGTCGACCGAATACATTAGTTAAGCCTACCTGATTTTGTATAATTAATATGGTTAACTTTGACTTTATAATAAATTAGTTGGCCGCGGCGCAGTTTCATCCGCGTATTTGCTTACTGCTCTGCTACCGTCGCCAGTAGCGTAATGTTACATAGCCTTCCTCGACAACTGGGCTATCATGCACAAAAAGAATTTTTAAAATTCAACGGGTAGTGCCAGAGATTAGCGCGTTCAAACAAACAAACAAACTCTTCCGCTTTATATAATAGTATAGATTGTATAAATCAAGTTTGGATATCATGTGAAATTATCATTTTATATTTAGTTGTGTATCTACTATCTTTTAGCTTTATATTTGATAATTTGAAGACATTCAATGCAGGGCTTCTTTCAAAATAAAGAGTTAGCCATGACTAAATAAACTCCTGTCTTTGTAGGAGGCGCCATAATAATCAAGTAAAACTGCTGCTCGTTATGTGGTATTCCTTTAGCCGGAGAGAGATGACTACTATTGAGATGATGTACTATTTACTTTCAGGTGCTCCGTAATTACGCGCACGTGATTTTTCTGGTGTTGCAAGCATCTCACTAAGCCGCCATAGTGAAGGCCACCACACCGGCAGTATCCGACGATGACTTTTGGATTGATGACTACCACTTCTGGATTTCACTAACTGCTTACCATCAGGCAGAGTGGAGTCACTTTGGTAGGTTAATATAAGAAAAAAAGCGTTTATAGGCAACATAATTGCTTAAGACCAGAGGCCCTAGACAAGTGTCAAAGATTTCTATTCTCTTCTTTTTATACGACTAATTGACTAAGACTATTGGATTGACATAAGCTAACGCCAACGCTTATGTCATTCTCATACATTTTTTTATCTATTCTATGAATAGAATAGAAATCTTTGACACTTGTCTAGGCCTTAGGGCCTTAGGTAAGCCATCTGCTCTTGAGACACCTTAGTCGTATAAAAAGAAGAAAATAATAGCTCTAGATGGCGTTGTGTGTAGTCGAGATATTATATAATTATTATTATTAAATACGTCAATCAGGTAATGCTTGTTCGTAATAACTAGGTGAATAACTGAATGACGTCCACAGCTAGAAGTGTGGATGTCATTCGGTTAAAATAAACGAAGTCGTATGACAGGCAAAAAAGAACTTTATCTATTACGTCCACTGCTGGACATACGCATACCCTATTTTTTGCCAACTTGGCCGGTCGAGAGCCTTTTATAGTCGTCGGTCTCAAAAAAGACAAAAAGAACTTATCTCATTTTAAAATTTTCGTTGTTTATTAAAATTATATTGGTTGAATGGATAATGATACATGATAAAATTATGTCAATTTGCAAATTCGATGCTATGAAAATCCAAAATACCTAACTGTTTCAGTTGTTCAGGTACTGTGATAGAACTGTAACGCACAGATCTGACGTTCTGACGATTCTGACGTGAACGTTTGACTCGTGTAAAGTAATAATCAATTGTCTGTCAAGAAATAAGTCCCGTAAATGGCAACAAATTTGGCCTCTTTTGTTAGCGAAAAGGAAGAGATCTACCTATGAAAAAACTTCGTGCCATGTTAAAATCCCAGACATTTAAAGGACTACATGCACTCCACCCACACTAACTTTTCTCACCTATTAATTAAATAAACCACAGTCGGCCATTAACGATAAGAAGTAAAAACCCGAGTGAAATGTCTCGGTTCGAGGGCAGCGGACCGTCGCGTTGAGAACCTTGTCACCGCTCTGTTATTGTTTTTAATTAGACTTAAGCGAGCACTGACCATGTATTACGTATATGGAATTAATTAAAATGTTACTTTTAATTATTTTTTAGGATGATAATGTAACTGTTATTCATTATGATTGCTTTATTATAATAATTTAATCCTCAAATACTAAAACGTCAACAATTTTAAGTCTCAAGCTACGTGCTACGTCATAGCTACGTCTTTGTCAATTTTAAAACAGTTTTTTTTTCTTTTTAAACAGCTCTCACACTAGGAAACAAGCCCTGTGACATGGAGGATTTTACAAACATACATTTAACTGACACAAAGTACACCTAGACTCGGAGCATAATTTATGGAACACATAAAGTTTTTTCCCGAATGGGGATCGAACAGTTCCCAACAACTGTCTTTTCTCTTTTGCTGTTGTTGTTGTTGTTGGGAACTGTAGTTAATAGAAGAGGTTATAGAGATTTTAGAGTGAAAATTTAAGGTAAACTAGTTAGAGGAAGACCAAGACGGAGATTTATAAAACAAATTAAAAAAAAACCTAAAAGTCGAGTCGTACCAAGAGGTTAAAATTCAAGCAAAAGACGGAGAAAAATGGCGGATGCTCCACCGATAAGAGCTGAGCTCTTAAATGAAGAAGAAGAAGAAAAGGGATCGAACCCACAACCTCAACACCGAACACTCAACACCTCAGAACCGACAACAGTCGCTTGCGCTCCCACTGCACCACGGAGGTAGTCAAATTTAATATTTAAATACTAAATGAATCATCCAACCCATAAAAATATCGTTTTTCAATTTTGTTATAACATCGATATTGTGTAAAATTCAACACGTAGATGACAAATAGTTACCTACATGCAATAAAATTGGTCAAGAGTGAGTTTAAAATATTTCGAAGAGTTCTGCTATTGATCGACCTCATATTGAATGAGCTAAATTTTAATAGATTATGAATATAAATACAAGCCAACACACATTTACCGCTGAAAAGCATAATAGGGCAATTTAACAAGGTTCAAAGTAAATTGCCTTTATTCGGTATTTTACTCAGGGATTCATAAAAAATGTACCAACAAATGCATACTCTTGTATACATTTTACAAATTTCATTAAAATATATATGTATTCATATCTATATGAACATAATAAAGTTGTATCTTCAGTCAAACAGTACTGAAGTCTTAGATGTCCTAAAATAACATCATCATTCAATAATGTTTATTAGGTACAAAGCGTTAAAAAGAGTCACCCTCAGTTTCTGAAAGGCTGATCAACGAAGAATTAACTAATCACCGGTTAAATCTCATGTAAAGTATCTAAAAACATGTTAAAAGCATGGATAATTACTTTGATTTGATCTAATTAGTTATTAATTAGATTAAATTAGACTAATCATTCATGTATTTAGCTACCCAATTGCTACTTTACATATTGAGATTTAACAGGTGCTTAGTTAATTTTTCGTTGATTAGCCTTTCAGAAACTGGAGGTCAGAGTCAATTTTATGAATATATTTAATATTAGCCTACCAAAGTGACTCCACTATGTCTGATGGTAAGCAGTCAGTGGGATTCAGAAGTGGTGGCCAACATTCCAAAAGTCATCGTTGGGTGTCACAAGCGCCTGTTGTCATTACATACACGTAGCTGTAGGTTAATTTGCTGACATTTTGTAAACTTTGACGTTCATAAGTGTTAATTTAATTAACCTATTTGAATAAACATATATTTCATTTCATATTGTGGTGCTGTTCTGTTATTTGTTTTGTAACATAAATGATGTGCAATATAAAATATCCTATCTAGAAAAACATACTGTAGAAAGATATGAGAGAATAAGCTGCAAACAATTACTACAAACCATTGTTCTAAGTACGTAGTAAATTAAAAGGCTTGTTATTTCTAAGCATATTAAAGGTATAACTATAATAACTTATATTTTCATAAATCTGAACAAGATTGACCCTAAAAAGTAACTAGTAATTAGTGGGAGAGCTCATTATTGATCTAGTATTAAAGCTGGTACAAAGGAACTACAATGTACCCATATTACATATATTATTTACGATGCGTTTTAAGTAGAGACTACACTGACCGTAAATTTAAAATATTTTCTTTAAAGTTTGACATTTATTCAAAATTGCAAGTTATTTTAATAACCGTAAGGAACATATCATTAAACCTTTTAGCCATAACGCTGAGCTTTAAAGTTTCTGATTTCTGACTCGAAGAATGTGCCTTTAGGAATGTAAAAATACTACTTATACAGGTTTTGTCGTAAACTGATTACAATATTCAGAGATCTGTGAAAACATATAGTTAAATAACCATTGTTGGTTAGCTTTTGTTTTAGTATATATATTTATTTAAAAAAATATATCTCTCACGCAGTAATGATTAAGTTTTGTGATGGGAGACTTTACGAAAAATAAGTTTTTATCTTTACCTACTATTATAACTTCTACCTTCAAAAACACAGCCGTGTGTCATTATCTTCTTAAAGTCAGTGCTATTGTTTTTTTTTGTATGAACTAGGTTGAATAAATTAATTACTTTATATTGTGTTGATAAGTACGACACGACGTTCTATCGTTTATGTAATGTAAATGCATAAATGGGTTTGACTCCAACTTGTTGGCGTATTACCGAAAAAAAATTATTATCTAATAATTCTAAAAGGAATGTCCTAAATAATAATTTTTTTTTATCTATGGCAAGAAATTTGCTGACATCGCTGAGATTATGAAGTCCCTATGTATCATGCATAATGACCTACACTTTGTCTTTAAATGAGTTTTATATTTTCTTCAAATTTATTCAGTTGGAATTAATACATTTTTAAATGTAGACATGTCTGCACTACGCCTAACAAAAGACATTGCTCTTTTTATCACTATGCCTGGCCATATTGTTAATGAGTGTCGACTGCGAGTCGCAACTCTAATTAAGACTGTCGGCTTGTTTTATGAGGTAGTGAACTTTTGCTTGAAAATTGTGAATTATTATGTACTGAACATTTTTATCTTAATATTTATTCAAGCTATTTTATGGGGCAAGAAAATAAACTAAAAGAGCGCAAGTAACACAATCTTATGATGCATTGAAAACGGTTTAAATATACATTCCAATACTACGCTATCCTTATGATTGATTCCAAACTAGGCCAGTTATCTTTAGCACCGTTTGCAAGAATAATAAAAACATATAGGCTTTAGTGGTTATTGATTAGCTGGATTCAAGATGGAAATGTTTCTTTTTACCCCTTTTAATTGCTTAAAGTCCTTTCTGCTGCATGCTGAGCTGAAACAATGCCTCTAGCTACACCATTTCAGTCTCTTCCTTCTTTGTTACACGGTGGCAGCGGCAGATGCATGTTTTTACAGTTTCTAAAATCGGCATCAAAGTGTAAAAGCTACTACGGTATTACTTTCTCTACTGACGTGGGAAATAGTTACATCGTACTAATAAATCACCGTCCAATATAACTAATTATTAATTTTACAAGCACTAATAATGATTATATTACTTGTAAAATACAGTTAGCTTACGTTACATGACATAAAATTTATATTTATTATCTCTACATGATTCGTTAGTTACAGACTAAAACTAAACGATCTGATGCTTTATGTTATATTATAAATGACAAGTTTTTGTAATATAAATGTTAATTATCTTAGACAAATAGCTATATAAAAATTAGACGCGCAACATCATGAGCTCAAAGTCGTTCACAGGTAAGCGAATGGAAGTTAAATAACAATTGTTTTGAGACAATTTCGGCCGATCTATTTATATTTGTCGAAAATTTAGATGTTTTATTATTTCGTGCTATATTAATCCAATTTCAGAAAGAGAATGACTATTCAGTTACATATGGCACCCTCAGTGGTAAAGTAATGTAAAATTGGTAATATCTACAACATGATAATTTTGCGATTCGTGGTAGTCCCAGGATAAACATTTACATACAGGGATGTCTTATACTTATTTTCCACTGCAGGTGCGATATGCAATCGTAACATTTCTAATAGGTACATTATTAATGACGTCACGCCAAGTCCCATAACGTAAGCTAGGCTCATCATCAATAAATAATCAAAGATGATAATTTTATGGATAATTATTGAACATTGTGTTTATATCCGGTAAAAATAAAATAATAATGAAGGTATCATTAATTTATGAAAACTGGTTGTTTTGTACCATGTCGTAAAATATATTGTGGGTAATCTGTGATTTGTAAAACACCTGGCATTGAGTATATTGATCGTAATTGTTAAGAAAAAGTATATTTCAGTGGCTTTTACTACAACAAAATATCATAATAATAAACGTAGTTTACAAAAATTTATGCGGTAGACAGAGTATTATGTAGATTCAAAGCCAAAAAAATTCTTTACACTAAACTCTCATAAAAACACACGTCTAATATACATGCATTTAACCCTTCATCGGTTAGCGTGACCGGGTTAGGTAACTTCCTTCCTCGATCCACCAGTAGTACGGTGTAACACACGATCCTTCCTTATTTACGTACAGACCGATTGTTATCATACGTATTATATTTTGTAGATTTATGACCGGATTGTAAATATAGTGTTGAGTTATAAAGGGTTATGTTGTATAGACACGAGGCAGATCCATAATATCAGTCGTTCGTTGACTTATAGAAACACTAAGGCCCTATTTTACCATTTGCTGATAAAGTGCGTGACAGCATAATCGAAACTTTGACAGATAGTACTCAAAAATCAGTTCCACAAGTAACTGATAACCTTAACTGACAAATAAACTCTTTAAAAATATAAGACAGATTTAAGTAGTAGATGTTTTATCAGTTAGATACTTTAGCAGCTAGTGGTGAAAAGGGCCCTAAACTATTATTTTCTTAATAGATAGTAAAGTAATTTACCGTGACTGCAGTTTTCTATAGATTAGAGGTCCTTGTCCAGCCGAGCAGCTTTACTTGAAAACGTGCTCTTGAGAGACTACAACTAGGGTTGTTCTAAAAAGGAGTCAATTCTCAAATGGTTTTTCTAAGTGAGTCTCGTGTGGCTGTGTTATGCCATCTTAGTTCTGTTGTAGTTAGGTAAATAAAACAAATTCACATTATCCTCAAATCATTTCGTCATCATTAGTTATGTTTCTATATATTGACAAAAAAGTATAAAGTGTGTTTATCTGCATTTTAGCACCCATAATATCACAAACTATAACAAGCTTACTTTGGGTCTGACTAGCACTGTGTAGTTGTTGTGTATATATAGCGTGGTTCAGTGGACCTTTACCATAAAGATGACTGAACAATACAACGTAATATTAGTTACATACTCACACGCTGTGACAATCAACTCTAATTATAGTAATTTTAATTAAATTATTCTACTTTAGTAATGTAATTATATTTATTGTTTATATGACATTTATTCAAATGTTCTGCGTCATATTTTTTTACCAAACGAACATGTTTACCGCTCGTCGAATGTGACTACACAGGATAAATAGCTATATGTGACGCAGATATATTTGCTATGCCTCCCAATGACTCTCTATATTAAGCTATTTTTCACGACATATATTATTTATTTGCTAATCAAAGTGACACTTGCCTGATGAAGTTCAATTGCTACAATGGTAAATACACTGTGGCGATATAACCGAAAACCAAAATTATATGTAAACACTATTGAAAGCAATATAAAAGTTGCAGCTGACCTATTTATCTTGGTATCATAAAACGAAAGATGCAATTATTTTACACTAATTCTGATATGCACCATTATATCAGACGTACTTTACCGTGTAAACAGGCATATATGACTTTAAAATAAACCTTTTGGAGTACACAGTTTGTAGCTAACTAATGGTTGTGTGAAATAATATAATTTAATAATTCACAGCGGTTATCATTTACAGCGTTAATTACATTTGTCACCATCAGTTTATCGAAGGGTGTCCGTTTTGTAAAAACATCACCACGTCGCACTGGCGTTAAGTTATTAGTTATATGCTTGACCTTTCCTTCTTTATGTTTGATTACCGTAACTTGAACACACGTGTCTAATAAGCTGTTTTTTATATCAGCCGGTGAAGGAAAACATTATAAGGAAACCTGGACTTCAAAGTCTGAAATTGCCAATCCGCCTTGAGCAAGAGTGTGCTCATGCCTTCTCATATGAGAAGAGGCTTTTGCCCTGCAGTGGGACAGTAAAATAGGCGTGTATTATTATTATTATTTACTATTATATCACCCGCTGCTAAAATTGAGCATTTGTTAGTGAAATATATCAATAATTAAAAAGGTGGCGGGCAACAGCCTAAAATGCGACTTATAGTGGCGAAACTTGGGGCACATGTTCGATTAAAATGATGACACCAACAATACGTAAAAATAGTATAAGCTAAAATAACCTGAGTTCCTAAAATGGTAAAACCAAAATAAAATAAAAACACAAAAAAATTAAAAATTAAAATTCGAACACTTTGTTAAAAAGTATGACGCAGAAGATCTTGTGTCATAGATATCAAAGATGTCCACAGACACAATAGATAATATAATTATTGCTGAAATAACAAACATAATTAACTAAAAGGACAATTACAATGGTTTTCATTAGATGGAGTTGATTGTCGCGTGTGAATGTGTAAATAATAATAACTATTTATGTTGTGTTGGTCAGTCACCTTTAAGGTAAACGTGTACTGAATCACTTTGTAGGCTTTCTGATAAAAATAAAATATACGAATCAGAATCCTAAATTCAAATTATTCGTATGCTTATTTATTGATTTTCTAAATAATGTGTTTTGTCATTATGGGCTAAACACAATAAAGCTGTGTACAAATCTTAAAATTTTGCTTACTTACATTAATTAAATGTGTAGTTAGTTGTGACGGTATTAGGAGTGAATGTTTCAAATTAGTTCTATTTAAAATCCAATAAATAAATGCGTACTATTTTAATAGGTAAATACGATTTATTAATGTAAACAATACATAAAAAAATATATATACTTATAAGTTTAAATATCTCACACATCTGTGCAGATTTGTGTCTGTCTTTTGTAGTTGTGTAACTAAAATAATTCAATTTAGCTCAACATTCAGTCAATTCACTGAAGCTAATCGTTACACCCTAGTGTACGCCCACCTTTAATCTGGACGTAACATTTCCTCAAGTTGACATTCATTAACCGAGTCTCATCAAATAACTCGGCTGTGAAGATTTGAACACGATAGTCCCTATAAATTATATAAATGGATATATTTTGAAAACGACGCAAGGTCGACGACGCGTTGTCCGTGGCTGTTAACTTTGTTCAATGGAAATGTACTTTGACTGAGAAATAATGTAATTATTATGGTAATAAGTATCCCTCAGTTTTGTGTAGATAAGTAATAATTACGGGAGGTAGGTCTTGGTAAAATAATAATAGTTTTTTTTTAGATTTTTTATTGCAAATGTTTATGATGACTTACGAGTACCTAAGTGGTAACATGTTATAGAGACACCTACCAGATAGTTTATCCAAGAAAAAGTAAAAATAACGATGAATTGTTAGACGAGTTTTCATTCAGGAAGTTTGGAATTCTGCTGTGGTATCGAACGGTGTGAGGATAGATAGGTTTAATGTTAAACAACAACTACATAATTAAGATTCATAAATTTGAGAGTTTATTTTATATACTTTGTTCTACAATCAATTTAATTACAAACTCAATGTTGGCATCAGCTGTAAATTCAATACGGCAAATCAGGTGATATTAAAGCGTGTTCGTTTAAAATTAAAAATAGTGATGAAAAAGCAATGTGCAGCCGGCATGGCTTTATGGTAGCCGGCAGAAACAAACGGTGATAAGAATGTACTCGTAGTTGTGCGGTGAGCCACCTATCACTTTTTCTATTACGCGTCGTACGTCAAAGAGACTACGAACAGAGAAATACGTGGAGTAGTATTTGCTATGAAAACATTTAATGACAATTTTATTCAGTTTAGATATTAATTTCTATTAACCTTCTCTGTCATGTACAATAAATAAAATAGATTTTAACATTGATAATATTTATTGTGTCTGTCGTTTATTTCTTTTATTTTATTTTTAATGGTAAATAGGCACGCGTCAAGAATTTAAATGTTATCTAACTCGTAGATTCTTTATCTTCCAACATTGTAAGTATTTAGTTAGCAAAATTCTGTTACGCTGACATGAGAATGAGTCAACAAATTATCAATAGGTTTTATAATTTATTTAATTATATTTTATTACATTATTGGTATTGTGTAAACTAGATCTAAAAAATACCTAATTATATCTAGTTGTACACTGAATTATCAATAGAAGGTACCTACTTACTACCAGTACACCGAGGTAGTCAGAATCAAAATTGTATACCCAAAAATGATAAACGAAATAAACGAAAGAAGTCCATAGCAGTCTGTAGTCCCGCGCAGTACAGTTGCGCAAGCGTCTCAGTGACCACAGACCGAAACATATACATATTTATGAGCTGTAATATACAATTTCTATGTATTATCTCTTACTAATGCAGGAAGTGTATATGATGATTGTTAACGGTAGCCTGATTTGGTGATATCGTTTAATTGGACAGTTTTGGAATTCGAAGAATACTTTTCAAATTTAGAAACAAAAGAATTGTTTTATGAGTAATCGTGAGTGAGATAGAAAAAACCAGTGACATTTGAAAATATTTTTTTTGTAAAGGAAATTTAATGTAAAATTTGTAATGAATTACTTATGTTAATAACTAATTTATAATCAGAATAATTTATAATACTGTCATTTAATGCTATTTATAAAATGTACTGCAATCGTTCTAAATGTACTTATAAGTGAGTACCAAGTAGTGTCTACACTCAGACTCGGCAAAAATATTTATTAGGTACCTAAAGGTTTTATTTATCAGGTAGGAATTTTGTTTAATTATATGTTTTTGCACAACAATCGTAGCACCCCCAGGCGCCATGGCAATGAAGGAATATCATGTACTCTTGCAAGCACCTGCCATAACAAATAAACTAATTTTATTCTTATTACTAGCTGTTGCCCGCGACTTCGTTCGCGTGAAAATTCAGATGGGTGCCTCTATGAGAATATTGCGTGCTCGATTTTATGGCAATCGTACATTGTATCAGTAATAAATATCACTATTATCCGTCTCTATGGCGAATCCAGTTTAAACCTGCTACCGTTTAAACTGACTAACCACTTTCACACAAACTTGCGACTCTTATTTGCCAACTTAATAAGGGTGGCTTCTGAATACTAAAAAAGAGTATTTTCTAGTAATTTGGTAATCCTACTATAAAAACTATAGAAGTTTCATACAAACTTTGCCACCCCTTTATACCTCCTTAGGGGATATCCCTCGTAAAAACAATATAGAATACACAAAGGCAAATTTTCACTACAATAACTTTCCCCTTTCCCTTCTTCCCTATCGCTCTTTTTCTTCACTCTCCACAGTTTCCTCCTTTCCTCTCCCTTCCTATCGCTTCCTATCCCTTCCCCTCCCTTTTTTCCACCATTCGAGAACTCCTTACTTTCCTCGTCTCTTTCCCCTCCCTTCCTCTCCCGTCTCCCTCACTTCCCCCTCACTTTCCCCTCATTCACCCTCACTCCGCCTCACTTCCCCCTCACTTTCCCCTCACTTCCTCCTTACTTCCCCGTCACTCCTCCGTCACTTTCCCCTCACTTCCCTGTCACTTCCCCTCACTTTCCTCTCACTTTCTTCTAACATTCCCCTCACTGTTCCCTCACTTCTCTCTGGCTTTTCCCTGACTTCCCCCTGACTTCTCCCTGACTTTCCCCTCACTTCTCCCGCATTTCCCCCACACTTCCTCTTCACGTTCCTCTCACTTCCCCATCACTTACCTCTCACTTCCCCATCACTTCCCTCTCACTTTCCCCTCCTTTCCTCCTTCCCCTCAATTCCTCCTTTTCCTCCCTCCTTTCCCTCCCTCCCCCTCCCTGCAAATTTGAAGTCGCTAGCTTCAAAAGCTAAAGATCTTTGTATAGAATATTTCATCCCTAATTTCACCCCTCTAAATCCACTCCTGTTAAAATAAAATTATAAGGATATTTTTTATTTAAATAGAAGTATTCCAAAACAAAATTTCAAAACTGTAAGTTAAAAAATGAAGAAGATTTATACAATCGTTTTCATCCCTTTTCACACACTTAACATTTAGACAAACACCCTCCAAATTTCAAGTCACTACGACCAGCAGTTAAGGCTGTGCGTTGTCTGTTAGTCAGTCAGTCAGTCAGGACAAAGCCCTAAATAATATGTATGGGTGTATGAATGTATGGATTAGATGTATAGCTATCGGGGATTAAAGCATACAGGCTGCTAGGAATGCTAACACGTGATAGATCCACATAAAGCTGACCGTGCGAAAAACAGCTAATACTTAGATCCACACCCACAACTTTTAGTTGTGTCTGACCTTGGGCTTTATTAATTGTCATCGCGAAACATAGGCACACTGGAAACTGGACTCATTTAAAACTAAACGGAAGATTGTTTAGAATGAGAGGAATCCGAATAAAACGCTATCAGATTCCGTAACCTGATAAAGTCTGTTTCTATCAGGTTTCGTAGTAAATTAACAAATGTTTGACGTAATTCTTTAAATTAGCATAACTTTTTTATTTATGAACCGATTGACATGAAACAAACACTAAATGTTAAGTGAAGCTTACCACAACGTATTAGTGAAAACCACATCTAAATCCTAGCCGTTTCTGAGATTAGCGTGAACTAACGCACAGACAAACAGACAAAAATTGTAACAATCATTGTTTTGGGTTCTATTTGCGTTGTTAAAGGTCCCAATAATTTTTTTCTCATGTATCTTCCATGTACAGACAGCGATCGGTTACATTTTTATTATATGTATAGATATGTGAATTAATAATATGCAACATTTTTACGAGTTAAATGGGCAATAATTTCAAACGATTAAAAATAACAACTTGTATAGTATACGCTAAAAATGTCAACATTTTAATGTAATATTATTAAAATATTGACTTTTTAAAAATGTTGACGACAAATATTTAATAATAATTAAAGTAATTTATTACTATTGTTTATGTCATTAATATGTGGTATTAATCATATTTAATAAAATACTGACGGGTAACCTTTGCGTCCCAATATTTGAAATTGGAACTAGCTCCTTAATGTCAAACGAAACAAGATAATAATATGGACCAGACTGATAAACACTTTAATGAATATTTTAATTATTTAACACACATTATGATAATATTATTATGACAATTTTTATCCACCGAGGTACACCGAAAGATATAATATACTCTAAGATAAGATGTAATGGGAGTCCGAAAAGTCATGATAGTTGAGTGTTTGAGGCAGGAAAACATATTGAAGTCCTACCACATCACTGCCCGTTTATTCATCTCAGCTCATGATATTCTCACCGCGTCTTCTTTTCAACGAAAGCATGAGAAATGATAACTACGCTTACTCAAAGCTGATAGGCTAAACAGGAGATTTAAAATTTGTACTTACTTTTTGGTGGCGTTACGACATTTTCTTTCACTATTAGTCAACAATGCCCAAGTCATATTAATTGAAATTGTTTTCATTTTAAAAAGTCGATCAAAATGTTGACATAGGTTACATTAAAATTCATGTCAGTGTTTCAGAGAATCATCGTCTATTAGCTAAGAGAGTTCGATCGCTGCCGACAAAGTGTTTGATTTGACAGCTCAAGATGTACCCTCCAAAGCTAATTAATAAGCAGATACAACCACTTAAGATAAGTAAAAATATTTTCATCCCGAAACTGCACCGGATATAGATGGTATCGGCATGACAAAGCATGGCGCCAATAAACTTTCATGTTCATTCTATACTAAGCTCGACTTTGTCTGCAAGAGTTTTGAGTTTATTTTCGCTTAAATTCTATTCCAATTTACCAATGTTGTTACTAGTCAAACTAAAATCAACCATAAAATCTACACTGTTAAGTGCATTTTTGTAAATGTTTTCATCAGTTTCATTAGTATTGAGATATATGTCAGCAACATTCTTGTCTTCTTCGATTTTTTACTTTGTCTTTTTTAACTAAGGTTTATTTTCATTTGTATTTCCATCTGAAGTGGCACAATCAGAATCTATTGATGCTTTACTAAAAGCTTCAGCCATCTCAAGTGCAGGTATGACTCCTGTGTCTCCAAAAATAAATGAAATGGTCATTGCCAGATAAGATTTCTCAGTACTCTAATGACTGATATATCAGTGCTTTGAGCCAAGGAAATTCCATTAAAGAGTGCTCTGACTCATTAATTTTATTATTATATAGTTAAAATACTGACGTCAATGAAAAAATTCATAATGTACTCGTAATTTGCAGATACATTGCATTGGCGTATCTGAATGTTGGTTTTAATAATATTGTTATAATATTTCCAGTTTTCATTCAAATGAGGATTGCTCATGACCGGTCAAAGTGGAGATGCATAGGCAAGGCCAGAGGACATCCAAAGGCCCTAGACAAGTGCCATAGATTTCTATTCTAAATTATAGAATGTATGAGATTGTCATACTTAAGCTAACGACAATTGTTGGCGTTAGCTTATCAATCCCGAACATTTTTTAATCTATTCCCTCAGAAGTATCATCCTACAAATCGTGATAAATAGTTTCAGTTTACGTAATAGTGTATAAATAATGAATAGTGTATTATCATGACTTATGGCATGTTTTTCCAGCCACAATGTAGAATATTTGTATGCCAAAATCAACAGCATTCCTAGTATTTATTTGAACTGAATTTTCTTAATAAATGTATGAGTAATTTATTTTCTTTTGGACATTTATTAACTTAATTATAAAGTATAAATCAAAGCTAACTAAATAAAAAATCGACCTCGAGGAAGATTAATTTATTTTTATAAAAATTTAAAATTGATATCAAGAAAAAGTTCCAATTTTGTAATATAGTGATTATGTATATCATTTACATTACTGTTGCAGTAGGCAGGATACATATTTTACAGAAATTTAGACTGTTAATGACGATTATAAACTGGCAACCGCTGGCAGTTCTTTATAAGATGGACCTTTGTGTTGTTGTATCGATGCCTACCGCAGACCCTTCCTATTGCATAAATCAGCTATAAGGCATATCTCATTAAAAAACGATGGTCGCCGTCGTTAATTTCATAATTATTTCTATCTACGTAACATTTGTTCTATTAACAATGTAAGTACTACAAGCCTTAACCGGAACGTTAATGTTTTTAATGCCATCAATAAATACTTGAATATGTACGTATTTGCATTTATTGATTCAAACGATTGTATTGATCGATGGGTTCTATAGCCATTAAAAGAAGAAATAAAATGTTGATAGTTGATTTCTGCAAGTGCCTAATAACTTTGCAACTTGTGTCGTGGGTTATAGTAAGTTTATTAATAGACATTAGCCTAGAGCTTTACAATAGTAGAGCATTTAGTAGTCATTATTTTGTAATAAAATATTAGCTACTTGAATAAATGAATAAATGTCCTTGCTTTTACTGGTAGTCAGACATATTACCTCCTTTGCTTCAATTACTACAAGAACTCGATAAATGCATGCAGAAACAGATTAAAGTAAAATTTACGTTTGAATTTGATCTAGGTATGTTAATAATAGTAATAATAATAATATATGGACACTATCACACACTGTCGTCTAGTCCCAAGCTAAGCAGAGCTTGTGTTATGGGTACTAGATAACTGAAATATAATACATATACATACTTTTTTTTTTGTAAATACATACTTATAATACATAGAAAACACCCAGACTAAAGACAAATACAAATGTTCATCACACAAATATTTGCCTTCCGCGGGAATCGATCCCACGACACCCGGCGTCGCAGTCAGTTACACTAACCACTAGACCAACGGTGCAGTCAGTCAGGATGTTTCAAAAATAGTGCTAATTTTGATCAACATCACTTTATTCTTAGTCTTTTTCTTAATGTTGCTCTACCATCAGGGCATACCCGGTACTTTCCAATCGTACACCCGGTATACCCGGTCAATATCCAGTAATCCGGGATTATGCGGACAGTCCCTCACTTACGTGTTGCTACCGATAATGGGCATGCCAATCATGAGACCTTTTGTTTTTCTTAAGGGTATGTCAATTCTATAAGTAATTAATGGTTTTGTGATAGGGGCTGGTTTTGTTAAGGCTTTTGATAACGTGTTAATTGATCAAAAACTATGAGTGTTTATAAAAACTGTTAATGGCGGCGTAGGAAACTTCAACAAGGTAGATCGACGTTGTAACAGTGATAGGCAACCAGTGGATAGACGCTATCTATTGGCTCAAAAAGAAATGTTTGCAGAAGGATTACATTTAGCAGTGATCTTCTTTCGACTGAAAAGATGATAGTAATGATAATAAATAATAACTTTCCATACCCTTAATGCCGTTACATTAATTATAGAGCATTAAAATATAACTTAATGATAATAATAAGTATATATATACATAGGTATAGTCGGCAATGAAATTGCTTTACCATCCATAAAGTATTTCGTTTGCATATCACAAAACAACAACTTTTTTTAAATTTTTGGTTGCAAGTGACTCCAGTATAGTTGACACTTGTAATAAGTCTTATTGAATTTTAATTTTAATGGTATTTTTCGTTAAAGTAGTAAAGCAAATATGTGGTCGAATATACTTACAGAAAACAGTAAGCAAAATAGTCAATCATACCCATGAATTGTCTTACCAAGTGTTACCTGATCCTAATACCTAAATCAAACTGGACAGTTAAAATGAATTACATTAAATGGACAAAAATTTCTTTAAGTAAACTAGTGGCATTTACAAGTGGAAGCTAATCATGACGGCATGTTTGAAGTATTTGTAAAGGGCAAGGGCGGGTAAAAGCTTAGGCTTGTACTCGTAATTGCGTTATTGTTGGTAAATGTAACAGCAGTTCCAAATCCGGTTAATAAAGAACATAATAATATTTTTGTAATATTTTTGTATTGTCACAACTAACCTACTATTTGGAACATCTGTGCTCACATACGCAGAGTTATTTACAACCTGGCTTTCTATTGTATCTATAGATTTTCTTTGTTTCTTTACGATTGTATCTCGTTCTGTTGTGAGCCAATAAATAAATAAATAAGAGTGCAAACATAATTCCGTCATGTAACTTTATAAGACACTCACTTTCCACGGCGCGATTTCACCCGCGTCTTTGTTTCCTGCTCTGCTTCCGATGCCAGTAGCGTGATGTTACATAGCCTATAACCTTCCTCGAGAACTGGGCTATCATACGCGAAATTTTTCAAACCCGACTGGTAGTTTCAGAGATTAGCGCATTGAAACAAAAAAACTCTTTCGCTTTATATCATAGTATAGATATAGATTATCATCATCATAGAAGCCCGTTATTATTCCACTGCAGGCAAAGGCCTCTTCTCCTAAAGGGAAGGCATGACCATTGATCGTCACGCCCTGTTTGGAGATTTCAGACTTTTTTTTATAAATCCTGAAATTAGAGTTAACAACGTTCTGACGGCCTTACATTTTTATCCCACGAACAAAAATATATTCTTATACACATAAATATCGCAAAAACGACTTATACCATTTCTCCATAGTAAATCTTTGAACTGAACCGCAATCAATGTCCACATTGAGTGGCATGTGACACGGCCCTTATAAGGGCGGTGGTACACTAATTAGACATACACTTAGTGTGACAGACTGACACGCAAGTTTGCTCGTGAAATGTGTTGTGTCCGAGAAATTAAAGGAAGAGTAACTGATACTTGTATTTGACAATTAGAAAACAATGCAAAATTTGTTTGACTATCGTGAAAATTTTTAGAGAAATAAAAAATTACGAGATTTTTCTTTGATGACAAGAGCAGTATTTTATTTCGTTCGCGCGATCCCAACGGTTGGCAGAATACACACACAGGCACTATTAGAAAAGGTAAAAAAATGCACGTGAATAAAGTCTACGAACACTATCGATATTAGATATCAAAAACCAGACAAACAGTATGTACACCAAAATCACATCAGCGAAAACATGATCAATCACATCTAATAAGTAATAAGCCCTTAACAACATAAGCCCACCCGTGGGAATCCACCAAGTGTCCTCAAGTTCACTTCGATACGATCACAATATTAAATGACAACAAATCGATGTACCTGATAAAGTGTAATGATAGTGAGTACTATCAGTGACAATGTATGATATTGCAAATTTAATGTATGTGAAGTGTGCCGACTGACGCTGTTAACTAGTTACTGTAAGTAGGCTTTAACTGTAGCTTTGTCTATAATTAGTAATATTACAGACGTTTTACTAATGGGGACATTTTGTTTCAGACAGGGTGACAATGTCAAAAAATACATATAGTTACCAGATTTCATACTAGGGGCGCTGTTCATTTCTTTAAAAATATGTGTGCCTTGTTAGATTAATTTTATTTTTAACAATATAATTATGTATTATAAATGGTGCAAAATAAAGTATATAGAAATAAATATGAGTATGATTTC
The DNA here is from genome assembly GCA_963082885.1 of Parascotia fuliginaria. Lineage (NCBI taxonomy): Eukaryota > Metazoa > Arthropoda > Insecta > Lepidoptera > Erebidae > Parascotia > Parascotia fuliginaria. Next base: position 12,453,051 of record OY720185.1, on the reverse strand, counting down.
TTTTAATAAAGGGCCTCACTGTGTCGATATATTGGGTTAAACCATGCTACCAGATTGCTACAATAGTAATTCATTAATTACATGCACTAAAATTAAAATCATTAAAACAACTTATTTCATATTATCTATTAATTAACAATATCAGAATCAAATACTTTTGCTTACAATACTTCGCAACGATATTTCGTTAATAACTTAAGGACGTATGATTGATCAGCTATCCGCAGCGCTAGACGACAGTTAATAATCACACCCTCTACTCTAATCTCTACAGTCGCTTTAAGTTATAGGAAACAGCGTTTTGTGTATAATGCATAAAAGTACGATTAACACTGAAGAAAAGTTTGTAATTGAAGTGTGACAATACTTTTGATCAATGCGATCGTTTGTATCTTTCACGTGGGAAAGGGCCATAAAAGTAAAAATAAAAGTTAAGTAAAGTATTCTCTTATGTGGGTTATTATAAAAAGATCTTTATATGTCTATTATTGACAGCGCTTCAGCGCCGAACAAAAAATGGTGATTTTAAATAATGTTCGATTAAAGTATGTATAAAGAAAGCCACTGTTACGTGACCATTCTAAAGGTATGCTTATTTGCTTATGCTGATGATTATTGATTTAGCCTTCATTTGATTTCAGCACACTTATTATTTGAACTTGCTTCATCTTGTTCTATAAGACAAGCGCTCTTTCTATCTTGAAAATGTTTAGCGTTGACATCCAAGATTAATATTGTACAGATGGAATAAGAGAGGGGTCGACAAAGGTGACTTGAATTTTCCTCGCGATTTTTCTTGTTTTCCTGTATTGACTCCGTTTTTGTTTTGCAAATATGTCGATTCATTTTACTTACTAGACTATTGTTTAAAGTATTTTATTCTTAATTTTAATTGTTCCATTCAACAACTACTGAACATAGACTTCTAAGGGCATCCTTAGAGTCTAATTCTGAGAGATCTGCAAGTTCCTTGCTGGTGTTAAATTCATGTTCGTTTTCCTAATCTTTTTAATAAGCTACTATGGTCGGTTCATTTTGTGAGCGGCATTGGCAGTCGAACACTGCGTCAGCCACACAAAAATTTTGCTTGATCTTGATATGAAGATCTTCTATCACATTAGATAGTAATAGATATTGATGCTAAAATATTTTTTATTCATTATTTAGCGCAGAAGAAATAGTTTGTTTAATGGCACAGTTTTCAACTATAAGTATAGTTATTATGACTGCAGTCACTTAAGAATTAATACAGTTATACTTATTTCTGTATTTTCAAAACAAACTACATTAGGTACACTCAGAACATGACACACGACATCAAGGAGTAAAATTGACTTTAATGAGGACCTTGTAATGAAATTATGAAATCCATAATCGTTACAATCTAATCTCAACTATACGATATACTAGAGTTAGAAGAAAATCATTTAAGGACATGAAAATGTACTCTGAATCGATCCTGGTAAGCTGAAGAGTCACGATGTGTGCTGAATCTCGATAATGCGGTATGTGTTCCAATTTTGTTGGGTTATGTGAGCAGTAGGAATACAACAGATATAAAGCAAGAAATCAACGAGTGCTGAATATTTCACTGATTTGTAAAAGGCAGTCAGAGCTGTTCTTAATTTGAAAACTGGTAACAAAGAAATACTACGCTCTTTGTTTGTATTTGAAGCATTTTTTACATATTTATGCTAACAAACAAGCATGAAGCCCACTTAATAATATACAAGTAATAATTATACGGTAGTATAAAAATTATTTATAATACGGTAGTAGGTGGGCCGGATTGACCAGGGAAATACTACCCTCTAATAGAAGATCGACGTAAGAGTAGTAGTATCCGTACTACTGCGTTTCGTTAGGTGAGTGAGAGCGCCGGAGACCCAATTTCCCCTGTCCTCTTTTCTCACCTCCCTCATTCCCTTCCTCTACCCCATTTCCAGTGGAGGTAGTGGCCTCCAGTTTACCAGCAGTTTAAGACGATGGCTTTTGGTAAGGTGGCCACCATTTTTGGATTCCACTGACTGCTTACCATTAGGCAGAGTGGAGTCACTTTGGTAGGCTATAATATAAAATAAAAAAAAAGAGTGTGTGTACTTATGTTCGCACGTAAGAAGTTATACTTCTTTAGCGTAACAATCCAAAAATACCAAATAATAACACAACGCATACATACATAACAGTTAACCTCAAACCTATAAATGCACTTAAAACAGTATATTAAAACCAATTTTACCACTAATATTCAAAATAAATATTTTTACTGATAAATGATCAATAAAAAATATCTGTCACCGTCATAAATATAATTGAATATTCACACTGATTATTTATACTGTTCGTAACTAACTTCAGGGTGTAAAAGGTTCGCAACTAACTTCAGGTTGTTTCTTTTAACTTCAAAAACAAATAAGCAAAGAACCCACCTAATACAAATAATGGTAAGAGTCACTTCAGACCTCTGCATCTCAGGCCTAATGCCTATGTCATAATATTATGCCATAACTTTTTACCGCAAAATCTTTAGTAAAGTGACAGAAATGTCAAAGATTCGCCCTAAGCCGCTATTTAGGTACTTTGAAATTAGTATTGTCTTTCAATTTAGAAAAGCGACTTGACACAGTGCTTAGGAAATAAAGACAAACTATCTTTATTATGTTTCTTTGCACGTCATCATCATCATCCACAGCCTATTGGTACCTACTGCTGGGTGTAGGCCTCCCTTTGTGATTTCCACTTACGCCGGACTTGTGCTGTGCCAAGCCAGGAGTTACCCGCGACATATATACATGGGAAATCTAAAAGAATTTTGGCATATATGGCAGTAATTTAATGGAACTGCTTATAATTAGGAAAGTGAGAAATCATTACCTGTGTTAAGAGTTTAAAAACGAAGAACAGTTCAAACTTTTATCAGTCATGTTAATATTAAGCTAAATTTAATAATCTTTTGTATTGTGTTTGTATAAAACTAAAACTTATAAGTGAATCTAACTAGTAATGAAATTAAACTACTAAAACTAGTGGCCTGAAAAGCTCAGTAGGCGTATATCGTAAGTTGAGTATTGTTGACAAATAATTCAATCACTTCCAGAAATCCATACTCCAAGACGGAATCTTTAGAAAATAGTCGTTGGTCTTAGAAAATTACTTACATGCCGAAGTCAATTTCCATAAACCGCAAGTACGGTATGGGCGGCAAATAAACAGTCTTTGTCCCACCGCCACCGCAACCGAGACAATGTCTTATCTCGAACATTGAAACAGAGCTTTTACTTGCTTAGATGCGCTAAATGCGTAAAGGGTTAACTAGAAGTTGTAGTAAATTCGGTATAAAAATTATGCAGCAGACACATTCCAGGTTTCATTTTTAACTGTTTGGTAATACTAGTCAAAGTGTAAGTAGGCAGAAACGTAGAACTGATGAATAATTAAAACGTCTAATGGCACATTCGGTTTTTATAAACAACAATTTTACAGAGTTCGTCGACGATGAGTTAGCGTAGGTACAATCCGTACAATGCAAGGGACTAGATGTCTAAAAGTATTTTTTAATTTTCACCTGCACAAGTAAATATATAATAAAAATTTAAGAAAAACATATTTACGAATGTTTTTTTTTAGTATTTACATCCAGATACATTGCCAAATATAATGGCATTCCTCAGTCTAAACAACAGATTGTTTTAACCAATGGGAGTGCTTTCTCATATTGATTTATGAGAGCATTACCAACAAGAAATTATTAGCATTTCTGTGAACTGTTTATTTTTATTGTGACGTCACAAAGAGGTTAATGAACTTCAGCACCCTATAAGACGAGAATGGCATTGAACTTGATCTACAGATAAATTAAAACAAAAATCTCAGTACTTCCTCTTTGGTAGATACTGATCAAAATCTCGTTGTCATTTAAGAAAAAAAAAACAAAGAAAATGTTCACCTGCCATTTATATTTGGAATGCGATCCAATTCGTGATCTACATGTCACGTGTAGACTAATATGAAACAAAAAACATACAAAACTGAACCTTAAGTCAATGATATAAGTGTGTATAATTTGATGAGATGAACATTAGAAAGGTCGCGTGAGTACAGTGCATAGAGTAAATCTAGCGATGTGTCTTATGCAATAGTTTCGTAACCGTCCAATTATTGCCTAAAGCAAGATAATTTAAAAAATGACCAATCCGTCACATAATGTCGGCAAAGTGAGTTATTGGCTCGCTTTTTTTATTAAGCAATGGTAGTATTCACACGGCATTGTCTTACGACATTTCAAAACGATGTCGATGGAGATAAGAAAGGGTTTTGTATATCTAAAAGCTGTATTGTTTTGTTGAGAATATTTTATATTGAGAAACTTGGCTATTTGTCATACTGTAATAACTTGTATTGTCTAACAATTTTGGGGAAAGTTAAATTATAGCTAACAAGCATAATTTAGTTTCTTTTAGAGAAATTTGTAGCAAACAATCTGTTTAGTAAATTTAGTACTCTGATGTTTTTTATTCGTGTGAAGTTCTGCATTAATTCAAATATTTTTGAGATTAAAATTAACCAGTTCAGTGCGCATAACATGCATGGTAGATTTACAGATTAGTTTCGGAAAATATATTCACATTCATAAATACAAAGATATTGAACTCTTATGATATTAATTATTTATAATTATTATGGTTGTTGTTTGATATTACAATAAAGTGTCCTATAAAAATGTAAAACTGATATTCCTATTTCAAGACCATCGATTTGGTAGTTTATTTGAGATTAAATGACTTGCGACCGGTCAAAGAGACGCTGAATGATGAACTGATGGTGATGACTTATTTGGATACCAAAAAACCAGGAAAACATGTGACGGTAGTATAAAGCGTACTCTTGGAAGGTGAATTTGTGACTACAGTAAAGAGTTACTTATTAAATCGCTTTAGTTTGGTAACCATTCCGCCTGGCAAGAACACTGGTGACACTAACAAACTTCTCACTTTGGCAGAGGCTTACGTTTCAATAAATTCATCGAGGTATTCAGAGTAATAAGAAAATACATTTGTTTCAATCGCAAGAAATTAAGTCTAATATATTTTGATTTCAAGAAATACCATTTTATTTACTATCTGACATCACTACTGAAACAATATTTTCCTCTTACAACAAGGAAACTAACTATATGAAAAACAAAAAGTATTGTCAGTGACAAATAACGATTAATAAGAAATCGATTTTGGTGTTCTCACACCTCGCCCAAACTTGGTAGACATGAGTATCATTAGATATGACTGTTTAGGTCGTACTTGTTCAAGGAAATTGTGATTCACTAAGCTTTGTACTTGCGCCGTAAGAAAAAAAAAATTAAGTTGTAATAATAGCTTTTGTGATCGGCATTTATTGTCAAATATCTTGATCACTCTAGTCTTTCTTATAACTACACACTACGTAAACTGAGGTCACAATTTTTGACTGACGAATTGTAACCATGATGTCACAATCAGACAGGTCTCGTCTGATGTTATCTACAAGTGACCTCTGAGGTCACACATACCTGTCGTGTATACTGGATGAGAATTAGATTGATGATGATAAGATGTTATGTATGGCTTCGTCTAGTAAATAAAGTGTAATAATTGATTATATATTTTGTAATTATGTATCTTCTTCTTGTTCTTTAGTTACTTCTATACTACTAGATATTTCGCGACAAAGTTACTGTCCCTTTTCTTTATGCTTTCGATTACTTTCATTTTATAATCCTAGACTATCTTCGAAGTGAATCTCATTTGTTTTTTTTAAAGACTACTCTCGCTCTAGGTAATAAACCCTGTGTCGCGGAGGACTTTACAAAATACAATTAACGGACATAAAATACACCCAGATTCGGAACATATATTTGTGGATCACCCAAAGTTTTGTCCCGTGTGGGGATCGAACAATCTCGTGCACAGCAATCGCCTGCGCTCCCACTGCATCACAGAGGCAGTCTGTTTCTTAACATGGAGTCTCTAGTCCAGAATATAAAACCTATCTCTAGCTGGAGGTATTGTAAGAAGCGACTAAGGAATATCAGATAACTAGATGCAAACATGAAGCAGCATTACCCGAGATTTAAATATCATTTTACTGCTGTTCCCAATTTTTTTTATTGGCGACAGTTGTAGACGTGCAAACAGCCCACGTGATGGTAAGTAGTAACTGTCGCTCATGGACGACTGAGTCCCTAGCATTGCTCTTGCAAGCTAGGGATTCTGGGAAGACCGCTGCCTACCGTGAAGGGAGAGGGTAGGTAAAAGGATTGAGGGAGGTGAGGATTGGAAATTGGAAAAGGAAAGGGGGAAGATTGGAAATCCGGCACTCTCACTCACCGAACGAAACGCAATAGTACGGATACTACTTACTACTCTTACGTGGAACTTCTGTTCATGCTGAAACCAGCGTGGATCTACTACCGTAAAAAATGCAATCGCAATCGCATGCTATCCGCGATAAATGAAAAACTTCATTCTTTAGGAAATGTTTAGGTCTAGCAGTGAACGTCGTTAAGCTACTTAACTAACTTGACCATTAATAATTTTTATTAAAAGATTTTTATACAACTTGCACCGGTAATAATAGATACCTTGAACCTTAAACTACATCCTCATCATAATTATATATCTTTAACGTTCAAGCTTCAAATTGGCGGCTCATTTTTCTACATCAGGCCGGACAACGTTATACACAAAGGCTTATGCTAAGTTCAAAGTTAACTTCATACAAAATGTCAACGGTCTCGCCCACATATTGCCTCAGGCTAGACTCGAACACCAAACGCAAATCTATGTCAAGTACAATTTTATATACACCTTAATTAACACAAATTTAACAATTTTGGACTTTAATGCTATTGAAATAAAGGTGCTATCTTTTTTTTTCACGGTAAAGTTAATTTTGATGGCAATGATTAACAATAAGATTTGGGAACATCACTTAATATAGAATTGTCACGATATATTAGTTATACCACATTCAATGTCATTGAGAATCATAAGTTTGAATAATGTGGGAAGGTGTAATTGGTGTCAATGTGTGAGTTAAAAGAAAATAATAAGAGAACAATATCGACTATCGATAAGTAAGAACAGTGACAAGAGGTCTGCTGTAAAAAGTACTTAATATTTAATTATATCATCAAATTTTACGAATAATTAATACGGTTAACGAGAACAGTAGGTGAACATTTTTATTTTATACAAAGAGAAGGCATTCGTAAGACTAAATATGACTTTCATTATTATTTGTTTATTTCAAATTAAACTAAAATTGAAGATCGGTAAACTATTTTGACAATAAGTAGACCTCATAAACGAAACGTATGAAAAGTCTTGAGTATCTATGAAACTAAACAGTGGATAATGGACAGTCAATAAATAATAGATAACATCACTAATATTTTAGAAGGTGATGAATTTCCTCATAAACTTCGCAGAATCGTACTAAGTAATTTAGAACACATTCATTAATCATAAAAACATAGGTATGTAGACATTTGTAGGCTCAGACACAACATTGGCATTGTGAGCAAAATTTCAGTTAATATTAACATGGTTTCGTTTGCTCAATCTGCAATCTGTCATAATTCGCCGTGTCAAAACATTTCAACCAGCGGGTTAGTCAGATAGATGATCTACATACAAACGAACGTACTAGACTAAACTATGTCAAATGTAATTGAAGAACATGGTCGTATCAAATTCGACCCCGTCAAACAGAAATTTTCGTCAAGATTTTATCATAAAACATGACATCTTCAATCAAATGACAAGTATTGTTTAAAGACCTTACCGCTTGTTTGAAAGCATATGTGTACCTACATTCAATATTAAACTTTAACAACAAAAAATAGAGTATAGATTTAGATTATAATGTGACAAAGGTCTTTATAATTTCGCCGTCAGAATAGTAGCCATTATCCAAGAGAACACACGTTTGGAAATTGTAAAAAAAAGTCGAAATATGATTAATAGGGCGGCGGTGCGGGGCTCGACTGGTTTGTGTGTGATTCTTTTCATTTGACAGATTGTCTCGACTCTCTGACCCGAGCGCCCCGTTGAGACAATAATGATGCTAGTCCAACACTTCGGTTGTGGATATCGATAAGGGTGAGACAACATCGACACGTTATTGAAATTTATGCCACCACAAAATTTTGTCTTGGAATAAAAAAGAACACCCAAAAATTTGTCTCGTGTAAGATACACTTATTACAACAATATATATATATAAAGCTCAGAGAGATGACAAAGAAATAAATAACTTCAAGTACGATTGCATAATTATATTAATGATACAAAAAAGTCGTTCATACACAATCAGGGCAAGCTCAACAAACAAGCTCATTTATTTCTCAATAATAACGCGACCATCTTTAGAAGTTCACATCGATATCGATACTTTCACCGTCCTTGCCCATCCCTATCGCGAGGTCGACGGAGATTACTCTCAGCACGAGACTGTCCTGCGTCGGCGCTCGTTCGCGACGCTTTGACATCCCGACATACACCGCCACAATACTACACACACCCACCTAAACTAATATTGGATCTTTTAGCTATAAAAATAAAGGTGACATTAAAACTATATATTCATTTACCAACCGCAAAACAAGGTTCTCAGTACGTCATACGTTGATAGACGGCCCAAACAGGTCGATGTGAGAGCTTTTTTTGCCTCTATTTTTGAATATGCAATATGAAGATATTGAAGGATTATTAGTTATGTTTTGGTAGATATTTATTTGTATATCTTCGTGTATGGGTCATACGAAAGTGTTATAACGAACTGTCATGAGATCAATGAAGTCAAACGATGCAGGAGTTGATTTGAACGGTTTAGAATATTTGAATACTGATTACTCTTGACGAAAATAAAATATAACTGTCTAGCTTACCGCGGTGCGGTTTCACCCGCACGTAAAATATGGTTTGTTGAATCCCTCGGGGACCTGACCGATTTTCGGGATAAAAAATTCGGTACCGGAGACGGACATAGGCTACGTATGTCCGTCTCCGGTACCGAATCTAACTACATACCATTTTTCATCGAAATCGGTTCAGCCGTTTAGGCGCTGAGTGGTAAAAAAACACACACACACACACACACACACATACACACATACAAACTGTCGCATTTATAATATTAATAGGATTTAATCTTAGAATAATAATGAAAAATAGATAAAATATTTGGCTTACATGTAGTATGAATAAACATTGTTCTCTTGCATTAATTTTACTTATTACATAGTTAATGAAAAGTGAACAAACTACTTAACTCAAGTCCAGCTAGACCAGACAGAACATTTTCCGTTGTATAAAAATTTCATCATTAAGTATAAACATCTTGAAATAAGAACACAAATATATTTATACTCACTATCGTTCAAGCTAATAAAAACATTTTGCAATGTATCAGAAATATCACAAGCGAAAGCCATGTGATATTATAAAAGACAGATTTCGGAGAGACGTCGATAAAAATATTAAGAAATGTGAATAACAGTCATGATAAAATATAATCTTGTATTTTTATTGCAAACGATTTAAAAACAGATAAAACTGATCTGAAATTAATCTCCAAAGAGATAGAAACATATTTGTCTAGTGACATCAAAACTAGAAATGATTTGAAAATGGTTTTATAGAGCAATGAAAAAAATCGTTAAACTGTAAATGCGTAACTACCTACATTTGGATCTGACGCGTAGAGATGACAAACAGACACTTTTATATTTCTGTAATCCAATGCTGAAATCTGTCTGTCATTTGTAAAAATAACATGTTTCATAAATCACGTGCAGGGCTTTGAGTTTATAAACGCTACTCAGACATTAAAATAATATAAACTGATATATAGCAAGGACATTACTTAGGTCTTAAAAACATTATAATTTTTATATGTAACATAAATATTAAACATAGGAATATAATTTTATTATTTGTAGTACAGGATACAGTACAGAATATTTTTGTCTCATCAGATTCAGAAAGCAAACTCCTGTTACGCTAAATTACATTTTGCAATGCCTATTTTTACCTATAGTTTAATAATCGAACCCAATTCTTCAACAATAAAACCACTAAAGTTTAATTCCCACTATTATACATCAATCTCCTATCCAGTTAAGCTTGCAGTTCATCTGGAATGTGTCTCACGTAGGTTGAAGAGTGGCTAATGAAGTGCTCGGTTGATGTGTGACCCACCATCGAGGGTTCCTTAATGATACGATTGACAGTACAGTGGAGCGGTCGCCGTCTGACCGTTCGATTGTTTCTTGAGTGAAGACTTGGGGCTGGGAGATGGGCGACTCGCTTCACAATAGTAATAAAAAATTAAATGAAATCAAACCTATCAAAATATTATTGCGAATATTGCAAGATAACATGCAGTAGCTTTTTTATTTAACTCGATTGATTAAATGCTAATTATTTCAAATGTTTATAAAGATTAAAGTAATGCTCGCTATTAATATTAGTTATGAATTTATTTGAATATTATTTGCATTTGAACAATCAATGAAAGGTGTAGTCTAGTCGGCGGCAATAATGACTTTTCGGCTGTTTTTCGCAAACTTAGGGGCCCCAAATGGTAAGATACCTTAAGAGAGACGTATTTAAATCTCATTGAGGTCTTGTTTGTGTAGCTTTGAATGCACTGACGATAAAGTTTGTTTTTAGCATATTAAGTTATTTATGCCTCAGTGTCTGCGTTTTTTGGATCTAGCCACAGTTAATGTTTATTTATTCCATTAGCAGTTTCATTAGTTTCTTTAGATATACTATACACTGCTTTTACAATGTTCGATTCCTGCAAAATTTTATTTATATTATTAACCCGTTCTATTGTTTTTCTATTGTTATCTATTGTTCACAATTTGATTGTTATCGGTGGTATACTTAATATATATTTCATTAAGTTGCAAAGTGGCAAGTAAAATTTGCTACAGCAAAAACTTGATGTTAAAGGATCATGTTACAAAACAATTTGATCGGCTTAATCTTGCATTGTTGTACTGCCAGTTTCTGTATCTAACAAAGTGAATAAAGCAAAATTCCCACCAACTTTACATAGCTCAAGAAATGTCAAATGTTGATATCGCAACAACAAGTGAAGGTGACTTAAATAATAAATCAGTTCGCATAATCTTAATGGAGCGTTATCTTATAAATCCGGGAGACATCATTTGTCACTAGTTGCTTGTATTTTATTAAGTATAGACAAAACAAATTATACGGAACTAGCGATCCGCCTCGGTTTCGCATCAGTGTAGGAAATAATATTTTATATGAAATAACAAATCTTTGCAATTTTTGGTTTTTCTCAACTATACTATACGTGTAATATACCTAAACAATACAAAGAAATATTCTAAACGTTTCAATAGTAAAACGATATCAAAATGCGTAAACGTGATTGGCGGCGAAACAAAAAAAAAAGTGATATTGCTTCGAGGATACAAAATAAATTATACGTAATACGGTTCCTTTAAAAATTGATCAATTAAATTATTTAAATTTGAAAGTTGACTATTAATTACTCGTAATATGAAATATAATGAAATTGAGTCATTTGGTTATGAAGTATATATATTAAACAGTTATGATTAAAATATTATGATTGATTAGGTTCTGACTGTCGTTATCATATCAAAATTATCATTTTTTTGCATAACTTTTTCATTTAAATTAATATGAAGAATATAAGGTATATGGGACAGTTGGATTTCTCAAATTATAATAATCCGGTTCTTGAAGTATTTAAATAAATATTTAGGACAATATACCTAGTTATAACATTATCTTAGAAGCTGAAATGGTTCAGTGAATAAGGCACCCGCTTCATAAATACGAGGTAGTGGGTTCGAATCCGGGCAAATACCAATGTGATTTTTCAAATCATATACTTTCTACGTTTATCTTAGACATTTCTGACTGACTGCAAGAAACATCGTGAGAAAACCTGGACTTAAAAGTTTGAAATTGCCAATCCGCCTTGGGCAAGCGTGTTGATTAATGCTCATGCCTTCACTGTATGAGCTAAGGCATGCCCTGTAGTGGGACAGTAAACAGGCTGGGTATTATTATTATTATTAACACTATCTTAATAATGTTGATTTCCGCTGGTGAATAACAAACTCCACATAGGAAGGATATTGTTTTGTCTTGAAGCATCATTTTAGCAGAGTTGCATTACTTCAACACTGTATACAGGACATATTATTATGACTCTCAGAACTGGTAATGAAAAGAAAATTATATAATGGCAATATTGAACCGATAAAATCAAAGTAGGCTTTTCACAAGGTCGACCTAGTAAAGGTGACAATTGATCGATGAGCGCAATTTAAGATTGGTAATGATGTAAATGTTTGCAGAGGCCTAGGTCTAGCAATGGGCTCTTGAAATAAATGATGATAAGGACGACTAACTTACCTAGTTTGTTCCTAGCATAATCTAAACAGGTTACAGTTAATGATTTTAATGTTTTAATAATATTACGTTGACTTTCATACCCAAGTATGACGTCATCTTTGTTTGTTGTTGTGTCATTTGACATCCGCGTTAAAGATCCGCTTATTTAAATTAAAAAATGTCATCATAAATATAAATCATGATTAGAAAGTGACGCGACGTTTTTGTAGACGAAACTAAAATTAGCCAATTTTATATTTAAGATATTTACATATAGTTTCATAATTCAATTAAAAAATAATATTAGATTGTTAATACTAAATGTCACTAATGTGTAATCTTATTTCGATAGTCTCTATTCAAAAAACTTGCCACACTGTAACATTAATATTTAATATTAATTGTGATTTTTTAGGCAAATCCTGGATTATATGATTTATGGCCTTACATTAATAAATAAATAATATTAATAGTTAATTGTAACTACCCATGTTTAGAAACACATGTGCATATATTTTAAAGATTTAGATAATTCGGTATCTACTACAAAATTTAAAATACATTTACGATTGGACCTCAGAGGAATGAAATTCAACTTAGAATAAAATGTTGATTGCAAGAAAAACAGTAATGACTAACGAGCAAATAAATCGATCTGCGCTCCACAGTAATTTGTCAAATCCAATCATGAAAAATTCCAAATAAAAATTTCGTTAGACCATAATAACGGGGACTTCTTTCGTTTTTTGCTCCGCATCCAATTTAAAAACTAATTATGGGTCGCGATGACTAGGCTCCCATGATCAAGGAACACCCTACAAAGCCATCACAAAGAACATAATTTCGTCATGTTAGCGAACAGGTGACAAAAAATTATGATTAATGGTCATACGTAGTGGTCATTACAAAAGATCTGTCAGTCAAATTCTCGTCTTTATTCATTCAAATCAACCACAGACAGTATCAACCTCGAAATTTTTCAGACAAACAGTAGGAGTAATTTATCGATTACTGTGCCAACAACACTGTGTGTACAAGCCAAAAATGTTAGTACTTTGGATATAAGAGAAGTATTCAAAACTGTATAACCATGACCTTTATCAATCGTGATTTGAATTGAGAATCGATCGTGACATCTAAATAACTGATGTTGAGGTCGCTTGCAATCAATGACGGAAGTTGTGTGTGTATGACGGAAGACAACCGATTAAACATTTTCAACGATACCTCTGTGTTGGTAGGCACGACTTTTGATTATATTTGGGAGTCGAAGGCTGGTCAAGCTTTTCAGTTATTGGAAGGTTGTTTAGTAATAATTACAGGTTAGTTGAGTGACAAGGTCTTGGATGAATTGCCAGTCAGAACTGTCTATATTCACTTACTAGAATAGTTACAATGATATAACTAAAGTTGTAATTAATCAAGCGCTTAACCTTAGTCTTCTATCAATCATGACCTCTGTAAGTGTTTGTGTATGATTAATTTAATTAATTCATAGTACATCTTGCACGTAGTGTATTGTTTTAAGTTTATTCAGGAATTAAGTTTGACCCCATAAGTTAGGAAAAATGTTGGCTTACAATAAAAACCTAAAATTTTTGTACGACAGAAGTCATCATGAAACTATGACGCTGAATAAACAGTGTCAGAAAAGGAATTGGTTGCTGTAGATGCAGACGTCCAACATCAAGAGTACGTATTACTCTAACTTAGCGTTGCAATTCTGTAGTCAAAATTTTGCTGCCACCATATAAATTGTGTCCTTAGACAATGTCAAATATATTTTTAGCTCGATGTAAATAAACTACTAGACAAAGTGGGAGGCTATAACCTTCGACTTCCGCAATTGACGCTTTATTCGCTAATTCGCGAATCTGTTACGTGATAAGCAAAGAGTTTGACTAATCTTGAATAATTAAATCGTAAAATAAGCACCACTGAAGGCGCGTTTGATTAATACATAAGGTGAATGCATAGGGTATCTCTCGTACAATTAAATTAGAAACCGACTGTCTAATAAATATTCAGAAATTTCTCCTTTCACACATTTCAGAACTCTCTGGAATGTGCCTTACCTTACAATATTTTCTTTTACATCAAATGACATATGATTAATGTTAGCCATTTCTAATATGGTTAAAATATTAATTTTGTATGAACTGTTGATATTCAATACGTATTATGATGTCTTATTTGTAGTTAAAGAGCTTTTCGCTAACTTCTTGAAGTGTTAATGAGCAAAAAATAGGAGACAGTTACTTAAGATGGGTACTTGTATGCTATTGATGCAGTGATGCGCTTTTTACATTCAGTAACACTAAGCAGATTTGTTTTTTGAGTAAACTTTATACCTATTAGACGTGAATTTAGTGCTTTTATGTTACGATGACTTCGTATTTTTATGAAAACGTGTATAATGTACGATATGACGCCGCAAATGAGCAGGAACGTATGTAGTGGAAGAGACAGACAAGGAGAGCTGACCCCAGATAATGAGAAAAGGTTTAGGACAAGAAGTGTAAAATGTACGATCCTTGTACTAAGTCGGCCAGTGTTCCAGTAGTTTGAGTTATTTTCTTATTTTATTTCATTAGGCTGAAGCAGTGCACTTCTGCTTTCTTGCTTCTCACGATATCTACTAAACGTAATGGGGTAGTAATATTCACGAAAACGCTGCTGACTAAATATTCCATTACCTGTTCGATTTCTTTCGAACGGTGGTATAATAAGAAATTCATCACGATAGTAAATTATCTGTTTATTAAACAGCAGAGTAGAAATTATAGATAAGTACAATTATGATCTAGGAAGAACGATATAAATACAGCATGCTCTGTCATGCGTATTTCTCAAGTCTAATACTTATGTAGGTACACCATCGTGGCCAATGACCCCAAACATTATATCACAAATTTTTGGTAGTGTTTCCTTTTACTTCGTATCTAAAAATAGTCATAGACTTGCAACTATTTAAAGATTAAATCACAAGGTCAAGTTTTATACTACTATTGAAATAATCTCATTCAAATAACAATGATCTTCAAAAATGTATCGCAGAAAATAATAACTTCACTATTTTTCAATAATTGCAACAATACTCCAAATAATCCACTAATCTTATAGAATTCAATCAAACCTCAGTTAAAGGAAGTGTGGGCCTTGACTTTATCGAGTCATGGTTTGTCAATTACCGGGCCATTGTGGTCGATCTGTGTCGGTGATCTTATCGATGCTGTGACAAAAAACATGCTGCGGGATGCCGCCATGCCGCGCGTACATAGTATAGCGTGCGGGCAGATAAATTTGATGCACGTTGCGAAAATGTTTGTAGATAGTAAATAAATGACACGCAGAGGTTGCGGGTTCGATTCCCGCTCAGTGCAAATATTCGGTACTAAAACATGTCTATTTGCATTGGTCTGGATGTTAATATGTATAATATGTTATGTATTTACAAAAAAAACTATTTAAGTATGAATATCCGCATTTCTAGAACCCATAACACAAGCTATAATATTATGCTTACTTTGGGTCTAGACGGCGTTGTGTGTAGATGTTGTGATATTATTATTATTATGATATTATTATATTAAATAGTAAAATGGGTAATGAACTAAATATAATATTATTTTATAAGATTTGTCGTGAAGGTTTAAAGAAAGCGCTTCGTACATGAACGTAGTGACGTCGGAAAATAGTAAGTATCCAAAAAGATAAAAATTTAAACTTAAGCTTACAAAACAGTACTTAGCCGAAGCTCCATGCTATTTTTTAGCAGCTTACATGCTTCACGAAATGACAGCTCGAAAAAAATATATTTCTTCACTTAAAAATACTTTACTAAAAATACAAATTAAGTTCGTATGTAGGCAGTTTTATGTTTTAAAATTCCTTCTGTCTTACGCTATGATAATACAAATGAACATTCACTAAAACCGTACTGTCTATAATGATTAAACCATAATTTGTTATTGATCAAAATATTATGCTTAACTATTTGGAAAATAAAATATTTCTTTTATTGGTATCTTCTGTTATCTCGAATCATTACTTATTTATTTAGTATTTAACTTGAATTTGTTATCGTAATAGTTTAAATACCATAATTATAAAACAACATACTTATACATAATAAAGTAACATTTGAAGTTGCAACTGTATAAAAAGTACCGTGAGAGTTCCTAAGTAGCCAGCTCCTATAAAAAACATTAACATAAAGTTATAATTTACTTGGGCGTAATAGTGTTAGTAGCGTTGGTTAGTTCACAAGACAAGAAAAAAAACAATTGAATCCGTAATTAGGTCCGAAATTTGACCATTTTAATATTTATAGTAACAAAATTATGATCTATTCATACTCGCAGAATTACCGTAGGTACTGAAGTGACGACGGGAAGAAAACATAAGCTCAAAGAACTGACAGATGATTAGTGACATTCTGAAGTCCATCATAAGGTAAATTGGTGACCTGGCAAAAGTAGCGATCGGTAGATGAAAAAGGACTGCTCAGGATCGGGCAATAAATCTGGACTATGTACACCAAAAAGTGCCCCAAAATACCCTGGGGAACACCAATATTAGGTACACGACTTCTATGTCTTAAAAATGAGTTGTACTACACGATTACTTCAATAACTTAGTACGTGAATATTTTGCAAGAATGTTTGTATTACATAGTGTAAATAATTTGTAAAGATAAGTCTAATGCGCACATAAATATGTTAATGATACAAAATCATACAACGTACCTACTTTTATAAAACCTTTGCTCGCTTATTATCAGTTAAACTATTCATAGAATAATGTAATGTCGGGGTCTATTATTTGACGAAATTTATGTATGTTTTATATTAGGGACCCACCAATATCATAAAGAAATGTAATTGTGATCGCTTAAGTTAGCACTTATTGTGGTGAATAACAGTTCAAGTCATAAGAATAACATAATAAAAACCTTAAAAGACTGTCTTTGGCATGGTAGTGCTGAACTGCTACGCTAAGATCTCATGTTCGGTGCCCGGGATAGAAAAGTTTTAATGGATTTCCTTGCAATTAATATTCAGTATCAGCCCAGAGTTCAGAATCGGTGAATGGTTACAGGCTCGCCTTTTTGTTTTATGAGATCCTATATAGCATTTATTTGGTTTTGTATCAAGCCTCTGATGACTTTGCCAACCATATGTAAACTGACGGCGAGCCTGAAGTGATGGCTCAATCACTTTGCTGGCAAATCTTTTTCTACAAAAAGGGCGTAGTCTTCAAATTTTAGAAAAGTATCTGCTTTTACTAGATACTACAAATACTAGATGTCAAACAGACGAAAGCGTCCGATGATGAGGCGGAGATGGATCCACAGATTGCCAATAATTACTACAAGCATTTGTTTTTTAGTCTGTTCGTCTTCGTAACCGACGTGAGGCCGTTTAATCAGCAATTAATGAAGATATAATAGATTTGAACTAGTTTAAAGTATTATAAGATGTTGGACAGAAACGTATGGTTGAAAAAAAAATTAGCATAAATTTATTACCTCAATCAGCTTTAGAAAACTAGAAGTAAGTTTTGAAGACACTATTAATGTGTAATCATCAATCATCATATCAACCGTAAGATTTCTACTGCTAACAGTGGAAATCTTACGATTAGACGTATGTCAATAACACACTTCTCACTAAGTATCATTTTAGAGATTTTGTGATGCAAACCACACTTGGCAAACAATGGCAGCGGCACAGCAGTGACATAGTGATGAATACTATTGCTGCGCTGATCTTTAGTTTGATTCCGAAGCTTGATTATAAATCAATATCAACAGAACTACGAGAAAATTCTTAAAAAGTCCATTTGAAGTTGGGTGACAAATTAGTATGATGAAACATTTGATCAAAGAATTAATTTTATACCACTAATTTGACAAAATCCACAATAAAAACAAGCCAGGTATTAATAAAATTTATCTGTGTAATATGAATCTATATATGGAAAAACCTTGATTCTTAGGTCGTGATGATATCACTGGGAAATTGTCATCACATTATGTATGATAATGCAAAAAATATCGTGACATGATATAGAATAGGCTTTGCAAGTTAATCAAAGATTATCTTTAATTGATTTCAAAATAATTTGCGTAATGACTACTACAAAAAAACTACTACAAAAAGAGAGCTCATAGTTTTATTGCCAGATATTCATGAAGACTCAGTGGTTGAGGTATCCGTCTCCGTATATTTGGTAAGTGGGAAGGAAACTGGGCAAGTACCCATGTAATTTTTCCAAAGCTTAAGTATAGTGCCTGGTTGAGCTTTTTTGAATAAAGCTGAGGTTTTCGCCGATAATCTACCGCTTGGTCGATTCATACCAACCGTTGAAATAGTTGGCAATTCATTATTACAAATTGACACTATGTATTATACACCTCTCATTTTCCTATAATAAGGGACTAAACAGTCACAATG
This sequence comes from Parascotia fuliginaria, assembly GCA_963082885.1. Classification (NCBI taxonomy): domain Eukaryota; kingdom Metazoa; phylum Arthropoda; class Insecta; order Lepidoptera; family Erebidae; genus Parascotia; species Parascotia fuliginaria. Next base: position 12,434,147 of record OY720185.1, on the reverse strand, counting down.
CCGCTGGATAATCCCCGTGATTCTATGAACGATTACTCAGTAGATATTTAAGAACAAAAAATATTATAATCTGATAGCGCTTTAATTGTTTAATGATAGAAATCGTGAAGGTGTATCTTGTCATAATTTTTTTGGTTTATAATTCTAAAGCTATGACAAACACTAACTACGAACACAAAAATATTAGAAGACAGTGATATTGCTTGGTAAGTAGCTTACAGAAGATAATGCAGAAACACAACACTACCGAAGTAGTGTTCTTATGGAAACGTAGGCACCTACGAAAAGTACTATGGGTACGCTTAGGTAAGTACCATTTCTAGAAGAACCTACCAGAAAATAATATGAGAAGTCTAAGATTAATAAGATCTGTAAAGGACTGCCAAATAATCTAACTATTTATAAAGAGAGATAACGTACTACTACACGATAAGTCACAAAAAGTCACACGTACTTTACAAAATTACATAATAATAAACCTACACTTGATTAGTATAAAAATCAAAGTTTGATACACTAGCTTAACATCATATTACCTAATCTAAGAACTAAAACAAATGCACGTTATATTTTTATCCTATAATCAAAGTATTACCAAGCGAAGTTCCCACGATGACGATGACTCATTAAAAACAAATGGTAATAAACCAGATGACAACACTAATATTTGCATACAATTTGCAAAGGTTCCTGGTACAGAAACAGGTGAGTAAACTCTATTAGTTTTAATAAAGGTACGTCTTGATTGAGTTTTTGTATCGACATTTTTAGAAAACATGACATAAACACGTTTTAGCTTTGTTTTTCAAAATCTAGTAAGCTGGAGTTTTCATTTTTGTTCTCAATCGGCAAAGAGTTAGTATTAGTTCTTTTATGCTTAGTATCAATGTGAAGTGTGGAATTGTAACAGTTAGTAATACGCTCGCTGCTTATTGTATGATGTTCTGACATAATTTCTTGAACGCCCATATTAAAATGAATTACACCTGTCTACAACATTTAAGGAATAAGGCACAAATTATTTTTTTTATATCACGACTAGTGTTTAAAGATTAGACCTTATAATTATCAAAATATTGATTATATATTTATGTTTTTTTCCTAATTATAATATTAGAAAGAATTACCATTACCAAAAAATAAAAATTTTTTCGATATTAAGTAGCAATATCTCTGATTTATATTAGATAATAAAACCATATATGGTTGAAAAACTACGAACAAAACAGCAAAACATTTAATCCAATAACAGGAAATGCAGCTTTAAGTAAACCGGTGTACAAGATCGCGTCAGTGGTACACGATAAGCTATAATTCAGTGCAACTGTCACTGCGCCGGTGTCTGATTAAATTGCTTCGCGGTAACATCGTGACCTGACGTCATACTATGATCATCGAGATATCAGCACAGTCAATAGTGTTTGCACAGTACAAACAACACAATAGTTATAAACTTCAATTAAATAACTTGGATGATAATTCACAAATGTAATTCAAATAAAGATTGAGTTTTCTTATACTACTCTATAACTATCTACTTTTATTTGGCCAGTAATTATTGCTGAGCTATAACTTCTATCACCTTAAATGATCTAAAACCCTCAATTGCAATTTGATAACAAAATGATGTAAAGGCTATAGAATTTAGTTTTTCAACACACAAGTTTTTCGTGTTTAAAAAAACTTCTAATTAATAAATAAACAAAAAGGAACTGCTGCATTTACTTTACATTTACAAGCCGGTGATACTTATGTAGTTGAAAATCATCAATTTGAGCTAAAAACTCGCTGCGTCTAATCATCCCTCAACGACAAAAAAGATTTTTGTTTGACGGAAGAATCTTCGTTGTCTATTCGCCTTATTAGTAAATATAAATGACGTCCAAAGGCTTAAAAATATCGCACTATATAACCCCTAAACCTCCTTAGTATTGCTAAGAGACTGATAGGAAGTATTAGGTAAGGTCACTCTATTAAGTAGCGCGGACGGCGATCGCCTTCCCGGGCGTATTGACTCAGCCGAAACGGAACTCTCATCATTTACATAATAACACCTTGTAAGGTACATGTTGTGGTATAAGTTGGGAGACGCAGCGATAATGAAAACTGAAGAAAAAAGATAAATTTATTGGAAAATATAGCATTTTGCTTTTTTACTTTTAATTATTTTACTGTCGAAAGTGGCAGCGAAACAAGTGGCCTACCATAGCAGTCATGTTTTAATTACAGCTAAAAACATTAACAGACTCACATTCCTTGACCCTGGCTTTAGTGAGTCAGTACCGTCAACATAAAAAGAGCTAATATGAAGAAATATAACAACGTCGTCACAGCTCTGATCAGATTAATAAAGTTGAATTTTAATTATTCTGTCATCGGTTCTTATAATTCAATTTATCATTATATCAGCCAAAAGACGTCCACTGCTAGACATAGGCCTTCCTCAATTTATGCCACTTCAATTTTTTTACATATATACATATCTATTTAGTAATTCTGAAATTACATCAGTGGTCATTTCGTATCGTATAGTGACGCCTCTTCATTTAGATTTTTATGCTGTCTAAAATGATTTACATTTTTAGCACCAAAACCGCCCATTCTTATAACTTGCACCACAACCTTGGCATTCTAATTTCTACCAGAGTTTCTCTTTACAACGTCCGTCCAAAATATCCAACGCCAGAGACATATTATGCGATATGAGGTCATACCAGCATTGTTCTATTTCTCTGTGTTATTACGGACACCGATGTTTGGATAAGGCTAGTATATAGTAATATATTTGATATTAAGAGATATGCAATGATAATAATCGAGTTTAATATTATGGAATTCTATACGTCCTACCACCTTATATTTCTACCAACGCTGCGTTTTCTTCTGAGCGCTTTTGTTTTTCTTCTTTACCTATTAAATAATACATAAACTGCTTTTCTCTTGACCGTACTTACCTGCCAAAAAGACTTAGGGGATCAGACCGGAATGACTAAATATGCATGGGATCAGAACGGAATTAAAGAATAATAACAATCGCAAGAGATCAGATCTGGAGGATCAGACCGGAATAACTCCTTTGAAGATGTTTGGGATATGCCGATGTTTAACAGTGTCTTTCACCTGAAATGGTGATGACGATGACGCTATTTCTTACTTGAAAGAATAGCAGTAATTGTAGAGTTTGTTAGGCACTTGCAACGGTTCAGCACGATAGCACAAGATTCAAGAACATCCTCAATAAAGTAATCTACGTTGTAAGAAAAGATATGCCTTGGACTTGAAATGATAAGACATACTCGATTATTTATCAGTCTGAAAAAGCGTACCTATTAATAATTTAATACTTTTTTTTTAATATTATGTAAGGCTAAGGGTTTGCTTGTTTGTTTGAACGCGCTAGTCTCTGGAAGTACCAGTCGGGTTTAAATAATTCTTTTTGCGTTTGCTAGCCCAGTTCTTGAGGAAGGTTAGGTATAAGCTATAATGACATCACACTATTAGTGACAAGGAGTAGAGCAGTAACCAAAAATGTAACTTAACACGCGCGTGAAACCGTGCCGCGGCAGGCTAGTTTATTTAACGTAATCAAATTAATATGTGTAAGATACATAATTATACTTATTATAATTGTGTTTTACTGCAACATAAAACCGCGAACATTTTAGATATTTCATCTTTGTTGTTGTTTTTGCTAGTATTAACAGTCTATCTTTTACCCCTTTTCCAAAATCAAATTTTACGTAACTTTAGTCTTTCGTTAACAGCATCACCGAAACGCAACTGCAGCACATAATGTAATGACGAAACGTACACATACCACTGTGTAACTGGACAGTCGCGGTCATTAAATGTTGCCGCTCTGTTACTCTGTGACCACCGATCTACGTACTGTAGCGGCACCTATAACTGGACTGTGAATGGATGTACATTCGTTTCTGTCTCTAAGGTGAGATGTTTAGATTGTCAGGTTTTAGGTCGGATCGTGATGTCGTGTTGTCATTTAGGTCGTATCGGTTTCGTTTGTTTAATAATAGCTTGAATAGGTCAATAATAAATTAACTATTAGTGATTGATCGAAAATGTACTAATTGGTTGATCGACTATCGCCACAGTAATGGTTACCATTTAATTAATTTATTGTTGCGATTTAAATGTAAATATTTTTTTATATATTATATTCATTCATTTTTTATTTAATTCTTATTCATTCATTACTTAATTTTTCAATTTGCAGTGACTATAACCACTGAAGACCATAAAAATATTTTAAATATAAATTGCCATATTTTTTTTATGCGTTTTAAATTTGTACAATTGTGTATCGATTCTAAATTAAACATATTCTAATTAATATTAAAGTCACATAAGACTATAAAAATATATTCAATAATTTCATATAAAATCGCACAATCTAAAAGTATCTTCATAATTAAAGGTGGTTCGGATAAGTTCGTCCCCTCACGACTGCCGCAATCTTAGACACCATCAATAACGAATTAGTTTTGTTACTATTGTACACAATAGTACACATCACATTACACTCACATAATACAGTACACAACAATACACATACCATACACAACACAACTTTTATTTCTTTTCATGTTGTCATTATGAGAAATTGGGAGCCCGATTTCGTTTATTTCTTTTATTTTTGTATCGAAGGTGGTACAAACTCAATATTTCGATGTGCTTTCTAAGGTTTTGATTTACTTTTAATAAAGCATGGGCTCTTCATAATTTGTCATTACATTTTTTACAACAAAATCTTTTGTTTTGTTTTATTGGACTTTCAGCTCCTTGAATAATAATTTTGTATGGACGTTACTCAAACTATAGCAAAGCAAAAAAAAGTAGCTATGATTACATTGATTACGGTTTTGTTGATATCAAAATCTATTGTTTCCTTTTAACTATTACCTGGGCTCTACACATTGGCCCCCTAATGTTGGTTACAACGGCGCTCGTACAAGGTGTGGATCTAAAAAATAGCACTGCCAACGCTCTCTCAACGTTAGATCCAATGCTAATTTTGAGATCTAAACGTTGGACGAGTGCCTTTAGGTCCAAAGGCCAACAATTTTTATTTTGATCTCGACAACAAAGGAATCTGAAGCGCTATGAACTAAGCCAAATTTTAATGGAGTATTTTTGCAACTTGCTTTTGTCTGTTTTATTTTTTTATTTAATTCTTATTTTATTTATTCTTATTGCACACCATTTAGACTTCACATATGTTGGTGATATAAATTGATTGCTAAGTGTAACGGGAATTATCCTTTACAAAATGTAACGTTTTAGTTTACTTACAAGAAATTTAAGAAAGTATGTTTAGGCAGTATTTTTAGAAAACCTTGAGAGAGGAGGCATGAGAAAATTTATTTGAGACACCAACAAGCATCAAAATAAAATTTTTGTGTCTATTTATTTTAGTGTGTAATTTAATGAAATATTAAGAAATTCACTTAAATGTACTCGTAATATTAAGAAAGAATAAAATTAAATTATACTTAGGTCCAAGCGTATCTTCGACATTATTTACACCTACATAATATATTATATATACTCTTTTACAAAATCAAGAGCTCTAATTGCTTAGTTATAATAATTTAAAGCATTAAAGTCGGCATTTTAGTAAAGAATTTTTTTTCATTATTAATAACTATTTTTACATTGACAACAGAAATGCGCTAATTAGGAAACAACTACTTAATTGACGTCAAAACGTGGACATTATGTCCACGTTTAAAAGTTTTTTTATTTATTAAATGTCTTTCTAAAAGAAAAACGTGATCTCTTGACAAAGTTTTATCCAACAGTTTTCTAAACCCTTTCTCAAAAACGCCTGCAGGTATCAAGTCGGTATAATAATGAATGAACTTATCATATTTACTTTTAACATCCCTTGAAACTGTAAAAAATAAACATTTTAGTTAAAGCAATAATGGGATTTTCTGGCTTTATATTTGTTCCATACAAATTAAAAAATTGAAATACCTTTTTGAAAAAAGTACCGTTTTATTATATTTTACATAGGCACAATGAGGGACAGCGGCGCTATGGGCACAGCGTACTCTATTTCTGCTTTCCTTGTGAAGTCTATGAGTGTCGTCGTACGAGTAGATACGAGTGTGTAACATCAAGTGACCGGCTTGCACGCAATAAAATGTTCTTTTGAAGTCGCGATACATTTACGTAAAGCAATAACATTTTTTAATCTATAGTAACCGTTGCAAAAATCATCCACCATATCTTTTAGAACGTGTAGTACCGTTTCTTAATCAAAATCTTTATACACGACGTCCGTTCGTTTCAAAACAACTAATAAAATTAATAGTTGTGTTAGTCTGTACACAAGGCAGCCATGTGTACGTCTGTAACAATTTGTTATGCCCATTAGTTTGTCCATCTCGGTCCGATTAAACCTAGTTTCCACGACGCACGGATAAATATACTGGGTGGTGTGTATTGGAAGTGGTAGCGGTTAAAAATAACGGAAGAAAGAGAAGAGAGAGAAAGAGAGACAGAGACAGATTAGCTTCTTGAAAGTTTAATGTATCATCCATGGATGTAAGTAGGACTTACTCGTAGTAGAAGTCAAATCAAAAATCAATAAGTGTAGTCTACCCAAGTTAATAAAACACTCTTTGGTTAAGATCTAGTAGGTTTAATATTAAGTATTATTGTTTTAGGAGGAGGGTTCACGAGTAGTTCATAACTGACCTTATATAAAAAATAAATACAGTACCTTACATATCTTTTACTCTTACCAGGTCTTGTTTTGTTGGAACAAAGGTTGCACTAAAACAAGGCAATCAAAGTTTACTTCAATAGGTATTAATAGACTTAGTTTTACTAAACCTCACAAAAAGACGATGTAAATAAACTATATCTACTGTAATTTTATTAGATAGTTGGTTTTCGGTTGCCAACTTTTTCAGGTCATCTTTATCGAATATACACCTTAAGAGAGTCTTGCTTCCATCGAGTCTACGCTTCGAATATCCCTTTTGCTTATCGAAATACCTATTTACTTAAAAAATAAAAAAAGTAGGTACGGTACTAGTGTATGTAGGTATTAGTGTGACTCGTGATAAGACAACAAACGGTCCTTTATGTTTTGTAAAGAGATAGAATCTTATCAGTATTCAATACCACACAAATATCCATAACACTTTATTACATACAAAAATTTAACTAATTTATCCCATAACTTGAACCACACAAAAAAACTGAATAAGCTACGGCAACGAAACTTCGCTATTCCGATATCAATAACACATTAACATGAGATTACCGATAATTGATTGACCGTGGTGACATTTCACTGCGGGTGCCTCACACGCGCGGTGCCTTTGATCTACAGTGACCATCTTGAGTCTACGCACTTACAAAGCGTACCGCCTCGATTAAATTCGTACGTATAGCAATGCGACACGGTTCTATTAGGTGACCGTTGCTAGTTTTTAGCGGCACTTTTAGCATCCTTATAAAGATTAATTAGGGAATTCAATAATTGTTGAATTTCGTTGAAATGTGTGGACAGGAACGCATTGTGATCGCATGACAAAACGCTAGGTATGTGGGACGTCCTTGTGATACCATTCCGCTTGCACCTTCCGTTCCGTGACTTCATTTGTTTTGTCTTATTTTACTTCAGCATTATTGAGTTAAACGACAGCTGTAATAGTATTGTAATTTGTCAACAATCTTAATTGAAGCGGCGTTTTTGATCATCTGATAATGTTCATTGTCAAATAAACTTAATTTAATTAAAAGGTATGCTCTTAAGGTATCCATGTTAGGTGCATACTTTTTAATTAAATATAGTTTTTTAAATTACTATTTTGTTACAACCATTCACGTTTACTTTTTAAATCATAAGAGAGGACATTGTAATTTGTTAATATTAAGGATTGTCTGTTGATGTATTCTTTCTTTTAATTGATTTTATTTTTATACTAATTGATAATAAAATGTTTGCATGTCTCTAATTATAGGCAAAATGTGAGGATCTACCATAATAACCATCATAGTCTATTGTACCACGTTTTATGCAAATAAATGATTTGATTGATTTGACATAACGATTTCCCTTAAGAGACTTTAAATTTAAATTAGAGCAGTTCACTTAGGAAAGTATAGTCGTCCTACAGTGACTATAGTTATAATAACTTTGGCTATGTACTTTGGGTATTGTCGGTAAGTAGTGCTTTTTTGGGACTGTGGTGATTTCGATGTAGAGTATGAAATCATGACCAAATAACAGTTTCTATTTATATTCCATTAGCATGTAGCGGCGCGGTTTTACCCGCTTCTTTGCTTACTGCTCTGCTCCCGTCGCCAGTAGCGTTATGTTGCATAGCCTATAACCTTCCTCAGGAACTGGACTATCATACGCAAAAACAATATTCAAATCCGACTGGTAGTTCCAGAGATTAGCGCGTTTAAACAAACAAACAAACTTTTACGCTTTATATAATAGTATATAAAGAGTGTATACGACGCGACGGTATGATATTAAATGCAATTACGTATAGTATGTGACATTATAAAGCGAGATAAAAAAAATCAACTAAATATCTTCAATAGTTTAGACACAGGACTACTTTTTTAATTTCTTTAATTCTAAACACTCTGTAAGTCAAACTGTCACTGACTTAAGTTGTAATCCACGTCGAAGGATAAACGTTGCCGCTCATTACAAGTCAGTGACCTTGTCATAATAAATGGTGTATCACTTTGTTACTACTAAAATATTATTTATTTTGTTAGAAAATCATAAATTTTTGTTTTTCGTCAAATCATTTTTGTGATTAATTTGAAATCATTATACGGATTAGTAACAGCTGCCTTTTCATTTAATATCAAACCGTCATATACAATCTGTAGATATAGATAAGTGTTATATGAGACCAATAAAGGAATAACCAAGTAATGAGCATCAGCATTACCTTGTTATTAAAATTTAAAATTAACATGGTACGATCACCTATCCGTCTGATAAGTATAGTGACTATGACGATTCCTCTCTTTAGGACAGGCTAATTTTTTCTTTTTTTTTTTAAATATTAGCCAAATCCAAAAGCCGAATCCAAAAGTGGTGGACACCAGTCCAAAAGCCAGACTACTGGTATGGTGGCTTAGTGAGATCCTTTTTCACGCTCCGCGTAAAAGACCCAGAATCATAATTAGATGGGAACACTTGCGCTGGTAAAAAGTTTATCACAGATCTTTAGGCTGTTTGTTGTTTTTACAACAGAGGTACGTAAGTATTCAAAACATATTTGAATGTTTCCGGATTCCGTGAGTGATGGTCAAAGCAAAGAAAAAAGTTGCAAAAGCTGCCGTACTATATTTTATGAAGCCATTGAGAAATTAATTGCAGAAAATAGTTTTTTATATCACGAAGTAGTTTAATGACAAAATGATATTACTTTTGAAGATCACGACAGCAGTAAAAACTTTTTCGTATTCATCAATAGATAACATGACCAATTCACAATATCGGTTGGCGGAATCAATTTGTTTTATGTATTTTTTGTTATTTGTAATGTGTGGTCTTATATGTTATTTGTGATGTTGACCACCATGGAGTCAGTCGGGCTGTTGCGTGAGCCTAGCATTTGCTTAGTACCTCGTATTTATTTTCTCTGGATCTATTTAAACTAATTAATTTATGATGTAACTGCTGTGCTGATTCAATACCTCTAGATATTACTATTACCAGAACTTAAAGATACACAATATTTGATAATTCAATTTCAGCTTGAAATTTACATGCGTTCTTTAGAAAACAATCTTGCCGAAAAGATAGACTGACAACGCGGTGCAGTAAAAATGTCATCCGATAAGGCTTCGGTTTACCTTTATATTAAGCAAAAACTTAGTATACAAATCTATTTAATTTTTGAATCGGCGTTGTATCATCACTTAAATAAATATGTATAACTAAACTCTGTTGAAAAAAATGACAGAGCAAAGAAGAAAAAAACAAAAACTGATGAATTTCGCGACGTGTGTCGCAAAGATGTGGGATGATTGTAAGACTTTCATAATGCTCTTAGTTGTTGCGTTAAGTATTTATGATACAACATTACGTAGCCAATTATAATCAGACACGTCTTTCATTTTTGTTTAGTTTTTGTCTTTTAACAAACATTAGGACAATAAAATTTAATTAGATTAAAATGCTTGTTTATAAAATGTTTGCGTTAGTTCACTATTTTATCCGTAACGAGTTTACTGCTGAACTTGCCTTTCCTTATTATTTTATCTTTGACCAATTCTGGGTCACCACATAGTCGACATAAAAGAACTTTTCTTTCTCCAGTACCTCAGTTCTACAAGATAATAATATTTCCTTGTTCATTACAACTTTATTAAAGCATCTTTGCGAACTATGTGAGCGATTTTGGTTCTTCGGCGTCTTTTTTTCTACATTATCTTCTTTTTATTGCTATGCCAATAATAAAAGTAATCTTAGTTAAATTTTATCTTCTACAAAATAATTAAGAACTCCGAATGGATCGGTTTCCATTTATACCACGTAATGTCAGTGCATTTTTAATGTTGGCAGTGTCAAAATTAAAAATAAATTCCAAAATGAAATCACCGTTACGTATTAAAAAAACTTTTTAATTCTTTGAATGTGAAAGACATTGCGTCGTCGTTTGCCAACTAGTTAGTTATGCATTTTGGGTCTCATGACCGTCACTTTGACGTCGCCAAGCGTGAAGAGGGGTAGATAACCGGTGACATCGTAAAAACTAATTTCTTCGGAATATTAAAACATGACGGTTATTATGGGTGTAATAGTCACTTATTAAGTTTATTTGTGTTGATGCTTAGTTCGAGTTTGGTCGGGGGGGTGACGTTTGTTTGAAGTGTTTTTCTATAAACCTATTTTATATTATGCTAAGCAAACAGCAAAGCATATGAAAGCTTCCAATACCAGCAACAATATCGATAATATTTACAAAATAAATCGTGATTTAATTAATAAAAACATGTATTGAAGACCGAATCCTATTAAATTGTAAGTAAGGGTCTTAAATGATGCCGAGGTAGTAGATCCACGCTGATTTCAGCATGAATGGGCCGGATCGTCCGGGGAAGTACTACCCTCTCATAGAAGATCGACTTAAGAGTAGTAGTATCCGTACTACTGCGTTTCGTTCGGTGAGTGAGAGCGCCGGAGGCCCAATTTCCCTCCTTTCCTCTTTCCTCATCTCCCTCATTCCCTTCCCCTAACCTCATTCCCAGCCGCCATAGTGGAGGCCACCATACCAGCAGTTTAAGACGATGGCTTTTGGTATGGTGGCCGCCACTTCTGGATTCTACTGACTGCTTACCATCAGGCGGGGTGGAGTCACTTTGGTAGGCTATAATATATAAAAAAAAAAAAAAAAAAAAAAAAAGAGGTTATAATACTTTTAATTTGTAAGGTATATAAATTGTTTCCCTTTTACGTTATGATACATTGTAACTAATATGTAATTACCTGGCGATTAATAAGAATGATCTGAATTTCTAGCCAGTTGATCTCATACCTCAACCTCTATCAGGATATTGACCGTATTCAACTTGGCTGACATTTTTTGATATATGACCTTAATGAGTATCATTTTTTTAATCAATTTGTACTGAATTTAAGATATTCTTAAAATCAAACAAGTTTTTTAATACTAATACTTACCAAATACAAAAAATAAAGCAATAATAACACAAATTACCAATAACTACATAAAAAAAATACTACAACCAATAATTTCTATCAGAACCACGGTCCTTACACATCAGTTACAGCACGTATAAAGAAAACCCAGCCAATTATAGAGATACATATCAAATGTTAAGAGCTTCAACAACGGAGACATCCCCACCGTGACCGGGTTCTAATTGAAAAACTCAATTAAGTTAATTACGCAGGTGGACGTGTGACCAGACATTTTGGAATTGTTTTTGGGGTTCAATGTGCAGTTGAACCTTTTTATTATTTTTAATATGACGGGTTGTAATTAATGATAGTCCCAACTAAAGTTCTTATAAACTTTGAAAAATTGAATACGTTAGCGTGACAAACAAATAAATAACAGTTATTTTTGCTTTGCACAATATGTAATTGTAGGTGTTTCAAGTCAAACTGAAATTTATATAAGCAATATTTTTTTTTAAATTTTGATTATAATTAGATTTTCTTAAAGATTTGAGAAATCGAATTATAATCATAAATATAGTAAGAAATTAAATTTGATTTTCAGGAATCATTTTGTGTGTAAATGTGACCAGCTCTTTTTTATGCAAAATGCCGCAACATACTGAACTTGTCCAATAAGTAATAAAGTGTAACAAAGTAACCAATTTAAAAGCGATGCGTGTAAGAATTTGTGACATTTATAATTACCAAATACGAATTCTCTGCAGTTAAATAAATATACAGATAAAATTAATTGTAGGTTTAAACTATTAACTGTTTCGAACTAGAACTTATTTTATTGCAGTCTATTTATGTTTAACGTCATTTCAAAATACAACTCGCACTTGACAGTATTGTAATTTGCTGTTTTTGTATTGCGATTATTGTTTTGTATTTTGTTATATTGTTATGTTATATAATAAAATTATATGACGGTAAGTTTGTTTTGTCCGACAGCCATCTCTGTGAGCTGTGTCCTACCCATCGCTACTTCAGTAATCCATGCAATGATTTCTAGAACACCGCCTATCTAAATTGGTATTCTCTTCGTCGATATTATTAAACCTTTTATTACATACGTCATAATCTTTAAATATAGTTTGCACTCGACTTTTTTGTAATTCGCGGTAATCTTTGCTGTTTTTTATATTGTGATTATTGTTTTGTATGACTCTGGTATATATTTATATGATCATAAGTTTGATTCCGACCTTGGGGTATTTCAGAATGACGACTTTTGTCGTAACAATATTTGTTACGACAATAAAGTCGTCTGTTTTTAATGTTGGAGTTTTTAATAACTTGTTATGTTCTGTAAAGCTAAAATTAAATGTATGAGTTGTAGTTGAAGATTAGTAATAATTAATATATTAATCGTAAAACTCGTAGTACATAACTACGCGATAGGCTAAGCAAACAGAATATCTACAACAAGAACAAATGTGGTCAATCCGTAGATATTTAGTGGGGTAAAGGAAGGCGAATCAAATATGTCAATGACAGTCGTTACGGATAGTAAAAAGACTTACGTTTGCATAGATAATTAGTTTAATTTGATCTAATTAGTTACTAATTAGTTTAATAAAAATAATTATTCATGCTTTTAGCAAACCAATTGGTACTTCACATAAGATTTAACAGGTGATTAGCTAATTTTTCGTTGATCAAATTTTTAGAAACTGGGGGTTAGAAGTCTGATAATAATTATTGATAAATGAAATCGTTGTTGCCTAATAATTGAGTTGTGAAGGTTGATTTATGAAAATAACTGGTAGGTTGCAACCAATTAGTTGGCAATCCGGTCACACTACAGACGGGAAAACGAGTGGAATGTGATTTGATTAAATATTACTATCAATTAGACAGTATTTATGCTGTAGAAGTACAACCATTATTTCAAATACAACTGACGTCACAATATTATGACGGGAGTCTCATACCCAGTACTTAAACGATAGTTAAATTTAAGAGAGACTTAAAAGTCTTTTAGTCGCTAATATTTAATATCAAAGTGATATAGATTGTAATACTACAGAGTTAGCGTATACGACCGTTGAAACGAAATAAGGAAATAAGAAAATTATAAATATAGAGTAGGTTTAAACTGTTATGATGAGCCAGCCTTACATTCGCAGTACAAAATATTGTCTGCTTATTTAGTCGTATTTTAAATCCGATATCTCTGTATGTCTATTTACAATAACATGTTTACACCGATGACTCGACTTGATATATCAAGAATAGATTTATAATTGTATTTTTTGCTTTACTGTGTATTTTTGTTAACAAAAATTACGACACCTTCGACAAATAAAATATGTTCCATCCTAGCAGGATGTGTAATGAAAGAAGATGAAACGTACGGTGTGGAGAGAAATTTTAAGGTACTATGTGAAAGGATTTGGAAATAGAAGACCGAAAAAGATAGATGAATTGCGGGCCAGATTATGTAATTTGTTACTTAATCGCCCCGCAAGATTTCATCCCACACAAAAATAATCTTTCCGTCCTAGATTTTATGATTGATTTTGTCTAGTCAGTAGGTAAGTAATATAGGTATGTCAAAAGTCTTTATCTTACTTGAAAACACCTTTTGGGAGAAGGACATGATACTATTATGTTGTCCTTCTTTATCGTCACCTAACCAGCCCACGTTTACTGTTGCATAATAATTACCCTAACAATCTATATTTTGACCGTTCTTAAATTATTTTATTCCAGATTTCGTGACGTAACATGAAGTCCACGACTACTCCAGTTTATAGTCCATTTACTTCAAATGACGCTGAAAATATCTATACCAAATGTTTTATTGATAATTTCAGATTTGCTTCAGTAAATATCCATTTATTAACAATGTCCCGTTCATGCGCGTCCGGTGACCACACGCACTGGTTTTACGGACTGCTTGTCCCGAATTTGGAATTCGCGTAACTCAAATCAGGAACGCCTTTACCGGTCCATTTGTCCTGAATGTGTTTACTTGGAATATTGTCACTGTCGCGTCGTTTGCATTTACAGGATGGTTTCAAATTAAAGTGTTCTTAATGTGTTGGTACTAAATTTATCAATAGAACAACAGATTAGATAATTTAATGACGAGGTTATGCAATTTGACACGATCGAATCATTAAGTCTGAAAGTTATTCAGTAGATGGTTAAACGGACATTATTTTTACGAGAAGCATAAAGATTTGCAACTTTTTAAATAAATTTGACAGAGTTGTCAATTTATTAAGATCAATTAGCTTATGTTATAGTGAAAATCCATTATTATTATTATCCATCCATTATAACATCTATCCATTTATTATAATTTATAAAAGCTGCTTAACTTTTTTATTCAGATAACCAGAAAAATTTAATTAATAAAATATTCTGATGTTTTTTATTGATAGTATTGGTATTAATATTTGTATGTGTAATTACTACTCCACGGTTGATGTCGATGGACTGCACTTACAAACTTTTTTTAAGCTATTGAGCTAAAGATATAATGTTAAAGAAATAATATACACCGACTACATAGTTAAAGCTATTAAGAAGCTACGGTTGTTTACCACCTTGTCGCAACGCAAAAAGTTAAACAGCAACATTATCAAAACGCACTACAACGTTGTTGCTATACTAGAAAATAAAAAGCTCCGTCCACAATCTATTATTTGAACTCAAGTGTGTATTATACAAGAACCATGGTTCCGCCTGAGTTCAATCTGCCCCTTCTGTCCAGCATTGTAAAAAATAGTCTAACTACTACCACTTCCAAGTGTACTCAAGTAATTTATAGGAAAATGTAGAAGCCTGTTTTATAATTAGGACTGAGTAAAATGATTGTGTAGCTGGTTTAAAAACAGCTTTATTATCAAAGACTGCTATAGAAAATTGATGTTAGAGTTAGAACATGACTTTGGTAATGTGCACGTTAACGTTATTATTTACTGGCTGATGCCAGTGGCTTTGCCCGCATTTATCTATATAAACTTTCGCGATTATAATATTACCTAATATCTATATTATTAAACTCACGCAGATTGCCTTGAAGGCAATATAATAATATATAATTGTTATAGAAGAAATAAATATATGATTCTGTACCAGTATCATATCTTTAAATTTCTGATGGAATAAAAACCTAAAATGTTTTATATGCTTTCAAAGTTGGCATGTAGTCGTCACCGTCTTGCCGGCTATCTGTTTCGATGTTGAAATTTATTTAAAGCCTAACTAGTTGATTGAATGTAATGATATACCTACCTACAGAATATACCACTTTGGCGACAATGTTAGATTCGTCGCAGCAATTATTTCCAAAGTGATTATGAAATAGAATTATTAAGGATTATATTTTTGTTTTTAAAGTTTGAAATTCTTTTAATTCCTAATTTTACAATTTAGGTTGAATATATTATCCATAGCATTTGATATTTAGAACATGGCCTTTTCTAGTTCAAAGTAAAGCCAGAGATATAAAACCACTTCCTATGTTTTACCTGTTATTATGTTTTAGGTCTCATGAGTAGAATATGCGTCTGGGGTTTTAGTAGTACTAGAAATTTATATCAAGATCTGTAATACAACCAAATAACATTACAAAATAATGAACAAGTGAGAACGATATGACATGTGAAACCCTCCTGTTAATAAAGACCCCTGTCCACCGACTGTGACAGACATTTAATGAATAATGAATGAACCAGTACTACGCAGAATCTTCAGTACTACACTACATTGTATATTTACTATGAAGTAAATCAATTTGAACGGTTACGCTTGACACTTTAATGTCATGTAGCTTGACTGTGTTATTTTAATCAGTTGTTCTTGCAATAGGGAAATATATTTATGAAGTAGTAGGTAAAATATTATAGCGTCTTCTTTACCTAATATGGATTCGCCAATTAATTATTTAACTAAAATCAATTAGCTTTAAAGTCGAAATGGCCCTGTGGATAAGGCACCCGATTCGTAAACACGAGGTAGTGATAGTGTGATTTTCATATCATTGTACTTTCTAAGTTTATCTTGGATACTTCTGATTGACGGTGAAGGAAAACATTGTGAGGAAACCTGGACTTAAAACCTGAAATTGCCAATCCGCCTTGAGTAAGCGTGGTGATTAATGCTCATGCCTTCTCTATATGAAACGAGGCTTTTGCCCTACAGTGGGACAGTAAACAGGCTGGTAATATTATATTATTATTAACTAGCTTTGGTCACCGATTCGTCTGTCACGCGTGTTGATTACTTTTATACTCTTACATTTTGAAAAGGCATAAGTCTCTCCAAAAGCTGATATGTTAAATTTCATGATAAAGATCGACCGTATGTATTACCGTGAGCGTTGTATGTACGTGTATGTTTTGATTTCGTCACGATACTTATATTATTACTTCATCGTAAGTTAGTATCGCCAGAGGTAATTTAGATGTACTTTCAGATAATGTTGCATAGCATTACTACTGCGCAAACGGATATTTAGTACGAAATATATTTTTAGCATCTTCAATTTTACAGACGTATTGAACATAGAATGTCCTGACCGTACTGACCGGTCATTACTAACAAACTCTTCAATTCTCTATTATGTGCTACGGCACATCGACCCCACGTGGTAAGGTTAACCCATCTATAATTAGCCATACGTTCTGGTTTCTGTCGCGGCCGCTGTAAAAATTCATGTAAACAAATACATTCTCTCACGCCCGGGTGGCCTGACAACACTACCGATTTAAAAGGTCATTACAGCATTTGAGAATGGAAGAGTATCAATCGTATCACATTTGGTACGTTTATCTGAGTCATTGCTTATTTTTTCTGGTTCTGGTGTACCGTTTGTCATTTGCTTTTGTTTGGTTCCAGTCAATGAACATGTATTTTGATATTGTTTAATTTTTGTACAGAAACTTGTAATTTCCACCAAAATTTATATGCAGAAGAGCAGGCACTATTAAGAGATTTCTCTAAAAGATATTAATACTTATAAAAAAATTTAAAAATATAAGTCTGAAATCGCTAATCCATCTTGGGTGTGGTGATCAACGTTCATGCGTTTTCCATGTATATGACAAAAACTTTGAACTCTGTAGTAGGAATATATCTAATGAGCTATACCTAGCGACGATAGTTTAGAAATGATTATTGCTGATTGTATGTTTATGAGCTACAGCTTAATTCTATCGTAGGACGTCATTACCTTGAGTTTGAAGTTTCAGACAGCTCTAATCTTCTGTAATGTGTTTTACTCTCATTTTGACAGAATCTCTTGTATTTTTAATATTATATAACGGGTGGCGCAAAAGTAAAGACCCTATTTGGTTCAGCTATAACATTTTTTCTAAATTAGAAAACTAGATTTAGATTTTTTTAAATGTATAATTGTGCCATTAAATTTCGTACCATTAGGATTTAAAGATGATGTCTTTTAAATGGTGACCTCCAGAGTTGATACACATTTGAGCCCTATTTATGACATTTTGCATAACTTGCCGTAACACTTCCTGCGATATGTTCGTTATTTCTTGACGAATGTTTTCTTTTAGAGCTGCGAGAGTCTGTGGCTTGTTCACATACACCCGAGATTTCAAAAAACCCCAAAGAAAGAAGTCTGGACTGGTCAGATCGGGTGATCTTGCAGGCCAAGGCAAATCGCCAAAACGAGAGATAACTCGGCCTGGAAAAGCGTCCCTCACTAAGTCCATAGTGTCGCGCGCTGTGTGTGCCGTAGCGCCGTCTTGTTGAAACCAGATGTGCTCCAGCCCCAATTCGTCCAAACTGGGTATCAAAAACTCACGTAACATGGTTCTGTAGCGTTCTCCAGTGACAGTAATCGCATTGCCTCCAGCGTCTTCGAAAAAATAGGGTCCGATCACTCTGTCAACACAGATGCCACACCATACAGTAACTTTTAGTGGGTGTAGAGGTGTTTCTTGAATAATGCGCGGATTATCAGTGCCCCAGAACCGAGTATTCTGCTTATTGACATGCCCTGAGAGATGGAAATGCGCTTCGTCACTCATAACCAATTTTGAAGGAAAATCATCCTCTTCAAGGTTGAGGTTTATGACGCGCTGGCAGTAATCTAGACGAGCTCGGTGGTCAGCAGGCAGCAGCTGATGAGTCATTTGAGTTTCATACGGGAACATCTTTAAGTCTTTCACCAAAATACGCTGCAGGGTCCGTCTGGAAATGCCCAATTGCGTGGCACGTCGCCTCGTTGATGTTTCTGGACACTCTTCCACATCTTCGCGCACAGCATCGATATTTTCAGCTGAACGGCCTGTTCTTGGTCTCCCAGACTTAGGTCTATCCAATATTGAGCCAGTTGCTTCAAGGCGTGTGGCAAAGCGTCGAATTGTGCGACCAATCGGTGCCGGACGGTGGGGAAATCGTCGACGAAATTCACGTTGTGTTCTTATCACTGATGAATTATTCCGTAAGAACATTGACACAATTATTCCACGTTCTTGGGGAGTAAAACGGTCCATGTTTATTTTCAGTGTATTTTACATTTGTTCTCTACACAATTTTCAACAACAGAATGACAGAAAATGTCATATATAAAAAAAAAAAGTATTTTCTTTAGTGCCAGTACTTTTGCGCCACCCAGTATATACTATTTTAAATCAGACAGTGTATTGCTGACATTATTCAAACCAAGTTTTTGATACCCTTGCGTCAAATCGTAGTGTTTAATTTTAAACAATCTGAATTAAATATGTACTTGTGTCTTTATAAACTGTGTTTATTTATTACTAGTCCGTTTTTTTCTTTGATCTTAAAGAGTTGCTGATTGATGATGAACGAAATTCAAAGATGTTATTTTTGTTGAATTTCCGTTTTTTTGTTATTACTTAAAACGAAGCTAGCAGTCGTAAGAATAATGAATAATTGTAATACTATGAAAAGGTATTAAATGAAAATAATATAAATGAAATGTTCCCATAAGGTGGCTGGTTGACAATAAAATTGTCCCAACCCTTAATTTATTGGTAAAAATAATATAAATAATTATAATTTAAATATTTAAAGGTACATATCGTCACGCCGTTATAAGTAAACAGAAGTCTGTTGGAAATATATTAGCTAAATTAGGTTCTCTGTACAGTTTCACTAAATTGATGAAAGTATTTTTCCCTATAACTGCCCTTAGTTGCCTTGCACCCTTAGATTGAATAACATAATCCAATTATTACTTAAGTCCACACATCGTTTAATGATTCTGGTACACCTTAGTAAGAAACTTTAAATTTACGCTACCTAAAGACCACAATACCAATTGGTCAATACATTCAACACACTTATGTAGATCTGGGTCGAATACATACTAACTTAAAGTCTTATTGTCACAAATCACAAACAGTGCATTTCATTAGCCAATCAGCTGTCGACAAATGAACACATAATGCTCCACTAATTATCCACTTGATATATGACTATTATTGACAAACGACAACTACGCGACGATAAACTACTGATATATCGATTGAAGATTTTGTATTAGCAAATAGTAATGTAGGTGCTACAAAAAAGGCAGTGTATGTTATAATAATTGATATTATGTTTTAAGTTTCATTAGTGTTGTTTTGATATTAAATCCGCACACGACACAAACGGAAGTTTTGCGCAATACATTGGCGGGAACAATTAATGCAAGCAAGTGCACGCGTTCACGGCTGATGGCCACAAAAGAAAGTGAGTCGTTACGACACTGGTGTTATTTATTTTGTACTCATGTTTACTTACTACTATTGTAATTTATATTTTGTGTATAAAGTTATTCATTGTAAAATATGATTTAGGTAGGTAGGATCGACGGATTGGGGCAGCTTATAACCTGTCAGAATGAAGATGCTTTGGAGAAACTGATGACTAGCAGTGGGTGTGTTTAAGGTGCAATAATGATACTTGGGTACAAAATAAAATTGTACTACTTGAATCAATGATTGTGTGCCTCGTTATAGCTATTTAAAAAGTGATTATTTCATTATACTATGAAAGACATGACTTATTACTTGATGGAAGAGTGATTTTTATAAATATTTTATAAATTTTTACCTACAATCGCATATCGTGTCGCTGTACAGTACATCTAAAAAATTAAGCTCACGGTTTATACTACAACACCCCTTAATTTTGCAACAACCGCATAATAACATCATCAGTCTTCAGAATAACGAATTGCTGAATATAATCTTTCTTAAAAACCTCCAAACAAAGGTCCTGAACGTTCTGCTTCCAACATTTACCCACTCTGATCAAGTTATTTCTAAATTCTATCGTATCCATAAAATTGAAAATCAATAAGCATTAAATCCACAAAGAATTAGTTCACACCAAATCATGTCTTCATAAAATTGACACTTAACTACTAAACGTTCATAAATCATCATACTAATGTAAATAAACATATAATTAAACTAAATACTGTAATTTACGACTTGTTCGGAAGACGTTTATTTAAAATTAGCGTGAAAACGTAAACGAGACTAATTGGCTCAAATCGTGTGACAAATGAACAAGAAAGTGATAAATATATTATTTCCCTTCGTTACATAACCAAGGTAAATTTAACCTTAAGTAGGCTTAGTCAAGTTTTATATTTCTTTGTACTTGTATGGGATGTTGAATGAGCTTTCGTAAAATAAAGTTTCATATCCAGTTTCATCGTAAAAATCTTAGTTAGAATTTGGATGAATTTATTAGAGAAGATTTAGGGTAAGCGTTTGTAGAAATTGTATATCATAGAAATAATTAACAATAAAATTATATTATTGACCTTCTTTTCTTTTAATGCACACAACAGAAGTATATTTATGACACTATAAATAAATAATATATGGAATGGCAAGATTGACTTAAAGTTTGATCAGCTTACAGTTAAATTAAATAGTTGAGTGGTGGAAATGTTAGAGTTAGACCATTTCATTATTGAACAAATTGCTGACTGAGCTCCTCTTGTGTTTTATAACCTGGAGAAATAATTACCATAATTAAATTAGAGTGTTTAAAATTTACTTTTATTTGTCTTATTAAACCTATAATCATCATTATCATCATCCTCCATAGCCTATGAGTAGCCATTGTTGGGTGTAGGCCTCCCTTAAACCTACAACGGCTGTCCCTAAATATTTTTCTGAATGTGCTTTCTTCGTAGAAGGTCATTTGCTGCACTAATGAGTGAGGCAGGTAAGTCAAATATAATTCTAACGCAATCACCTATAAACAAATGACGACAACATTCAACCTCCTTCAACAGTAAAACAAACCCTGAGCCATCAAGTTGGCTCGTGGAAAATAAATCAACTTTTAATTCTGTCTGTTTGTCATTAATCAGAAATAGCTTAACGTTTTATCGTGTTTTTATAACGGTACACGTGTTAGAGCTGTCACCACACAACGTGTTAAGGGGTGTGATGAAATTTATTTAAATGACACGGGATTATAAAGTATTGGAAACTAAAGTTAAGAATATCTTATAATGTATTGTTAGAGTTATTTTAAGGTCTTAGAACTATTCAGCTGTAGATTAATTAATACTGATTTAAGGTTTTAGATCAATCTCTTGCTAATTTCTTATTTATCATGCTTTTTTTGTAAGAATTATATGACAAACACAATTCACTACAGAGTAGAGACGAAGTAAATTACGCCTAGCTATCGGTATGAACCCTTTTTATGACGACTGGGCACAAACGACGACGGTAAATCGCAAAAAGAAAGAAGAAAATACAATTGGCTCTGAAGTAGAACAAAGTAGGATAATAAACTGAAAACACGTATAAAATATAATTCAATTTTTTTCAATTTTTTATAATTTTTATATAGCCACTGGCAATTGTAATAATAGTAGCCTTCATCAAATTATTTAACTATAGTAAGTGCTAGCTGCTTCCCTAAATCAGAACGGGGGCTTTACCACAACCTCATAAAGCGATCTTATTTGTCTCCATTCTTGTTTTTGACGGTACAAAAGAAAAAGACAAAGCACATAGTAACATAATAATAGTGCTATAAGACATGGTGGTATGCCCCTCTGGATGCAAATATACTCTTACATTAAACCTAGCAGGTGAAGAATTTCAAGATTATGTCTATAGCAAACGGAGTTGGTAACATAGAAAAAACGTAGAGAGTAGTAATAGTAGACATTGATAAATACGCGCTAATAGTCCACTTTCAATCTATAGTTGATCCTTTACATGGTGAAACGTGAGTGTGATACATGATATATCTTTACCGCCTACCATTTAAAAGTTAAAAGCGTGATGATTATAATTGTTTCAGTTATTTCAAATATGCAATTTTAACAACTTTCAAATAGTTTAATTTTTTAATATACAATTTTGTGAACACATTTAATTTTAAGACCACCCATTTCGTTTTTATTTGCTAATCCAATGTCCATTACAATAGTTATCTTAACATTGTTTGTCCAAAAAGTCCTCTTTGCTAAAACATTTCATGAATTCATTTCCTCTCTTTAAAAGACGTGGCGCCAGTTTTATTTGTCGTGTTGCCAACTTCCTCTGGATGCCGATCTTTCGTTCAATCCAGTTGTTGACTAATTGATTCAGTTAAATCATCTTTAACAATAGATCCATTAATAAATTTATCACTGTTTAAGATTTGTAATGATTAGCTCACACTAGTGTTAATAAGATGACGTTAGTAAATTAAGAAGATTAACAAGTAAAAAGTAGTAATGCTCAATTATGCATATCTAAGTAAATAGTATTAGTTTCCAAACTGATGCGTTTCTCTCGGTGCATGAAAAGTCTAATTATTACCCACTCGATCTTCTTCCTTTTCTCTTCCTTCCTTATGCCCTTACATGATCTCATGAACTATTCTCCTTACATGATTGGCAACGATTTTTATGTATTTTAGAGCATTTAGCTTTCTGCAAAGCTAAGAGGACAAGCCATGTTCATAGTTTACGGGTTGTCGCTTATCTACTATCATGCGATCGTATAACGCACAGTGCGTGTAGCTGTATAAGGCGAGCGGCATTTGCGACCGAATTTGTATAAAACAATTATAATCAAAATAAATCATAGACCAATCTTTTTATAAATTGTATATTACAATATTATTTGCTTCCCGTTAAATTATAACAAAGATACCTCTGTGTAAGAAATATTAAAATGTTTGAACCGTTTTTTGTTCATTCATTTTAGTGTTCATTTTTTATATCATTATTTAAGTCTATTGGAATATAAACAAATAAATTGGTTGTATATTTCTTATTGATTATAACAAGGATATTTGTTAATTTTACTTTTTACGCCATGAAATGTATCTATGTATTTCTCTTTTTTTAAACCTATTTGTTACGTAATCATTATCAATGTTATTACTCGTTGTCATGTTATATGTATATATATTTAAGCGAGTAAAAAATATAAAAATAATTTGGTGTAAAATAGTTTTCAATTCTATTTTATGGACCTAACATGTAAAGTTATGGAGTCAAAATAAACTATGTACCTACCCAGTACGATTATTCCTAGCAAAGCTCTCTACTAATTATTCTGGAGGATAAAATACAGATTATCTACGTACTTCACAATGTCGCAATTTATATTTATAGTTCATGTGAGCTCCTGATGATTCTCGTGAGCTGTTAATGTCCAGATTGGGTGCTAACGTAATGGCAAGATTTAAACTCTTTCTCATTCAACTTGTACCTAGTCTTGTAGCCGCTGAATATGCAGTCTTTTCTACTCACGTTAATGATCACTCCGACCACTGGCAAATCATTTAAGATAACCCGTTTCAGGCGAGTAGAAATTGTAGTTCCCGTACTTTCTTACACAGTTAACATTCGGTTTATCCAATAATCATAAATGCTTTTAATAATTATTAACCCAACTCATTTTGGCAATGTTTTGTTAAGAAAATGATGATTTCTGTGACCAGTAAAGAAATCTCATTGTACCATCTCTGCGATACATTCGTCATCCAAACTGACACATAATAAGATTATTACAATTATAGTCGAAATATAATTATTTTTAACACACAGGTTGCCTAAAGCCGTTAGATTGATTCTAAGTACAATAAAATACTTAATTGTTAATTGATTTTTTAATCCATTAATCATTAT
Organism: Parascotia fuliginaria; assembly: GCA_963082885.1. Taxonomy (NCBI): domain Eukaryota; kingdom Metazoa; phylum Arthropoda; class Insecta; order Lepidoptera; family Erebidae; genus Parascotia; species Parascotia fuliginaria. The sequence goes on along the minus strand of OY720185.1, from coordinate 12,409,344 downwards.
TTTACAGTTAGATTAAAATTTTCTTTATCATTTCGAAAAAAATACATATTTTTATTTAGATTTAAAACCAATAAATAATGGAACACAATAAAAAATAAACTGTAAAGAAACTAAAAACTAAACACAATAAACGTAAAAAAAGAACAACAACTAAAGAAATTAGACTAATTAGAATACAACTTAAATATAATATGTCTACAGCGTTGTTAATAACACATAGCAACCATTCAACATTCACCATAAGCTTGTCACAGTGCCAACACCGTGAACCATCTCGATCTGTCATTCGGCTCATTTGTTTACTAATTGCCGAGATACCCGGCCGACTTTAATGGATTTTGTCAATGGCTGAAAACTTATGTCGCATTAATTAAACCTTTCATGTCTGTTTAAACTTTTGTTTTAATAAATCGATGGTATGGATAAAACGAATGAAAAAGACGTATTAGATGATGATGAAATTAAGAAACAAGTTATTATAGCTATGATATTGAATGAAAAGTATGAATACAAAAAGATAGAGGAGGTGGCGCATGAAATAAATGGTGATGACGAATTTTATGGTGATTAAGTCAATAAACAAGTTAAAGATGATATTTAAAGAAAAGTGTTAATGATAGAAGATAGGTAAATTCTGAATCTAAACAGAGGTGTAAATGTTAGATTTTTCAGTCAGATTTTAATCTATCTATATACTTATATAAAAATGAATAACTAAATAACAGCTAGATCAATTTCGTTAATTCTTTTTTTGTTGTGTTTGTTATTGTCAGGAGTAGGTTCTTATGACTAACTAAGAAAATTGCGCGGTGAGTTCGAAAGTTTAGGAATACCTAACTACCATATTAAATTAAACCGCTAAACCGATTGCGGTGAAAATTGGTATGTAGATAGATTTGGTTTCAGGACTTAGGCTACTTTTTAACCCGAAAATCGCTCTGATTCCTGAGTAACATTATTTAAACATATAGCAATTTTTGCGCGGGCGAAGCCACAGGGTCCAGCTAGTGATATAATAGTTTACAATAGTAATAAATGAAACTAAACAATGTGTAGGATTTTTCGTCGTTAATATAAATATTATCTAAATGTATTGTGTATCAGAAATTTTATTGCTTTTAGAAACAGAAATATTGTGTTACAATATTTAAAAAGTAATAAAATGATAAATATTACAATTTAATAACATTTTTATGATTTAGAATTTCAGCGTTTAATTTATCTTGTCATATTATTCGGTATTAATAAGTTATTCCTACAAAATACTAAACTCATATCTATTTACTTACATACAATCTCGAACCGTAAACGAAAATTTAACTATTAGTTCAGCAGTAGCTTTTAAAAGCGTAAAAGCCTAAGAGATATTTTTGACAAAATCTTTGCATCATTTTTGCATCCGTCTATAAAACAACGTATCACCTGTTCCAAATACCAATTTTATTACAACCACATCTATTTCTAAGGCTATCATTCGAAGGAAGTTCGTCATCTCATCCAAATGACATACGTCTGTTTCGCCTAACGTAAACACTAATGTCCCCAATAGCTTTCCAAGAAACTTTTACATCGCTTTAAAAACATTTTTTCCTGGAGACACTTCTGCTTTGTGATCGCCGTGGTTACTTTTTATTGTATCTAATTTAAGAAAGCTCGTATCAAGAACATTTGTTTAACTGTTTGGTCATTTATATTTTATTACGTTTTAAGAATTTATTTAGATAACGCATAGCGTTTTGGTCACATAATTGTTTTATACAAAACTGTGAATTTAATACATCGTCGTAAACACGATCATATGTTTTAGCCAACTAAATTTGTAAAGCATTTCGATTTTCAAACTAGAAAGACGTGTTTGTTTCTACAACGCGTGCCATGGATATAATTAGAGGTGCAAGTGTTAAGCATCCTTCCTCAATACGATTCGACGATTGTTTGTGTGAGCAGTGGCGTCCCGACGACGTCGCCGGCGCCGCCTGTCCGATTTACATCACACACCTTCGACAGAGTTCCATTTATTTTATTGGAAACAAACGACTTTCGATTTAGATATACAAACAATAAGACCGAGTTTGCGTACCGAGTCGGTACTCTGTAGGACGCCGTAATACAAATAGTGTTCAAAGACACGTCCAGGAAATTAGACTTTGTTTACGTTACGTCAGAAAACAAACTCCTTTGTTGGACGCAATGTCCCGTCACAGTTGGACGACGGCAAATGGCTCGGAGGTGCCTCTGTAGTCTACGCTGCACGCTTCAAATATTGTTTATAGTACACGTTGACACGAGCAAATTCGTCAGCGGAAGAAACCACATTTAGGACGGACGGGGCATAAATCCCGTGTGAGTGACAAGTAAAACTTTATTGCACTATAAATTAGTAGATATATAACCGGACAAAAATAGAACAGACGTTATTGGCGTTGATACCTAGTTGTAAAGTGTGAGCTGTCGCACGCGGTACCATTTTACGATTATCTTCTTCAGCTATTGTTAGGAAACAATGGGGAAACAATAGTCTCTTCAATTTTACCCACTAGCTTAAATTTAGTTTTCAAAAGTCATCAACATTCTTATGCTATCTTAAGTTATACATTTGTAATATCAGAAAATTACACATAATATCATTTTTTAACAGTCTTTAATGACTTGTAATTAAATTATTGTAAGAATTCAGATGTTATAGAAAAAGACAGTTTAGTTAAGATCATGGACGTTTCTGTCATTTGTCATAATTTAGTTCTCAGAGTACCTGCAGTAAATATTAGAGACGCTGTTAATAATTACAATACACATTTTACTATATCATCAAAGCGATCAACGTCAATACACGTTAAATAAACTTCGATAGAGAGAATAAACCAACAAAAAATCTAAGTAAATCTTTCTTCGTAAACTTCGTAACTACCTGAGGTTTACGTAACATTTGGTTTAAGTTTCTTTAATTGCAAGCCCTCAAGCAAAATTGGTCATATTTTGCTGAAGATACTCTCAAATGGGTTAATGGAAGGCCCCTGGCGTTCTGTCTGTCACCTCATATCATTACCTTGATGCTAATGCATTGGTTTGGTGGATTGCCAGTTAATTTATATGCTGTTTGTGCCCCGGGATGATAAATGATTCCAGTTATGTCGGCTTGTCATTGGCTTGTGTCGTGTTCTTTTTGTACATTCAAATACTATTTAGTAGCTTTATGTTTGACTGTAATTACTTTAATTTTATTAAAGTATGTGGTTTACGACATCACAGTTATAATAATTATGGACTTACACCATTGGTAAATCGTAAAAGTATATTAGGTGTATTTTAGATGTTTTATAAAAATTTTGTCATTGTTGTCAAAATATATTGTGTAAATTGTGTTCTAAAATAAGCAGCTAAATTTTGAACAATCACTGCGTCTGATGTGTTGTTTTAATTTTGTTTTTTCCTTGACGTCAGTGTAAATGCAAAAAAAAAAGAAAATAATGTACAAAACCGTGGAAGTTACGACTACATCACCGGGAACTTTTATATTGTTTAGCTTCACTGTGACACGGTGCTCGTATACATTTTATCGCCTAATTAACTTTTTGTCAAAGCATAACTTTTTGTTTGACGTTTACGCGCGCTCCTGACAAACGTCCAAGATTCTGTTTTTTTTTATTATTAAAAATGATACTATTCGTCTCATTTAATGTCATAACAAGTTTAATATGCTGTAGTACATGCTGGCTGTGTTAAAACGTGTGAAAAATATATAAAATGATCGTTAAAAATTTGTCTGTCCACTAAAAGTCACTGTTAATGAAAATAGTTGCTGGCTTCAGATCTGTAGCTTGATTTAAATTTATTATGCCGATTGAATTCTGTAATGTCTTTTTGGTATTTATTGGAAGATTAATGCTCTGTCGTCAGATGTCTCTGAGCCCGTAATATATACGGACGTTGGACAGCCGAAAGACTGAAATATCTCAGTGAAACATTGTTTGTTGACACAGTCACAGCAGATCGGGACATTACACGAGTGACAAATTTAGCCTTTTTGTTATTTTACACGTGTTCCCCTTCTACACATTTGTTTACAATGATTAGTTTATAGTTCCGTAAACTTAGAACATGTAACTTGACATTTTTTGTTGTGTGTTTTGTATCAACGTTATTTCAGCTTCTGCTCTTATCCCTTTGAAATCCAAAATTAAATTAGAAGTTTAGATTACAACGAAAATAGTAATTATGAAAAATGAATCTTGAAACTAATCGAGAATGTTTAAGACTCAATATTTTTCCAACGTTGAAGATTTTATTGACTGTCTTAATTTAAAAGAATCTTGTTGGCTTTTTGGACCAAGATGCTTTTCTATAGTATTTACGTTGTCTCATTTATTTATAGTTACAAACAACGAGGTTTCGAGGGTTTGTAAGTAAATGTTTTGTGAAGCAGTAAAATTAACCACTTACCAAACAATAATGACCACAACACATACACAGGCCTCATCAAAGGCTTACACTCTGCTATGTGTGTGGTCCACACATAGTCTATTGTTAAACTTTAAAATTAAGACTGAAAATACATTAAAAGTATAGTCTGTTTGCTACTTGCTAGTATATTTCCTTTGATACCTACTCAAGATTAGGATTCAGCGGATTTTCTGGCAGGAGATTCATGTGTCATTAATCATTATACACCATATAGCAATATTATTTAGATAGTACTGTGATAACATTGGTTAGTTGTGGCTCTTAGTATCCCTACATAATGTTTTGTGTTACATACAGCTGGATACTTGTTTTTTTTTTCTCATTTGCATTGCAGTTCCGCGGTCTCCCACTGCGACAACGAGACAGTGAATCATATTGTTGCACATGACCAGATTGACAGTCCATCGTTCACAATGTGGCAAATAATGTGTGAATAGAATTATACTGCTGATTTTTGATTGAAATAAATTATTGAGCAGCTCTCTAATCTTCATCAGAAGATGCTGAAGCAGGAACTACTATGTATTTAAGTTTTGACGTCTTCCTCTTTCAGTACTCTTCATAATAACGTTTAAACGGATAAAACTTACCAATGAAGATAACTATGATACTTCTTTACGTGTAATATACTGCCGCTATCGTGTCATAGATACTTCATAAGTCTCTTGGCTGCAATACTTGCTTACTGAAGCGGTTTGCGCGCTCGTTAATATTATTATAGATACAAATAGCGGTACAAAATTAGTTATTTTTCAGAAGTAAAACATCCACTGATGTACACAGAGCGGTCAAGCAACTCCAACTGCAATAGTCATTACAAACTTTTTTACTTTTATTTATAACTTATTGAACTTGAGAGTTTTACCTCAATCTCAAATCTCATCATTATACCATGTTGAAAATTAATCATTTGTTTACACTTTCACACTCTCAAATCGATCGTTTTTAATAACCGAAAGATAAACTAATCTACGATTTTATAGTCCAAGCAGTTTGTTGGTTCGTGTTAGTAAAATATTACTTAAAATCCACTGTTATAGTTATTTTAACGATCTACAATTGAAGTTTGGGTGGTCTGTCGTAAAGCAGTAATGGGTCAAGACCAGTACCTATGGTAAATATAGCTTTATGCTCTTGAGCATATTAGTTCATATCAGAGTCATGTTGTTTTAGTGAGACGATTGGTTAAACTGAAATCAATTGCAACATGGGTTTTGCAATCATGAGTTCGCGTCTATTCGAAACGTTAGGAAATATAAATCTTTGATTGTTAGGATATGATAATCATTTAGAATAATATTGAATTAAAGGTATAATAAGGTATGATAATAGTACTGTTTGAGAACTTTGAGATTCCTGCTATCGGTCTGAAGATAGCCGCTGCCTAATTCCAAGCTCTCCTAAACAGGAAGAGTTTTCTAGCGCCCATAACGAACATGACCACAGTCATTTCGAACCAAGACATTTCTAGACTGTCAGTTCATGGTGGCAGTGCGTGAGACTGCCATGTAAGATATTATGCGTTCAATTTTTGCACGGGAGAGACTATGTAATATTAAAAAAATATTCAAGTATGAGAATAATTTGTGGCCGTTCGTCTTCTTAGCGTTTCGATGGTAAACTAAAATTCTATGACCAAATTTACATTGTGCATATTAACATAAATTTGGTCATAGCGACGCTGACTGCACTGTCAGAAGCAGCCATCAAGTTCTCCTGAGTGCAGGTGTTAGTGCACGCAGGGCACGATGTGAGGTGGGACATCACGATGGACACGATGTGGCCATTAATTAGATAAGAAAAGTAATAAAAAAAAAAATTTCAACTGCTGGTTTCGCCTACAAAAGGGACCTAAATTCTAAAACAAAAATACTTGAACAACGTGGCAAGTAAAGCAAACATTTTTAGAACTTTTATCGTTACATTATGCTTGTATATTGCGCACATCAAAGCTGTTTATAACTATGACACGATAGGGACAACGTTAAGAATTTTAATTGATTACTCGCTCTTTGTAAAACGTAAACAAGGGGAGTTTTTAATTTGATCCCTTTAAAGTTTTGAGATTGGGATTGTAGATGTGTGTATAAGTGGGTATGAGTGTTTGTGCGTATGTAAACTTTTGTTTTTCATTAACAGACCGTCTGTTTAGCAATGGAAGTGGGATCAAATAATGCAATTTGTTAAACAATTTATGATTTTCGGTTAAATTTGTGGTGGAGCGGATAAATTGTTACGAAAGTTTTGCGTAGACTCTTTACTGGGTGGGTACCGAAAAGCCAGTTAACTTTAATTAGTCATAAAAGTATTTTTGTCTCGAAAATTAAAACATATATAGTATAAGTGATATTTTAGTATTTGAAGTTAATCATAATGTTGTTATTGCAGTTGCTTTTATATGTGTTTTAGGTACCTAGGTATCGCAGTAAGCCCTCTGAAGTAGCAATAGGCAGGATACATAGCTCGCAGAACTGACGGCCGTTGGGGCAGAAAGTTTCTAGAGTGGCGACCATAAACCGGAAGACGCAGCGTGGGCAGACCCCTCACAAGGTATACTGATGACCTTGTAAGGGTGGCGGGCAACCAATGGATGAGGGCGGCGAACGACCCGCCATGGTGGCGTTAATTGGGGTAGGCCTATGTCCAACAGTGGACATCTTTTGGCTGATATGATGATGATCGCAGTAAGTAAATATCTTATTGTAATTTGTAAAGTGCTGTTTCTTTGAATTTATTTTATTAACTGATAGAATTCATTAGTACCTAAATTTTTAGAACAATTTAAAAATTCAACTCTGGCCCAAGTTACAACATTGTTATAAGTCTAGTACTCGTACATCAAAGAAGCCGCAGGGTAGCTAATTTTAAATAAACTAACATACACGCCTTTTATCCCCGACGGGGTAGACAGCGGTGTACATCGGTAGATGCTCAACGTGGACTAGGCTAGGTGTGTTCAATGCTCAGGTGCTCTTCGGACGAGTGCTCTGGGTGGACTACGTCGTTTCACCACCCACTTTTTGACATTCACTTTATTTAATACAAAAAATTTTTCGACAGAAAAAATCCAATATCAACTTGCGTCCTAATATCATCTGTACAGAGTACCACTGAACCACAGAGGCAGGCTAACAAACTCTATATATAAAACTTCACTACTTATCCCCAATCATAACACGTCGTTAAACCTATCTATCCATAAAAAAGGCTTAACATAATAAATAATCTAGCATCATATTATTAAGTCCCAAGTACCGTCACATACGACAAAAAACCAAATCGTTTACACGTGTACTAGAGGTTCAATGACCGAGCTAATTTAGAAGTTCCTTAAAGTAATGTTAAGGTATTTCGGTGCGGTTTAATTATGGTGATTGAAAGTGCTCTCAGTGTACGTGTTGATTGAAAGCAGAGGAATTATTTGACAAAGCTTTGCTTGTGCACAATAGTTTAATAAAAATTGGTTTAAACTGGGCAGTTAGGGTTGTTAACAATGTAGTAAATTAGGTTCAACTATGAGTAAATAAATGGACTTTTGATGGTGAAGTAGAAGTGAGTTCGAGTATTTGTGAAAGAGATTGTAGATTTAATTTCTATACGGGATAAAATTTTGCGTATAACATAAATATTTTCTTTGTATCTATTTTTAATATTAGCTCTCTCATCTAGATATTTAAAAACACATGCACGAGGCTCCTACATTTTGCTATGGATGAACGCCAAAACCATGTTACTTGACTTATCTGCAGTGGAAAGTTAGTTTTATTTAAAAAAGTTAAATGCAAATTGACAATTTCAAAACTCACTGCTATTTGCTGTAAAGAATACATTATATTAAATATTATAATTTATTTTTTGCATTCGTTACTAAAAAAAAGTCTGCGCTGCCTAGAGGACCCATCCTACCCCATCCTTTGGCTTCACGTTGATCTTGGTTCTCTGAGCCGGGTCTACGCGTGCCTTTACCGTTCCCACTCCGGAGATTTGGAGACAACTCGACTCTTTGACCATCTGAGTCAGGCGGCAGACTTAGCGCAGGAGCGGTTTCCGAACGCGGAATTGGTGTTTCTGGAAGACTTTAACGCCCACCACGAGACCTGGTTGGGTTCTCTCAGAACAGACCATGCGGGACGAGCCGCCCATGCATTTGCTCTCACGCATGACCTGACGCAACTGGTAATCCATCCCACCAGGATACCAGATATTCCAGGTCAAGCGCCCTCTTTGCTAGACCTACTGCTGACGAGTCACCCAGACCAATACAGTGTTTTGGTCCACGCCCCACTGGGTAATTCCGACCACTGTTTGGTCTGCGCCTCAGTGCCTCTTGTTGCTCCCTCACGACGTTCGGAGGTAATGCGACGACTATGGCACTACTCGTCAGCAGACTGGGACGGTATGCGGGATTACTTTGCTTCCGTCCCATGGGCATTACGCTGCTTTAAAGACAGGGATCCGTCGCAAAGTGCTACTGCTGTCGCTGGTGAGATCTTGTTAGGTATGGAATATTACATTCCATCCTCAGATGTCACCAGTGCCGGCAAAACGCGTCCCTGGTTCAACCGTGAGTGCGCCGATACTGTTAAACAAAAAGAATCGGCGTACCGCGCTTGGATCAGGGCCCGAGCACGGCGCGACCCTAGCTTGGATCGCCTAAAAGCAGCGTACAACAAAGCCACTAGGGAATGCAAGAGGGCTTACATCAGAGCGGATGCCCAGCGCATTGCACGGATTGGGCAAGAACTCATTTCGCATCCTACGGGTAGCCGTAGCTACTGGCGACTAGCCAAGGCCGTGCAATCCAACTTCTGCAAGCCTTCGCTGCCCCCCTTGAAATGTCCTGATGGATCGCTGGCCCACGAGCCGCAAGAGAAAGCAAACTTGCTTGTAGAACTCTTTGCGGCTAACTCCCGAATCGACGACCGTGGCTTGCACCCGCCGACTATATCTGGCTGCGACTCCGTTATGCCTAATATTCGTATTAGGCATCGTGATGTCCGTACGAAACTAAGGTCGCTCGATGTTCGGAAAGCCAGCGGACCGGATGGTATTCCAGCGGTGGTTCTTAAGAAATGCGCAGCGGATTTGTCTCCTGCATTGACGCGCCTATTCCGCCTATCTTATTCCTCGGGAATTGTGCCGGAGGCTTGGAGAGAGGCGAATGTTCAACCCATTCCCAAAAAAGGGGATAGGTCCGAGCCAGGTAACTATCGACCCATAGCTGTCACCTCAGTTCTCTGCAAGGTGCTTGAGCGGATAATAAACTCCCAACTAGTCCGCTACCTAGAGGGTCACTCGTTAATTAGTGACCGACAATATGGTTTAGGTCAAAACGGTCTACGGGTGACCTTATAGCGTATATCACGCACCAATGGGGTGAAGCTATGGACAGGCATGGCGAGTCCTTGGCCATCGGCCTTGACATAACCAAAGCTTTCGATAGAGTCTGGCACCGTTCGCTTCTGTCCAAGCTTCCAGCATATGGTCTGCCACCCCAGCTGTGCAACTGGATTGCCGCATTCCTGCGTGAGCGCCGCATTAGAGTCCTTTGTGACGGATCGGCCTCCAATTATTTGCAGGTCAACGCTGGGGTGCCTCAGGGGTCCGTCCTGTCACCCACTCTGTATCTTCTGCATGTCAATGACATGTTGTCCCTTGGCAACATTCATTGCTATGCAGATGATAGTACAGTGCATGGGCGATATCTCGGACATCCTGCGGCTAAACAGACTGACATCGAGGCAAAACGCCTAGAACTTGTCGCTGAGCTCGACCAAGTATTATACCGCATTTCTCAATGGGGTTGTGAGAATTTGGTCGAGTTCAATGCCAAGAAAACACAGGTGTGCGCGTTCTCTGCAAAAAAATCTCCGTTCCTTCCCCTTCCCTCTCTTCAGAACACAGCGTTACCACTACAGGATTGCCTAAGTATCCTGGGTATGGACATCAGCCGAGATCTCAACCCCAAGAACTACATCGAGTGCGTCATTAAAACCGCCTCCTGTAAACTCGGTGTCCTGAACAGGGTGAGGCGGTACTTCACGCCCGAGCAGCTCTGTCTTCTTTATAAGACACAGGTTCGTTCCTGCGTGGAGTACTGCTCTCATCTTTGGGATGGCTCTGCACAGTACTTACTGGATGCACTCGATAGGTTGCAGCGGCGAGCAGTCCGTATCATCGGAAGCCCGGAGGCTACTAAGACCCTTGAGCCTTTACAGCTGCGAAGAGACATCGCCTCAATGGCCGTCTTCTATCGCCTTTACCATGGAGAGTGTTCTGAAGAGCTCTTTGAATTAATCCCACCCTCTCCCTTTTTATCCAGAACAACACGTGCGGGACTAAAGTGCCACCCTTTCACAGTGGAATCTAAAGGGTCTCGAACCAAACGGTTCAGCACTTCATCCTTTTGTCGCTCAATTAAAGCCTGGAACTCTTTGCCAGCGCATGTGTTCCCATCTAATTTTGATCCTGGGTCTTTTAAGCGGGGCGTGAAAAAGCATCTCACTAAGCCGCCATAGTGGAGGCCACCATACCAGTAGTTTGGCTTTTGGAATGGTGTCCGCCACTTCTGGATTCCACTTACTGTTTACCATCAGGCAGAGTGGAGTCACTTTGGTAGGCTAATATAAAAAAAAAAAAAAAAAAAAAACATACTTCTACCTAGTGCATGTATTTCGACGATAAGCTTCTAACATAATACTTTATTCGTTGTCCTTGAAGACCAGTGGACAGTAAACAATTTGTAATACGGTCTACAAAAAAGCAAACGGAGGCGACCACAGAAGTTGACATTTGACAAAAACGATTTATAATATCTCACCGTCATCAAAATCGTTCGATCTACCGTTTTGCCGACCTTACCGCGAACTGTCCAAGACGTTTAACCAAATACAAAATTATTCATGCTGACAAAAAATATTTTACCATGCTAATTTAGAGTCTAGCCCTTTATAATAAGACTTTAAGAGTAGTGTTGTAAGTCTAACGAAATGTTTGTATAATTGTATATCACCAAGCACAAATTTAGTGACTTATAAAATATTTTTTGGCATATTTTTTGTGAATAGTCCTTTAACGTTGAGTGAACTTGAATCGTGGTATTATTTTTAAAGTTTGGTGGTCCTGGTGATAGGAGGTAGGCATAAGGTAGGGACTTGAGTGTGCTTGAGTTATTTTAAAACCGATGAATAAAGTGGCATAATGGTATCGACCAACTATGAATAAAACTGCTAAGAAAATTAATTTTACCTGAGCTTTCAAGATCATACTCGGAAAAAAATCTATTGCTGGATAAAGGTCTTTTCCAAGTAAATACGTTTTAGTAAGCAATTCAGGCAGGTGAATTGACGATCGCAGAGACAGACTCTAAAAACAATACTTTTCTTATTTTCATGTTTTAGTTTGACCGTTATCATTCGGTTGGCTTATTGCACAAATAAAGTATACACGGACTGACATAGTCGTTCATGGCTTAAAATTCTTTTTACTAAAGTAGTCCAGCCATTGGTTAGTTTTACCTGAGGTTAGTTTTTGAAAATTGGTATGTTTATCGTTTTTAATATACTCTAAAAAAATGGTACCAAAAACATTTTTTTGATAATATCTCTTTTCAGACTTGTTTCACTTTAAAAACATATATTACAAAATAAAACTACAAAAATCGCCTACAATTTATCTATTGAAATTATTTTCATAAAAGCAACAGTTTTAACATATGAGCGCCGCAAAGTGTAGTTTAAAAGGGCTTATTTCACAAATCCTTCCTGAGTAATTCCTCTTTAGGGGGGAAAACTAAACTCTAATGTAAAATTAGAAGTAGAGTAGTACCTAGTAGTAGAGAAATATAAGCAGAATAAAATATAAGCCACAGTGACTGCCCGACTCCCGACACTTACTTAAGCTTAAATAAAGAGTATAATAAATAAATAATAAATATAATAAATGTTTTTCTTTCTTTCTTTCTAATATGATAATGTAATGTTTTTATTTTTTTATAAAGTTTATTTAGAATATACTGAAATATACCAAAGGAAAACAACGACTAAGACATAAGCATTTCCACTGAGGACCGATTCTGATCCGTCTTACTGAAGGGGTGATGTTAAAACATTAGCTCACAGAATTAATGACTATTGACGAAAATCTGAAGTGGCGACCACGACCCGGAAGATGTAACGGTGGGTAAACAATAGAAGAAAGAATTTTAATAAACTGACTATATTTATTTATTTATTAATTTATTTCTAAACTTATACATCTTTTTTAACAAAATACCTTATAATAAGTTATTATGTAATAACTACTTAATAAAATCCGCAAGTAAACAGTCGCGTGTTAAGTCCCAATCGTAGAAAGATGGTTGTGTATTTTTTTAACGCACAGTTCCGTTCTTGCGGGTGTGTGACCGTCGCGGCGGCCGACCGCATGAATAATGCAACGTGCACTTGTGATGATCTCTGTGCGGTGTTATTAAGCCGAATTTAACAGACTTAATATTTATTTATTTTCCTTTTCAAGATTATAAATTTCTAAAATTGGTGAATTGTGTTTGCCTAATATTTTTTTAAGAAGTTCTTTTATTTAAGTCTGCATGTCACGACAAGTCATACACACATGCATACAGAGCATCTAAATTAGAGAAAGTTTAAAAAAAAAATTTGTATTGTCATGCTTTCCTCTGTCAACTCAAGTTGTCAGAAAAAAAGAGGAAAGCATACAGAAATACTATAATAATATTTATACGTATTTTTTAATTACAAATTGTACGAACTTGTATATCAGACATGTAGACCAAATAAAAAAAACTAGAACTTACTATGTAAAATTATGCTGAATGGTGAAATATTGTTATAAAGAAAATAATTTGGCACATGATTGTGTGAAAAATGCAATTTTGTTTGTAAGGCAATAGTTCTATAATAATACAAAAAGCTGTCAATGCATCGAACTCACACACCGAGGGATCCGTAGAAACTTGTGTTAATAATAATAACATGAATGGCCATGTATCTTTTTATGATTTGTTTACAGCTTTAAGACAAGACTAGTCAATATACGAGTAAAATTCAGCTTGATGCCTTCACACGTTACTGAGAAATAAGTCTTGACAGGGAGATAGACAGACGGTCAAAAAGTGATCCTACAAGGTTTTGCCTCTTAAGGTTCGGAACCCTAAAATCACGTTTAACAAATAAATAGTAACTCTTGTATTGAATTTGTAGAACATCATTAAAAGCTGGATAAAAAATTATAAATTGATTATTTATTTAGTAGTAAAGTGCAAAGAGGGTGTTTAGGTAAATTTTCGCCACCAGTTGGCGCCACTTTGGTAAAAGGTCTCTAAATATTTTCAGTGTTCATTTCGGCGATTTTAATGTTTAATTTCAAAATAGATAATTTACGTGCTTAAGGACAAAAGAAAATTGCTGAGAGGGTTTTCTAAAATGGCGCCCACGAGAGGGCAGCACCGTACGTCAGGTCTATGTGTCGAGCGCTTTTTGAAAGTAAATCCCTGGTTGGCCGAACGTGAGAGTTGAAGTGGCGCCAACTGGTGGCGAAAATTTTCCTAAACATCCTCAATACTCACTTCACAATATTTTTTTTACAGAACATCATTACTTTTGATAAATTTTAATACTAAGATGAATTTGGTTTATAAAAATATCTGTATAATATTTTAACACTATCATCAACTAGCTTCGCGCAGCGCGGTTTCGCCCGCATCTTTGGTTACTGCTCTGCGCGCGTCCCCGATAGCGTGATGAACCTATAACCATTCTCAAGAACTGAAGAAGATTTTTTTAAACCCGACTGGTAATTCCAGAGATCAGCGGGTTCAAACAAACAACCTCGTCCGCTTTATATAATAGTAAGAAATATAGATTCGTCATAGGTAAGCCGCACCGTTGCACCGAGCGAAGAATGGTATTTATTAACAGATCGCAGTTACTTATATGGCGAGTGAATCCGTCCACTGCACGCCACGTAACAGGTCCATCCGCTTAGGGTTGACAATTATTTATTTGTTAACCAACAGTAATTGAATTATATTAAATATATTAACTAGTTTTCTGTTAGGTATGCACTTACTCGTATTTCACGTGTGAGTTATTAATTAAAACAAGGATCTCGTTTAATTTAAGCATGGAAAATTTGTATGGCAAAAGTATTATGCTATTCATCATTTTAGAATCGCTGGTAATAGCCGTTAGCTTTTATAGAAAAATGCTGCTTATAAACCTTGATGTTGTATGTAGGGTTTCAACTTTATGTAAGTACAGTCACTCGGAAAAATAAAGATTGTTTTTTTTTATTTTATTACAGACAAAACTTTTGTGGACCCTTTAATTTTAAATGTATTGAAAGTACTTAATATTTTTCAGTACATCCCTAGTCGGTAGGTACGCTCAGTGAATTTTTTCCGTCAATTGTCATGGAGCGTGACAAATCCGGTCGTGCGCACGCGCCGCCGCGCACCCTTACCTTGCGCACACACTTACTAAGACAATGTAAAGCTATTATTTGTGACACTTTGGTGACAGGAGCTCATCAAACATAATACGGAGCATTATTATTATTAAAGTTAATGATGTGTTCCCCATACTTATTTAATTATTAAAATAGGTTAAATTAGTGAAAACATAAATATAAGTTTTACCTACACTTGAAACAGGTGGCAGGTCACAGTCTGCCGTAAGACTTGAAGGGGGACTTGCGACAGGGTCGCTGGAGTAAAAAGAGAGCCTCCTAAAGAGGTGACCGCGACTTGACAAACGTAAGGTAGGACGCCCTCCAACTAGGTGGACAAAAGACTTTAAAGATGTTGTCCGCCTGATCGTACGTAAGTCCAGCAGTAGCAATAGGCTGATTATGTTTAATTAAGAAGGTACAAAATTATTTATATTTTTTAACACATTTATTAAAAAATTGTAAACATTACTGCGTAATTTCAATTTTAGTATTTGTGACCTTATTATCTACAGGAATAATATTAAATTCAAAGCGTTCAAAAGTACAATATTTAATTAGCTATAAGCTCATATATTTAAATAAATTAATAATCAAAGACGAGATCGTATTGAACAGAGAAATTAATTTGCAAATATCAGACGACCAAGAAGTCTAGTAGATTATTTTTTATTTATATTATTATAATTATGTTCTCAAACTTGGCCAGGTCTCATGATGCATTCGTTGCATAAAAATAAAAATGTTCTTTGCTGTAGAACAAAAAGGCGCATTGTCAAAAATAATAATCCTTTAAAACTTCATAGAGTTGCAAGAGCACGTAATACTGAGCAATCAAAAGTCATATCATAGAAAACATGTAAATCTTGCAATTATCTTCAATTATCTTGCAATTATTACAGATTTATTTTAACTTTCATAGTAGCCATTGATAGCAGGCAAAATTCTAAGTTTACAATGGCCGATCTAGAAAAATCATCACATCTCTTTTTTTGGGTGTCGTAATAGGAGATTAAAAATAGGGAACAAGCACCAGCGTTACATACGTACTGAAAATCAACTTCATCTGCGGTCACCAATCCGCCACTAAAGAGTAGTGGCTATGGCAATCACCTCTCTTCCAAACTTATGAGCAGCAGCGCCAGCGGTCTCCTTCTGGTACAGTACAATAGGTAATTTATTATTCAAACTAAGGTATAAAAATAAACCGAAAAATTTGTTGCGTATTACGAGGTACGAGTAAGTAGCTCTCATCAAATTTTTAAGAATAGTTGAAGACATAAATAGCAATCTAAGTATATAATAAAGCTTATCTATCTAGTGAACCCCGTTTAATGCAACTACAAAATATATAAACGACGTTTATTTTCATTTTTTAAGTTATAACTCATGTGAGTGATGTTTTCCGAACATAATAAGTTGTTATGATTATACTTATGATTTGAAACAATAGAGTTTCTCATCATGAGACATACATCTTTACGCGAGCTTGTCTTTACGACATTTTTATAACTCTCACAAAAAACATGTTACTACAATAGCTATACAAAAAATGTATTTTTTATTTGGATGTTTGAAGCTGTGGTTCTCAACATTGATCTTTGTGACACTCTTTGGGTCACAGTGGGTTACAGTTCAAGTTAAACAATTTGATCTGATGCTTTATTAACATAGGCTAAGTTTACAGGTAGATACCGTATCCATGTGTACCTTAATATTTATGATTCCAATATCTAACATTGTTACGTTGGTTGTTCCAAATATTGTGGTTACTGTGAATCGATAATCGATAGATACTACTTAAATATAAAACAAATAAAATTTACTATTATTTTCAATATACGTAAAAATGTAAAATGTATGTAAAATATTATAAAAATATGACCTAATAAAAATAAAACAAAAGTAAGACATTATTTTTTGCAAAGAAGTACAATAAGTAAATAATATTTCTAAACTGTTTCATTCCTGAATGCAATAGTGTCCACCACTTCTGGATTCCACTGACTGCTTGCTTACCATAAGGTAGAGTGAACTCATTTTGGATGGCTAATATAAAAAAATCCTGTGGTCACTTTTCTAAAAAGTTTGAGAATCAACACTGAATAGTAACATCTAATTACTCTGACATTAATTATTATATTGTTGTTAGATAAGGACATAGAATTTGATTGTTTACACCGCCCCGACCTTCAGAACGTAGTTTGGTTCCATAATTATTATAATGGTCTGTGGTTCGATAATTTGAATGAGTTGACTTGTACGTGCCTTGAGAGGAATCATTGTCACGTCTATCATGAGGCCACGAGGTATACTTCTTGTTTAATTTTAAAATTGTGTTTGTATACAAGGTAATTTGAACCGGCCATCTATGATTAAAATGATTCCCGTGCGCTATGACCCTTCTTCAAACGAGGTTTAAAGATGTAGGCAGCGAATTCGCGGAGCTCCTGGCATTGCAGAAGTCCATGAGTTGCCACTTACCATAATTCAGGTGGGCTGTTGGCGTCTGCCACTGTAGGCAATAAAAAAAAATTAAAACTTCGAATGACTTAGATATCTATTGAAGATATACTGTGTACACTTGATTGACGTATTGCATGCGTGACACTATATCGTGTGGTTACGTACAAGTCCAAGTTTAATTAGTGATTTACTCGTTCCTAATATAGATAAATGTGTTACTGTTACGGCTTTACGGAAGGCAGTAGAAGTTTTTATTACTGAAGCATCGGACCGTGATATAATCGAATGTGTCGTGTGTTATAATGTTAAAGATAAAATTTACGAATTATACGATAAATACGGTTAGCTTGATGCATTGATATTTTAAAACAGTGCTTGAATCATTGATATCACCTTGGCCTTTTGGTTATATGTAACATGTTAAAATATCAGGTAGACGACAAATATCTCTGCTAATCCTACTGTTTATTTTATATTGCGGTCTTGCAAAATAGACTAAAACTGGCAAATTGGCGAAAAGCTAACCTCTTTTAGGTTAGTTATCTATTATATACTCTAGAGAAATTAGTTACTTTATATAATTCTAATAATAGTAATAAGGTAACATTAATTATAGATAGACATACAAACGAATTTTAGGCAAAAACTGATCACGAAGGCAAAGTATTTTTAGTGACATAGCTTAATATTTAATAGTTCTATGTTATTAAAAATTGTCTAGTTTAAACAATGAAATCTAGCCCTAACTTTTAGTACATGAATAAAAATTAATGTCAATAACCAACTAATCAACATCTTTGATCTTTATGATTCTCTCCTTAAATTAACCACGTCTCCCTTTCAGTTGATGATATGCAAAACAAACCATTTTATCAAGAGCTGCAGCATTTTGTTTAATTTCCCCTATGAGTACATAAATTTGTTCCCCGTAGGGGTTAGGGGAAGTTATACGTAAATTGGTAATAAGGATCATAATTGCCGACTCTGGTTAACATTTTTTTAATAAGCCTACAAAGTTTTATGAGTGTTTTATGAAAAGTTTCTTTGTAAGTGTAAAACCAATCAAGTTTTAATTGTTGGAACATTTTTTGCACATTTTAAATATGGAATGTGAATTTCGTCGTACAAAGTTTCTATTTATTTAGAATAAAAGTGATAAAACTCGCAGGCTAATTATTTATAATACGTATTGCTATCCATGTATATATCAAGTAATTATTTGGAGCATTCTTATCACAGATTGCTGCTATTTGTCCACTGTTTTCATGTCCAATATAACTTTGATTTGATTACTTAATTATCAAAATAATCTTATCTTATGATCAAAATAATCTTGCGTCATGTGGATATAGATCTACATATGAAACATACATTAGGTCTATCATAATATCGGACACTACAGCTTTTAGCGTGTATTTAAACTAATATATTTATTTGATTGAGTGCGCAAATAAGAAGAATCATTTTAAATATATTTGAAAAGAACTTGAATAATATATAGGTATCTACTTCAGATAAGTTTACGAGATCTTTGCATTAAAAATGTTTAGTAAAATATACGAAAACTGCCCTGTAATTTTGTAATATCAAGATCAAAGATGATGAATTGATTGGAAAGCGCAGAAGGGTCGGTCGATTGACCCTTTGATCCTAGAGCCGGCTACTTAGCGGATTGGTCCTTTCATGTCATTCGCTTTTTATATCCAAATGGACGGAATGCTTACATTATGAAAATGGATTTTTTTCTGTAAATTGTAATTAATATTATGACTTCGAGTACAGGTTTAGCCCATCAATCATGTTAGTTTATATTTAAAAAAAATAATGTATTAATATAAGTTTCTTCAATCTTTGATTTAATAGTTTTAAAAGTTTTAATACTTTTTTTTTTTTTTTTTATATTAGGTATAGCCTACCAAAGTGACTCCACCCCGCCTGATAGCAAGTAGTCAGTGGAATCCAGAAGTGCCGGCCACCATACCAAAAGCCATCTTCTTAAACTGCTGGTATGGTGGCCTCCACTATGGCGGCTGGGAATGGGCTTAGTGGAAGGGAATGAGGGAGGTGAGGAAAGAGGAAAGGGAGGGAAATCGGGCCTCTGGCGCTCTCACTCACCGTACGAAACGCAGTAGTACGAATACTACTACTCTTAAGTCGATCTTCTATGAGAGGGTAGTACTTCCCCGGACGATCCGACCCATTCATGCTGAAATCAGCGTGGATCTACTACCGTATTAATAAGTACCAATTGTAGTTACGTCCGTTTATCTGATAAATGAAAACGCAAGATTTTTGTATAGGAAACTAACAACGCCACTGATGTTTACTTTGACGTTACTTTTAACTACATTTTAAATATTTTACGTTGTCACCATATGAATCGCACGGGCTGCTGATATTTACTACTACTGCATTATGATAGAAACTATTAGAAACACCCGTCTGCAATAAATATAACACATGTAAGATTTATATAGCTAATACGTTGCGGTGTCGCGTGCTTTCCGATACAATATTGCAACTGCAAGCAATTTCCGCCACTGTCATGAACTTTGATCAACTCGTAAATATCTTTGTGCCTAATTATATGTAATTATGTATATTTAGATTGAAGGTATCACAACACGTTAAGACGTATATAATACCTATTAATCTTATAATTAATTGATTTGTAATCTACTTACTTGATTTACCAATGCGTTTTTCTTTATCGCCTGAATGTATAATGAAATGGTTTCGTGGTGTATAATATGTGCTAATTTTTAACCTTGTTCAAAATACAAAATAAAATACTAAGAACCGTATTTAACATCCCTTATGAAAAACACGCGATACCCTTACCAACGATTTATAAAGGAGTGACCATAAATATAAGGAATTGCCGCCCCAAGGTGGCATACAACTTGGTATTCATAAAAGAAGGATATTTATGCGTTATCGTCAAAATATTTATTATTGTCCGGTAGCCCTTCAGCCCTTTGTGACGACATTGGGGAAAAATTCGGGGTGTGAATGAAAAATAGGGAGGAGATTGTATTGATATCGATGAATGAGAATATTTAATTTTTTTGTAAAATTTATTTTGGTCTTATCAACATTTTAAATATTTTTTATGAACGATGTTTTGAATAAAATGTTACTCTAATTGATGTGTTTTTTTACTTTTCCACCAGGACAGATCATTACCTTAGTTTCAAAAAACAAATAAAGAAAAGGGGTTATCTATTTTAACTTTTAAAGCAACATTTTAGGTAACTATTTCAACGTCAGATATTAATTACAGGTATGTTTTGACGAATGTCAAAGTTATTGTCATGATTTAAATTAATTTAAAAGTCAATATTGTGTAATAAAAAATAAATATTCACAATAAAAAAAATGTCTTAAAATTATTCTTAGAGATAAGAATAAAATAAAAACTTAATAGATACAATTTTTTTATATTACAATATTAAATTATATTTGCGTCATTGCTACAATAACAATGTATAAATTTTGTGACTTTTTGTTGAATTATTTTACGTTTTGGATAAAGACTTAATTTTTTTACTACCACATTATTGTGTGTGTAAAGCAAATTCATTATCATAATTTTAACAATAAAATGTTCAGTGCTTGAAAAAGACTTTTCAAGTGCCGCCATTGCGATAGGTCATGAGTCACAAACTTCCAGTAGTTTCCGCCGCCTCTATCAGGTCGTCTATCCTGCAAGATGTCTGTGCAATGCAAATTATTATATTATTATAATTAATAAGTTATATCTCACGTGTTTCGGTGTTATTAAAATTTATCGATGAATTTGCCACATCCCTAAAACTGTTATGAAATATGTGATTCCTTATACAAGAGAAGTCCTTTATGTATCCTTTGGGATTCCTGGTCAAGTAGGTTATCACAAGTGGCCGGCGGCTACATGAAAAATTTATGTCTCAATATACTACATTGTGCCAGGTTTAGATCGTGTGCTGCATTATACGTCATCTCAAGGGACCTTGCAGGATTGGCTACTTGAGGTTATTGTTCTTTGAAATTGGTTTTAAAAGAGTCGTTTAGAGTTAAACAGCTAAATTCACTGGTTAAATTGGACCATTAATAGAAGCGGTATTAGACTGCTTGCAATGACAGTCATCACTTTGAAGTCTGTTGTAGTCTATTGCAACTTTTTAGCATGATTACAAGTACTCATAGTTCTATCAGTTAAAACATTTGGTAAAAAGAGACATGTGACAGGGCAATGTGTCTAATGCTTGATTTAGATTTAAACTAATTTAACAGACAAAGGATTTTATCTACCACACTGTTACTACCACAATCTGTTAGCCAGGTTATTAATTTAGTCCCTAACAATTTTTTTTGGCCCTAAATAATTTAAGTTATTTAAAGCTATACTTAGGTCCCGTCATACTGGGAATGAAATCAAAGTAAGATTGTCTTTCATTAAAACGTCCACACGATAGCTTTCAAAGATAACATTAATATTATCATTAGCAGTAAGTGGGAAGGCGACAGAACAATTGCAAGTCATCATCAACCAGTTATTGAGACCCATCGTCTGTGACAGATCCTTAAACAAATGTACTGCAAAAGACTCCAGTCATTGCTTCTTGCAGTTCAAGTTAAACTGGTTTTATCGACAATGCAAGATGCCGAGGGACCGAGTTGACATCTGACGTTGATTTACTATTGTCCCTTGAGGATCGTGCCGACGTCA
Source organism: Parascotia fuliginaria (assembly GCA_963082885.1). Taxonomy (NCBI): domain Eukaryota; kingdom Metazoa; phylum Arthropoda; class Insecta; order Lepidoptera; family Erebidae; genus Parascotia; species Parascotia fuliginaria. Next base: position 12,387,239 of record OY720185.1, on the reverse strand, counting down.
TCAAGGTTGACGATACCGATATTATTACTGCTTAATTATAGATGTGTTGATATGAGGTTAATTAAGATCGAAATCTAAAAGCGGTGTATGGTCACCAGTTCAGAAGATTTAAATTAGTGATGGTACGCTCAAACTTTGACTGAATGATGGTTTAACTATCCACCTCAAAAAATATAATAATATAGATCTTAACTTTTTCAGTTTTCGTTTTTTAGTTTTATATAAAAATATTACACAAGAGGTTTACTGTATTTGTAAATTAGCCTAATACTTAGTGTTACTTTGCTTAACTTCATTGTGCATATAATTTTTTTCATTAATGTTTGCAATGTAATAGGTACCTTGTGTGACAGCTATAAGAAACTATTAAAATGTATTATTATGTTATTAATGTTGCTCTAGGTAGAGATAACTAAAAAATATCAATTTTAAAATGTCATACGCAAGTTTAATTATCGTCACATAAGACGTCGTCAAAAAATGTTACGTCACACTTTTTGTGAAGAGAACATCTAAGATGACAACATAACACATCGATTAATGTATTTTTTGTCTTGTATGTATGTATTAGTTTAAATTAAAATCAAGAGCCATTTCTCATCATACCTAATATCGGCAAAAAGTGTCGCTACTTAGCAACAGCTAAATCTCTGAAAATTTTTAGATTTTACAATCATTTCTAGTCTTGAATCTGGTAAAATATGACTTATATGAATTAATTTGATTACATTTCATTGATATGTAACAATTTTAATGTTAAAATATTTTTCATTTACTCTTAGGTTTTGCTTAAGTATTTTGTCTACATTCATATTTTGTGGTTATTAAAAGTTTATTCTATCACTTACTCTATGAAGTAGAGATTTAAACCTATAATTTCGATCACCATTATTATAACTGATAAGTAGGTAAAAGTATTTTGGACTTTCAGCATAAATGGCTAAAAACGGTTTTTTTTTGTTATATCATTATCGCACCAAATTAAATGACACTGTGTTTTCCTTCCCAGTTTCGTATGGGTATTTGTATATTTTATGGTTGCAAATTGTGTACAATAAATTATGGTTGAGATCTGCACTACAGTGCAGTGGTGGCTTCCAAACTTGCAAACTTAGATTGCACTGTTGCAAACACGCCCTGCACTGTGGTGCAGACCCATAGTGAAAAAGAATATATGGTGCGCTTAATTGTATCATGGCAAAATTTCGAAAAAGAAAAAGTCAAAAAATTCAAAAGTATAAATAGTGTAAAAGAACTGAAAATAAAAAATTAAGTAAGAAATAGGCAACTTTTTAGTAAACAGAAACGTAAAAACAATTAGTAACTTCCCAACCCTAAACCCACAAACAAATAAGCTATTAAATAAGTATGGAAAACAAGAGCTCTGATTAAGTCAGAGGATCCTTTGGCCGGCCGCACTTTTATGGTGCGGTCATATAAAAAAAAAAAAAAAAAAAAATTAAATGACACTTATGATAACTGCTAATAAAGTGGGTGTGACACACCGTCACCTACCCCTTGCCTACTTAAACATTCTCATAAAAAATTCTAACTGCATGCAAGATATTGATGATGATAATAATCTACGGTGATAATAAATAAATTGTGAATTTTTTTTATGTTTTCCAAGTCATTTAGATTGATAAGTAGTTGTGATGGCTCAGTGAATAAAACACCATCTTTATGCATAAGGTCGTAAGTTCAAAACCGACATAGATGACTTGCAAATTAATTTACTTTTCTTAAGTACTTTCTTAATTTACTTTAGAAATTACTGACTTATAGCGAAGGAAAACATTGACAATAAAGTCTAAAATTGCCAATCCGCCTTGAGCAAGTTCTGTATGAGAATGTTTTGCCCTGCTACGGGACAGTAACAGCCTGGTGTATTATGAAAGTAAACTATAACTAACAGATTTTAAGAGCTAGTTGATATCAGATATATTTTTCTAGAATCACCTGTCACCATCTGCCATACACCTTTGATGAGGCCATTCAAATTGGGTGGTCCCAATCCAATATTCAAATCACATTCGAATATCATTTACCAATTTACCTTTTCGATGAAAAACTGTCATTGTGTACTTTATTTCATTACGTTTAAGATCAATTTTGAAAGAAAGAACGGAGTATTAAATGCAAGAAAGGTTTTCATAAATCGAGTTGACAAAAGAATCGGTGTGTCATCTTATGATATCATTCAATTCCCATTTAATTTTGTCGTCATGAATATTCATGTTTATTATGAATTCAAATTGAAATGTTCGATGTAGGTCAGTAGCTTTATTCTTTACCTTTTTCTTTGTATTTTCTAAGTTATCGTTTTACAAGAATTTTTTCAAAAAATTTAAATCATAAAAAAGTAGAATCAAAATGTTTACTTTGTTTCGTATTTTGGTAAAAGTTCAGTTTATAGAAAGCTTTTAAAAATACCTAAAGACCTATAATTTAGAAATTGCATTCAAATAAACTTTAAAATTAATTAATTTAGACCCTCAAAATAGCATAACATCCTAGTCAATTCAGTTTGTGTATCTCTTAAACCACTATATCTATCAATTATTATAAAAGCACACAGCGTATTAAAGCTTTACGTGGTGACACGCGGTTAGTAAAACGACCTTAGAGAATTTGCCTATAAAAAAGATGATGTTGTTGTCTGTTATGCTATAACTGTACTGTAATGTATCTACTCGTAAATATTTTATGGTAGTAGTTAAATTGATTGCAAGAAAAAGTGGTTCTAAATGCCGCTAACCAATCCTTTCTGAAGAAGGAAATATTTGGCGAGAAATTTAGACAATTTAGGGCACAAAATAACAATGACAGAAAAAACAGTGTGTTATTTTTTATAGCTACTAGACATTTATTATTCTTCATACTTCTACATGATTACTACATATTTTTCTTATAATATAATCCAAAAATTTTGAACACTAGGCAAAACAAGTTCTTTCTTATCACGTCACAAAATTTAATAAATCACATTCTTCAAGTTCGCGATGAAGTTGGCAAGGGTTGTTGATTCGCTAGCAGCAGGTGCAACCATCGATCAACGTCTAGCGCCGTGACAATTTGACGTATGAGACAATCCAGCCCATGCAAAATGGCGGGAGACGTGTAAACTGTTTTGTGAAAGGTTTACATGGTACTGTTAAAACTGGAGTGTTCATTATTGTTAGTTAACTTATCATTATCCTCACGATTTTAACACCTTTTTTATTTTTTTTACGTAGGTTTAATATGAGGCGACTTAAGTGTAGTTGTTAAGGATATGAAAGAATGCGGGTTTCCGAAAAGGATATTCCGAGAAGAATATCGACGATTGAGAGAAGTGGAAGAGAAGTATAATAAGAAATGCTGACGCAACCACCACGTGGAATACATAGTCGGGAAGAGGATAGAGTAAGAGGCGACTTCGGGCATGACAAGTAAGTGACACAGCATTACCTAAAATATTCCCTAACCTATTCATTTAGTGGTCCATAATATAATGGTCAGTGGTAACACCGCTCTTCTATACCAGAGGTCGACAAAGCCGCTATCAACTTAACGTTTCGTCTTCAAACCATCTTTAAAGAATCCATGTCACTTGAAGCAAAACAAATATGCAATTAACGAGTTTAATACGCATTTACAAAGTTTTTATTCTGTTCTTCTTCTTCTTTTCGAGTGGTTAGTGGTCAACCCAGTATCAGGATTTGTTCAGGTCGCCCGATATTTATTATACAGGCATCCCACTTGACTGAACGACTGTTATCAACTTGATAACAACCGGGACTGACTTTTAACGTGCCCTCCAAAGCACGAAGACGCTCAGATAAAATTCCACTATGCGGTCACCCATCCATGGGCCAGCCGCACTCTTAGTTGCTTAACCCGCAGATCGATTACCGATCAGTGAGTGCAACGAGCTATGAGCGTCTATTTTATTCTGTTGTTACTATGCTTAATATTTATTAATAATTTAAAAGATGACATAAAATATTTTAATTATATGTAAGTAATTATATTCAACCGTATGTTTTTCTTTTATATTTATAAAACAGTGTAAAAACCAAATGTGTTTTTGTTATTTTTATGACAAAAACATTTTATATTTATACCACAAAATATAATGTGTCCATGTTTGGTTGTCAATAATGTTATAATGTAGCAGACATTAAAAAATGATGTAGGTATATCTATATTTTACGCTGTTATTTTGTTAGCAAATGACATTGAACATAAAATAAATAAAAAATGTAGTAATAATATCGTCTTCGACGTATTTGAAAATATTGACAAGAAACATAATTTACAAAAACTTTATCAATACTTTGCAGTAAGAGACAAGTGTTGATTTGGTTTAAGGAAATATTATTGTAAAAATTATACATTTAATGATTATGGGGTTAATTACTTTAAAAATTAAAAAAAGACGGTGTGATGTGGTGAAGCTGGTGGATCTGTGGAACTACGATGAAACGTACGCTTCAGTACCCACTCGTCATGGTTGACAAATATCCAAAGAAACATAATAGAGGCTAATCTACAAAATGCCGAACTCAAAATAGGGATAAGAAGAAGGAAGAACAGGAAGCAACTATGCCAAAGTAATTTCTTTGATGAGAGGTATACATAGAAGCTGTCTGTAAATAACTTTGTCTATAAGACCATTACGCAAAGATCTCTAAAAAGTAAATACAATTCCTTCGCGATTGCAAAATATTCACAGCATGTAAATCCACCCGAATGTAACTTTGACAATTTACATTGTAAATAGATGCGAGGTGTCATGTCGGGGCTCGATCAAAATTTCAAATAGACTCACTTTAAGTGGATTTTTAGGGGTCTGTGGTGTAACTGTCGAGAAAATTGATGCTGTCAAAGGAGGTTCATTCAATTTGCGGCTTATTAATCAACAGAGAGGGATTGCAAAGGACGCAGCTTTATTTGTTTAATGAGTTGTTAAATGTTTCATTAGTGATGTCTGTCTGTTGGTACTGCGGACTTATTCATGGACGCCTGTTATTTGAAATTGATTTTGTAATTTAAGGACTTTTTATTCGTTTATATATTAAATTGGTTTGTTGTCTGAGGTCAAGCACACTTGTCGCAATCAGTCAGTCGATGGTTGACTATTTACTAAAACCTCTGAAAAGTTAGCAAAACATGGATGCTAATAAAACCATCGACAATCGGTAAAGATCAAGTGATTAGGTTGGTTTAATAGCAATCACTCAAATAAATATAACTACATACGAGTAACTGTCTCCAATATAAATGAGTAAAGGTACGTTTGATGATGTTATTTCTTTGTAGTTTTGCTTTTTATTTTGGATGTATTTATAAATAGAGTGCTGATGGTGAAAAGAAATTGTATGTAGCCTACTTTCTTTAATGCAAACACTTTTTTATGTTACATAAAACACTCATCATGAAATAATAATGGATGTAACATTTTTTGTCACAAAAAGACAATGACAAAAACTACTTATCACTAAGGACAGCATCGTCAATTGAAAAAAACCTATTGATCTCTATAATCGAAATGTCATCGGGCTCTGCCGAAAGCAATTTAGCCGATTGGGGGCCATTATTATGTATAATCATGTTGCCGAGTCGCCGATTCGTATTGTCATCGTAAAGAATTATGCAACGGTCCCGATGTCGATCGAATCGAACGAGCATCGATTCGATTACAGGCGACAGATGTCTGGGAACGTGACGAATTTCGACTAAACGATTATTCATATAAAATGTTCTAACTTCCATTACCATTATTAAACAATTTTAAACATTACCTCCATAAGTTAAAGTTACATTTTGCGTGTATGTTGTTTGTTAGTGTTTTTGTTGGGGTTTCGTATTGGTAATCAGTCGGTGACCGCAAATTGTTGTCCCTCGATCAGACGTTGCCAGGAAATTACAATTTCGATTTTTATTTCACGAGCTTGAGTAGACCATGTGTAACAGTTAGATAAATAATGCTAATGAAAAGGCAAGTGCAATTAAGTGGCTTTTGTGACGAAGTGCTACTTAATATTTTTAAGACTTCGTAGTACATAATTGATTACGAAAATGTAAATTACCGAGAATTGTTTGGTACCCACAAAAATTGAAAATCGTTTACCGGGAAAAAGACAATTGCTAACAGGCATTTGAAATTTTAGGGATAGAGCTACGTGGGCGCTATCGGTGTATAGTAGTTGTAATTTTATTCGACTTCACTTACTGCTTACTATCAAGCAGAATGGAGTCATTTTGACAGGTCAAATGTTAAAATGAGTGTTTAGTGTAGGTACTTTTTTTGTTTAGCAAACACGAAAAGAAATAAAAAATAAAGTGAAAGTTTGAAATACTTTATGCGACATACTTAGAACTTGTTTTTTTAATGCAGAAGTTTTGTTGGATGTTTCAATAAAACAAAATTATGTAATTTTAAAAATTAATACTAAATTTAGCATATTTTTTTTAAAAACAAACTAAAATATATTAAAAATTTTATCTGTGTTTGCCATATACGTGTAGGTGTATTGTTTTTGTGAATGTCATCGCGCGCAATGAAGGTCGGGCCGCAAACGATCGCGGTTCCCTTTGTATTTAGCCGTTAAAGCTTTCGTGCAATTAATAAGCGAAAGCGATTTTGACAGCTTCTGTACAATCTGCTACTTTTACTTTACTTATTTTATCATTAGCATGAAGACCATTGAGGGTAATAGGCCGGATCTTGTTGAGAAGTCCCCACACTTGACAAGCAGTAGTAGTGAGATATCTTTTTTTTGCTGCCTGTTCCTGTTACCTGGTATCTATAGATTTATTTGAAATGGTTCAATATTCGAGATGGAAGACCACAACAAGTGGCCACTATAGTCCTATTTATATAATTTTACTTTTTTGTTTGTTAACAATGATCTTCATGCATCGATTTCTTCCATTCTATATTGAGCAGTAAAGGTTAAGTATGTAGAAAGGATTTAATAGTTATAGTTACATACATAAAACAAATTTATACAAGCAAAAACATAAAACGAAATGTTATACATATGTTTGACTGGCCGGTTGGTCTAGTGGTTAGTGACCCTGACTGCTAAGCCGGAGGTCGTGGGTTCGATTCCCACCCAGGACAAACCTTTGTATGATGAGCATGATTGTTTGTTCTGTGTCTGGGTGTAATTTATCTATAATATGTAGGTATTTACAAAAAAAAAATGTATATAAGTAGTATATCAGTTGTTTAGTACCCATAACACAAGCAAATATAATTGCTTAATTTGGGGCTAAATAGCGCTGTGTGAATGTGGTAGAATATAAAAAAAAAAAATACAGAATAAACTAAATATTCTATAGTATTCTAAACGACTTAAGTTTATTTTGTATTAAGAAACTTAGGTGGCTTAAAAGTGACCAACTATAAGTTTATAACTTGCGATTATAATATTATAAGTTCGTGAAATCGTGTGATATTGGATTTGACGGTGTGTTACCAATATAATATTTTCTAAATTGTACTTTTTCAAGTATTCTTCTGTCCAATAATATAATTTAATAGTAATATGTTTAATATATTGTTTATTATTAATATAACAATATTAATTTATTTATCTATATTTATATACTTAGGTTTTCAAAAAAAACCCCAACGGGTCAATAAATCGCTACCGTCCCTTTTTGGCGACTGAGACGGCAACGCTTTGACAGAAAAGTTGACATTTTAATGCGAATGCGAGTGTAGAGTGTATTTTTTTGATTTTAGAGTCCAAAAGGCTCGTTTAGTTATTATACTCTTTGCAAAATTAAAGAAGTTTGAGATGGAGAAAGATGGAAAGATTCAGTAGAAAAACAAACAAGACAGGAAAAACACAAATTAGAAGTATGAAAAATTGCTAATGGAGGAAACGGTTGTTATGGACGTTTGACATTGTCTACAGTCGCAGCTATATTTTCATTTGCCACCTAAATATAATAAAAAATACTACTTTATGTATAATAAACAACTATAACCTATTTCTTAAAGATACGATGACACGACATGCAGTAGCCAATATTCTAAAAACTGAACAATACAGTCAACTCGTCGCCGCATACAATCGAACGGATGTCCCACTACTTACTGCACTATTGTGCCAACCCTACACGAAAATATTTAAAAATATATTTGAGATTTGAAATATCATCGTGGGAGATACATCATCATGTCATAACACCGCGGGTCAAAGGAAGATCGCTTGATAAATTGCAGTTCAAACTTGGTATAATGTCTTTTTCACTATTCAGTCGTCCGTTCCCGAGCATGACGGCATGACGCAAGGATTCGGTTAGTAATGTGACTGAGTGTAAGAACGGTGAGAGATCTGTATTTGAAGAGGGTGATCTTTTAAGTAATTCATCTTTTATCATCCTTTCGTCCCCTTTTAGGGTTGAAATATGAAGTGAAATCGTTTCATAAGTTCGCGGTCTAGAATTCGATCTTTCCTCGGTTTCCTTATACAATAAAATACTAGCTGTCTCGAATACTATTTAAATAAATGAACTACACTTCGTGTGCCAAGCAAGAAACTTTTCAACCATTATCTGTCCGTGGATGTTGTCTGTAGAAGACTAAGTATAATTTATACTCGAAAACTTCAATTCTTTGAAACTGTGATAGTAGTCAATGTAGCGTCAGGCTATTACATGATCTCTAATATATGTAGTAAAAAATAATCTACTACACAATATGGCATATGGCATATGCCACTAATTACACTAATATTATGTAATATCCAAGCAATAAAAAACGTCGATCCAAGCTTTAATCCCGGCCTAGAAGCAGGTTCATATTTGTCATCAATCTATTTCAATATAATGGTATCCTTGACAAATGATTGGTCTAATGATGTGAAACGAAGCACGTATAGGATTACTGGTCTAATGAACAAATGAATTTGGGTGGTCGGTACTTTTTATATTATTTGAATAAAATAGATTAATTAATGCAAGATTTATTCAATTATTACTGAAGCTAGAATTAATAATTTATGACTGACGCTTATTATAGGTAAGTTCGGTAATAGGTACTATTTTGTAAATGACATACATTTCACATTAATTTACTCGTAAAATGAGACAGATTTTTATGTTTTTGTAAATGCTTACCGAAATCAATTTCTTTTCTCAATTTATTTTGACAGTAACTGAGTAATTTCTTATTTTTATTGAAAACTGATTTAACGAAGTGTCTAATTAATAAATTAAATTAAATTAAAGTACGTCAGTACTCATGAAGTCTAGTTTCAGGATAGTTATAGCCTTCAATATATTTTGTATAGGGTGGTAAACAATTTTTACCACTTGACAATTCTTCGATTAGTCAACAGTTCTCTGCAGAATCGATAAAGCTAAGACCAATACAAAGTAACGTTTGACTTAAAATCATATACACAATCCTCTTGAAACCTATTCTGCATATCCTCCACAAGCACATGTCTCATCTAACGAACTGCCCCCTCATTATCGTACACATACATCATCGTCAGAACTCTTAGTGCCAGTCATTCGCCTCTACCGTCATTGTGACGGCGAGGGAACTTTTTACTAATGGATACCGATGCTTTTACAGTTCCAAACTTTCTGAGGTTTGGTAATAGATATTTACTTAAGTACATTGTATGAAAATCAAAGCCAAAATTATTTTTTAAGTGAGCCTAAGTTTTTAAAAATTATAAATTATAACTTATAACCATTTTTTATATAAAATTCGGTGTCGTTGATAATGAACATGTTTTCATATGTCCTCTAAATATCACAGAAACAATGCTAAGAAAACACAATAAAGCCATGTATTTTAGGCCCAATTTCCCCCTTTTCTTTTTCCTCGTCTATATCAATTCTTTCACCTACCCACTCCCTTCACTGTAGGCAGTGACTTTGTAGTTACCACTTACTATCACTTGGGCTGTTTGCTCGTCTGAACCATTGTTGGAAATAAAAAAAACGACGGTGTAGAAAGAAGAGAATGAGGAAGGAAAAGGGAGAGGATCAAGAGTTATTAAGCCTGCAGCGCTCTGAAATACAATTAACGCAGTTGAATGATAAGCATACTGGTAGGTATATTTAATCGATCACAAAAGTATCTAACCGTACCTATATCATAGAGATACCTGATCATTTAGGCAGTTCTACATACTGTCTAAGAGTGGCTCGAATTGCATCCGTATCAAATTTAGTTACATATACAACCTCCCTAAGTTGTTGCATGATCTACTAATGCTATGAAACTATCTACAGGTAGGCAGTTCAAATATTATATTTTTTTAAATTGAGATGTCCTTGCCTAATGTCTTCCGATGTTCTTCCTTAATGAATCAGTATACAAACAAAATATTTTAAATATAACCGTTCGGTCCTCTGATTCTCGCATTCAAACATACAAACTCAGCATAGATTTTGAACACAATAGTGGTCCCGTTAATTGCAAATATTGCAATATCTTCACGATCTCTTCAAAATAATCAAATTATAAATGGCATTTATAACGAAGTGTCTTACTTGTCGAATAAATACTGTCACTTGCCATTCGTTGCGGGTTTCACAGAGTAAATTAAGCTGCATGAACTGTTCATATACACAAATTGCAGGTAGATAGTTTGAGAAACAATGTTGGAAATTAGATACAACTTTCGTAAATTACAATTTGAATAATTTGCATAATCATGAAATAGTAAGAAATAATTTTTATTACAGACTGGTGGCACGCCCCGGCTTCGCACGGGTGGACATTTTTTAAACATTTTGGGATAAATAAAGATACTTTTGTTAAAATAGAAAAGGGTATTTTTTTACGGACAATTTTTTAAATTTTTCTCTCCGTAAAAACCATCCTCGTACTTCAAAAAATATTATAAAAAAGAATTAGTGAAATCGATTCAGCTACTTTCGAGATTTGCACTTAGCAACACATTCAGCGATTCATTTTTATATTATAGATTAGTATAGAAAAAAGTCACATTCAAATATGTATTAAGCAAACGAATTTATATTTATGGCAAATTAAATAAACCATGGCATTTAAGTATGAGACTTTGAGAAGCAATGATGTCTGTCTATACCTAAGTACTAAGTTATAACTTGGTCGCATACCTATACTTACTAATGAACTCAGTGAGCCGAATGAGATCATAAAATGAACATGAAGACCGCCGAAAAAGTATTTAACGCAGGTTGGACAACAGCATCCAGTATATACCTACCTATATCTAGCATTTAACAGAATATCAGCGTTACTTTGTGCTTGTAAGGTATCACGAAGCTGAATTAAGACATTTGTCTCGCGTTGTTGTTTTGTTTCGATTTTATGTTTAAACATTGTGATCACCAATTCGTCTCGTCACCAAGCACGAAGATTATAGCAAAAATCCGGCTTACATGAAAATGTATTAGGAACTTACGGAAAGATGTTTGTCCACTCAGAACGCTTTTTATCTAAAATAAATAAAAATCATTAAAGTTGGTTGTAACCCATGCGGGACCAAACTGCCACCTTTTCACAGTGGAATGTAAAAGGTCTTAAACCGAACGGGACAATACTTCATACTTTTGCCGCTCAAATAAAGCCTGGAAGCCTTACCAGCGCATGTTATATCAAATTTTGATCCTAGGTCTTTTAGGCAGGGCGTGAAAAAGCATATCATAAAGCTGCCATAGTGGAGGTCACTATGCAGTAAGACGATAGATTTTGGAATGGTTAGCACCACTTTTGAATCCCATTCATTTCTTACCATCAGGCAGAGTGGAGACACTTTGGTAGGCTAATATAAAAATTACCCAATAGTAAAAAAAAATGCATACATTTATCAAAATTATAATTATAATGTCTCCGATATAAGACAAAAAAATCAGAGCTACCTTTTCCATAACTTATAATCATTACTACTTATATATAATTACAGCGACAATCGCGCTTTTATTCTTAAAAACTACAGCATCATCGTTTGATGTTCCAGAGTCATGAAATATGTATTTGTTACCATTCGAGAAAACGAAACTCATGGTGGTAGTGATTGTCATCATGTCTTAGATTGATTTTAGTAAGGGGAAACGGTGAATATATTTGTGGCTTTAGTTTGTTTTATGTATAAACGTGCATGTGTTAGTGTTACATGTTTTGTGGTCATTGCTCGTCAAGAACAAGACTGCGAAGATCCTAAGTTATAATTAGAAAATTTGAAAAAGTCATGAGTATAAGTGCAGACGAGGAGATGGCAGTGAAAAGATTGATGAATTGCCTGAAAGACATGAAAGAAAAGTAAATTTAGATACCGGATAAATAAGAAATAAAAAATTCAACTAAAATAGAACTAAAGTAATCTTTAAACTTCAGAAATATACCTACCACAAACACCCTGCGAAGTAATCTTCTGTACTTAATAATTGCTAAGAGAAAGTAAACAAAACACTTTCAGAGATTATAGTATTCCAAGTCGTCATCAAAATCAATACCCTGTTGTTATCCCATTACTTCCTATGGGAACCTTAAGACATGCCGACCTTCTACACCTTTTAACATTATGAAAGGCCGTCAAGCGTTGTGGTCAACATGGCTACCACCATTAAGACCTTTTGATGGTCTCGATAAATATGAATCTGATTGGCATTGATACGAGCAGCTTCCATTTGGAAGTTCATTAGAGACGATGGCTGATAGACTGCGCAATCTATGGAGCTACCATGTGCTGAATTTTTTTATTTCATTGACAATTGTTGTCTTACTGTGTGTATTTGTAAATATTTTTTTTTGATTTTAGTGACAGCGCTAAATTTTCATACTTATGTGTGTACTTTTTTGAACACTTAGATAAGGCTCCATAATTGGTTTTTCATAATAAAAGTAAACAATATAATAGATGATACCTAACAAGATCAGAAATTTGAAATACTCCATTACTTACAGGAATGTATGTATGACGCAGTTTTCTATGACAAACAAACTATCACTTTTTCTATAACAAATAACACTAATCTAAAATATACATAACGAGATTTCTCTAGAAGACTTCTCACTTAAATTGAAGCAGGCTAGCAACTAGAACAACGCTTTTATTTATCTAAACCAACAAATAAACATCACAGCTTCCAATAATTTTATCAGCAAGCATCTCTATTTATTGCCCAAACCGCTAAGTCCCCATTAGTAGCCACCACCCTCGCGATTGACGATTCAGCCTTTTGTGGTCAATTTTTTCCACGGTTGTCGTTAATGGAGATTTCTTCGATATACGCGGCGTATGTCAAACATATACACGCGCATAATTGTCAAATCACTGCGATCAAACGGTGCGCCGGTTGAGACGCGTTAAAAACTCGAGAGTGTCCTGTCAATACAACACGATTATTGAAAATGTGAAGTGCTATGAAAAGTTCTGCGGTGCTGTTTGATTTACCTTTTTGATTGAAGGTTGGTTGTTTAATTGGAATTGAAAAAGAGACATTTTGGATTGGCGTAGGTACTTAAAGTGTCTACGTTCAGTGTTTCTGACACGACGTAAAAAATTTAAAATTGAAAATTGTAAATGCAGTGCAATTATAAACGATTAAAAAGAAAGAAAATACTTTACTGCTACAGACAAAGGTCTCTTTCACTGCCAATAGGTACACGTTGTTTTATTAGTGAGCACTGAAACTCACTAACGGACCGAGGAAGAACAGACGAAATACAATAATACACTGTTAGCTAGGTACATAATAAAATGAACCAGATGTAGATTAATCCCGAAAACGGTCAAATATTGTAATCTGATTTCTCGATAAAAACCTCATTACGGCTACCTGTATGCACTATAATAATTGACAATCAAGCTAACATAATTATAAAAACAAACAAGTTTAACGGTGCCATGTTCCAGTAACATTATATTTGTAGGTATTTTAATTTCGCATTTTATATCCTTAGCGAAACCAATTTTTCGCGATGTTCATTTGTTTCATAAGGTAATTTGGTATTTTGTGATTTCGTCACCACGAATCTGATTACGCAAGATCTCTAGAGTTTTTATTTAGCTTGTATTTTTGTTTATTGTCTAGTAGTTATGACCATTCTTAAGATGCCTGAGTATTTAGAATCTTTGAACCTTTGGCTTTAAGGCTGATTTGACATTTGTCACGGTTTCATAAGGTAATTTGGCATTTTGTGATTTCGTCACCTCGAATCTGATTACGCAAGATCTTTGGAGTTTTTATTTACCCTGTATTCTTGTTTATTGTCTAGTTGTTGTGACCATTTATAAGATGCCAGAGTATTTTGAATCTTAGAACCTTTTGCTTTAAGGCTGATTTACATTGATACAGTAGCTGGCACCAGTACTACTGGATTCCGGCACTAGGTCAGTACTGTATCAACGTAAACGTTTCAATGCAGTCCAGCATCCAGTTGTCAATGTAAAACGTTATAATCTATTGATGCTGGCCCCAGATACTGTGTCAATGTGAATCAGCCTTAAAGCAAAAGGTTTCAAGATTCGAAATACTCTGGCATATTAAGAATGTTCCCAACTACTAGACAATAAACAAGAATACAGTGTAGAAGAATGAGGTTATAATTAAAATCACGATAATTTTATCAAAATCTTGTTGCCTTCAAACGTCTTCAAATTTTTACAAAGCACCACAGCAGACATTATTACCAACAGCCTCAAAACTACTGCTGAATATAGAGGTCTCTACAAAAGCCAATTTAGAGTGGTCTACAACTATCCATAAATGACGTGGAGAAAATGTGAGAGAATTTTTGTAGGTACTATAGGAACACGCAAGAAACTCGAATCATTATTGTTAATGATTCAACATTGTTGAAATATAATTGAAGAAGAAGTAGCTACTGAAAACTTTACACTCTATGAAATATATTTTTTCAATAATTAGGATAAGAAAATAAATGTATAAAATATACGGTTTACACTTCTTCAAAAATAACGCCCTAAACTACTGAAAAATCAATAAACCTCCAAACTCATTGGCCACTAAAACAGATAGGGCTGGTTCACACGCCACGTCGACACCTCTACGTTATGAATAATCGAAGCGCGTGAACTCGCCCGCGGTCATGTACACACAGCCTATGAATAGTGTATACGCAGGTGCGAACTACGCTGTTTATTTTTGATAGTTGGT
Organism: Parascotia fuliginaria; assembly: GCA_963082885.1. Taxonomy (NCBI): domain Eukaryota; kingdom Metazoa; phylum Arthropoda; class Insecta; order Lepidoptera; family Erebidae; genus Parascotia; species Parascotia fuliginaria. The sequence continues at coordinate 12,372,110 of OY720185.1, read as the reverse complement.
TTTAGGTACGTAAAGGCTTTTTTGAAAATGTTGGTGATAAGTGTCGAATAGATAGCGGACGTTTAGCTACTGAATAAGTTCGCAAACTATACGAAAAAAGAGTCACATCACTCATGTCTCAAAGAATCACAAGTAAGATCAGATATTTCCGGAAATAAGCAATCTTAAGCGACTGCTATACAAGAGGTGGCAGCTTATTCGATTCCCACACGGGACTACTTTATGTGATCCTGTTCTGAATCTGGGTTTAATTTGTTCCTTATTGTAGTGCCTCGGGCTCTAGTCTTGATACCTAGAACAAAAGCTGTGTTTTTTTATTCTTAAATTAAATTAATGACTAATGGAGTAGGTATGTATATTTACAAATGCCAGTTCATATTATATCTACTGCGCTAGTAGGCGGTGGGTCGTTACGTCTTAACGCCATTAAGAACCGCTACGCTCAGTACTAGACACACTACTATCGTAGAATTCCTAGCTGACTAAACACACATGCAACACATTTCTACCTACCCCCACACAGCAAAACACTTTAAGCTAGTATTAACCTCAATACTACATACCGTACTAAAGTCAATAAATATAAGTGACAGAGACAAGTGATAAGTAATATGAACCTAGATAATATTATGTCTCAAGATGACGAATGTAGCATATTTATCATTATTATCATTAGGAATAATATGTGCCTTGCAATACTGAGATATTTATTATGCATGGACTAAATGTAACGTAATTATAACTGCCTTTTAGTAGTTGTACTGTCTCTAAGGGCATGTTACAAGTCTGAGGGTAAGAAGTAGCATAGATTTCTATCCTATTCATAGAATAGATAATAAAATGTATGGGATTGACATAAGCTAACGCCAACATTGTCGTTAGCATATTATGTTAATCCCATACATTTTATTATAGCAGTCATAATTACGTTACATTTGGTCCATGCATAATAAATCTAAATGTATTGCAAAGCACATATTATTAGGGCCTTTGTAGTTTTAGAACACTTTTGACAGCAAAAATTAAAACACTTTCCTAAACACTCAAACGATGATTGTTAGCTTGATGACTTAAACTCTGCACTTTTCAATCCATGGTCTCGTTTTAACACTATTGGTCATTTGTTTAACGATTGGATGAAGGTAGCTTCTCCGGCTTCAAATAATGGAGAGGCATGTCTTGTGATGCGACACCATCACCTAGGTACACTGGTTGCAATATGCTGGGAGAAGATAGTTATCTCATGTTGACACTTGAATACAATGGATACAATCTTAACGCTCTAACAATATTGCAACACTATCGCGATGTAAGGCTATCCTTTCATTGTGAAATGATTGAGTAAATCAATCTAATGGGGGTCTGCCCCTTTGACCTTTAAATCATCAGGTGGTCTACTCATTAGATAATTTAGGTATATTTATCAGTTTAAATCAAATAAAAACCATTAAATGTTATTTTTTAATAATTATTTGATAATTATATAGAGTGTATACGACGGTTTGATATTAAATGAAAAGGCAGCTGTTACTAGTCCATGTAATGGTTTCAAATTAATCACAGAAATGATTTTAGGAAAAACAATTTTTTTTTTATTTTTTTTTTATTCATGACAAGTTCACTGACCTGTAATGAGCAGCAACGTTTATCCTTTGACGTGGATTATGGACTTCAGTCAGTGACCGTTTGACGTATTTACAGAGTGCTTAGAATTAAAGAAATTAAAAAAGTAGTCCTGTGTCTAAACTATTGATATTTTTTTGATTTTTTTTGTCTAGCTTTATAATGTCATATACTATACGTAATTGCATTTAATATCATACCGTCGTATATACTGTATATTTGACAGAATTAGCTGTCTCATTAAAATGTAAGATAATTTTGGATAGATATAAATTGCAAACATAATAACTACAACTTAAACCATAAAACATCTTTTTTCATTATTGCCGACAGTGGCAAACGAACAAACAGCCAAAGTAATGCTAAGTAGTAACTACTGATCATGGACGACTCAGATTCCCTAGCATTGCTCCTCCTGGAGTGGAGTAGGTGAAAGGATTGAGGCAGGCGAGGAAAAAGGAAAAGGAGGAAATTAGACCTTGAAACATTTTCGCCGTTATGGCCGTCATAAGATTAAGTTCGTCCTTGAATTGATGATAAAAATAAAAGTTTTCTTTAAGCGAGCTACCAGCTCAGGATTGATCAAAAAGGAAACTATTGGCTAAAGGGTGTGGTAATGTCAGTTGTCACAGACAATAGGAAAGTTTGCGTTCCGTTCCGTTTTATTTTATTTTAAGATACAAACTATTGTTAGATTATATTACTATTTAAATAATAACTATAATATTATATTAGATTTTTATATATTTAAACATTTTATAAGAGCATTATTATATGTACTTATTTATTTTAAGTATTTTGTTTTCAATCTACACAGATTGTTTACGATTAATAATAATGTCAGGGTATTCTTTGATCAATCCGTACTAATGTCATACCAGAATACCATCCATCTTGGCTCTAACAGAATATCAGCGCTGCTTTGTGTTCGCAAAGTGGCACAAAGCTGAGTTAGGGCCATTTTGTATCTCAATGTGTTTGTTACCTACTTTTTTTATTACAATGCATTGTTCATATGTTATGTAAACTAACTTGTTGAGAACAAATAAATGTTTTTTCTTTCTTTCTTCTTATCCATCAACTATAGGTACCTAGTTATCGGCTTTTCTGATTTGTAGTTAAAAACCTTACGCCACAAGTGCTATCAGTACGGGTACTCTGGCCACATCAATAAGAAAATACTGTAAGCTATGTCAACTGTAGTCCTTTATAAATTTATCCGCTTCATCATCTCTTTTAGGCATGAGCGATCATCACAATTGCTCAAGGCAGATTGGCAATTTGAGACTTTTAAGTCCAGGTTCGCGATGTTTTCTTTCACTGTCGGTCAGATATTACTATGTGCAAGATAAACATTATGATTTGAAAAATCACATTAGTACTTGCCCAGATTCAAACCCACTACTTCGTGTTTACGAAGCGGGTGCCTTATTCACTGAACCATTTCCACTCTTCACACCTCTACTCCGTAATAAAAACAAATGGTATTACAAAATTGTTTTTAAAACCATATATTATTGGGTACAAAACATGTTTTCAAGTGGAATATAACATGAATTACAATTACAGGCCACAATTTAACACATCATACGTTCATAAAATTTGTCTCAACCATATTCAGTTGTACCTCGAAGCGTCTTCATTTCTCGACATCCATACATATTAAAGAAAAACACCACATCCATAGCACAGGTATTAAAAAAATGAACTTTAAGGAGACAAATTAAGAGTGATTTTTCTTTAGCTTGTTGTATGTACTTACGGGGCTTTTCTTTAGTGAGGCAGTATTAAACTCAAATGATATTTTCCCGCGCAACGAGCGCAAAACCGCGCCATAATTATAAACGCATCAATCATTGCGCTCGCGCCTCACCCCGGGCATATGCGTAAACGGTTATTACACGAGTTACATAGCGACGATGTACCAGAGATGTTTTAAATGACCGGAGGGATTATGTTAAGCGTGGGTCTGGTAGGTACGTACTTGGGTGCATCTTGTAAGGTGTTATTATTGAGATTTTGGTATTCGATTTTAATACACAATCGTACCTAATTTTTAAAAATATTATTTAAATATATTTTATATTGTAGTTATGTGACAGATAAGAGTGTCAGCAGTCCACTTACTTCTTTGGTACTGCTAAGTAAAATGTTATGAAATACTCCCTAGAAAGCACAAATGAAATTGCATAAAAATAATAAAATGTTTTTTTTATTAATTCTGGAAATTCCCTGAGTAGTTAAAACTGAAGATTGCTCAATGTTACTGTATATTGTTCTATATATACCTACAACATTGATAGGATGGACATAGCAAAAAATATTACTTAATATTCAAATTAATAGTATTAAAGCTTACAAAATTGGTCGCAATACATAACTGCTATTCAGTAGCTTGACAATAGCGGTAGCTATTTTAATTCAATTTCAAATACAATGTTCTATAGAGTCAATCAACTTTTGACACACACATTTTATGCAAATTGATTTCGCGAACATTTGTGGGCACGAATAATGTTTTGTGAAACGTTCGTGTAGGTAGGAATTATGTTTATAATATATACGAGTATATAAGTGTTTACTATATTGATAAAGACAAATCTTTGTCGTTGATGATGTTGATGATAAAAAATAAGACGTACCTATTTTAAGCTTTCAGTAGTATAAAAAGCTTTCAAATCTAGTTAATCTCCACCAGAGGTCATAAACAACAAAACTTTAAAACATCCACAAAATAAATATCTTAATTTGAGTCTAAGTGTACTTTGTACTCTGTTATTGTATCAAAAAATTTACAAGTGCCTACATACTTATTGCTGTACGGTTGTGATCGCCAATCGGCCTGCCACGCGTAGCAGGTATTGAAAAAATTCCCTAATGTGTTACTTTGGATTCAATCGTCAAAAATGTTGATGTACATGGCCTGAAATGATGAAATTGTCAGCAAATTACATACACATACGATGCAATTTATAATAATCAAATGAAATACAGTTATTATGCTTATTACCTACTGACAATTGTGTTTCGGTGCTTTAATAAACATGTCTACACTAATTTTGATGTATGTCTTATTCATGAGACGTTCGATTCGTTGCGGTTTTACATCAGTTATTCTAGTAATCATTACTATTTGTGTAGAAAGTAACGGTAACAGTTGGGTCAAAATATATGTAAGTTTAATTTTTATTCCTCATTGATAAGATTTTTTGTCATAATATATCATTACGTAGCAGGTAATTTGGTCAATAATACGACAGCTGCCAAGATAATTGTATGAAGATGTGTGTAGTATTTTGATTAAAATAATCTTATTTTAGATGAATAATCTTGATGATTGGGATTGCATTTACCTAATACAGCGACAGTCAAGGACTCTCTATTATAGCTAGGTGTTTAAAAAGGTTTTCCAATTTCAATTTTGATTTACAGGAGTCACGTGATAATGCAGAGGTGGTGGAATTGTTCTATTATGTTCTAATAATCAATACGACAGTGTCATTTGAGTACTAATAAGGAACATATTAGTAAGGCATAGGTATATTATATACCTACATACATAGGCAGTACAAAGTGTTGGTAACAATTCAAAGAATAGTGGCGTCACGCCGTCACTCCGTCGCCAGGAGTCGTGACATTTTGTGTGCTACTGCGAAATGTCAAAGCAATTTTGTATCGATTTGTACTAAGTATCACTGAAGGCTAGGCCTTGAAAATGATCGCTATGGCTTTTATGTGTTGGTACTTTGTGTGTTATATGATATTTGTGCTAGTTTAGAATATTCTTCTTGATCTTGAAAGTGGACAAATGAATAATAACGTTTGCAATACTAAATAAAAATACATAGTGCGTTACTTGCTTTAAAAAATATTCTTTTTACCTCCTGTACCAGATAGTAGTACAAAATTACTAACCTTGAAATAAGAAAATCACCTCTATAACTCGTATAGTGAAGAGATGAATCTTTATTTACAACAGGCAGGAGTTTCTTGAGCTGAAAAACATAGGTTCAGTGCAGAACATCTAACATCTATTCTATCTATCTATGTATTTGGATTGGTCTTAAACCACCCTTTGAATACTTTGGACACTGTTACCTAATTAATGTAGTAATAGGAGCAATACGAACCTCTTACTATTGCGAGCAAGGCGTAGGTAATAAAAAGACGTTACAAAATGACCTTTGTTTCTAAGCGTGTTATTCTTATAGAGTGGATACGTGCATCATGTAGTACCATAGAAAATTGCCAAAAGAACAAAACGAGATTACCTAATCCCTTTGTTCGTAAAAAACAATTTATATACATCACATTTTGTAACAAAACAACAATACATTCAATGACAAAACACTCTACACTCTTTAAATGAACTGACTGCAATCGAAAACAAACCTTATACGCATTACATAAAAGTAACTTCTAAATATCTTAAAAAAGAGAGAAGAAAACTGTCCCCATTTGTCGCGACAGTAGGCGTGGTGATCCACTAAAAACTGAAATTCTTACCATCATACTTTTACACATATCATCAACCTTATTCTTTTCACGTTGGATCTAAATTTGGTTGTTCAAACTACACGTAACGTTTGGTAAGTGAGAGAGGCAACGGTCATAGCAATTTGGGTGCTAGCTATTAGAGTTCTTGTATGTCATTAAATAGCTCAGAGTGCGTGAATATAGAATGATTGCGCAATGTAATGGTTTCTCTCTTTGTTCTTTTGTCAGGCTGCCGGCTGGTGTCATTGAAGAGATGGGTCATGGCTAAATCTTTAATTAAGTTGTCTGAAGGATTGTTAAGTTTTTTGTTTATAATGCTAGTGGCCAGTGTATTGTATGTTTTAATAGTTCGGTGTTATGTATTAAGTGTTCAAATATACATTCAAGTTTTAACACGCAGTATTTTTAATGAAGATTTTGATGCGCATGTCATCTGCTCTGCTAGAGAATCTAGGGATGACGATAGTAGTTCTGCTTATAAAAACAATACCTAATGTGAAAAGTACGGTACTTTTGCTACGGTCGCTTTGTGTTACAAAAGCCTTTTGTTCTCATTGATTGGTATCATTCTCTCTAAATTTGACACTCATCATTGTTTCTGATACCACAGTCATGTTCTTCATATAAGCCATATCCATCGGTAATACGGTTACCCCTTACCATTATGTCAGCCGTATGTTTGTGTAAAACTAGTAAACTAGGACACTATGTGATTAGATAGCCAAATTATAAAATTTACGGCCTTCTAAGTATACCTTTATGCACCTGTTCCGAATGTAAAAAAAAAAAAAAATTTGAATAAGTATTAACCTGTAATTTATATTTGCAACTGTATCTTCAATTAAAATATTTTATTCTCGTTTAGTTTGTAACTTTATCTTCTTCTTCTTCTTCTCAATGTGCCTCTTCATTATTGAAGGTTGGCCGTCAGCTCTTTGAATTTGTCTCTGTCCAGTGCGAGATGGAACAGTCTTTCAACGGTGGTAATTCCAGTCCACTCCCGGATGTTTCGCAGCTTTATCTAACGTCTATATAATGTGTTGAAGAATTCAAACTAAAAATGTTACACAACGAAAACAAAACACAATACAGAGTATGTCTCCGGTCACACAAGTGGTAATCTTAGGAATTATAATAATTGTGTAAGCGGGCTCGGAAGGCGTGGCCAAATGACAATCACGCGCGGCGACCTAATGAACGGGTGCGCGCGCGCCGCACACAGGTGCGATCAAGGGATGGGACTTGTCGATGAAACATGTATGCTGTTACATAATATTTAGTTTAATGCTGAAATTATATAAAGTTATTATAAAGTAAGTACTTAAACTACCAATATATGTTAAACTCTTGAATAAGTCAGTTTGGATAGCACCGTGCCAGTTCTTACGATTACCATGCTGTTATTTTAGCGTCATCTGGCAGACACCAGCATTAGATTTTTGGTTGAAAATGTGAATGTAACAATTCTGTGCGGCAAATCGCTACGCTGTTAAGATTTGTCTTGTTTACCATTTTGTCTACCAATAATAGTCCCCGCGTTCTAGAGGGTTTTGATGATATTGATATTTCATGAAAAAAATATGACACATTATTTTGGACATAATAAAGCATAGTGATTTTTTTGTATTATTCATGTTTGCAACTGGCTAAAATCAACTTGATATTTTTAAATTATGCAATAAAAAATCACATTTATCGATACTTTTAATGCCTGCACATCACTATTGCTCTAATACTTGGGTAGTGTCGCTACGTGTCGAGTCATGCATTCATTATACGTGAGCGTTGTTATCCCGGGGCATCACTAGTCACACATCTGGCACCTCCTACGTCACTTTATATAATGTACCACCATATAAGGTTATCATTTTATTGTAGTAAAATATTAATTTTTAAGCTTATAATAATGTTCCTATATCTGACTTGTTTATCTACATGCAGTACTTGCTATACGGATACATTTTTTCAAATTTTACCCTACCAAAGTGACTCTACTCTATTCTGCCTGGTGGTAACCAGTCAGTGGAATCCAGAAGTGGTGGCCACCATTCCAAAACCCTTGATCTGAAACTGAACTTTTTTGCTACTAAGCGGAGCTGATTTGCTGAGTTTTTCTAATAAAAGAGTATTTTATATCGCTTCTATCATCAGATATTTCACCGCTATACGTTGGTTAGAACAGCAATCATACGTTTCAGACAAACTACAAACAAGTTATAATACTCTTAAGTGTTTTCAGTTACCTATTCACTAGGAAAATCAATAAGCACTAACAATGGCTTAGACAAACTACTCGTATCAAAATTCGTAGCGAAAGTGAGCGCATTCACCTATCAAGAAAACAATGATATATTATCATTTTTGTAATATTACAAACATAAAGCTTAACATTACAAAAGTTCAGTTTTAAATTTGACAAAAATAGCATCACACCAAACTGGCTCATCTAAAACAATTCCATTTTAAGATGGCTTCAAGATTACATTGTTTCCCATTGTTACAAACTCGCAATTTCCTATACGAAGGTGATATTAGACCCGGTACAATGATGGGAAACGCAATAATAATGTGCTGACAATTATTAGGTGCAATTGCCCGAAGTAAGTTCACCTTAGACAAATTATAGTGTGTGTATGTATATGAGGCGATGAGGAAATGGAAAAGAGGAGTAAAAAATAAATTGTCGAACTGCTGTTTCCTTGATTGTTTGATAAAGAGACATATCGGTAGGCTTCGAAATTATGGGGCTCAGAAAAGATCATATATTATTGCGGTCTTTGATAAAATTTACTGGTCGTGTTCTTTACAAGGAATAGAACCTTAAAATTTTGTGCTCGTATGAAAAATCTACATGCCTGAATTTATTTAAAAAAACGTTTTGTTATGCAATACTTTTTGACTTGCCGAACGGCGATATGTACGTAATCAAGAAAGAAGATAGAAAATACATTTACCTAATTTATTAATAGCGTAATGCGCACGTCACAGCTAAAAGTCGTGCGTAGCACTTAACTAAATCAGTCTAGAATTAAAATTTAAATTAATAGGGGTGAGACCAGTTACACAGCACCCTCGTAAACTTGTAATCTATATAAACTTAAGACTAATAAAACTCTGACCTGATAAAGATAGCGGGCAACCGACGAATGAGGACTGCTCACCACTGGTCATAGTGAAGCCTATGAATATCAGTGGACGACTTTCGTCTAAAATGATAATGATGAATGAGACAACTCTATCTACCAACTTCAAGCAAAAATCGTGATATTATTTCATGTTATATTAAAAACTTAAACTCAATTTAAATTAGTATGGCAATAATTCCGAAAAGCCACAAAAAATGTCAACCCAAAAACCAATACCCTAACTTAATGAGTACAGTCAAAGCAATAATTCATGTTCCAACATACTGCAATTATAGACGAGAATCGAAGCAGCAGTTACGACCAATAATTGGTAACGAACAGTATATAAATATAGTGTACGGGTCATAACGTCGGTTTATGAGGCTCTTACAATAATCATTGTCATTCCGGTGAGGACATCGACGTAAGAGGTGTCGGTGTTGGTTATTGGCTTTAAACTACTAAAGCAACGGCAATTGTTGAAGATTTTTACTGTAGATTAGTGTAGTGTTAGAAGGCTTACAAGATTGATATTTGTGCGTTGCGTGATCAAATGATGAAAAAGCAGTAATTGCCGTCTTTACAGTTTTTGGAAGACATTAATCACCTAATTTATTTCTATTTATATAATTCTACTAGGTCCCCCCTACGGATTTGCCCGCGCGGAAAATGGTATGTGTTTGACTCGAGAACCAGACCGATTTTCAGAATAAAAAGTACCCTATGTCCGCCTTTGGCACCGTATCTATATATATACTAATTTTTATCAAAATCAGTTGAGCCGTTTAGGAGCTGAGTGGTAACAAACACATACACTCACACACACATACACATACACATATACACACACACAAACTTTCTCATTTATAATATTGGTAGGATTAAACTTAAATACCTCTTCACATATTACAGTAAAGGTTGCGCTTAATCAAGACAGATTGGCAATTTTATTGCCAATATTATTATATTTTTAGTTATTTTTTAAAAGAGATGAAGAAAACACCTTAACCTTGCAATGAGATAATAATGGACTTTGCAAAATATTTATAAAGTCAAAACTTTATGTAATTTATCTATTTGTTACTGATAAACTATAAAATAAAACATCGTAAGCAAACCTGAACTTTATATAATTTTTGCACAAAACATCTGAAGGATCAAATTGCCTTAGTTTATAAAGATAGGAATTATAATTTAACTCAGTTTTTGATCAAGAAACACCAACAAGATGAAGAACTCAGCTGTCCTCCTTAATTTTAATGTTTGCTTTCAAACTGATCACATCAAACAAAAAATATAAAAAAAGCATCGATGGACTAACAAATAATTATTTCGTAATCGCACAAATTACTTGCAATCTTCACATAACTTTAAATAAATGTGTAATGAGTTTGACATTTCCGATGAATACGTGAGTTGACGAAGTCACCTGCATCAAGATACATAGCTACCTTATATATATATATAGGTACATGCTGCGGGAGCGACACCGCCTACCGAAGGCTCGACAAGAGAAATCGACGTTTGGTTGGTGTCAAGACGTCTAATGTGACCCAGGCGCCAATCCGTTCTTTTACGTTACGTCTATTCAAAATATTTTATGATAATTGGCAGTGTCTCGAAATAAAATATAATAATATAGCTATAATATGTGGCGTAAATTTTATATGAATTTTTAGTTGTTTTATACATGTGCGACAAATATTCTTTTTCTTTTTTGTGGCAGTTCATCGCTACTATATTACAGAAATAATAAAATCAAATTGTATGCGCAACATAGTAATGGACAAATTGAAAAAATATCTGTAAGTGTGTAAAACCTTATCTCCAACGAATCTAAGCCTAGTAACAAAATTTTCAACAAAAATCATATTAATTTATATCAAGTCTTTTTTACACTTCATTCATATATTCATGGCTACCAAATTACAGAAATAATTAAATCAAATCGCGCGCATCATAGAAAATAACAAACTGAAAAAATGTAATTAAATGCGAAAAACCTCTTCGCCTTTTAACAAAATGTTCAACAAAAATCTTATGCATTAATATTAAGTTCTACTACAGGTATGGTATGACTTTTAATTGTTTAGACTAAATTCAATTTAATTTCCCACACACATACTCCAAACAGCCTTATTACGAGAACACAAATAAGATAAAAAACGTATAGCTGACAAGTCATCCGGCAATCAGGCGCCAGTATACTACATAACAACCCCACATTACAGCACCCTCAATAAAACAACAGATATCGAAGTTCATTTGTCTATTACTATGATTATCTTGCACAGTGCTAACACCTGACGAACTCGTCAAACTTTTGTAATTGAATCCAGGGAAGTCGTAGGGACAGAACTCTTATTGATGTTGTAGATTTAGAAACTTGTAGAGAAGACAACAATATTTTTTTTTATTATTTGTTGCGTAGAATATATAGATCGTCATTATCATCATCATTTATGACAAATATTATGTTTGATGACTTTTTAATTATGCTATTATTGTGATAATGGCTTCTTTTGATAGGCGAATGTGCGATCAAAGTAGCTTCTGTCGTATTGCAAGAAACTGCTGCCCTTCCTGTTTGATAATTACTTTTGATGAAACATTCTTAGTTCTATTCATGTATCATGTCATGACTAATGATATCAATATGTCACTTTATAGCAATTTTGATCTATATGTCACTTTTCTTAGATCGTTAACTGATTTTCAGAACAGACATTAATTGTCAAATAAGCCACCAATTACTCGTAAATTAAGTTAAAGTAATAATAAGCAAACCAGGATTCAGTTTCATAATTAAACGTAATTCAAAATCAAAAACAAATACAAATCTAATAAAAAAACTTATACGCAAGTGCCTTCTCTAATCATACCAAGATCTGCACCCTACTATAGGACAAAGTTGTTTAATCGTCTACAGTCAGTGTCGTGCTGTACCTGGTGCGATACTCCACTTGCCTCAATTATTTCTGTTCATTAGGGCAGTCACTAAATGTTCGATATCAGTAAGGATCTAAATGAGGTAATGAACAGAGATGCCCTCGTCGATAAGTTTATTATGAAATTCAAGAAATCTTGGAACGAATTAAATTAAACTTTTACAAGCACCAGTAACCGACGTGTGTATAAAAATTAATGAATGTTGAAAAGGCAAAGGAGGTATGTTTGAATCGCAGCAAATAGGGTTCTATAGTCTCTGCTTAAACCATTAATGGGAGACAGGCGTGCAATTAAGTATGTAGGTTCTAAATAAAAATATATATAATATATTAATAATTAATAATAATAAAAAAAAAAAAAAATATATAAAAAAATAATTAATTAATTATTAAAACATTTTTATTAATTAACGAATTTGGAGAAAGAGTTTGGTTTTTACCAATCCAGGACGCTACTGACCACTTACCATCAGTCAGAGTAAAATCTTTTCGGTAGATTATGATAAATAAAAAAGGTAAGACCTTTTTAACCGAACAAAAATCTTTGCTTGTTTAAGATACCGTTAAAACTTTAAGAAAATGTTGTAGTAATTTTATTTAAACATGTGCCTCTCATAATATAACACCTAGTTTAACGTACTCTGCTTCCTAGTTGTCTATCTGATCAGGTTTCGTTTTATGTGCTATCTCAACTACGAGTACTATAATTATCAGTAGTTTTACGGCAAATATCCGACCATATTTGCCATATACCACTCCCACTTTAATTTGCTTAATATACAAACTATCTCCAGATTGCCACAGCTATATTAAATCTACATTAGGTTCGAGTCTATTAACAGTAAACAAAACACAACTCCGGGATCACACCTTCCTATTGAACATTTCTCAAAAGAAAAAAAAATCTGCTAAAGTAGGCACCAAAGAACTTTTTTTCCAAAAATAAATTTGCCAGTTTATTTCATGAGTTTACAGGATTTGGTGACTGTATAAAATATGTAATATAATATAATTAAATTTCTCATACAATCATTTCAAGCTGGTGTCGCGCCGGTAAAATAATAACTTATTGTTTAGCTACTGTACTTAAACTCAAAGCAACTCCATCTTCTGAGCAACCAAAGAGCGTAAATATCGAAAGTATTTAATTGAATCCACCCCTTGTTTAAAAACATCGTGTTATTTCCCGAGAGGGGTGAGGGGGTAACGTCGCGGATTTCATAACTCAATGTTTACCGTCGCCTACTGGTAATTAGATACAGGCGCGATTTCGTACGGGAAGCCAGAATTAATATCAATGTTCTTTGTTCTATAAGGAAGGAAGGGGCAGATGTCGATGGTTTGGTATAGGATTCTGAGGATGATATGATGCATAATATTCGAATGTAAAATTGAAATAAAAAGGTTAATTGTTGTAAAATTTTGTGTGATTTTTTTGATGTGGTTGTTGATAAATTACCTGAAATACAAAAATGTATAGACAGAAAGAAAGCTCTTGGAATTGATAACGGTACTGGTAGCTGTGCTGTTAACTCATATAAGCTTAGTTACATACAAAAAAATGAATTAAAGAAATTAATCTCGTTGCATTACAATATTAATAAAATTAAACGTTTAAAACATTCTTTGAAGTAATTGCATTTTTGAATGACACATTTTTTATAAATTCAAATCACCAAATTAAAATCCTTCAAAGTGTTAACTAAATTTCGCTATCTTTTAAATTTCAAACGTACTATATCGACAAGCCTATCACATCACTCGCTAAGAAAATGAAGACAAATGCTAGTCCACCCGAGGGGTTCGGCTTCGATCTCAGACGGGACATGACAAACTGTCTATGACATACATAATTTTGTAACGGCTTCATTATTTAGTCATAAGATAGGGGAACGCTACAATATTTTGTACTAATCAATGTCACTTAACGATATAATGTTTCTGTGTAATAGAAAATTTATAAGTAATGAAAGTTTAGATGTCAAATAACGTCATAAAGAATCACGCAAGTTTGTTTGGTAATTTACACAATACCCACTGTTATCGTCAAAAACATCTAAATGTTTAAGTTCTTACACAAAGCATTTAAACAAACAATTGAGGTTCATTGTATGTGAAATATATTGTGATATATCTTTGGTATGAAAATCTTGGAGATACTTTTATCATATATTATAATATTTATAACTAGCAGTGAAAATATAATATTCGGGTGTTTCCTTGTGCTTCTACTTGGTTCTCTTACTGGTAGGAACACGAGGATTCACACTTCTATTGTACTCGTATTAATCGAAAAATGATTACAAAAAAATGTTTCATTGTCTGCCGCTTCTATCATACGGTAAAAACTCAGTGAAGGTTTACAATTTCGAATTAAAATTTTGCATTTTGAAGACAAATACTGTCATCATGGTCATTAAATTGGTAAATGTAAAATAGTATCATCATCATCATTTGATAGTAGTAATTATAATTATGGTCTTGTGTTTATGAAAACGCCTACCTCTAACAATATGTGCTTGCGTACTCTTGTGACAGTCATTTCTATTAGTAATTACCTACTAAATATTCAGCAACTGCTATTTACTTAATTTTAATAAATGTTGTAATAAAAATAAGAAATTATATCGTTATATAAAAAGTACCGAAAAGGTTAATTCTTCAATTAATTTTAACTAGTCACGACTTATAAACTATATATTTTTTATATGTCGAAGGTGACAAAGAGGCTTGTGACCTGCCTGATGTAAATAGTTGCCATCACCTTGTAGTTCTACTTTGAGCTACCGTACATTTTTGTCTGTCGAAATCGACAGTCACTGCAGCGTTGTAATTTGTATGAGAATATCTAGTTTCCAGACTTAATACTAGGGGTGCTGTTAATATGTTATACTTAGTTATTATACATTGTTAAAAAACCACTTCACGGGGTGTCACTTTATTGACAACATTTTGTTAGTTTCTATTTAAAAAAATAAAAAAAAAACCGCAGTTCCTAAACCACACAACGTTGTTTTCTTCTGTTTGATTCTCCGCCAAGTTGTTTTAAACCACAAACAAAATTTGTTACGATGGTCACTATCATCCAGAGATATTTTTTTCGGCAGGTTCATATGGATAACATCATTTCAGCTGAAAGACTGTTGCTGAACATAGACCTCCTCCAAGTATGGTCATTTTAATCGATTGTGAGGCGTCCTCATACATCAGTTGTTCACCAATCTTATCAGGTTGTTGGTTCATAATACAATACGGTGATAATACACGAATGTTAGAAAACAGTCAAGAATTTGAAAGATTTGTATTGATGACGTAAAAACTATTCGAATCAGTAAAAACATAGTAAAAGACAATTTTTACAAAAACATTTCTTTTATACAGACTTAAACTCTTTTAAATCACATTCACAAATTATAAACAGTTTTACTGCTTAGTTTAACAACACGTCATTTAATCTTAATCATAGCGTTGGCAACCGAAAATTTGAAATGTAAATTTAAACCTTGTCGCTTAAAATAATAGCCGTAAACGATTTAGAAAATTCTTTTCAAATAGCTTAAAAACTTAAAGGCAGTAATTTGTAACAAAACATTCAAACATTTCATAACGAACAGTTAACAAAACCCGTGATCACGTTGATGTTAGTTTTGAGTAGGTATCAAGCTCAAACTGGTTGATTACCTCAGTAGCCATAAAATTATGAATTCTACTGAATATGTCATAGCCGCAGGAGAGTCAGTTTTTAGACATGAATTTTAATAAGGAATCGTCTTTATTAAAAGACTTAGATGAATTTCTTTCGATCAAGGAAAGTATTTTTAAGCAGAATGATCTAGATTATATTATTCTGGTTGATAGTACTAATGTACTTAGTATGAGTAAAATTTCACAAGCATTTAGACTATTGTATCACTTAAGTGTGTATAGTCTCAAAAATTCGGTGAAATAAAATAAAACTAATTTTATTTCACCGAATTTTTGAGACTATACACACTTAAGTAAAGTTTTGCTGCAGTCTCTTGTAGGTACTTTCCCGTTTGCACTACCTAAGTTGAACCAGACATTTCACAATTCACTACCATAAGTATAAACATATTTTCAAAATTTTGAACTGATCTTTATATTAGTTGCCTTAATTAAGCGGTTTTTTACCTCTATCAGGGTAAATCCTATGCTAAAAATTATGTCAATATGTTTTAATAAATTAGAATCTAATGATAAATCAACGTAAGCATAAAAATTGTCGTCATGTTTAAATAGATATTGTCACGTTTGTAATAAAACCCAATTTCATCTCAAATAACCAGAAGCTGCATCCACGACCTAACATAACACTACAGAGGATACCCCGTTCCCAGTTATCGTAATAAACCGTTTGGGGACCAATCAACCAACATCAAAGGGGTGCAATAACCATTGGGCCCAATCGACACAGGACCAATTACAATGTTAAAAGCCCTACGCCCCGGGGCTCACATGGGAACTGGGAATATTGGGAACAAATTTGAATTTGAAATTTTCGGGACCAATTTACCTTGAGGTGCAAGGCGACAGACACCGAAACGTAGTACTGGAAAGGAGTGATCAAAACAATATAGTATATGGCAAATTGGCGATAAATATTTGTTTTTATACCACTGTAGTTATAAACGAGTACTTACTAGTCGTGGTTTACTTGGTACTAAAACTAATGTGGTCAATGAAAGGTTTTAATATCAAAGTCAAAAGTTAAAAGACTGTCAATCAATTAAAGCTACAGCCCATTTGCAATGCATTGACCACGGACTACTAAATTTCTTTTCGCCACATAGCTCAGTCTGTGTAGATAAAAACTAGCTGCTGCCGCCTTCGGTTTAGATAATCTGTAAATGTGATATATGATATGCCTTGATGGTTTATCCAGGTTTGGAACAGTAGAGATTTGTGATCGAGGCATAGACGTCTAGTAGTGTTTTATTAAGTTTAGGGTTAGATTGTGTCTCACATTTTTAATACAATTTATTTGCAGAACAAATTTTCTTTATATATCACCTAAAGTTCTATTATTTTTAGATATACTACATGAGAGTCACAATATTAATACCGGGTCGCGTCGCGCATCTCCCGAGGGGTTTCTAAATCATCCGTCCCTGTCGCTCCCTTGCGCCCGGCGCTAATACAATAGTACTAGTGTGGATACAACTAAAAGAATAACAATAGAATTAATTTATATTAATTTCAGTTACTTAATAGATTATCTGCCAATGTGAAAATTCCGCTACTACTTTCATGGCTTATTCTTCACTTCCGCAAAATTTATTTCGAAAATCAGGGTGCTTATCTTGATGTTAGTTTCATAAAAAACACAGGGCTTTTTCTCTAATGAGAAAATTATATTATAAGTTAAATGGTATCTGCTTTCATGACGTTAAAAGAAAGAACTGATTTACAACTAAAAATAATATAATTATGTCTTTATGAGATTTATTCTGTAGTATTTCAATTTCAGTAAAATAAAAACAAGTGAACAATACCTGGAACTTAAATTAAATGGTGTTGACTACATTAAAAATAAATATTAATAGCAATTTTAATTTGAAAAACAGGCACTATGTTTTGCATTTTGGTTTAAAATTTAAAAACAAAGAGTTAACCTAAAGGTGTTCCCTTACCGCGAATATTCACCTGTAATATATCTTTTTTTATGTAACGTTTGGATTTGTAATGTTACATTACAAGCGAATGCTCGCGGTGAAGGAGAAGCTTTATTTTTACATTTACTTATTCAGTAAGATTATAAAAAAATTACAAAACCTCACAAGGCACGTCCACACTGAGCTAGCGAAGTCGTAGCGCCTCCGGTAACATTCGCTTTACGGTGTAATTTTTCTTATGTTATTTATTTATTTATTAGGCTGTGAGTGATCTATATCACGTCATATCTTACACTCTTGTAAATGGGCCAGCATTTATTCAGCCGCAGTGTTCGTGTGGTGAGCCTTTTACTTCCCCGCTGATAGATACGAGATTGTGAAGGTGATATTTTTTTATTTAAGATCTGATTTAAATAGGTGTTTATGATATCAGTGTTACTACTAAGTCAGAGTTAACATATTTTTTTACAGTCAAAGTATAAAATATTAGTTCTCTTGCAGATTTTTTGTATATCAATGTCCTCTTGTCACAAAGAAAATTTTGTTCTCGAATTTAATACTAGGGGCGCTGTTTTTGGCTACAGATATTTTATGCTTGATCGTTCTTTATTGGGTTGTTACTCATTGTTGAGATACAGAAACAGATAACTTAAAATCCATTATCTATGTTGGTTAATGTTCTAATACTTACTTGATATCGATAATACTGGTAAGGATACCATTAGTTTTACCAAATTTTAGGTAATTAGGGTGCAGCTACAAATTATTTGCATACAACTCTGTTTGACCCTGTAACTCATAAGGAACTATACATCCTTTTCAAAAGTCTAAAGTTCTTCCGACTAACGTAATACCAATTTATGAAAATTCCTTGTCCTTAAAAGAGGACAATAATGCAGAACTATTAAGTTTACGATCGCAGCTCACGAAATGATGAAACCCTACTCTCATTATCTTTTACTTCTAGGTTGTAATATCACTGGGCAAATAGTTAGTAGCGGAAAATAAGCTGCATCGACGAAAGTGAGCCACTAATTAAATTGTTTTTTACTCAATACATTTATCTACCTACTTCATTTTGCCTTTTATTGGACTTGTGAGCAACCAGTAAATACACGTCAACATCATGTGAACACAGTAGTAATGGTGACATACTTATGCCTTTTACACAGCCAAAGGAAGTATAGGGTGATGACATATTCTAGATTGGATTTAAAATATTTAAAAATAAACAGGCTGGCTTTAATTTTGAGAACTATTTACATTATACAAAAATTGCAGCTGTCACATCGTTATGTTAAATATTCGTAAAGTAAAGTAAGAGTTGTATGTCCCTCAGTAGACGTTTCAAGCTGCTGAAGATAATGAAGATGGTATACGTATTCAAACGTTTCCATTCGTATTTCTGTTCTGTCACTAAGTAATGCGTAAGAACTACCTGCCTACTCAATTTAAGCAAACACTCAGTCGCTATTAGTTAGCAATATCGGTCTTACACTTGAAATTTACCTTTAACTCAAGGAAGCCTTCATTAAAGATGGTAGCAAAATAATAATTTTAGTTTTAAATTTAATTTTACTACTCAAGTGACATTTATATTTTGAATGATTTATGGTGAATGGTGAATGGTATGGAGCAATTAATAATTATAAACTCGTACCTTTGGGATAGAGATATTCAGTAATGAATGTTATCGGATTGATGATGAAATCTAATGATGACGATGATTATGATACATTTACAGTGAAGAAGCTTAAAACATCAAACGATTTATAAACAGGTTCGTCTTCAGCGGTCATTTTTATCATATCATGATTTTTCTTTATTTAGTGTACCTAATTAGTCCATCTCTACATCACCGTAGTTAACAGGTGGCGAATGCCTGTAATAAGTCTAAAAATATATTCGTGTGAAGAAGTTATATATATAAACATTATCGTTTACAACGTCATGTGTTAACTACGAGTATTAAACTTCAAAAACTACCGTTTGCTGCAGCTCTAAGGCCAAGAAAATTGATCTGTTCTGGCCATCCGGCAAAGGTGTTCCCCATAACTAAAAGAAACCAGATGTTCTAAACATCTGCAAGTTTGCTGGAAAACAATAGTTCATTTCGTTTTTTATATTTACAGTGACTTACTGTTACAACGGTCCTACGCTGCGGGAAAGTGAATTATCTTCTCGGAGTACACACAAAATCGTTACATCTGCCCTAGTGAGAGGTATTTTATCGATAAATAAAATTATAATAGAATGTGTTTTACTATATTGCTATCACTGGTTCAGAACATGGGATTAAACCAACTTCGTCAGTGGGAGTTGTAATAATAAAGAAGAAACTCAGGCTTTACTTTATCCCCTTATTACCACAATTATGTCTAGTTCCGAGGACGTCTTTAGTTATTTTAGATCTAACAAAGTTTGCATAGCATTTAAATTAATATTTCAGACGTTTACCTATTAAGAATTTGTCTTTTAATAATAATAATAATAATATAATAATATTAAAAATATTCTACCACATTCACACAGCGCCATCTAGTCCCAAATTAAGCAATTATATTTGCTTGTGTTATGGGTACTAAACAACTGATATACTACTTATATACATTTTTTTTTGTAAATACATACATATTATAGATAAATTACACCCAGACACAGAACAAACAATCATGCTCATCACACAAAGGTTTGTTCTGGGTGGGAATCGAACCCACGACCTCCGGCTTAGCAGTCAGGGTCACTAACCACTAGACCAACAGGCCAGTCAGTCAAATTTAATGACGTATATATAAAGATTCACATATTTTTTGTATCGATATACTTATACATTAGAACCGATTTAGCATATCATTGACTCTAAAATATCGATAACTATCCATTAAGGTACCCAACACTAACCAAAAATACAACCCCAAAGTTTTTAGCCTCGGTTTGTTAGTTGATACGTTTTTTATACTTGCCCCTTTCAGATTCATTTTGGACAATAAAATGACCGCAGAAGTATCGGGCAGGTGTTGATCCTTCTTGCCAATAACGATGGCATCCAAAACGCAGCCAGTATTATATTTTTATGGTTATAAAAGTTTACGCACAGTCATTTCACGTATGAGACGTTAAAAAATTCGAGGTTTGTTATACTAATTACATTTGGCAGATGTAACTTTATATTTATGTATTGGTCAGTCTTTTTGTTGTTATTTGTTTAATTAACGGATTTTTATGTGTAAATAAATGCAGTTTTAAACCGATGTTTTAATATTTTCGTTTGATCTAGATTAGTTTATTGTGTGTCGTAATTTTCAAGAAGTATTCTTTATGTTAGTATGCCCTGTATAGTACATAAATATATGTAAATACGTTCTTAATTTGCTTATAATCCATTTAGCCACACCTTCTAAAATACGGAAAGTCTTGCTATATTTTTAAGAAACGGTCATTCCAAGTATTGACCGCAACACTTGCACTTAGCTTCCAAAATGTATCAATTTAGCGGTTACTTAACTACAGGTCTCACGAACCTAATTAACCATCACGTAATAAAACAGTCTCCATTACAACATTTATCTAAATAAAAACACGTAATTAAATGTAAATAAGGACGTGCTGACTGAATTTCGAATCGGGTTTATCGACTATCGACATTGCGTGTGGCGTTATCAAATTTATGTTTGTTCGTGTGAACGCGTCTATCGGCCGGTGTAAGTCAATGTCATGCTAGTTGATCTGATGTCACGTAATAATGACTAAACATCGATATCTATAGTGACACGGAGTCGCGTGACTATTGCTGATCTTTGAAAAGCTTTTTGCTTTTTTTAACTAATTTGTTTAATTGAATTTTAAATTAAAAAAGTAAATATAGCTCAGTTGTGTATGTCGTCTTTGCAGCAGTGGTTGGATCTATTATTAAACAGATATATAATTGCCCAAAAAATAAAATAGATATACAATTGTCCAAATTTCAACTGTCAATTAATTTTGAAATGCCAATTAACTTTATAAATTAAGTTTTCCTGCAGGTAAAAGAATAGGTAAAAACGAGAAAAAAATGTGTTTTAGTGTTTGGAGGCAAAGTAATATGATAAATAACTTTGGGTCTAGATGGCGTTGTGTGTAGTTGTTGAAATATTATTATTATTATTATTATTATTATTAAATCATATAAGTCATAGACTGGTCCAAGATAGTCAAAAAGCTAAAAGTGTGAAAATTTATCAAGATAATACGTTTGTGAAGCAATGGCAATATCTATTTAAAGACAGCAGCACTAAGGTGTTCAATAACCTACTTTCACAGCAACATGCACTGATATAATTTGCATACTAATTTATGTCATCCATACGATTTATCAATTGCAGTAAGGTGCGAGAATGTCACACGCTACTGAAAGACATAATAACTACCCGCATGTATCACAACTGACCAAAATCGTCCATATTCCAATTACTATATAGTCGATACTCCAATAAAACTATTACATCAAAAATTTGCATAGAGTTATCAACATAAACTAATACCAAGCTTACTTTATCATTTCTGGAGCTTACTGCTGTTTGAATTTCAACTCTATTTAATGCGCCATAAAGGTCGTTATGTTTTACTTAAAAATCAGGTTATGTTGGTTTAGTATTATCAAGTCACGTGACAAGATTGATGAATGTCAGTTCGTCACGTCTCGAGGTATCTTTAGCTAAGTGCCTGAGATGTCAGGAATGCAAATAAAGTCGTCCTGTTATAAATATAAGAGCACTTAACACGTGTTTACGATATTAAGTACTACTATCGATACATAAAAGTGTATCTGTTACAGCAAATTATGTAAAATCGTGACAAAAATGACCCACTTGAAGTTTATTACAGTACTGTAATGCGGATACTTTAGAGCTGCATATATATTATATCGTTTGATAAATCTGACTTTTCAAAGTTAAGCATGCTAATAGGATAGTATATTTCATTACAAAACTTCAATAAAATTGTTTTAACCAGATCATAAATGGTGGCAAAATAACCTTAACACAGGACAAAGCAAACCGTCATAAGATTGCCGCTACTGCGATCGCCAAGCCAAGCCAGGTACGAATCGAAAGGCAGCACGATCTTAAAGCATTATGAAAAGCTAATTTAAGCAAATATGCAGGATACCTAATATTACGTGTGAAATAGATATATATTTTTCGAGACACAAAATATTTTGGTCCGTTTGCGGTTGTAAAGTCCTTCACGATGATTATATAACAGGTGTTTTAAGAACCAAAAATATTTTAGAAATTTTTTATTATATTAGTATATGGCTTTTACACCATTTAAACTACCCCATATAACAGACATGAAAACAACCTGGCTTATAAAACTTTACAGCTAATTTTATGTGGTTGGAAAGGGACACAGAACCTACGCGTTGATTAGTTCCCCGGAATGCATTCAAGAGAAACTCAGAACGGTCAGAAGCCTATAATTATCTAAAGCGAAACGGTTTTCGGAGAGAAACGATGATTTAGTTAAACGTTTTTTAAGATCTTGTTTTGATTTGTTACCCAAACATTAGTCGAACCCACGGCTTGATCGATTAGACAACAATCGCCATGTTGCAAATGAAATATTGACTATAATTACTTCTGACTAACATATTCCTTAGAAAAATATTTTGAGACAATTTGTTTGGACAAACAAATTGAAGTTTTGGAAGGTTTTGTTTATTGCATCCATTTTTTATCTCTGTAATGTTTGATATAAGCAAACTTGATAATATTCATAGTTGCTGGTATCTATTTAAGTATAATGCTTATTATGGTTAATAGAATTTATTGTATTGTTGAAAATCATTAATTCATACATCAGGTTTGCAGCATGGTAACATTCTCTCTCTTCTAATCTAGGATTGCATTGCGCAGTCTTGTGGTAATTTTATTAGCAACATTAATAAACGAATCAGTAACCCAGTAATCCACCTTGGCAGTGTCAGAAGCACTGATCCTAATCTTCGTCTAGCAAAAAAAAGAGACGCACCAAAACCGAATGAGTTATGTACAATATCATCATTTATCAAATATTCAGCCAAAAGACGTCAACTACTACACATAGACAACCTCCTCTTTGCCTTGATCATTAATAGTCCCTCCACCTACCTACCTACCTCCACTACGTCATCAGTCTCATGGAGAGCTTACCTCTTTACCGCTTGTAGAAAAAATTTTGAAAAGTGACGACCACACTGTATCATTGCTGCGTGTTGATATACATACAGTGTATAAACTTAGTTGGACGTGGTAACCGACCGTATGTATAAACGTGAGGTTGTACCAAAATTGCCGGTTCTCTTGTCATGTTACAATGGGGACTAATTAAGAGCCCTCAAAGTTAATTAGCTTCGGGTTTTTGGTAATGCCGTGGAAGTTAAATTTTTGCTTTGTCTTTACTTGTGAATAGGGAGAAGTAATTTGTACGAGGCGTTCTGAATCCTCTGAGTTTTAATAATTGGGAGAAAGGGAGTGAAAACGACACGTTCGTGTCATGACTTTAATTATTGTAATTATAGTTTTTGGTTGATTAATAAAAGAGTTACGGAATAGTGGGAATTATACTTATAATAAGAGCAATTTCGCACTATGTCTGCCTTATAGGAGATTGCAGACATAATACAACTATAGTATTATGCATGTCTCTGCTAGTGACAAGTGATTTTATAAATACTTGTAGGTACCTTATTTTCATTAACATGTTTTGTGTTTTCAGCTATAAATAGGTTTACTGTTTTTTTAACACATTGTGGCGTTGCTGTATTCAGCGATTAATCACGCGCTTGTCCGACTCTGTTGGTAATAAGGAAAAATCAACTTTTATTTTGGTTTTGGAAAAGTATTGTGTTTGTATTATACTTGGATAGCTAGTAACTAGTTTATATCTGGCAATTGAATAAGTGCTGTTATCTCAATTGAAATTACTCTATTGTCTAGCGTAGACCATAAAAAATTTTAAGATATTTTTAGCAAGTTCGGCGTCTGGAACTGTATTTGGTGAAAGCTGACGTACTTCAGCTCACCCCTTCATAGGCGAAGACGTAATCCTACAGATATTATAAATGCGAAAGTTTGTGTGTATATATTTGTTGTTAGTTAGTAGTTGTTATTACGTTAAACGGCTTAATTTATTTCGATAAAAATTGTATGTAGATAGATTCGATGCCGGAGACGGACATTGGCTACTTTTTATTCCGAAAATCGGTATGGTTCCCGAGTGATACGAAACATATTTTACGCTCGGGCAAATCCGTGGAGCGCAGCTATTGTTATAAATAAAGATACCTAGAATTAATCTAACATCACTTAATCACCATTTACAAATGAAAACTAAGAACAGAATTTAGATCAGTTAAGACAATAAGCTTCACAGAAAATACCGAAAATTTCTATACAAAAATTTAACAATGTTCAGTTAAACATGTACTTAACATCAACATACCGTTTTACGTCACTATGACAGTATATAAATATGGTACAAATTACTAAGAATACGGAACTCAAAGCCACCGACAAGATCTTAGATAAGTGAACAATGGACTATCCCATATAACAATTTGTATGCTAAGCACGGGAATGAAATCTCTTAATTTGTTGCTTGTCTCTGTGATTGTAATTCGACGTTTGTTGTGAATTATAAGTTGTTTGGATGTGGTATTTTTGCATACAAGCGTTACAAGTAGTCGCTATATTTTTACTAGCTTCTACTAGAGAGGAATGGCATTACTTAGTTTCGTTTGGCTACCTAAAATCTACACAAAATTCACTCAAGGGTCTGGTGAAATACGAATCTATTGGATAACTGCAGTGATTATAAAGACCAAGCATTTGACTTGTAGTCTAATGAAGCAGCAGTATTATTGTATCCATATTACTTACTTCAGCAATTTTTTTTACGTGCGTATATGTTTTTAAAAGAAATACCAGCTGCAGTGTCGCCCGGCTAAGATGACGTGCTTTTGAACAAATTTTAGAGTAAAGTGTACCTACTTATCGGGACAATCCCACCTACATGCCCATCACTGTGACTCATGTAAGCCAGGATTAACAGTGATAACTACTGATAACCAATACGAAACACCGAGCTTTGACATTCGGGAGTCCCGGGTACTGCTAAACCTACTGCCTTGGAAATCGCAACGAATTTTATCAGAAGTCCAGTATAGTCCTTTGCAAAGCGGGAGACAAATTTTATCTGTATAGAAGTGTACCTACCTACTTATATAACTGTAATTCTAAATGTATAATTGCCTTCTCCATACATATCAGTACAATGTTATTAAACAATAGTGGGAGACGTGCGTGTGACGGCGGGGACATTCGATTACCATCAGCCATGTGAACACTCAGTGGACTCCATAATGGACTTATTGCTTAATAAGAAACTGCAACGGCTACTGTGATTCTTTACTATATCTACAACAAAGTCATAAGAAATTTACATCCAAATAATCGCAAAAAAAAGAACGAGGCTTATATAGCGGGGTGTATCTACACCCCGCATTGTCGAGGCCACCAGCAAATATGCGGTACCTACCTGTTTTATGGACATTTTAATTTACCGTATGTCAATGGATTTGTAAACTGGTATGCAGTAACCAACCATTACTTGGCTTTAAGGCATCAGACAATGATGAGAGTCATCACCACTATCAATGAATGGTGACGTCAAACTTTCACATGACACAGACGGCGGCAAGCAAATCATGTCTCTCACAGAGGCGGCAGCAGTATTGGTGGAGAATACTGTTGTCACTACGCTCTCAAATTTGCATGACAAATATGGTGACTATAACACTCTCCACTTCGGAGAGTTAAATTAGTGGATGTCTTAGCTACTATTACTTCATAAAAAAATTTAATTTGTCTGCAGTACTTGCCTTGTCTTCTAATCAAACTTAAATGAAATAAACCATCATCAATCAATTTCATGGTTATTACCAAGTACACAGCGACATTTACATATTTACAGGTGAAACAGCATTTAAAACTGAAACTTATGGCTATTTAAAAATAAGGAATATTTTTGTTTGGTGTTACTTCTTGCAGATTGTATGCAAATTGCAAATCAATGTTTGCGAATAAGCCTTAATTATTGTAATGAGTGAACGTTTTCATGGCCTTTAATGTGTTAATTGATCACTTAATAATTGATAGCTGATATTTTATAATGTGGCATCTCGTAGCTGCTGTGTTCAGGTTTGTAAAAAAAGTTAATATTAATAGATTTTATACAAATTTATTGGTTTTACGTTTGAGGTAGAGCTATTGAAAAAGATGCAATTTATGTGCTTTGTAATGAAAAGATAAAAGATGCATTTTATGTGTTTTATACCTACTGCATTTTATTTGAATCTAACACTGTAGGTCTTACATTAACCAACAGTATTAGCTTTAAGTTAATTTTTGATAGATAATTGCCTAATGATAAGTGACGCTAATTTAGCTAAACATGTAATAAAATCTGATCTAAAGATTGCCAGTCAACTATAATATTATAATAGTGTTTAATAATGTAATTTGTAAAAAGTCGAACTTTAAGTAAACTTGTCTACTCGTATCTATACCATCCTGTAGACTTCCACTAGACACAAGCCTCTAAAGAAAGAAAAGTAAATTACCTTATCTAACTTAATTTCAAATTTAAAAGTCTCTTATTAAACTCCTTTGTTCACAGACACCAAATAGTTTATTAAAATCTTATAATACAACTAGAGGTCCGCCCTAGCTTCGTTTCGGTATCAAACGTTTCTTTCGATCTTACAACAAACTCCTACGGAAAATATCATAGCAATAGTATCCTATTACGTCATTCAGATTTACGAAGGCGATTAAAATATTGAAAATCTGAAAATGTGTTAAAAAAATGTGTTAAAATATAGTTACCCGCTCAATTTATTGATTGCAAAAGATGAAAATCGGGCACGTAGATTTTTAGTTAAATCGTTGCAAACAAACAAACATACAAAGTCAAATCTTTTCTTTTTTTAATATTAGTTTAGATTATAATCTAACATGAAGACAAAATTGATTTATTCCACCTATTGCAAACACGGAAAAGAACCTACCATTTCTACCATCAAGATATATTTCATATGGCAACATCGTTTTATATCTCGGTTATTAAGTAATAACTGAGGCTGATAATTACTGCTACAAGATTACTACAGGACGGGAGTGGCACTTATTTGCATATAATGATGACAAATATTGCTTCAAGCAATTATGTGTAATTGTTACCAAGGGACACCCTACCTGGATACTGATTGCTTTGTGGGATGGTTTAAAGAAAGAGTTGGTTAAAAATTTAAAGAAGATTTTTTTGTATTTTGATTTGCTCTTATAAACACATAACCGTACATCTTTATACTTACACACACATTAATGCTGCTTCTTTTCGTGTCGACGGCTTGTTTTGTCACGTTTTTAATTCAGATTTTACTGGCTCACTAAGTCGCAACCCTGACCTGAGTTTGGAATTTGGAACCATCACCTGTTTCCACGGGAACCGTAAAAGGTACGTAAGAATGCAAGAGACTGTCAACGGCATTATCTCCTACATAACTATGTCACCTTTCTGCGGTTGCCAACTCACCAGCGTGGTGCTGGTGAATATGCTGAGTTTCTTCATTTGGGAGTGTTACATGCAATAAACCTCCACTGTTTAATATCGCTCTCTGGCATCTCCGCTTTAAGTTGATAATGTCTTATGAATCAGAACCCACTTCTTTTTCATTCAGTTTACTGCTAAATAATTTAAACTGAACTCATATTTTTAGACGACAGTTACGCCGTAATTAACTCTTTATGTGTGTACGACTATAAACGGGCTGTACAAGCCATTGTCTAGTGACCTTACAGATCAGTCAGATACAAAACATTTTATGAATTATTTCGTGTTTTAAACATTCAGATCATTATCTGAAACTTGACAATCATAATAAATGTGATTGAACGTCTTGGTATTCTCACAATTTGAATAATTCTTGTCGAAATATTTTTGCCTATCTATTGTAGTCATTTGATTATGTCTAATTATAGAGAATGATAATGATATGATAAGGAAATATTTTTTAAGAAATAAATTTTAACACATTCTAGATTCTACTTATGCGCTATGTGCGGTCTAGCGGTAATGAGTAGTCAGTTAACTTCTGCTGCCGAGTATTGTGACTTGGATTTCTAACAAATATTTGTTATACACTTCGGGGTGTGCTTTGTCTCCGTTAATTAGTATAGTAGGTAGGTATAAATATACCTACCTACTATACTAATTAACGGACCTACCTAAATAAGGACAAATGTCCTTATAGGTTTAAATTAATGTAAAGGCACTGAATTTCATTTACACTTTGGCATCTACTCAGTATCAGACCTCAACTTAGTATGTAAAAATGGAGTAAAATAATTAAGAGCGTAGGTACATACATTACGTTTTAAAATTTAGAACATATTGTTTTGGTAACAATTTTTCCCACTACAGAAACAGGTATTCCAAGAACTACAGATAAACAATAACAATTTGGTACAATGTTTACTCATATTGCAAATTTCTACCAACCGCATCCGTTGGGTACTAACAGTAGGATATCTATTTTGAGTGGTGGCAACATTGTCCCACCCGCGCGACAGCACGCGCGTGCCCACACTATAAACAATAGGACGTTCGAATTTCAAAAACATTGTGCACCGACGTGACGTTATATCCGGTGACGTTCGGTTTTAGTTGCAAAACATTAGGGGCTAAGGGTAGATTCACACTAGGTAAAATTTGCTCTGATTGTCTGATCCTACCCTAAATCGTGTAAAGGCTTTGTTTAAAAGGTAATATGGACAAAGTCAGTATAATTTATAAAGTAATATAAATCTTATGTACATGATACTCATGAACGTTAGTTATAACAAAAGATAGTTATGACAGCCAATTTGATTATGACTAATCCACTGACTGAAGTAAAGCCATTCAAATAACTCAGACGCAAGAATATTACACCACTCTTTTTAATCATCCAGATATTTGAAATTTTGATATATAAACTACAATTTGAGGCTATTAACAGCAATGACAATAGTTAAAGAATTTTAGTTCCTGCTCAGTAATTAATTCCTAAAACTGATATAACAATGAACTTATCTACTTATAATCTTGTTTCATGAATATAAATGAACACTATTATATATAAATACCTAAATAAGTAGATTTAAGATTCATTTTCGAAACGAAAAGAAGTCGTAATGGCCCAGTGGTGAAGGCTTAGTATACACGAGATCGGGGGTATAGATCCGCGCAAATACCAATGTGATTTTTCAAATCATATTAATTTGTGTACTTTCTAAATTTCTCTTCTTAGTCGTGCACTCTTGACAGATAGGTCGTGGTTATGGGTGGGTCTTCACGAGTGGTGCTCCTTGCTATGCGCCTCCATTTGGCTCTAATTGAGGCATTGTGAAAGCAGTTAGACATGGTGGTGTTTGTGAGGGACTTAATTAGGTCAGCTCATTTAGTTGGTGAGTGACCACTGCATATCTTGCCCTCTACTCTTCCTTGGACTACAAGTCGCTCCATCGAGTCTTCATTTCGGGTTATATGGCCAAAGAACTTAAGTATTTGTAATTGCACAATCGAGGATAATCTCTCTGTAAAGTGAAGTTATTTTAAGATCGATACATTAGTACGATGGAACACGAAGCTAACGTCTTCGACACCACCATCATCCACACCAGATGGTGTGGTGATGGAGATCCAGAGCATTTTAAATTTTCCTCTTCTCCTTCAGTCTCAAGGTCTCCATAGAGAAAAATTGGAAAGACCAAATTTTGCATCAGACACACTTTAGTGTTTTTGGTTATCCTGCGATCTTTCCAAATATTTGATAATCTCGCGGCGGATCGCGCCACAGCACAGCGCGTATCTCGTCTTCGCAGCCTCCAGTGTTAGTAATGTTGGAGCCTAGGTAGATGTTACTTTGGACAACATTACAGTTGGCTATACTTTTGACGGTGCTTTGGTTCATTTTATATAAAGAATTATTTTTGGCAAGGCATTCATTAAGACTAATTAATAAATTACGCAACATATTTATAGTAAAATATAAAACTGGGTAAATCCGGTTGATTTAAAAAACAACTGCTACCGTCTAATAACGGTCCAAAGTATTAAATTAAAATACGTTGTACTCCATGAGATCCTAGAATAATATCCCATTTATTATTATCATTTAAGGAAAAAGACATCAACAAGAACAAAGTACGCGTTTGTCTAGTTGTCGGTGTTTTTAAATTCAGGTGAATTTGGTATTATCACAATGTCACTATCTCTATCAAAGCTTGTCTAACAAGTAGTGTTTACTAGTTTTTGTAAAAAAAATACTGTAGAAATTGATAATTTAAATCGAGCTTTCAGTTGCAAGTATAGCCAGTGGTTTCCTTTTGGGGACAGCAAGAGACAACGAAATGGATGTGATAGAAGAACAACTAAGTGCGCTACTGGCACCTATGAGATTCATGTAACATGATTAATGATTACCATTTATTAACAGGTGGGCTAAAAACTACGTAACTAGTTATTTTATGTAGTTTATTAATATCCAAGATAAACTCATAAAGTACCTGTATAATACTTATCTTCAAAAAGTGTAAAAAAGAA
The DNA here is from genome assembly GCA_963082885.1 of Parascotia fuliginaria. Classification (NCBI taxonomy): domain Eukaryota; kingdom Metazoa; phylum Arthropoda; class Insecta; order Lepidoptera; family Erebidae; genus Parascotia; species Parascotia fuliginaria. Next base: position 12,340,616 of record OY720185.1, on the reverse strand, counting down.
AGGCGGGCGCCTCAAACGACCACTACGCCATTATTTCTGCAATTTATTATTGATTTTAAAATAAGCATAGATTAAAATGTTGCAACTCATCTCAGAGGACCGTCTACGTGGGAAAATATTAAACACACAAAACAACCAAACAAAATCTCAAGTTAATAACAAACTATAAAATGAGCTGACAAAAAACTAAGAAACAAAAAGCTTGTCGCGACTGAACATAGCCAATGGCAAACTTATAATAGGACGGACAAAGGTCCCGAAAGTTAATAATTCACTGACCTCATAGGAACCACAGGGCGGAGACACGATATGAGCTTTGTTCCCAAATCTTCTTTTTTCGTCTGCAAAGCTAAATTAAATTGACTTTAGGCTGAATTATTAAGGGTTACCCTTGGGTGACAGTGACTTTAAAAGTATACCGTATACGCCTTGGGTCTTGAATTAATAGATATTCATTTGCTGACCATTGATTAAGTTTATAATAATTAAGTGACAATTAAATTTATGCTATATAGAGAAGGTATAAAGTTGAAACACCTAGTCATGTTCTTGTCACCACTTACTTAGTTATGATTTTAGATTATATTTTGGTTGCAAGGCATGTAGCTTTCGTTTATTATTCTATACACATTTGGCAAATATACTGTAAATGTTTTCCTAAAACTAAATATTGTTTAGGCACCGACAGTGAGCAACTACAGATTGCTTGAATTCAGTTCAGTACAGATATGCGTCTGCTTGAGGTAATCGAGCTAGCATTCGATGTGTAATATTTTAATTTCTAAGGTAGGTATCGTAAATATAATCTAGTCAAACCTTTTGCGTGCTAAACCCTATTTTTACTATTTCTATTTTTTTTATTTAATGTCTCCACTATCAATCATACACTTGCTCTTTATCTTAGCCATTACTATCAGGTCAGTGTGAATGTCAGTCTTGATTGCTACAACTCAAACAACTCAAATGGCAATAAGATTATTACCTAGGTATTCTTCTTGACCACATCCACTTTAAAACTTATTGCTTTACCTCGCTTACTTACTCTTTAGAAGTTTGTAACACCTTGTAATTTATCTACCCATTACTTCTCGTAGTAAAACGTGATATTGTTTAGCTTAATCATGGCATACGCAAGATGCGAATAAAAATTTGAATTCAAAATCTTCAGCCATAGTAAAATAAATTAATATTATAAATAGTTTGTCTCAAAAATAAAATTAATAACAACTTTCTAGTGTGACAGTTAACCGAAAGCCTTAATTTTGTTCCCTCCACAGGCAAACGGGGCGTGTTATATAAAAACTGTTCGTCTAGACACAATTTAATTTTTATCTATCAACTGCATTTTGCTAAGCTAAATCGAACTTTATTTTTATACTGTTAAATGGTACAAATACGTTTTGATAATAGTATAGTTATGTTTGCAAAGAATATGGTTCGCGTCACTCATGCCTATGTCTTGATGGGCGGACACCAGAGCATTGAAATATTAATAATAATTCATTTTTAATGTTTTAAGGTAAAAACGTTTGAATTTTAATCAAGTTCTGACAAACAACTATTAAAAAGTGTCTATATAATTTATATATTTAAATTAATGTTTGTTTTTGTAATTACTGCGTAAATATGGTGTAAATTATTTATATTATGTTTATTAATAGTGATAACTGTACATTGCGTACATCTGTGATTCGGTGGTACTGTGTACGAATTACCACGCAGAGGTTTCGGGTTCGATCCTCGAGTTGGGTAAAGTGATATTAGGTTTTCTGTCGAAAAATTCTCAGTATTAGGACGGAGTCTGGAGTTGTGCTCGATAAATGGCAACAGGCTCGTCCCCTGTTCCATGGGCAAAAAGTGGGTGGTTAAACACCTCTGCCTTCGGGGATAAAAGGCGTGAAGATATGTATATGTGCGCCCGTGGGGCGCTCCGGGATCTCTAGCGATTGAGCGGTAGCCTGCGGGCAGCGATTGGGCGATCGCTGAACAGCACAGGCCCGAGATCCTCCATCAAGAGGCCCACGTGTTCCGCGCGCGCCTCTTAACGGAAGAAGAGGGGCTAGGCCCCTCAAATTATGGGTCCGCTCACGTGAGTGTTGAGTGGGCCATGGCTTGTCGGGGTAGTGGATGAATGCGTAAGCGTCTGTAGTGACAGTGACACTGGCCGTGTGGAGAAACACCGTAGGTTTTAGTCGGTATGCCGGCCGCTTTCTGAGTGCGGTCGGAGAGTCCGATATATTATTATAATATATAATATAGATTAGATGATAGATATAGATTAAAATAAATGCAATTAAATCTATCTATACTATTACATATAGCGGCAGAGTTTATTTGATTATTTGTTTGTTTGTTAGTTTGTTTGTACGCGCTAATCTCAGAAACTACCATTCGGATTTGAATAATTCTTTTTGCGGTTGATAGCCCAGTTCTTAAGGAAAATTATAGGCTATAATTTAACATCACGCTATTGGCGACAAGAGCGGAGCGGTTACCAAAGATGCAAATTAACCCGGGTGAAACCGCGCCGCGGAAGGCTAGTCACATATAATGAGACTTTTGTTTAGTTAGTTTTAATTTAGCTTTAGCACGGTATGCTAATGTTGTCTCTTTGTGTGATGTATCTTGGTTTGGTAGAACAATGTAGATTGATGTAAAGATAGATTGAAGTACTAGAACCTAAGAATATTACAGTCTAAAACACTAAGTCTGCAATTTTTTTTTATATATTAGACTACCAAAGTGCCTTCACCCCGGCTGATGATATAAGAAGTCAGTGGAATCTAGAAATGGTGGCCACTATTACAAAAGTCTTAAACTGCTGGTATGGTGGCCTCTACTATGGCGGCTCGGAATGGGGTTAGGGGAAGCGAAAGAGGGAGGTAAGGAAAGAGGAAAGGGGAGAAATTGGGCCTTCGGCGCTCTCACTCACCGAACGAAACGCAGTAGTACGGATACTACCAATTTTTTCTATGAGAGGGTAGTACTTTCCCGGACGATCTGGCCCATTCATGCTGAAACCAGCGTGGATCTACTACCGTAAAATTTTTGTAATATAAATTGATAGTATAGAAGACTAACTATGACTAGGTAGTACGTCCATAAAATACAATGACAAACTGAAATAAATATTTTTAGTACTTATTTCATCATCATCATATCAGCCAAAAGACGTCCACTGCTGGACATAGGCCTCCCCAAATTTTCGCCACCATAGCATCCATCGGTTGCCCGCAACGCTTATAAGGTCGTCGGTCCACCTTGTGAGGAGTCTGCCCACTCTACATCTTCCGGTTCGTGGTGTACTTATTTATTTTCTAATCGTAATTTCCAATTTTTTAACACAATTTGCATTAATTGTAATAATTGGTTTACGACCCTTAATTAATAATAAACACAATAGCAAGAAATTGTTGTCATTAGCAGAACGTAGAGACTATTATAATATCGAATAACCTTATAAATTATGTATGCTAATATCATCCTAATCACGATAAACTTAAGAGCGACAATAGCTTGAAACGAAAAATGTCAAACGCTTGTCGCGATACCTTGAAAAAAAAAGATAAAAAGATATATATTTCGGTTATATATTTTTAGTATCAACTTTCAGTAGTTGGAATAAGAGCTATGGTAGTAGTAACTAGTGGTATATAGATAGGGTTATTAGAAACAAACAATTGAATAATTACCTCAATTATATAGCATGCAAATGCAGACAATAGTGGTTTGACAGAGACACGGATTGCAATGTCAATGACAGTGTTTTTTTTTAATTACTAGTACTTTACTAGTTTGGTGTTAAGTTATTAAACCTTTTGGGTACGATTTCTTAATATGTAGTTTCTCATTAACTCTTTCATTGCGGGTGCAAAGTCTCAGACTTCAAATTGAAAAGTCTACCTCGCAACGGGCAACAAATGTAGACTTTTTAGGAATCTAATTACCTACATAATTTAAAACTTAACTAATTAAAATAAAGCAAACAAAAAATTACAATAAAATGTGTTTTATACAACCCTTAGTTGTTACATTTTTTTAAATATTTTAGCTGTTTAACTAACTAGGTACTCCAATTAAACCACACACATATACAAATTTTCTATTTATAGTACTATCAACCTTATAATTGAACAATTCCTTTAAAGATGACGCATACATGTTAACACAACAAAGAGGGCACATAAACCTATCCGTGGATCTGCATCTATCCGAATTAACCCGCCGTAAATCTATCGAAAGATCGCTTTTAGATCGAATTTATACACGGAAGTTCAACCTACATACGGGACGGTTAAGTTTATGTACTTAGGATAGTGATTAATCTGTTCGGATTGATTTCGGCTAAAACAAGTAAATTAGTTGTTTTTATAATGTAGTTTTATTTTAGGTGTTGTTTTTGTGATTATTTGTGGAAAGACAGTTTTCTTTTCTTTGTACGGCAACTAAAACTGACTTAGTCATTATGTATTTGAGTTTTAATTAAACTTAGTGTAGTTTTCTATGAGCCTCTTCGCGTCGTCATGTTCAGAAGAGAATACGTTTCAGATTTAGGTATATCAATCACTCAACAAGATCTGCAGTCTTAAACTGAACTAAATTTAGAAAAGTTTTTATAATTTGTACTTAAAACACCATTGCACTATGATTATATCGAATACTAACTTTCCGAGGCGCGGGTAAAATGGTGCCTCAAAAAGTTAGTACCTACCTATTTATACAATATATGATATATACATATCTACAATATATTTCTATAAGTAACATCTTTGGTTAAGTATTGATCTGCTCCCGTCGCCGCGACCGTCGCGTGATGTTACATAATTATTACCTTTCTCAAGAACTCGGTTTCCAAATTTTTTTTTCGAATTTTCAGAATCCGTTAGATCCAGGGATTACCCTCTACAACCTCACAAACTCACAGACTTTACCTCTTTATAATATTAGTATTGATTTAAACAGTTATTGACTAGGTAAAGGTAGGTATAACAAGTTTTTAAAACATACAATTACTAAAAGTATATTCACTCACTATAGTGAATATACTTTAAGAATTAATGACACAAAGAATAACTGACAATAATCACATTATAACTAGTTGATTTGTAAAATATATTTTTTGCGTGCAACATTATTTAATAATTCAGTAGGTAATGTTAAAATAACGTCAAGTGCCATCTACTGGAGATAATTAGTACACATTGTTTTTTCGAAATGCCACTAGCCGGCATAGCATGTCACACGAAATTCCTGTCCAAGAATTGCATAATAAAGTTTGTATCTAAATATAAATATCAGAATAAAAAGTATTATTGTCTACTTTTAATATGCCTAATAAGTAAAATCAACACTTTATCAGTAGTACTCTAATTATTCTGTTTTATCGGTCAGTAATTTGGTACCTATACAAATAGGGATTGATAACATTCTATGACACTATAGATCGTTTTTGTAATATCGTCAAGAGGTATTAATATACAGAGATCTATAGAAAAATGTGTGGGATAAATTCCGTACATTGATTAATTTATTCTATTAGCATTTATTCCACTTGTCTAACGCTTTAGTTTTAAGAAAGATAATGTTGGCGTTAGCTTATGTCAATCCCATACATTTTATAACCTATTCTTTAAATAGAATAGAAATCTATGCCGCTTGTCTAGGCCCTCTGGAGCTCTAACTACTCTTGTAGAAGAGAAGAACAAAGAACACAGTCATAATTATTGTAGGTTACGTAGGTTTTTGCAGTAGTTACAAACATAATATTTAGGTATGCAAATAAAATAAACATTCGACTCAAACAAAAGGAAACTAAAATTGTATCATTTTTCATTGTAACTAAATTTTCCTTGAACAGTTTCCTAATGTTACTCACTATTAACCCTCTACAGCTCTCGTATTTTTCCGACTAAAAACCAGCGAACGTTACAATTTCAGCGATCACATTAAGACATAAACCACGCTTCGGATTCCAGTGAAATTGCTCACGGCATAACATCGGACGCACTCGACGACCGTTCGGTCTATTTCGGTAAAAATAAATAAATATGTGTGCGCGAGCGACCGCACTCGTCTCAATACTGAGATGTTCAATTACTAGAAATGGTAATTGAATCTGAAAACAATTTAACTAATTTAAATTAACTAATTAATATTTTCAGATTCCAATTACCATTTTCCGTAATTTTTCATTCCATTGTCACTGTAAATAATAATGTCAAGCTTTAAACTAAATGTACTCGCTGACACACGCTCATACAAAAAAATTTAATTGAGATAAAACATAATAATATACAATTTAAAGAGCTCTTCAATTCCGCACAGTAATTTCCAATTCACTTAAAAACTAGAAAATAAGACATTGTTACAGTACAGTAAAGATATTATCTATCCCTGCATGTATAACAACGTCAAGTAGCACAAAGTTACATACCCATAATACCTAAGCAATACAAATAGATCAATCTGTACTGATCTAGGAAAAGGTACTTTAAATAATGTGTAGACGGTTCATATTGCAATAACGGAGGGTAGGCTACAAAGTTTAGACTAGAACTCAATAATTGGAAGTAACAAAGTTTTTGAATAATTACAGGTCTGTGGTTCAACTATGAGTTAACAAACACGCGATAACGTCACAACACTATAAGATGACACGCTATTAATTTTACCAAAATAATTCCTCCCTTTTTATTGCCTGTAGTTTACCTGATGGTAAGTGATAACTGCCGCTCATAGACTTTTACAATGCTAGGGCTTCTACAAAGACGCTGCCAGCTGTGTTAAATGCTCTCTTTAAACCTCGTAGCCTGTTGGTAATCAGTCAAAGTTCAAGTGAACAGGTCCACCGACCCAGTTTTTATCATGCCAATTTGATATTGTGACCTGCAATACGCCCTTGTGAGATGGTTTTTCATGTTTCAGAAGACCGAGGATCTAAATTAGAAGAAAACACATGGACTGGTGAAGAGTGGCAGTTTTTTTAGTGTTAGTTTAGCTCTCGATAAAGCTTTCGTGACCTATGGATATGATTTTTCCTCTGAGCAGCTGAAACGATTCTAAGAAAATATTCAATCCGTTGTCGACTGTGTAGGAAGAAGGAACTGAGGGGGGCAAAGGAAGAAGATAAAAGGAGTTATGGGCCTTCAGACAAATTCTCTCACCAAAGGAAACATATGGACTATTATTTTACGCCGATATTTTATAAGAGAGCTGTTTTGTCTGACTCTCTGACACACCAGCAAGGTTGGACTACAATAAAAAAGTCACTTCCATTTGCTATACATCATTGTATACCGCACGACAACTCGTCCAAATATAGCGGCACTTGATAACGACGTATTAGACGAATAAATGTTTTACGTCCGTCCGTAAGTGTTCCATACATTACATTTTCAATCGCAAGTCGAAAGTCGATTGAACGTCGATCAGCTCTTCCTGTCTTTGACGTGCGCACGTAAGGGTTAATACGTACTTACCTGTATACAGTTTTCGATTGATAAGAAAGACTTGGTTCCTTCATCTTGACGCACACGATATTCCATAAATATCCTACTGTTAAAGATGATTGTGTTTGTCTATTGTTAAGGTAAACACCTATGCGCTTGAAACCGGGTGAGTGACCTATCAATGTGACTATTTCAAAGTCAAGTGTTTTATTATAGTAAAGGAACTAAGGAACCTGAGGCCTAGACAAGTGTCAAAGATTTCTATTCTAGTCATAGAATAAAATAAAAAATGTATTGGATTGACATATGCTAACGCTCACGCATATGTCAATCTCATACATTTTTTTATCTACTCTATGAATAGATTAGAAATCTTTGACACTTGTCTAGGGCCTCTGGACTACACTAAATACAACTAATGTCAATTGCCTTTAAAAACTAGTGTCAATTATCAATCAGTCCACCTTTGCTTCTGATCTGCTTCTAATTTGATGAGTTGTCAAGAAAACGAAAGATGTCCTCTCCTAGACACAAGCCGGTCTTAAGGCGCTCAATCATCACCTGCTTCCATCAGGTCGTCAGATCACCTCGTGAGGATTCTGTTCACGCATCTGGCAGTTTGCTGCGTCGCTTTACTGAAGTGGCTATAACGATAGAAGAATTGATATTTGTGCAGAAATACGAAGCAACTAAATAAAATTTCATGAAAATTATACCATACGACCTCAAGAAACAAATCATTGTAATATTAAATACAATTTTACCATTAGTGTATCCACATAATTTTTAGTGAGCGGACAGTCCTGCTTATGTCAAAGGAGCCGTTAAATTACAATAAGCGGCGCAAGAGACTCAGTAATCGCCGGAGCAGTTTGTGCGACGCCCATCGCGTTATACTGGCTCCCTGCTACGGTGACCATGGTAACAAGAGATTATAAAACATTCCATAATTTTATTTAGTATTTGTATTATTGTAATATAAATAATAATAATAATACCACAACAATAACACAACGCCCTCTAGACCCAAAGTAAGCATATATTTTAGTATTACTTAGATTCCTTCACATTGTTTCTGCGAAATTTAAAACATAACTTTTTTATATTAACTTACCAAAGTGACTCCACTCTGCCTGATGGCAAGCAGTTAGTGGGATCCAGAAGTGGTAGTCACTAGTCTAAAAGCTATAGTCTCAAATTGCTTATGTATCACACGGTCCAAATGCTTCCTTGTCACCTTACTTGTAAAAAGAACGCAGTATCACTAAGCAATCCTGTAATCACAGCAAACATGGTCGTTATTCTTAAACGTGGGAACATTATGCGTATGGGCACTCGAAGCGGTGCAGGCGCGAGGCGTGGTCCAGTAAGCGCTTTGTTTTTCAAACAATTTCCGGACGCCACATTTTGGATATTACAAGTTTTCGTTCCTCCCTTATGATTTATGAAAGATTGGGCTAACTAATTATATTAGTGAGGGGTTACAAGCTTTTCTGTAGCTAAAGTGCCGCCAAGTAACAAAAACACTGTATCAGTGAACGAAGACTTTGTTTTTATCTGTGGCACGCACAAGTAATTAATACATGAAACAATAATTAGCACATGAAAATGAATCCGCGATTATTTATGATTAGACATTATATTTTATACACTCTAATCCTTACCCTTTTTGTTTGAAAGTAAATAGAAGTAGAAATGAAAGAATGATTTTTAAGAGCACTACCTATGTATATTTTACAAATAATTCGTTAGCTTTGAAATTAAAAGGTACAAACGTAATCTCTATCATACGTTTGCATTCATGTAGAGCAGCTAGTACTTTATTTTCTATGTCTTACTATGTGTATTTTCTTTTAATTTTTATTAGTGTATATTTATTAACTATATGAAAATCGGGACAAAAATAATTTTATCTAGCATCTATAAATTAATACAAAATAGCTAAATCACGAAAAATGAAATCACTTAAAATATCTCACAGAAGGACATTTCATTTTTAAACTTACATAATTGCTTTTAGAAAAAAGAAACACAAAGGCACCGGCTGTTCACAAAAAGCCTAATCGATTACGATCGGAACGATTATAACATGAATCGATTATCCAATAGGTTTGGGTCCCGTGTCACCCATAACAAATCGCTGTAGACCACAAACAATGGGATTTCTTCATCGCGAACAAAAACGGTGTGAGGCGAAATATGGGATTATGAAGTATTATACCTATGTAATGTTATACAGGATGTTTAATATTGATCGCCTTGTAATCTTTAAAGTTAGTTCTGTTACACAAAAATGGTTACAATACTTTTTTTATTTAGTTTGACATTTTACTTTCCAGCTTGAAATAGTTCTTACATAATGATACCTACTCGTAATATCACAAAATCAAAAGCATGTAGATAATTAATGATATGACTTGATAATATATTACAGTGAAAATGATAGACTAAAATGAAACAACATATGCGAAAAAACTGCATAAGTTTTATTTTCATTATAAGTACCCGTACGTCTTTGTCTAAAATAAAGGGTTTTGCTCACGAAAATCAGTCTACTAATTCAATCTTCCAGTAATTATTGATACAATCATTAACATCTTAACAAGAACATTAATTTCGATCCTTTATCCTTATAAAATAATCTATGATCTGTGTTCGAAAGTTTTGCGCTGAACTTTAATAATACTATTCTTAAAAATAACACAATGGAATATGGAACCTCTACACGCTGTATATAAACGATGTCAGCAGGGGAGGGCGCTTAGTTGGTTGCCAGCATGACGGCGCCGGCGCAACCTTTGTGCCGCGGACTGCGGACCTCTTTGATGGACATCTACAGATTGACCGCAGCTTGCATTTGAATACGTTTTTGAGAAAGTTATATGTTAAACTGTTGTGGTAAAGAGGAATGGCGTTATTTTTCTGAAACCTATGAGAATAAAATAATCTGCAAAATGGCGAATAAGTACCAAAAGAAAGTGCGATACTTAGAGAAGCCTATGTTCGTCTGTGAACGTTTTTCTTCACCAAAGATAAAACAGAAGATAAGTACCTACATAGTTACAACATAGATGAAAAACTCATTATTATCAGCCTGGAGGCATCCAGCACTAAACGTAAGCTTATACCAAGACAATGGAAGTATTTATTATTGTAAGACCATTTACATCGCAAAGATTCATCACTAGGCAGTGTGTTTACCCAAATGTTTGAGAAGTTACTTATTACTTACTTAGATAATTGTACCTAAATATTACAAGCTTTAAACTTTTTAACGTTTAAAGTGTTTTGAATTAAGTACACTTCGTCCCTTGTTTGCAATTTTTTCTATTCACAGTTTGTTCCACTCTTAGATAGTCTAATTCGTAGACTAAATTCATCAACGACCTACTTACCCCCAGTTTCCGAAAGGCTAATCAACGAAAAATTAACAGATCACCTGTTAAATCTCATGTGAATTACTAATTGGGTTGCTAGAAGCATGAATAATTAGTTTAATTAATTTATTTATTTATTCTTTAAGCATACTTTTAGGTACTTTTTTTTCACAGGTAATTAATTTTTTGTTGATCAGCCTTTCAGAAGCTTGGGGTAAGTGTCTTAGTATCTACAAGTACCTATGACGAGACATATAATTTGACGAGAATCTAAAAATAGCATTCCATTCATAAAACAAAACACAATTATCAAAGTCGTCGCCAAATATACGAAAAAAAACAGTGCCGGTCACCCAACACCGGGTGAAAGTCCCAGTTAAAGCTTTTAAACGTCTCGTGACAGAATGACAAGCTGACATCGACGTCCGCGCGTTCGAAACGGTTAATTTAGAACGACTGTGGGTGGTATTTAAACGGCGATTTGTGATTTGGTGTTATCCGACACATGTTCGAACATTCTAAATTAAGTTTGGTGTGCGTTTAAATGTGTCACCCGCGATATAATAGTTGACAAAGGGTTAAAGCGTCAATTGTCGGCCTCTTTTGTCATAGTTTTATTCTTTTTAATGTCTAAGAAACTAAAAAAGATTTAGGATCGTTTTTAAGATTGAAATGGTTGTTTAAAAAATATATGTATGCAAGTAGGCTCTTATTAATATTATGCTTATCAAAATTTTAATTTTAAAGAATTAAAAGTAATTAATCAATACAAAATAAGACTTAGAATAAACTTTACAGTAATTAATTGGGCTATGCCTTGATAAAGCTAAACTTAATAAATAACGATAAAATTTTGAATTTAATGGGTAGATGTAAAATAAATGCTGACAATAATCAGAATCCCATGTGTTGATCACAGAGAGATGCTCGCAAAGAAGCTTTTCATAACATAATCAAATTTCAAAAAATAAATAATATAAATAATTTTACTAATTAAATCTGAGGAATGACCGTTTGTATCTATATTAAACACAAATGAACTTCAATCTAACCGCATTCAAACTCTTACAGAATCAATTCCACAAAAAAAAAGCAACTCATCATCCTCGCATCATTACCAGTTGTATAATTGCTATAAAATGTCCATCTAGTGTCGTATTGTCACAAAAAGATCCACATTTTTGTCTCATCATGTTGGTTGATGAGACCATGTATTGTCTGCGGTGCCTTTGACTGACCCAAGGTGATGCCGCTACGGTAATGACACGAAGGTGTCAGTTTGTTTTGCTTGGAGTGGTTGTATGGTTTTTGGTGCGAAGTTTTACTAAGTAATTGGATGTCTAAATAAGTAAGATTATTATAACAACAGGTATTATAATTAATATCAGTAATAGCAATGATGTTACTAACTGGTAAAGCAAGACTAAACCTATCTATATTTTTCAAGTACCATAGTAGTTAACTACCAAAATTGATTGAATATTTTTGTTATATCAGTCTCCCAAAGTTATTTCATTCTGCTTGGTAATTAGCAGTTGCATGATCCAGGTGTAGGAACATCATTCTCAAAGTCATCGTGTCAAACTTCTAGCATGGAGGTATTTAATACGACAGCTTTTAAACATGCAAATTTCATACCCCGCTTAAAAAACCAGGTAATAAAATAAAATAAAAACACATGCACCGTTAAGAATTTAGATTTTAATTGACCGACGGACGTATGAAATACTGAAGCATTTGATTCGAGCCTTTTAAATTACACTGGAAAAGAGGCGACGCTTTAGTAAAGAGTGTAGACTAGAATTAAAAATATTGTTTAATTATAAATTAGAAATATATCTCATTTATAACTAAACAAGAGAACATATCTTTAGTCATATACATTGAAGCAAGTAAGTAATGATCTTAATGGCCTCTTGCAAGACATACGAGTGAATTATACAACCAAGAGGTCAAAACATCATTAAATGACTGGCCTGTTGGTCTAGTGGTTAGTGACCCTGACTGCTAAGCCGGAGGTCGTGGGTTCGATTCCCACCCAGGACAAACCTTTGTGTGATGAGCATTATTGTTTGGTCTGTGTCTGGGTGTAATTTATCTATAATATGTATGTATTTACAAAAAAAAAAAAGTATATAAGTAGTATATCAGTTGTTTATAGTACCCATAACACAAGCAAATATAATTGCTTAATTTGGGGCTAAATGGCGCTGTGTGCATGTGGTAGAATATTATTATTATTATAGGTGATCTTTGTTATTATTATTATTATTATTATTATTATTAAATTGATCAATATAGAATGAACGCTGCCGACCTGTGATGAAACGTCATTACGACGTAAAGATTTTGATAATAGATCTTCATTTCGATGAGCTATTAGCAAAATCTTCATCTGTTAACAAATTCACAGCGTGAAGAAAGCTTTTCAACAGTAGCAATTCAGTTAATGGTGATGATAATATAATTATGTACTTCTATTTAAAATATCTAATTATAATATAAAATATGAATTGGAATGTAAATTATAATAAACAACTCGTTTAAAAATAATGACAAAGAGAAAAACCTGGAACTAGGAATATTTTTGAGTATTAGGTATGCATAGGCCTAATATTTTTTCTAAGACGAGTACTTTTGAGATATCTTGATCTCAAAATGTATTATTAAAAACGTTAACAAACGGTACCACAAGTTAGTCGTAAATTCGTACGGTACAAATTCATATTACTTAATTGATTTATTAAAAAGTTTATAAACCTTATAAATCATAGAAAGATTGACGGTGCAAATTACGTGTGAACTCAGATGATTATGTAAAACATATTTTAATTAACCTTATTTTAATCGACCCGAATGGATAATATTTGCTTTTCTAAATAAATTAATGTCGAATGAATTTTAATTGTATATCCAAAGTCATTAATAATAACGCCTTTGCCAACCCATCTTTGATAGGTTTTTTTTATCAGACCGAATTCAAAAAGTCACTTTAGGAATTCAATTCTCATACGTGACATATGTAGGAACGTTTAAAAAAAATCTTTTGTATTCTGCTCCAATTTCCTTCAGGATCTCCTGCGATGACATTGCCGATTTTCGTTACATCTACCTTTCTCAAAATGACTACACTGTAATTTGAACTTTGCAGTCATCGACACAAAACTGAATTCAATCGACATTCATATTTAAAGAACGTATAATGTAAATTAATTTAATGCCATAGAGAATAAGGTTAAAAACTCTTTGTTAATCTATTTCGAACTGCAAAATAAACGCTGTTTCATGAAGACCGTTATTAAAAAAATAAATAAAGGTATGTCCTCACACTTTGGGTGACAAAAAAATAAGGATGGCATGTTAATTTTGCATGAAATGACTTTTAGCGGCAGACGGTTTGGAGTGTTTATTGTTCTTGAGAAGGTGGGCATAAGCGAGCCTTTAAATTTTAGCTGTACAAAATTAATCAGATATATTTTTAAAGGTTTGTATTGTGGCTGTTATTGACATTGCATTGCATTTTCGTGGCTAAAGCTTTTATTGATCGTGAGGAAGAAGATTAAAAAAGGTAAGAAAATGGAAAGGTAACCTATTTTTATGTTTAGCACTCTCAATGTCTAAAAGTAGTAACAGAAAAAGTTCATGTTTCCACTACTTATAATAATATTATAAACATTTTATAAGAGAGTAAATACTTTTCTGTTTAATCTGGTCTTTCATGTTGAAACTGGCAAGGAAGGATTTACTAACGTGTAAATAAATATCTACCTTTTTAGAAACAAAGTATTGTTGCGTCCCATTCATCCACCCATCTTCCATTTTCAAAATCAGAATGGGCTTAGTCCTAGCTGGGTAGAGTCATTTCGGTACGATCCCCTGTATCTGATACCCTGGGGGATCGTGTCTACTCTTGTTGGAATAGTCCTTTAATTGTCCCTTTTTACAATGTTGTATTTTATTTATCAGATTACAAATTAGTGGCCTAATTATGATGGTAACTCTCATTCAAGATATCTAAAGAACTAAATCACATCCGAAGCTCTGCTTCATTGTTGTGCCTATGCTAAGTCTTGGTAAAATATTATGTTCGCGGATTCTAATTTAATATTCTAACAAGAAGACATGAAGAACCTATCTTATAAGTCTTGGATGCTCAATAAGTATATATTCCCGTTCAGTCTTATTGGATTTCAATTCCATTAGAAAATAATTAACACTTTTCAGGACAGTACTTGGATATGGCCCTAATGACAATAAAACATCTATTGTGTTTACAGTAGTGTCCATGACAGGGTTATTTACAATACGATAAGATTTACTAAGTCTGTTTTGCACGTACTTACTTATACTTAATTAATACTTTAAAATGTAAGAGTGAACTCTTACTAATACTGCTGGCCTGAATCATTCCGCAAAAACTAATTAGCCGCAAAAACTATATTAATCATTCATTTTACGTATAAATAGATAGGTTTAAAAAGTTCACACAAACTGTCCCATCCCAGTCCATCCGTTTTCGGCATCGCGTCAATCGACTACAAAGCAAACCAAATTCTAAGAAGTCTCACATTATCACCAGTTAACATTGACCCTCCTTCTCAAAGGTGTCACCCATCCTCCATACATTTTATAACCAACAGAATAGACATGAGAGCTCTTAATAAAATGGAAGTTATTTAGGGTAGGACTGATTAAGCCGCGGTGACTTCTAATTAAGAGGAGACTCAAAATTACCATGACAACTTATTTATGGGATTCTGTTTATGACGTTATTTATTTTTAACCGCTTCAAAAAGGAGGAGGTTCTTAATTCAGTTGGTTTTTTTTCTTTTATTGTAGGTAATGTGAGTCTTTGTTCAATTTTGTTAGTTAATACCTCAATATTTTCAAGTGTATGAATGAGTAAGTATGTAGGTAGTAATTTTTGAAGTATTTAGCTAAATTATTTTTACTGACTGCCGAAGTTAAGGAGGGTATTGTTACCTACTTATGTATGTATGTGTGTCTATTTCTTTGGTACGCTTTACAGTTTAAATGGCTTTATGGATTTTAACATAATGGTGGTGGTAAATGGTAATGGTGTCATTAGATTGTTGATAAATCAATAAGTACCATCTATCAAAAATGTTTCACACAGTCGTAGGTAGGTAGATATTGACGGTAGTAGATCCACGCTGGTTTCAGCATGAATGGGCCGGATCGTCCGGGGAAGTACTACCCTCTCATAGAAGATCGACTTAAGAGTAGTAGTATCCGTACTACTGCGTTTCGTTCGGTGAGTGAGAGTGCCGGAGGCCCAATTTCCCCCCTATCCTCTTTCCTCACCTCCCTCATTCCCTTCCTCTAACCCCATTCCCAGCCGCCATAGTGGAGGCCACTATACCAGCAGTTTAAGACGATAGCTTTTGGTATGGTGGCCACCACTTCTGGATTCCACTGACTGCTTACCATCAGGCGGGGTGGAGTCACTTTGGTAGGCTAACATAAAAAAAAAAAAAAAAAAAAAAAAATATAGGTTCAATAACCGGAAGTGGTAACAACCTACGGCGCGATACCAACCGGAAGAAGGCTTTGCCTCATCCCCTATACTCACATATGAAATATTGATGTGGGTACCTACCCTGGCAATACAAATATCCAAATGATAAATTTGCTGAGTCGGTGGCGAATGACACAATTGTTCTATAGAGGTTCAGGCTTGCATTGACTGGTCAAGTAAAAAAAAAATACTATAAAAATGTCTAAGTACCTAGGTATAAGTGTCTTATAAGTATGTAATTCCTATACTGCCTCTGTAGGGTGTTCGGTGGTACTGTGTACGGATTATTACGCAGAGGACACAGGTTTGATTCCCGGGTCGGGTGAAGTGATATTGGGTTTTTATATATTGGGTCTGGAATTGTGCTCGATATTACGGAAACAGGCTCGCTCTCTGTTACATGAGACGTAAGAATAAAAATAGCGAAACGTGGGTGGTTAAAAGCCTATGCGTTAAGCTATGTAAGTACCTATATAATAACTGCGAGCTATTAAGTACTTACAAGGATATTAATGTCAATATCCTTAAAACTTCAGTTTCGGTTAAATCTATGTAGGTGTATCAAATTATTAAAAACCTACCTATTTATTATATTAAGTAGCTATAACTACTTATCTATTTAAAAACGATGGTAACACCAGGTAGGTATGTATACCTACTTATGATATGTCCTTCTTCAAATGAGGTTTAAAGAGAGCATTAGCCCCTGGCATTGCAGAAGTCCATGAGCAACTATTGCCAATTACCATCAGGTCTGTTAGCTCGTCTCTCATTGTAGGCAATAAAAAAAAACCTTTATACACCTATAAACACTAACCATTGAATGCTAAAATATTCTCCTAATTTGCTTTCTTAGCACTTACCTACAGTGATGGTAACATTCTCATTCACCTCTATAAGAATCAGTAACTTTTTGCAAAAAAAAACACGTTATAGAATTCTTAATTCAAAACATAAAGGCCCAATGTCACAATACCACGTGACAAACAAACGAAGGCGTGTACAATCTTTTCCGATGTCACCACGATGTCATTGGGCACGGCGACGCGCCGTCCCATTGGTTAACGATGTCGCGGGCGGCCGTGCGACATTGCCTATTGGTCGCATTTGTCACTCGTTGGGCGGAGCGTTGTGTTCCAATTTTAAAATAAACAAAACCACGTGGTTTTGAAAATAGAAAGCTTTCATTTGAATTTGTATAAGTTTCTAAGAAGTAGTGTTTATTATTATAATTGATATAATATTATTTTAATAAAAGAAATATATGTAGGTAGTACTTGCCAATCACCCCACTTGCCCTAAGCAGGTACATTATTATATGCATTAAAATCGTTAGCTTCATGCCAGTTATATAGGTATACCTCCTATCTATCTACCAATACTTAGTGTAAACTAGCTGCAAAGCTCATTTAACTTAAGTTGGTATTATATCTACCTATATCTAGATGCTTGCCTAGGTACCTAATGCTGTTGTTATGATCGGATCACATAAGACAGACAGGTTACAGAAAGGTACCTACTTAAGTGGGTACTAAGGAAAAATCTACTAATTACCTAAGATTAGATAGGATTTTAACTTAATAATCAAATTAGGTAGGCAGTACATAGGTACCTTTATCGACCTAAAAAAAATATTTATTACCAATATTTTAGATAGGTACCTACATTTAATTTTACTGATTATTTGGATAGGTACCTATCTGTTTAGAATTTTATTATATCACTTAGGCCGCTAGTCATTTTTATGTTCAAAACCTCTCACAAAGAGTACTAAGCTGAATTTTTCTGGCACAGCGACAGGACAGCGGGGGTGTCGCTCGGCGGGGTGAGAGGGGTGGTCGTATTGATCGCGTCGCGCGCACCCCGCGCCCGCCAAAAATTTGTACTATACCTACGTGTCGCGTAAAGACTTGCTCGTGTAATATGGCACTAATGTACGGCATGACTTTTAACGAGATGAAAAAAAAATTGGCGCATCATTCTGTTGAAGATAGATACTAGGTAATAATTAAAAAATATTATTACCTAGGTACTTACTTACTGCTTAGTACTGGACACAGTAAGCACTTTTTACCTAGTACTTACCTAACTAGGTAAATATTCTACCTGTTCATCCTGCCCACATTACCTAAGTGCCCTGAAAGTATAATAAAATAAACAGAAAATTTACTTGTAGATAAATATGGTAGCATTAGACAACAAGTTTGCCTAAAATTATCGAATACTTATCTACCTAAAAACCATACTCACATACGGAGCGGATTTTAAATCATACAAATTTGATTAGGTTACGGTACCAGTGGCGTGTACTCCCATACAGGTAGGCAGAAAGGTACCATAATAATTGCCTAAAATCACAATTTTAGCAACATAATTAATTGATGCCTACCCTGTCAAAAATCTCTGTGCATGCCGCTGGTAAGTACCTACTCTATTGTTTGTATATTTATGTGTATAGGACATAGGTATCATCATAATATTCTCTCGTAAGCTCTCTACGTGTGCAGACGACCTAATAAATATTTAGCTACATAACCCACATAGGTATCACGTTCTATTTACGAAAGTTATGCAAAAGTATCTATTTTTAATCATTGATAGATACTTAGAACTATCGATTATAGCGTGCATACACCTACATTAGTAATCTGTATAACTACAAAAATATCAAAAGCATCGAAAACCTTGTTTTATATCTAATTTAACAAGAAACAATTAAATGAATCTGGCGGTTATTTAATGCGGTTAGTTCCACAGACTGCCGCGCGTCGCCACTGGCGCGACCTAGACTCGAACCAATCGACAATATTGAACTGTTTTATGGTTTGAGTCTTGACGGCCGTGCGTTACACCGTATTGTAATGGGAATATATTTAAAATAACTGTGATATATTTCTCTTTTTAAGATTACATTGTAGATAACTGTGTATTTATTTTCTATTTATTACAGTGGCGAAGGGTGACTTTTTGTCAGAGGGAAGCCGGGGCAAAAATTGCTTAGCTTGAAGCGCGACGTATGGTCTATTTCAATACTTTAATAGATATTAATTATTAATCGTTAAGAGAGAAATTAAAATGTTTTATAGATCCATAATTTCTTTTAAAAATTATTGTCATAAATCTAGGCGATCACGGCCAATCTAAATTAAGTACATGTTCTTTAGTGTTCTAAAATTAAAACCCGCAGTTATAGCCTGCAAAGCAGAAAGCGTATTCTACAAAATTAAACAAAACCTTAAACATACTATTACAATAAAAAAAATTTGGTACAGAACAAAGCATAAAATTTTACTTTTCACAATTTTCACTATCGAAATATCCTAATAACTTCTAAATGGATTACATTATTGAAACAATTTCTTTTGCCCTATCCATTTTAGACCTAAAGCTATCAAATGACACTAAAAAACAACACAATATCTACACATATAAAAATCATGTTTTCAACTTACGTATTCATACGTGTCTCAAGCGGACGGCACTCGCACTGCGCTCGTACCTAGTAGGTATTTCCAATATTTTCCAATAACTCCGAGATATCGTGTCCATGCATGAAGTTGCGTTGCTCAAACGCACTTTAGCGCACTTTGTATGTAGATTACCTTCTGAGTAGATATCTTCACAAAATTACTTTCTACTTGTTACTTTAATAATACTACAATTAAAGTATTTATACGCTTAGAACTACTTACTAAACAAAATTTATTGTGTTCACTCTTTTACAGCACACGTTACACAAACGCTACCCTACACAAACTATATTTCGAGATACTTTTTTACATAATTAAAACAAAAACAAACAAAATAATGCCTTATTATTTGTAATGAACTTTACATGAAATGTCAACAACTGAGTTACCAATGCTCAAAAATATTTGTCCCCAAACGTAAACTAAAAAATCTCTAGAAATGAAATCATAGATCACCTGGGCGGTTCAACTTTATTTTAATAATTACTTTATTTTTACTAATTTACTTTTTTTCATTTTCAAAACCTCATATTATTTATTATCTGGTTTATTTTAACAGCTAAGTTGGTAACCCTGACATAATAATAATAATAAAAATAATAATAATATTCTACCACATTCACACAGCGCCATCTAGCCCCATTTAAGCAATTATATTTGCTTGTGTTATGGGTACCCCCCCCCCCACAACGAGGATCTCGCCTTGTCGCGGCGGGAGGGCTTAGTAGCCGTGGTTACCAAGGACCACGGTGAACCAAGAGGAACCTCAAGGAGGCGCTGCTCCTCTGGGCTTTGCCGGTAAGCCCACGATGGAGCGGCTCTGGTGGGTTACGGTGCTGTTTGGGCGGCACCGCAACTCGGTCGGGCTGCAGTGTTGCTTCGGCGACACTGCGGCTGAGGGGTGGCGGGGCCGCGGCGGGAGAGGAGTGCCGGTATAACGGTGCGCCGTTCTCCCTACCTTCCGCGGCCTCGGCTGGGCCGCAACCGCCAGATTGCGGACGCGGTGGGGCCGCAGGGGAAGAGGAGTGTCGGTATTGCGATGCGCCGTTCTCCCAATCCTCTGCGGCCGAGTTGGCCTGCGGGTGGCGATCAGGCAGTCGCCGCCCGAACAGCACGGGCCCGAGACGGCAGTGCGCATGTTCCGCACGCGCCTCTCGAAGGGGGAAGGCTAGGCCCCTAAATCGGACGGGGCCCGCTCGCGGGCCATGGCCCGTCGGAGTCGCGGATGAATGCGCAAGCGACTCCCGTGACGCCGACACTCTGGCCGTCTGGAGGAACACCGTGGGTTTTAGTCGGTATGCTGGCCGCGCTTTGAGTGCGGTCGGAGAGTCCTACATAACCCCCGCCTTGCCCGGGCGGGTGCGTATGCGTAATGCATTTCCCACGTAAAAAAAAAAAATGGGTACTAAACAACTGATATACTACTTATATACTTTTTTTGTAATACGTACATATTATAGATAAATTACACCCAGACACAGAACAAACAATCATGCTCATCACACAAAGGTTTGTCCTGGCTGGGAATCGAACCCACGACCTCCGGCTTAGCAGTCAGGGTCACTAACCACTAGACCAACAGGCCAGTCATACACATCTCTTTCTTGTCAAATTTTCGTGCTTCCTACGTTCTGGAATGTAGTTATGTTGTCTGTCTCGCTTACACCTACGCAATTTGAATGTTCTGTCACTGTCATAAGCCGACAAATATCGGGTTATACTCCACCTACATTACGCGTAATTTAACTATGTACTTAGTTACTTGGAACGTACGATTTCCTATAGTATGGATTACTCTCAATTCCTGCGGCTTATTTCATTGCAATTTGACAAATTGGCGCCAAGGTGAAGGCGTTTTTAAAATGTTTTCATTTTATTTTAGTTTATTATTACCAGAGTAGAAAGACAAGATAGTAAGGTGTTTTTAAAATGTTTTAAAGTTATTTTAGTTAAATATACCAGTGAAGATAGATTATATTTTTATTAATAGACACTAGTCTTTGTGATTTATCTCAAAGGGAAGCCGGTAGGAATCGGGTTATATGAATCCTTTGCCACTGATTTATTAACAGGTACTAAAAGTAATATTAATAGTGCTTAAGAGCCCTCACTAAGTAAGTATTATGGTTACTTACTTTTTACACAGCTTTCACGTAATTCTAAAAAGTGTTCTGAAATTATTTTTAAAATATAGCTTTAATTAAATGATAAAAATTGAAAACCACGAAAATATGACACTAAATTGCGACGTTGCCACTTTTTTGTGTGAACGCTCATAACCGTAACAGAGAGAAAATTATGATATGGTTAAGAATTGAGTTTAACATTACAAAAATTTTGACGTCATAAAACACTTAATTTGCATGATTCTGCAGAGTCCCGCTGTGGTGAATATAATAAATCATGAAGGTATGTGAATATTTATATAGGAAGATAAATAATTTATTGTTGTGGAATATAATTTAATATTTAAGTCAATAATAAATTGTATAGAAAAAATAATATATTATTGTTATTACAGGTAAATAATGCATTGTATAGGAAATATAATATAATTATATTGGTATCTCGCGCAGATACAGTGTACTATGGCATTATTTACTGATAAGAGAATTACATGATTAGAACTATTTACACATACCAAAAATAAGAAAATTAAACACATCATATAAAAGATTCATTTTACATTTTATAATTATAAATTATATCTAGGCTAAATTTATATTAATTAATATTCTAATATATTTTAATCTTACTTTGCAATAACTGTTGTTATCAAATAATTTTTATTTTTTTAATATTTTTTTACATGGTAATTTTATCAAGTAGGTACCTACCCAATTAATAAAAGAAAAACATTCCTGAAAACTATTTAAAATAATAACCACGAATATATTAATTGTAAAGAAGTAATATTAATACTCCCTAACTTCTTTTGTAAGTGGGAGCATCAGAGACTATGGGCAAGATTCACAGACCGCACTTTGACTTTACTTTGATGCAAAGATCTACTTTGTACCAAAAATATGTATCTTAGGCCCAGATTCACAATCGTGACTTTACTTTACAGCAAAGGCACCTTCCCAAAGTAAGCTTTGTATTGCCGAAGATTACTTTCAACTTCATATTCAAACATATTTTTGGTACAAAGTAGATCTTTGCATCAAAGTAAAGTCAAAGTGCGGTCTGTGAATCTTGCCCCTAGTTACCCATTCTGTTTTTTTTTTTGCTTCTCTTCTCTACCCTCATTCACTACTTCCTCGTGATAGGCAACGCTTGACTGTGTTTTTAGGTATTGTGTTTAACAATGTTTAAAAATCACTGTCATGTCCATATTCACAGTAACTATTTACATAGGCCATTTAGGTACCATAGTTGATCACTTAATTGTTATAAAAAATAATACACATTTATTAAACAATAAACAACGTAAAATGTTTCTTTAGTGGCTCTGTAGTTCGGTGGTACCTAAGGTGTACACACTGCTACACAGAAGTCGCGGGTTTAATTCAAGTGCAAATATTTGTATGCCTGAACGATTTGCAGTAGTCTGGGTTTTTCTATGTATAATATGTAGGTGTTTACAAAAAAAAGTATTTATGTATGTATATTAGCATTTTAGAACCCATAACACAAGCTATAATATATGCTTACTTGGGGTCTAGTAGTTGTTGTGATATTGTATTAAAGGTACTAATTATATTGTTAACAACAGAAATTTTGTTACATACCTCCTTCCACTTCGAGTACCTAGTTACTGAATTTATTAGCAGTGCAACCAGTTTTAACGCCGTTTTCCTGCCACCTTCTGGGATACCGTTATAGCGCTCTAACTTATTACAATAATATTTTTTTCTTAGTAGGTATACCTAATATATGTAGTAACTTTTAGTAGGACCTATACGAGTTATACGAGTGGGTCGGCTTGAAAATACTAGACAATAATTTCAAATACAAATAATATATGTAGGTAATTGTAAAAGGTAGGTATATTTGAAACTCAGCGTAATTATTACGTTTCGGTGTAACAGGCACCCCATGTCATACATTCATCAACGCATCGTGTTCTTAACTGCAAACAAAATTCAACTTTACTGTCTTAAGTTAAAATTCAAATTTGGTTAATAATAAATATTTATTAAATACGCAAGTAATTAGCTCAAGCATAGCGGCTGTGACATAAAACTTGTAATGGCGCTATTTTATGTTTTTCGATAATACTTCGACCTGCTGATCGTTTGCTTTGGTGTAAATGTTGCTTCCGATCAAATTAGAAACTAGAAATAGTTATTTAATTACAGGATTGCAGCATAAGTTTACTATGACAATGTAAAATTGTACGTCGTTTTTATACAGTTTTATTGTCTTAGTAGCTACGAGTAGGTGCCTACACTGCCTACCTATGCCTATTTAAGCGTTGGTGTTAACGGCATATTCGTACACCCTAAACATACGCATACGAGGATTGGTTCCTCTAGTCGAGCAAAGTGAAATTCAGTTTTTGTGTATACATTTTCTCAATACATACTTATCTATTAGCTTAGAGCCTGGAAATGTGAATAAGAAATCATAGTGTTTGATAAAGTACTACTTACATTTGTTGTTCAACTGCTTCTGTGGTTTGGTGGTACTGTGTATGGACTACCACGCAGTGGTCGCGGGTTCAATACCCGCTCAGTACAAATATTTGTGTGCATGAACATGTCTATTTGCATTGGTTTGCAGTCTTCCCCTCGCTTCAAATCAGTATCAAATGTTGCAGTTTCCTAGCTTGGTTTACTATTATCGTTACTTTAGCTCCTATAGGTAGGTTAATATACCTATATTAGGTATATTTTTTTATATATTAGCCTACCAAAGTGACTCCACACTGTTGATGGTAAGCAGTCGGAGAAAAGCAGAAGTAGTGGTTACCATCCCAAAAGCTACGTCTTACAAACTACTCGTATGGTGGCTGCCACTATAATGGATAGGAATGGGATAGGTGAAGGGAATGAGGGAGAGAGAAAGGGGGAGAAAATTAGGTTATGAACACTAAAACTTTTCATGAAAAATGCAGAATATCATAGTCAGTAAAAACCGCGTCAATCCTATTGGGTAATTCTTGAGATTAGCGACTTCAAACAAACACGACGCTTTCCAGGAACTCCCTTTACCATACTTCGTCAAGATTACACAGATACTTCTCTAGTAATTAAACGAGTCTGTAGTTAGTATACTTCTGGGACTTACAAATCTGATAGAACAAAACAAAACCACAGCCACCACGCCTTTTGTTGACACAATGACCTAGTTTCCTCGGTCGAATAAATCTTCCCTTGATTCATTGAGGGAGATCCTACAATCCACTGTGGTTCTATAGTTCTATTCTTTCTTTTATATAATTTGTGAGTGAAAGGTTTAGAAGATTTTGGGTTTTGAAGATTATGTTAGCTTTGTTTTATGTTTTAAAATCTGTTAATATTAATTATTATCTGTGAAAACAAAAATCTTTAGCTAAGTCTTTAGCGTTAAGACTATAATATAATATAATAGTGTAGAAAGTTGGATGGCAAAAGATGCTTTTTTCAGCGATCCGATGTCATTTATTGCATAAAGCTTTAAATACATAATATAATAAAGCTTGAAGCTATTTAGAGGCTGTACGGTCGATCGGCCAAAGTTTTAAAAAAAGTTTCTGTGACATCTAATTATCGTTAAGGTTGATTTAAAGGAGTATTAGAGAAATCAACCTTGACGTTTCATGACGTTCAAATAAAGCTTAACCGTAAGGTGTTTATACAAACAATTGGTTATCAAGCAGAAAAATAAATTAAATATTAAATAATAAAATAAATAATATGATGTGCCGATAAAGCCAGCAGGTATGTGATGTATCTAGTACAACGGTTCGATAAAAAGGTAAGGCTATTTATATTCGTAATATATCTAGTTACGACACTAGAACCATTTTAACAAAATAATATGAATACCTATTTTAGATATTCATACTATTAGGCTTAATATTAAAATAGTGTACTTACCTATTTATTTTGAAAAGCAACTTCTATAACCTTAAGTATATCTTACCTGTCCTTTGTAGGTAAGTATAATAAACCTACTTTCCTACTATAAGGGGTAGCAATTTTTTATTATATTTAATCAATATGTAGTTTAATCGGATGTCGTTTATCGTTTATTAAAAAAACACGAGTAACATAAGAGTAGGTAGGTACTGAGTGTGGGTACCTACCTACCTATTATGCTAAAAAAATAGTCGAGTGGTCTAAACCTTAAAGAAGATGTTGTTACGACTATTGAAATGATTCTAAAAACAAGAGAATTAAAATATATTCACAAACGTAATTAATAGTAAAAACTAAAACACATGTCTTTATTTTAACAAAAAAATATTCGTTAAGCACATAGCTCTCCCGGAAACTGCTGCAAATTAAAAAAATACAAGAGCTATCAATCCTTTTTGCTCCAATATCATTAAGCTATTCAATAAGCGATGACGTGAATGATACATCCTGCGACACAATAGAGCTCCGTTAGACGCATTAATATTACACCAAACAACTATTCTATTTCCCTTTTTTGTGCTGACAACACCAAAATTTCAAATGTCACGCCTCGTTCATCGGCTGCGCGGGAAAATAAACGAGACTTTTTTGGCGCCAGAAAAAAGTTTATTTAAGTTTGGAACATGTTTAGATTGATGCCGTTATATCCTGATATTTGTGAATGTTAGTTTTGATTGGTTTGCTGTTTAATTAACGATTATGTGAGGAGAGATAGCTTAGATATGTTGATATGTTTAATGATGCGAACAGCACGACAACACCATTAAAATCGACAATTTGATCGATCAGAACACAGATAAAAGATAACCGATTAGATAGTTTTTAGAGTTCCATGTCCTTTCTTACGAAAAGAAAAAAATCGATTTTATCCACCAGTGTGTCATGGATACTTGCAAACCGGCGTTAAGCTAAAATTTATTGATTTGACAAGATATAATAAGGTCTATCACAAATTAAATTTGTAAAAAGAAAATCATAGTTTAATTGATTATAGCTGAATCTATTTTTTTTTCTTTTACCTACTTAGGGTTTACATATTACATTAAATTTCTAGTTAAACAAAATTAATGGATTAATAGTGTTCATGTAATACTAAACTGTTACCTAATGTTATTAAATAATGCTCTTATTCTATTTACTTACATTTCTAATTTATTTTAGTACTAAAATATCTAGACACACAGATGTATCAATGAGGGAACATTTTTCAATTGCAATTATCCATAGGTATCTTCTAGAGAAACGGTAAATATTAGTTTATTTATACAGATACCTTAGTGTGCAAGTCTTTCTCGCGCATGTTCGATTTTATTTAAATTATTCGGCTGTCCCACTGCTTTTCTCGTGTGAACGCAACAATAAATAATAATTATTAAACAATTAGGAAACAACTGCGTGAATAGATAGATCCGCAATTTACATTTTACTTGTCGCAGGCAGTAAATTCTATATTAAATGACAAATTAATTGTTACAAAAGTTTAATTACCGAATAGGTATCTGATCAGCAATTGAGTTGAGCACGTCAGAAGGCTGTCGCTTCATAAGAATTATATCAGATTTAGATGAGCTAAAAGGTTTTACAGCCAACGAGCGAGTGACATTCCTGGTGATGCAGCTGTCGATAGATTAAGCGGACCGTATGCTTGTTTGATACTTCACTTGTATACCACAAATAAATTAATATTATACATACCATTTCAATAAAACAAACCTTACCTTTAATATTCTCTATTACCCAAAAGACAGAACACCATGACAAACAAAACCGGGAGCCCAAACTAGTTTAAACTCACGATGAGTTGTGACCATGTTGTTTTTTTATCACTTGCAACACCAAACATAATTGAGTTTTTGACAAACAATACCGGGTGAAATTGGCCCTTTTATTGAGGTTCCTTTAAAGAGCCTTTATGATGTTTCTAATATTAAATTCGATATACCTTGTCGATATAAAAGATTGGGTTGATAATATTTTTTACAAAAGTTTGATTAGTCACGAATATTTTAGTCTATTGTACTACTGTGTGATCCTTTTTATTTTTTACTTGTTTAGGTAGGTAAAAAGATAACTAAAATTGACTGATATAATATTTTTACCAATGCACATTCAAAGCTATTCATTTTGCTACTTGTTTTTAAAACAAACATATAAACCATCCATTTGTCACTGTACTTATGCATCGTTTGAGGTTTCGCCTACAAAAAACTGTTCAGGGAGCATTAGATAGAAACCTATATCTTGTAAGTACCTAGTGAACGTTTTTAGTTTGATGCCTTCAGCAAAAACTTTCTGGCATTTTAAATAAGGAACAATATATTTTCTTAAAAAATATTTTTATAATCAAAATGTTTTTTTATGGATGATATTCTGTACATTGCCGATACCTTATAGGCATGAGATGCACTGCTTGATTACAGTGACCATATCCTACCGTAACACGGGAGTGTCTCATTCCCATCATAAAACCGCCTGTGGCCGAAACAAGGCGCATAATTACCAACATCACATTTACGAATGTAAATGCGGTGTGTGTCCATCATAAATCATACTACGGTCATCTGCCGCCTGCGGCGAGACGCTGCAACGGCCAATATAACAAGAGCCTTGATAAGTTGAAAAAGATAGTAATATATCCAATAAAGTC
This sequence comes from Parascotia fuliginaria, assembly GCA_963082885.1. Taxonomy (NCBI): domain Eukaryota; kingdom Metazoa; phylum Arthropoda; class Insecta; order Lepidoptera; family Erebidae; genus Parascotia; species Parascotia fuliginaria. The sequence continues at coordinate 12,312,070 of OY720185.1, read as the reverse complement.
ATAAAATACCAAAATATAGGATACATTTCATAAATAATATATTTACTGAAATCTTTATATGGCGTTCAGTAGGATGTAAGGGCAAGATTCACAGACCGCACTTTGACTTTACTTTGATGCAAAGATCTACTTTGTACCAAAAATATGTTTCTTAGGCCCAGATTCACAATCGTGACTTTACTTTAGAGCAAAGGCACCTTCGCAAAGTAAGCTTTGTATTGCCGAAGATTACTTTCAACTTCATACTCAAACATATTTTTGGTACAAAGTAGATCTTTGCATCAAAGTAAAGTCAAAGTGCGGTCTGTGAATCTTGCCCTAAGATTAGAAATGCAATTTCGCTGTCATTTATCATTTTAACGCCACTACGTTTGGCAAGAAGGGTGACTACGGTAAAGATATACCGTCAGTGCGACCGCCTTGCATACAACTCAATAGGAATATTTTCCGTCAAAGACATAATAAAGTTCGAAAACAAAAATAACACAAATAAGTAAAAACTACTACTCGTCTCTAGACTTTTATGACACATAACAATTCCCGTTATCAGTAACCAATTTATTGCTGAACTAGTAGACAAAATTTTCTCTTTGAAAGCATCATAGGTTGATATTGTTATTCTCACAGCCTAAGGACGTGATGGGGTGTCAAAGAGAACAAAAAAATTACTGAAATTAAAATATCTTAGTTTTTACGCAGGTAAGTAGGTATACGTGTAGTATTATGAATAATTTGAACCCTATCAAAATGACTGCCTTTTTACCAAGAAGTCTAATATTTGATCTAGTGATTCCGGTTCTGTAGCTATAATAGATCGACCATAGCGCTCATTAGCTCTTTCCGTTCACTGATTGGTAAACGATTAGCGGGTTGAGCAACATAGATTGCGGCTGGCCGATGGATAGGTGACCGCATAGTTGTATTTGATCTGAGCTTCTCCATATTTCGAAGGGCACGCAACTGTTACCATGTTGATAACAGTCGTTAGATCAAGTCGGATGCTTCTACCTATAATAAATTATGGGCAACCTAAACAAATCCTGACACTAGGTTGACCTAACCACTCAATATTTTGATTTGATAGATAGACCCAAATACCAAACTCCTACAGGAAATCGAAAAAATAACACATAAATATCATTATCATAACGATCACACCGGCACACTAAGAGCTCAAAATACACCGGCCATCTTTTAAATGTGTATCAACGTGTGTTCGTTTTTCAAATCGGGCGAGCTGACAGATGCACGTAGTGTTGCCATGTGCATCGTTTTATATTGAATTTATTGTGCTCGTAACATTTTGTTAATAAGAAGGGTCGATATGTATTAATGTTGGAGAAGGCTCAAATAAATCGGTTGGATGATAGATGACGGGTAGAGACAGTGATTAGTTTTAAGACTGCGAGTTGGTAACCTCGTAAGTAGTACCTATGCAATTCGAACACAAGATTGTAATAACTTAAAAGAGTATAGCAGCGATTTAAACGTACTCGTAAAATAAACAAGGTATATGCAAAAAATATCGAACCTTTGCTACGGCTTTTGCTTAGAGTTAAATGGTATCTTAGGTATTGATAGCTATTGTAGAAAATAATGAATATAATATTAAACCTTATAACCGTCCTAAGTTAAAGCGTGGGGACTGCAATGCTCCTTCAATGAAGTTTTTTTTGACAATTAGCACAATTATTACCATAATCTGCGATCAATTTAAAAGTTCTAGGTATCATACCACTACTGATTAAGTGTGCTAATTTTATTATAAAAATAATTAAAATATGCTTTAATAAATTGCCATAATAGACGTTACTCTTATGAAATCGTTGGTTTGGATAGGTATAGTAATGTTAAATCAGTGATTCAATGAGACCTCGGTATACTTTATAAACAAAAATGTAGAATCAGTGAGTACTGATTCCATATTTTCAAACCCGCTGAAGCGTAACAGCTCCTACAAAATTCGATTTCCAAGTAAGTCAAGCCATTTTGTAAATTCAAATTACATATGGCTGAACAAAGATTGCCTTCGATAAGCCCGTTCCGCGAAACCCTTGTTATGTCACGTCCGTGTCCGCCTGTTGACAGTTGCGCGAATGAACTCCGTTTGAACATCGAACGTTGATTGAAAATCGCAATAAGGCCAGCGTTCAAAACAATATGATTCGAATTTCATCATGAATTTTTATTTTATTCTAAACGAAATTCGATTGTTTTAATTATTATGAGAAAGCTGTTTAAAAAATTAATAGTTTAGAATTCTTAGAAAAGTATTGTTGACTTTTATCTATCATCAAACTTCTATATAAAATAAGAACCTAGATACATATGTATAAAATATTATAAGCTAACCAAGCTAATTCAAGAACTTAATTTGTCAAAATTAAATTTCTGCAGGTGACAAACAAGCATACGGCCCGCCTGATGGTAAGCAGTGACCGTGGCCTATGGACGCTTGCAACACCAGGAGTATCACTAGCGCGTTGCCGACCCTGTTAAGTACCTTTTAACTCCTTTCTTGAAGAACTCCAAAAATCAGTAAGTACCTTAATATAACTATTTTGGCTACAGCACTTTTGCCGTTAAAAAAAAATTGCGTTTACCCCTATAAACTATTATATAAAGAGGAAGAGTTTGTTTATTTGTTTGATTGTTTGCTTGTTTGAACGCGCTAGTCTCTGGCACTACCAGCCGGATTTCAAAATTTTTTTGCGAAAAGATAGCCCAGCTCTTGAGGAAGGTTATAGGCTATGTAACATCACGCTACTGGCGACGGGAGCAGAGCAGTTAGCAGTAAGTAAGCACTATTATGATCACATCAGACTACTATTATCCCACTACAGGGCAAGTCTCAGTCATATACTTTATGTATAGGTACTACCTATACCAAATTTTAAATATTTACCCGTTAAAAAGTCAGAAAAGGAACACTAAATCGTTCATGTTCTGTATTAATCCATGATTGAAAACTTTTTCATTAAACAGTCCACTGTCAAACTTAACAATCAGATAACCGATAACCCCAGGAACACACCTTCGATAATTGAATTCAATATCTGACTAATTTATTGCGTCCTTACGCTGATACCATCTTTCATTTCAAAATATTTTGTAACTAGAGATACGCCCTCGCTTCGTTTCGGTATCAACAGTTCGAAATTCATTCAGTCTCAACAAACTCCTACGGAAAATATAATAGCGATAGTGTCGTATTGCTTCATTTAGATAAAAGAGGGCGCTTTAAATATTAAAATTCTAAAAATGGCTCAAAATATGTGGAACACAATAAAATATAGCATATGTATACGCATACGCTTCATTAATTATTGATTTCTAAAGATGAAAGAATTTTTCAAATCTGTAACGTAGATTTTTAGTTAAATCGTTGCACACAAACAAATAAACATACAAAAAATCAAATCTTTTCTCTTTATAATAGGTATTAGTTTAGATAACACAACTGTATTCAAAAATGATCTTTATTCAAAGGTGTAAGAGTTTGTCTTTATATAACTGTGTTGAATTTGGAAAAGAACTTTAAATTTCATGTCTGAATTTTTTTTGTTTGAAAGTACGCAATTAGACACAATTGTTTAAATAAAAATAGCTAATAAGGTTATTTTATTTTACTAGAAAAACAAAAAGTTGGATCTTTTAGCTAGGCTAACGTAAGTCTCGATTTTAAATAGAAAATCGGCATTTAACACAATCTAAGATTGTGATTCATTACTCTAAAATTGTATTAGATTATAGAGAATCGTATACATAGTTTATTAATTAATGTCGAGTAAATATATAAAATCGCATACAAAACTTTTACATAATAGTCATGAGCAATTTCAAATATTCAAGCATAAGGGATGGTGCACACGTCAGACTTTTGAAATATACTAACCCTCTGATTGCTGCCTTGTTTATTTTAGGATGTTGATTATCTAGAAGAGTCGTGTTAAAATGATATAGCAACAGTTTTTATTATCGAAGTCTTATAAGCCCTGAAATCAAAATGCAACCTTTATGTTTGATTTCTATGTCTATACCATCGCACTTTTAGGTAAAAGTCTCTCCCCGTGACCTCCATTTGTAGAAGTTAGTAAATTAGAAGTAATTTAGTTGTTAAATAATTCTCTACTAGTATCTTACGGCATACTAAAATACTTTCGGTTTCTTTGGCTGCTTTGACATCTTGCAAGACATTTATTTAGGATTCAAAGAAGGCCATCACCTTCCACAAAACCGAGAATTAGTTTTATCGACTGACATTTAAACATTTTTGCCATTAGAATAACCACATCTAGCAAAGCAAGAACCCTTCCCTTACTAATAAAGCGCGCAATTCACGTGCGTTTTTTATTTGCGTCGATCAAATTCTAGGGGTGGATGTTTGGTCGTGCGATCAACCGGCAGCGACAAAATGTACCTCTTGATTAGTTAGACTTTTAATTGACGAGGTTTTGGGAAGCAGGGGCGAGTAAATAAATGAGTATATAATATGGATTGCCTAATATTAGTACTTATTATGTTAAGAAGTATTAATAATAAAACTGATGTCTGCAATGTCGTGTTGGCTCACCGGTGTCTTCGAATTTTTGTTTTTTTTAGGAATTTTTTGGAAACTTATATTGCAATTCTCACGTCCTTGATTACCTGTGTAGTCTGTTAGGTATTAAGCGCAATATAATTTTTACGTTGCGAAATGACTTTCCTCATGAAGTAGACAATTTTAAGTAGGGTCTTTGCTGGCAATCTAGTGTTATTAATTAAAATAGAAAACTATATTTATACTAAGCAACCTCAACTAAAATAGTTACATGTACTTAGTCGCATTTTTAAAAGTCGAAATGGCCCAGTGGATAAGGCACCCGCTTCGTAAACACGAGGTAATGGGTTCAAATCTGGGGAAGTAACAATGAGATTTTTCACATCATATGTACTCTCTAAGTTTATCTTGGACATTTCTGATTGACGGTGAAGGAAAACATCGTGAGGAAACCTGGACTTGAATGTCTGTAATTGCTAATCCGCCTTGAGCAAGCGTGGTGATTAATGCTCATACCTTCTCTATATAAGAAGAGGCTTTTGCCTTGCAGTGGGATAGTAAACAGGCTGATATTATAGTCGCATTTTTATTTTTGCACATTAAAACAAAGCTACCTAATTGTATGTTATCATTTATTTATTGAAAGGTTTAATCGCAATTAAATTATGTGATAATGTAGGCCTGCTCTAAGGATAGCTCTATCTAAACCCTTGAATGTGCAGTTCCTAATTACGTTCAATATTATCGAATTGAATAATTGGATCTAGATCTTGTTGAGTGTAATTATTACGTGCTCATGTGAATATTACATAGAGGTATTACTCGTACTACCTCATCATATCGTCATAGCAAATACCTAGCTACTGCTTTATTAACACTGCTGTGATGACAACAAAACATCTAATGTGTCTATAGTAGTGTCCATGAAAGGGTTAAATAAGAATAAATTTATGGTGCTTGGAAACCATTAGGCTGATAAATAAAATGCATGCAAAACTATTTAAAAACACTTAAAACTTTGTATATTTGATATTCATATAAATAACTATTTTTTTACTAATCGTTGTACTACAAGGCTGATATAATATTAACGTACAGATTTTCCAAACACAATACTATTGTTATTAAATTAAATACAATAATATTTTTATTCATTTAAAGCGTATGCCAAATAGCTCATCACCTAAAAAGTTTTGTATTGTAGGTTTCAATATAACTCAAATGTAACACAACATAAACATACTACACCTACCAAACTAAACTACAACAAAACAAACTTCAATTTACACACGACAATACCAAACTCCCCACAACTCCAATAAAGAACGATAATCTAGCTTAAAATCACCCGGCCTCAGCCAATTTGTGCGACAATAAAGCAATTTGACGACAAGACGCGCGACACTTTGATTAATTGTCGGCGTCGGCGATGTCGCGATGTCGCCGCCCGCCGAACGTGTGAACGTGGCCTTATGGTGTATGTTTATAAATTGTTTATAATTTTGTATTCAATTCAATGTTGACGTTTTGTTTTGGTGACGTTGTTGAGTGTTTTTTTATGAGTAGATATAATTTAATTTACTAAAATTTATTTTCTTTAAAAAAAAATAGCAAAGTTCAACACAAGTGATATATCTTAAACATAACTTTCAGTGGGTGTTATAAAACTCTACTAAGAGAATATCAGGTACCTAACTGGCAACAGTGTCACGTATGTATGTATGTAAATTATTACCGTTCCTATTTCTTTTCCCCGCCTCTGGCCTGGTGACAATATCATACACCTCCCTTTTGATTGATTGACCTCTTGAAATTTTGTAAATTTGTTTTAATCAATTATGAAAACTACAAAGTACAATTGACGAGCATGCAGACCTGAAAAAATTTTTCATGGATTCAAAATATTGTCTTGTGTATGAATCGAACCCAAAGCACAGCAGTCATAGGTACGCATTACTATGCCACTGAAGCAGACAAATATACCACACAAGACCCTATAGCTCTCTCGGTACTCAGGCATATTAAGATCACTAAACTTACCATAAATAAAAAATATCATACTATTATCATTAATTTATCATTCATAAAACTCAACAGCTGAATATCTGCATATTCACTGCACAAATTGATTAATCGAACGTATTAATGAAACGTGTAAACATGGCAAAAAGTGCGGTATAATTGTCGCAGCGCGTTGACGCGACATTGCCCGAGGCAAAAGCGCCTGTTATCGCTACAATTATGCAAATGCAACGTTAAATTACCGCACGAGCGTGTAATTGTTTCGGCGAGCTGCGACAAGAGCCCGTTAATTTTCTCGTTACAACCGTCATTTAGTGTGTGCGAGGCCTAATAACTAGGCTTAAGATATTTTTTATGGGAAACTGTTAATATTTTAAAAGTGTTGTTTTTATTAGTAGTCCATCTTAGCAGTGTTACAAAGGTAGGTACTATATTAGATAACGCGTGTTTATGTTCGACTGACAGCTCGTGTAAATCGATGGTTTTTTTACCTGTCGAGCAATGCTGAAATTGGCAAACAACCTAACTTAATTTATGGTGCCAATCGTGCTACGTATGCTTGCAAATGGTTGACAGCTTAGAACCTAAACAAGAACTTGTTGTGACCATAATATATGTACCTAAATATATCGTGTAATGAACTCTCAAAGCCGAAAAAGACCAAAAAATTATACCACCCATACATCTACCACAATTGATTAAAAAATAAACTTTCTACACACGCGCGCACGCGACAATCGTATGTCGTCAACCACAGCTTACAATAAAGAACAGATGACGATGATGGCTGCTCTGCGACCAATTTAACCGCTAATTGCACGACAAAAACCACACTGTGCGTCAAATTGAGCCAAATTTACAATATTCATGCGAATTACTGTCGATAATGTGAACTTTTGTCGAATTAATGTCATGTAATTTTGGTTTTGAGGACAAAAGCTTGAGCATGGTTTAAAATTGACGAATACGAAGGAATAATGTATGGGATATATATATATTACTGCAATATTTACTTTGCATTAAAAGTCATAAGTATTTTTAACAGTTGATAAATAGGTAATTGTAGTACATAGAATATTCATGAAATCTCTCCAACTTCAATTGATATTTACAGTAACGGGCAAAATTACAGTAATTTTTAGGTTGCTAATAGTTACCCTAACTTTAAAAAATGCTAAAGGTGTTCCTGATAAGTAATATCCAATTGGAAGCAATAACTTGATATAGGTACGAGTAAAATGATAACAGTGATACTTTTAAAACTAGCCAATCAGCAAATATAATTACAACTTTAAATAAAAAACTTACAGATAACTCGGGCAATAATTATAGAATTGCTAAACCCTGCTACTATAAATGACATCAATTAAAAACTATCCAGTCTTTAATTTCTTTCTTTTTAATTGACGCGCTTAAAATATCCGATCATTAAAAAATTCTTTACGTCGTGTTATTGATAATAACTAGCATGGAATCATATTTGTTACAGGTGACATTTACAAAAAAAATAACATATATGCATTAAAAAAAAGTGTGTGTACTCATGTACGCACGTAAGAAGTTATACTTCTTTGGTGTAACAATCCAAAAATACCAAATAATAACACAACGCATACATACGTAAATAGCATGCAACAATAATGAAAAATCATTAAATATAATTAAAATAAAAGAAAACAAAAAAACATATTTAATATAATAAAATAATTTATAATTTGTCAATGTAAATAAATTATACATTCCGACAGTTAACCTCAACAGCACTTAAAACAGTTTATTAAATAAAACCACTTTTACCACTAATATTCAAAATAAATATTTTTACTGATAAATGATCAATAAAAAATATCTGTCACCGTCATAAATATAATTGAATTGATATAAACCCCAATATATTTTTTATTTATTCACACTGATTATTTGTACTGATACGACACACAAAGGTTCGCAACTAACTTCAGGGTGCAAAAGGTTCGCAACTAACTTCAGGGTGTTGCTTTTTTCTATCGGTGTGCGCGCGCATCGTAAAAATTCACTCTTATCATTTTTCCCAATCGCGCCAAAAGAAGTATACCTAAGTCCAAAAATAACCAATTTTCGTCCCTTAAGCTTTATAGGTGACTAAAAAAGTAACTGGTTGATGCATTGACCTAATACAAAAATTTGGTTAGATGCCCAAAAAATTACTTTTTCCGCAAAAGTCTATTGCCGACTCAAATAATGCGGATTAACATTATCAGTATAATTAACAATATTATTATAAACAAATTTTAATATCATAATAAAAGTAGCTAGTTATATAATGTACAAAAAACTGAAATCTAAGCCCTTCAAACTGGATACAACTTTCATCCATTCCATTTTAATAAGTCTGTCTGCACACACATTGAAAAGAGCGCCATCGCCATATTTGAAACGGACCCATAGCAATTAACCCTTCGAAAGCGCCCGTTCACAGCCCTTTGTTAACCCTTTAATACCGGCCCATTGTCAACTGTCACTCGACGACTGAATTAAAAGTGGGCGGATTAATTTTTTTTAACCCTCGCTTTTTAAAATAGTACGAAAGGGTCATATGTGGGTAATAGCGTGGTTGGAAATGACAGGCATTTAAGTATATTCTGATAGAAAATAGTGAAGAGGGTTTGTACTGGATTTTAGTTTGCATATAGTGATTATTAGAATTGTCCATTGTTAGAAATTGTACTAAAATGGTAGGTTTGATTGATGGGTACGTTTTAATACTGAACTGTTTGATTGATTAAGTTTGCATTGGTACCTATTATCCGCCGGGTTTTTCCGAACTTTTATTTATGTATAGGCTGCATATTAGAATTTTACAGGTGCAATTGTCATTTATGTTTACAGCTCAAATATTGAGCAACACCGAATCGATGCAACGACGGTTACAATGTTGTTTATTTCTGTGGTTATACCACGTATGAAATTTTTCCAGCAACAAAGTAAACTATGAAATGATCCTTTAGTGTCATTGTAATACCGTAGCTGTAGACGTTAGAAATATACTTATCTCTCTAAGAATAGTTCTAGCTAAGGTATTCTTCTTCAACACCAATATTAGGTAAGAAGTAAATCAAGATAGGTATCTAAAATAATATCTCCATTGAAGGCAGTTAAGTGTCACGTTCACGTTAGGTGCCGTGTACACTAGCGTCTTGCACACAATACATAATGACAGCTGAACGCGATCACGCGACGTCATGGCGTGTGTACACGCCTTACTGTTTACTTGTAGCGTCAGCAGTATATAGTATTTCAAGACTATTAAACGATTTCTACACATTTTTATATGACCGTGACTATTAAAATATATTGTGGATAAAGCATCGTGTGAAATTAACAAGGCAATGAAACCAAACAAAGTAAATTTGATTTGCTAGTAGACAGGAAAACTAAAGGGAAAACTGGTATCACATTTTGATTGTTTTTTTAATTAGCAGATTTGCGACTACAACACCTACCTACTATAGGATTATGACCATTATAAAACATAGGTAGTAAATAGATCTTTTATATGATTTTATGGTTTTTATAAAACCAATAAATACGCCTAACGGTAACTATGTTACCTACGACATGTTCATCCTACCCTATAAACTAATAAGGTCAGATAATAATAAACTAGTTACATATCTACTATAATGTCACAACAACGAACATTTTGAGAGTATGCGCATTTCATGTCTGTTAATTGTGAGTTTTAAAGTTCATCGGTACGTGCTTCTTGTTTATTGGTAGTTGTTTTAATTAAGAAATAAATAAATATTATTATGTAGTTAATTAAAAGGGTAATATAGAAATAAAATTATGTGTTTCTTGTATTGTAAGGTTGACGTTTATGTAGAATTAACATCTAAAACAACTTTCATGTATTCTAAGTGACTTGCAAAAATTGGGATAGTTATATTTAGATACAGCATCAATAGCTTACTACTATGAGAAATTGTCTTGTGTGGTAACTGCATTTTTCTTTTTAATATTACCTGATAAGATGTGTAATTTTGATGAAATTATTGGTGAGGGACGCTTATGAAGCACAGCAGAGTTAATAGATCAGTTACTGTTATCCTTTCGATGTACCCTTTTGTCGCTGCTGCCGCTTCACCATGGGGATAGCCACATCATATCAGGTTCCCGATTTATCTTGCGAAAGATCTGCTTACGCTTACATGACATTCTAAATATAAATTAATAACTTATTTTGCGAACGGTACTAGTGAAGTTATCTCAACATCTATTGACAGCACATAATTGAAATTATTATTTACAATTATTAAATAAATCGCTGCGTAAGTTACCTTACGCGGACGTTTACTTATTCATCAACAACACACACACACACACATACTAGTACATTCGTACATTCGTACATTCGTACATTCATACCTACCATTTAGATACTTATGTATATTTTATTACTAGTCCTGGTGGCTGGAAAACATTGCTAACGACAAGGACATATTATTATATTGCATATATATTTAAATATGTTTCATACGACTAAGGTGACAAACAAGCATAATGCCCGCAGTAAGCATTTTTCTTTACCGTAGCTTAAGGACGCTTGCAACACTCAGTTTCTGAAAGACTGATCAACACAAAAATTTACTAATTGCTTGTTAAATCTCATGTCAAGTGCCAATTGGGTTGCTAAAAGCATTGATTTTCAGTTTAATTTGATGATCTTGTCAGTTGACATAGCTGTTAAATTTGACTAGAGAATCGTATGTTAACCACCTTAGTGGGTTTCTGAAACGCTAGTTATGTCGTAATCATAGATCATGCGTCTATCAAAAGCTCTGTCAACTAATCGGTGCTTGTCGGCGAATTAACTTATGAATATAATTGTTGTTTTACGTGAAGCTAAGTTATTTCTTCGAATTTATCTTATTAGGGTATGTCAAAACATATTTCTAATGCAGTATTATTTGTAATATTTTTGTTTTTCTTTAAAAAAAGTGTATATTTTGCACATCTTGATAAATGAACATTGTTTCTGTTTGGATCACAATCATGTCCGTTTCGGATATTAGCATTAGTATCAAAACATCTAGTGGTGATGAAGATCAAAGGACGCGAACTTTTACGACGGGAATGTTATCCAGTTTCTGAAAGGCTGATCAACACAAAAATTAACATAACAATCATATGTCAAGTGCCAATTGATTTGACATTCGGTTTGTTTTCATACAAACCTAATGTTAAATCAAAATAATCATTAGTTAATTTTGCACTGGTTAACGTTTCAGAAACTTGAATTGATTTAACAGCCATGTTAAATTAACAGTCGTGTTAGTTGAACAATGATTTGACAGGCCTTGCAGAAACTGGGTGTAAGAGTATCACTTGCGCGTTGCCTCCTTGAAAAACCTTAACCCATCTATATGAATAATGTACTACCTTAACCGTTAAAAGTCTTAAAACTAAAAATTTCCATATCCTACTTAACATAACTGCATATATCACAGCTTCACAAACACCCCATAAGAAACCCTAAAATGCCGGGTTTCAGCATAATTACGGTTGACTAAATACTCATCACGGCTCAAATAATAAGGCTGGGGGACGACCCTAGGCAAACATCTCAATTACTACGCTTATTAATTCACGGCCGATTATTAATCACGATGTTTTGTCTCAAGAGGGAGGTTTTGGAATCAGCATATTGCACTATCACTGTACATACCTAGAAAATGTATGAAGATAGTTTTAACTATGGAACGAAATATATATATAACTAGTTTTACGTGTGATGTAGAGGTTGAGGATTTTTGTTCACAATACCTAAGTATACCTAACCGTGCCAGACGTTTAAGTGAATAAGAAGATAAACATTGTAAATCACAAAATTATGTCTTCATTGATATGAATTGGTCGTTATAAGTCTAAGTATAACACTTTTATTGTTATGATTTCTATAGTAGGTACATATATATTTTATAAGTAAATATATATTTTCCTTTTGGCAAAGAATGTTATGCAAAAAAAAAACATACGACCCAAATTGATAACCTCCTCGTTTTTGATGTCGATTAAAAATACCAATACTAGTAGGAATTTACGTCGATATTCTACGAGTTTGATATCATAGGTAAGTAGTCAAGTCATTCCAGCTCATTCATAATAAAACAAGCAAATATCAGGCATATAATTGTCCTGTGTAAAAATCTTGTGATAACATTCACCATTAGGATCGCCAATCCTTCTACCAAGAATGGCGACTACCTCATAAATTTTTTGTCTTATAGCAGAAAACTCATTTCAGTAAGACATTCACATCATGAGGGATCTAATATATCTAACAATGTTTTCCCTATTTACCCACAATAACCCTTCTTCACCTTTTCATTTTGGCATGACGTGAAATCGCAGACAATAAGCAAGGAGTTTCGTTATCAAAACCGGCAGATGGCGTTTCGCACGGCACCTACATTACGAGGCTAACAACTAGGTAACGTATGACGAATTGATCTTATCTATTAAATACTGTTTTTGGTACAAAATAGAGCTAGGTATTTAAAAATAACTGCCGATTTTTATTTGAGAAAACTAGGTATTTTCTTGATTTTACTATTGTAACTGATGATTTGGTACCTTACCTAGGTACTGTATTAGCCTAAAAGCGTCCACAGTTGGACACAGGCCTTTTTGAACGGGAGAAGGTGCTTGAAGGTAGTCTTAAGCACGCTTGGCATGCAGACAGGTGACTGCAATAATGTAAAGTCGACCACATTTTACTTTACCACGTTTAAGATTTCCATCAAAAATAAAATTCAATAAGACTCATTATGACAGCGACAGTTGTCAATAGTGTGATGTTACAAAACCTCCTCAAGAACTGGGCTATCAAACGAACTCTTCCGTTTTATGTATTAGTATAGATATTATAATGCAATACACTTTATTTACTTTTAAAAAGTAGGTAATACTTAAATGGCCTCACATAATTTCCAGCTCATAGGTATACCTATCATAGGTATATACCTAACTAATAGGTAACTGGATAAGCCAGCAATTTGCATGCGACTAATGAAGCCTTGTTATTGCAGGGGAGCCGTCCGATCAATTATACAGGTAATACACTGCCTACTACTACAATGTGAATTGTATTTAAGTACTAGGTAGCTTAAAAAAGAATTGCATTTAGTACGAATTGATAGATTTATTAAAGACGCAGTTGGCAAATCAGCTCTCCGACTGTAAATCTACTGGTTTAACTTGCTACCTGAAAACTTAACCAAAGATCAGACTAACAAAAAAGTAGCACTAAAGATTGCATATATATACGCACACGATAAAAAAGGCTAAACAAACTAGGTATTTAGTTATAAGCTTCAGTAAAATTAGCCTAAATGTTGATATAATTTCACTCATACCGTTTTCTTTCTTAATGGTAAGAATCATTGGAATATACAAACTGATCTTCCTAAAATTCCATTCCCTAAGAGTCAAGCCAGTAATATTACACACGTAATGGAAAAACTGTAAGAAGCAGTTTATTTCTTCAAGTTTTAACAAAATCCAAACATTAAATACATCTTCAGTTAAATTTAATCACAAACCGCAAGCTAAGCAACCGAGTGTAAAATCAATTCTGTCGTATAAACAGTAACCTAATACATTACAACCCTTTGGGGAAGCGTCACCCTTGATTTGCAAAACAAATTAATACTCCTTGACAACCGACGACAAAGGTTTGATACTGAGGCAGCCATTTTGTATTAGGAGATAATTTTAATTAAATTTAGTTTGTTGTTATCGTCTCTACTTACCCAATTAATGGGAGACAGGCATGAAGTTGTTCATTCCATATGAAAATATGAAAATATGACTCTTTTAGCGTCTTAAACTTCAATTTTATTTTTTAGTTACTGCTAGACATAGAGATCATTGTAGTGGAAATACTGATATTCCTTTGTTGCTTACTTACCTTTTTCTATTTCTTCACTCGCTTCTTATGATGCGGAAAAAGTTGGAGTAAGTCTATATCCTAGATCACAGACCACTCGACATTAAGACGTCACTACAAGGAAAAGAGCCTTATGACTAAGGGAGGAGAAGCACGATACTAGAAAAGATTCTTATTATAGTAATATTATCTGGATAATGATTTGTTCCTCACTCTCTTGACTGTTTATTATGAGCTCTATCGCTGACGTAAGGAAGAACCGGTCCCTTATATTCCAAATTCGGCAATATGATTACTTAGTGATCTAGTTTTGTAAAATTCTTATCTAAGTAATATCAAAAATTACCTCAGTAATATAATGGAATGAAAAACTGGTTTCTGTAAAGAAAATGATACTAGTAACGCCCTACGCACATCGTAATTGTATTACGATCCACTCAACAAAAGACCAAAACATTAAGTTTGAGACATCAGCCATAATTCTCATATTGCGTGTCAAACGCTGATACAAAAGTTTCATTACTAAATCCAGTATAACAAGAACTACCTCACCTCCCTATGATTCACTATTCATTATAATAAAAGGGGAAAGTAGTTTAAAATAAGGGTTCTGTTTAAAATGGTTAGACTGTAATATAGTGCGATGTTACAAGTGATGTTTTAAGGTGTGTTGATAGCTTTGATTTGATTTTCTATATCATTGAGCTCAAGGTTCATATAGCTCTTTTTATAATGGAAATACATTTTCGTGACGATGTTATATCTAGATGTAACTAAAATTATGATTCTCTGCTTAACATTGACATTGCTTACTTGTGATAAAGGAAACGCGGTGCGATTAAATTTCCAACTTGTCATGAGCATAGATAGAAGTCCAGAGTATAACAATAAGTATAGGCCTCTGCCAACGATAGAAGATTGCCACAATTAGTACGCTGTGCGGGTAGACTGGTGGACAAAGTTCACAAGATTGGGACCAATTACCTGATCTTTCCTAAGTTTTCTTTTACAAGACACACGAGAAAAATTAGAGTGGTTTCACGATCTTTATCAGAGAACAAACGGCTCTATGAAGTCCATAGACAAGTTATTTTATTTCCACCATCGTTTTATCTTAACATCAAGTGACCAAAATACCAGACGATCGTGACTCCATAATAATCATACAAACAGAGGACATACGACAATGGCGTACCATTGATAACAAAACACCAAACTTATACTTCTTATTAGAGCTTCACGAAAAGCGGTGTGCTAATTTTCACATCGCTACGAAGAAATATCAACTTTTTCGACAACACTTTAAGTTGATTTTCAAATGACAAGTTTGTGGTAATAGCCGTATAATAAGATTGTCACATAATACAGTTGTTTTTGTAAAATCAACCATAGCTGTACTGAATTAGGGTTTATTTTAGGTGTTTAATATGCATTGTCTTTTAAAGTATAGTTATCAATTGTCATAGATGTGATTTGTCACTTATCACTTTGATGTATGGAGAGCCGTGAATGATGCAAATTAAAGTAATAATAGATTTAATGTGAGATAGATTATTGTTGCCCATATTGTGGAACGAAAGTGATAATTTTGGTATTGTGGTGCAATTTTTTTGTTTAACTTAGCATTGTCGTGAATAGTATATTGTACATAATGTTTATTGTAAACTTAGAGAGGTCGATGTTGTTCTTATATCAAACAAAAGTCACAAGGAAGCAGATGTAGGTAGGGTAACGACAATTTCCTAGCTTTCCGTAGCGCGCTTTCATACGCGTCTTTGTTTACTGCTTTGCTCCCGTTGCCAGTAGCGTGATTTTACATAGTCTTCAACCTTCCTTAAAAACTGGGCTATCATACGCAGAAAGAATTATTCAGAGATAAGCGCGTTCAAACAAACAAACTGTTCCGCTATATATATATAATAGTATATAGATGCAACGCACACTGTTGTGTAATGCAGTGTTGCTTGTAAGTACCAAATTTTTGAATGACCATTCTCTCTTTTTTTTTAATCTATTAGCCTTCACACGCTTCTCAATAGGTTTTACACTTTTGCAGGAAAAACATGTTTATTGCACAGCTTTGATAGGATCAAAATTACAACAAATCTATACTATTATATAAAGTGGAAGAGTTTGTTTGTTTGAACGTGCTAATCTCTTTAACTGCCAGTCGGATTTGAAAAATTATTTTTAGGTATGATAGCTCAGTTCGGTTCTTTAGGCTATGTAACATCACGCTACTGGTGACAGGAGCAGAGCAGTAATCAAAGACGTGGGTGAGACCACGCCGCGGAAAGCTAGTTATTTATAAGGATTACCGGAACCATTTATAAGGATCATTAATTTATCATCTGTCGACAAAACTCGAAAGCCTTAAGTCTTTTATTATTCTCATAAATCGTAAATAGTTGTCAGTTACGTAATCTAAACAGTATTGTGAACAATGACGGCAACATCAGTGGTAACCCGTCGATCGCTCCGTGCCGGTCTTTGAGGCCGCCGGATAAAAACTGTTTTAACCCTTTAAGGTGCAGCTTAAGTGTCCAATTAGCGATACAGTGTTAAAACGACCGCGGCGACACTTAGGACCCGAATTTACACTGCCGTGTACAAAGAAGTATTGATGCATTTTCATAGAGTAAATAATAAATAGAACTGACAAAACATGATTATTGCTAAAAATAAAAATATTAGAAGATTTTTAAGTTTCTAGTTTTATTATTATTTTGTAAAATTATTTTGTCTGACGTACCTAATAATATCCGTTTATTCCCATCTGTTCTGTTGAATTGTTCTGTAGGTAGAACTACTAGTAATTTTTACTCATTACTTCTTTTCACAGGACATATAGGAATGCAATTCCCACCTGATAAATATAATAAAACAGTTTAAAATTAAAAACAAATATTTATTAAATCCAAATTGATTATTTCTACTTATTCAAAATCTTGTTTTTTCTAATCTAACACATATACAAGCCTGTAAAGCTTTCATATAGATATTGTCTAACCTTCCATAAACTTTCCCTTAGAGATTCAGTATACAGACGACCCTCCAGAGATCAATTAGTTTCAGGCAGTTTATGTGCCAAGGAAATACTTAGTATATACATCACGGAGCAAATTTCTATTCTGTAATAAACTGACCTAAGTCGGTTAGTTACAAAAAATAAATTTAGTGTGACATCTTTCAGTCTGTGCATAGCGTTTTAATATGCAAGTATGTATATATAAAATACAAATTTACTGTTTGCCCAAATTTACGCCTTTTACAAAAAGAGACTGATATGAATTACATCATTTGCTCAAAAAAATTGGAAAAATATTAGTCTGCGGTACAAATAAATGTAGCTTTCATAAGCTTTGATTTAAGTTAAGTTAATTTACATAGGTCGTTCAATTAGCAACTTATACGTTTACTAGCCTAGAGATAACAGACGGCTTAGACAAGTGGCATAAATGATAATAGAATAAAATAGATTGAAAAGTGTATAGGATTGACACAACAATCAATCCCATACATTATTTTAATCTATTCTATTCTAATAGCATTTATGCAACTGGTCTATGCTCTTAGGACTTAAAAAAATATGTCACCCAGTCTACGAGATTTCAAGGTCTACAAAGCGGCATCACAAGGAAGACTGTCACAACACAATGCAAAATGGCTTCTTTGTCTGCTGTTGTCCTTTTTAATTCATGACTTATATGCGTCAAAGTGATTCACTTGGATTTTAACCTCACAACACATAATGCAGTCACAAAAATTCTTTTTACCTAAGCGTTTAAAGCATTTTTATGAGAAACGAACCGCATACATTAGTTTGTTATTCGGTAATAAAGTGACCGTTGCATGCAGTTTTATTTGAACTTGACAACTCGACTGTAAAAGGGTTAATGTATGCAAATTTCGGCAATTGTCATGTGTATGGCAGTTCCTTGATTCAGGGAATGACGAATATATTTTGTAATATATTTTTTATGTAATAGAACTGAAGTAAGTAGTAGATAAAGAAATCATCATTAATATTATTTTATTCAAAAGACGTCAAATGGTGAACACAGACTTTGTCTAAACATTTCCATTTTGGCCAAAATTGGTTAACCGACATCTCTACCAGGTTTTCAGAAACCATCTCGTGGCAGGTCTGTGATGTGATCAAAAGCACACTTTGAAAAGACCAAAGTTTTTTGTTTCCAGTTTCCTTTATCCTACCGCCATATTTTAGTATATATTACAGCATAATGATTCAAATGGTTTTTGAGAACCGGTCTTTTGTCAAAAACATGATTTAAAAGATTATTTTAGAAATTAGAAGCAATGTTTTTGTTCCATACAAAATTAATTTAGTTCTCTGAAATTTACGTTTAGGTTTGAAATTTTTTTAATTTTAATTTTTTAATTTCTCGATTAAAAATCATTATTGGTTTAGTCAAAGTCAAATGACATTTTAACTAAGTTTTTAGCGATTAAGCGGACAAAAGCTTAGCAATATTATAAATATAGGTAGTAGAAAAACGAATAGCGTAAACAAATAACGAATATCATGAGAACTAAATTTTAATTAAAAAGAGTGTATTTAAAAATACATAAACTCTAACCTACGTATAGTGTAGTAACTCATCAAAAATTGGTATATTCAACAATTAAAACTGTCTAAACAATTAATTTAAACTTTTGACATTTAATCAAGGCTTAACAAGGTGTAATTATCAAAAACCACATTTATATGAGAAAACTCAACAATGTGTATAGGGTACTTACTTCTAAATATAATTTTAAAATTTTCTAATCCTTATGTTTATGAAATACACTTTCAATCTTATGGTATACAAAATAAGTCTCATAATTCGTATGCCTGACATGAAGCTTTATTTTGTCCAGAAAAATAATACAAATTTTTATGTGCTACATTTTAAATATTCAAAACCCTAAGCGCTATGACAACAAAGTTCATTTTCGCATGTGCTTCCTAAACAAATGTTGGTATTTAAAATATATCTACGATGCCCATCGTCATGGGAGTGACGGATTATATCAGAACATAATTGCGTGCTAACACCATAGAATGGACCATAAATCTAATAAAGTACCTCGAATACCGTAATTTCCTTAAAGACGGCTTCTCATATATTATTATTTATTTTTCCATTCAAACTAGGGTCACTACTACCGAGTCATGTGTATGGTATCTTTTAGATCTTAAGTTGACTTAAACGCAGGTTTATTTGAACAGCTATAAGTATAAGTAATCAAAGTAATTCACATTAATGTTATGATACAGTTACAACAAAAAAATATATTTAGCGATGTTGCAATTATACTATTTTTGGTTTTGTGCAAAGTTGCTGATTTCTAAAAGTAAGATCGTAGTCCAATAAATATTTGACTTTATATTAGAGAGTAATATTAACCTATTTTATTACTCAAAATCATTTTAAAACGCTAAAACATTTCATTACATTTAACCACCATGCGTTTTAAACTTGCTGTACATAATTTCTATCTTGATATTTTAAAGCATGAAACAAATAAAGACCTTAACACATTAGCACGTAAGCGGCATCTTTTATCTTTTTTCTAACGTCACAAAACGCATAATTTTTCTGTGTTCCGAATTTGAAAAAAGCGTTCAACGTTTGCGGTGGCACTATCGGGACATCTATTAGCGAGTTACAGGCAAACTGTTTAAAAGCTACCGGACTTGGCTGTGTCAATGTTTGTCCTCGGCAAAGCGACTTAAGAAAACGATGGGGTGGGAATGGCTGGATATTTTTTGTTTCAGGTACGCAAATATTTCTCATACATGCACGTCTGTTTAGTATACAAAGTCGTTAACAGTAATAATGTGTGTAAGCGTGTGTAGTTAAATTTTAAGAATTATGCCACGGCAAAATTTAAATAAAAAATATGAATTAGGTTTTATTAGTTTAAGCTATTCGTAAAATTCGCAATAAATGGTCTGAAATGTTAGCATACCTTGATTTATTGATACAACTAGAAAATTTTCTTTGGTGATGTTCGAATATTAATATTGTTTAATTTTCTTGCAGATGAGCTAAAGCAACAGCTTGATGATAAATGATAACTGCACTCTTTAAAAAAAACCCTACCACGTTTTTAAGACCGACTTATTATACAATACAAATAAATACATTACTAATTAAACAAAATACAAACTTACTGAGTATGTTATGTACTACGTGTCTACAACGTCTATAAAAAGTTTACATAAGAATATATAAAATGTCAACATACCTATGACGCGATGATTTAGCGCCACACAGCGGAGGTCCCGTCCGCGTTCTAATCACTACAACACACAAATCGCTCTTTGCTTCGCCGACTATGTGTACCCTTCTTTAAAACTTCGTCTTACTGAAATGTAAAGCGTTTTATGAACAGCATTATGAACGTACACATACGCCTTTTTAGTTAGTTGCGTGTGGATACCAGACTAATGTTGTTTAGACACTAGTAGCGCAGGACCACCATGGTATGTTTACATCCTTAGCTTTTAGATTAGTGGCTCAGAGATTTAAAAATAAATCCTAGAGATGAGGAGAAATGTATGTATGTAATACACAGGTGGATAAAAGACAGTCTTAAGATAATACAAGTTAAATTAGAAAATAGTAGATTAAAAAGATGTTAGTTAGGAAAATATAGGTAATAACCTAATCGTTGTTGATCGTATAGGTCAAGATCGGATGATACTGTCAGAATGATTGTCTGTTTAAGATATTGTTATTATAACTTCATAGTATACTGATCAATCAATTCTAATATCATATTTCCCCATGACAATGTATCATTTTTCGCCAGATGTAACCCACAGCTGTACAAAATATATAAGAGAATATCACCCACGTTATACAAAAATTGATCCCACCCTTTTAATCAGTTCTGCCCTCGTAATGAAATCTGGGACGCCATTAAGGGATTAAAAATAATAACTACCCTATATAGGGTCGTGATTGGGAGGGCCCGAACGTTCCTTTTAATGAGCTATTGACATTATTTTGAGGGTTTAAAATAGGAGTGAGTAGTTTTTGAGATTACATAACAAGAATCTGAGTTTGATGGCGGACTTTTATGCTTGAACAAGAAAGTAAGAGAATTATTCAGTTTCATAAAACTAGCTGTAGTCCGCAGCTCTACTCGCGTGAATGTCGATTATCGTATTTTTCATACAAATTTTCTACCCATATTTTAACCCCGTCAAGTAATTTTTCGCGAAGAATATCCTATGTTGTTTCTCTAGGTCTTTTCTATCTCTATATTAAATTGCATCAATATCGGTGCCGTGGTTTAAGCCTTAACAGCGTTTAAAGCGTAACAGACAGACAGGCACACAGAGTTACTGTCGCATTTATAATATTACTATGGATTATTTCAAATAACATCACTGATAAATAATTTTAAAACACTTTTCTTAATTCGAATTAAGGAAACTTTTCAAACCTAAATCTAAGGCATAAAGAGACGAGACGAAAGAAATTATCACTGTTAACAACAATAATTATAGCAAATAAAACATATGGTAATAGGTATATACAATTGTTATACAGTAACCTTAATTAAACAAACTACAAGACCACCACCTACTAAAGAATATAATTATAAATTTATACTGTAGCGATAGAATAAAATATAGAATTATAATCAAATACCTTTACCAAAATAAATTATCGTAACGATACAAACCACAGAAGTTAACCAGAGCTTATTTTTATTTAGACGTATCCTAGACCTATGTATCTCACCATACTTTTAATAAACGAGACATGGGAGCCGTAAAATCACCGCCATAGGTCCCATATTTACCAATTACGAGTTTTTTATTTGCACCAAACTCGACGGGTTGCCGGTTTAATTCAAAATACGAGGGTGATTTTTGATGACGTTTTGCAATTTGTGTGTACTGTGTTTCTACCCATGATATAATATGATGTATATTTTCAAATTGTATTATGAAGAACTTATAATCTATGTAGTTAACAACTGTAAGTATCAATAGATCTTTGCAGTTATGGTGCGGTCAGTTTATATGTCCTAGTTGACTGTTTAGAGAGTTAAAAAAGTTAGTCCATTTGTTATATCAAATTGAAAGTCAGTTTTGAAGGTTTGTGCAATAGTTGTGGTTTCGATTCCTTCCCACTCGGAACAAACCTTTGTAAAGGGTGGCGCAAAAGTAAAGACCCTATTTGGTTCAGCTATAACATTTTTTCTAAATTAGAAAACTAGATTTAGATTTTTTTAAATGTATATTTGTGCCATTAAATTTCGTACCATTAGGATTTAAAGATGATGTCTTTTAAATGGTGACCTCCAGAGTTGATACACATTTGAGCCCTATTTATGACATTTTGCATAACTTGCCGTAACACTTCCTGCGATATGTTCGTTATTTCTTGACGAATGTTTTCTTTTAGAGCTGCGAGAGTCTGTGGCTTGTTCACATACACCCGAGATTTCAAAAAACCCCAAAGAAAAAAGTCTGGACTGGTCAGATCGGGTGATCTTGCAGGCCAAGGCAAATCGCCAAAACGAGAGATAACTCGGCCTGGAAAAGCGTCCCTCACTAAGTCCATAGTGTCGCGCGCTGTGTGTGCCGTAGCGCCGTCTTGTTGAAACCAGATGTGCTCCAGCCCCAATTCGTCCAAACTGGGTATCAAAAACTCACGTAACATGGTTCTGTAGCGTTCTCCAGTGACAGTAATCGCATTGCCTCCAGCGTCTTCGAAAAAATAGGGTCCGATCACTCTGTCAACACAGATGCCACACCATACAGTAACTTTTAGTGGGTGTAGAGGTGTTTCTTGAATAATGCGCGGATTATCAGTGCCCCAGAACCGAGTATTCTGCTTATTGACATGCCCTGAGAGATGGAAATGGAAACGCAGGAAGTGTTACGGCAAGTTATGCAAAATGTCATAAATAGGGCTCAAATGTGTATCAACTCTGGAGGTCACCATTTAAAAGACATCATCTTTAAATCCTAATGGTACGAAATTTAATGGCACAAATATACATTTAAAAAAATCTAAATCTAGTTTTCTAATTTAGAAAAAATGTTATAGCTGAACCAAATAGGGTCTTTACTTTTGCGCCACCCGTTATAATTATATCAGTCTGTTTACTGTCCCACTGCAGGGCAAAGGCCTCTTCTCATATAGAGTAGGTATGAGCATTAATCAACACGCTTGCTCGAGGCGGATTGACAATTTCAGACTTTTAAGTCCAGGTTTCTTCACGATGTTTTCCTTTACTGTCAGTCAGAAATGTCCAAGATAAACTTAGAAAGTGCATATGATTTGAAAAATCACATTGGTACTTGCCCGGATTCGAACCCACTACTTCGTGTTTACGAAGCGGGTGCCTTATCCACTGGACCATTTCGACTTATGAACCTTTGTATGAACCATATGAATGTTACATCCAGAGTCTGAGTGAAATTTGTGTCAAACATAATTATATGTTTTTCGTCGTCTCTACGCAAAGCATGTTCCTTAATCCAGGAACTATCCTTCAAAATAATAAATAATATAAATTTAAAAACTATTTAAATACAAGTACTGACTTATAAGCAGTGTACTCCACAAAGTCAACCGTGCGTGTCAATCTATCTTGAATATCAAAGCGATGTCTATAGCTTGACGTAACGTCTTGGCGCCGACGTCTGTTAAATATAACGCGCTTAACTCACAGGGATGAGCAGACGTCGCGGGTTAAGCTTATTGCTTCTAGTGCGTCACTAGCTTTTTCCTCTGGATTTATATAGAGCTGTTACAATTTGTAATTGTGAAATATTGAGTGTTAAGGTCTATGAAAGAATTACTAAGACTATGAACATGTGTGCAGAGAATGTGTACTTTTTATGCAATTGTTGATGTTTATTTTCTTTTCAATACTAAAACAACAGTGGGTAGGTATTATGTGAAATTAAATAAGTTAGCTAAGTGCTAGAAGTTGCGTTAGGTACAAAATGCATAGTAGTTAGATATACTGGACAGGCGGCATAAACATTAGTTTCATTACTTTTAAAATATTCACTAAAACTTGGGCTTTTCTTATGTATCTATAAGTATCTAGTTAAAATCTTTCAAGTTTCATATAATATGTGTAGGTATTTAATTAATTAATCACAGTTTTCTATAAATCGACACACAAAAATAACTCCAAACTCTCTAACAAAGCATTAAAAACACATTAAAATTAACCTGTCACACTTGAAACTACTTTATACAATCATATCGTAAACGGATCTGTACCTCACGATCTTGTCTCAAATGATCCAGGATTACAGGCCACATGCGTACCTTTCCACCTATATTTAAAAATAGACTTTATTCAAAGCAGAAATAAGATACAATATTGTGTAAAGTTATTTTGGTTTCAGTTACAGCGCTTAACACCTCTATTGACACTGATGATGATTGTAGATCAGTATATTATTGATAGTTATCTATAGAACATATTTTGTTGATGCTATAGTGCTCAGCAATGAAACTAGTTCCTTGAGCGTTATTTATTACGAGAAATGAGCCTTCCTACTGTGTTTTATTTGGGTTCATACCGGCAGATATTTCTGTCCTTCTATTTTGACGGCGATTAATCTTTTATGTGGTAATAGATCTTTCATTGTATAAGCCATGAATATAAATTACTGAAATTATGCCAACTATATAATTTACTTAACTTATTTTATCCACGATATTTCTAAACTATTTACAATTATAGAAGTTATGGTGGTTAAAACAACTAAGAATGGCTTTTACGGTATTATTCATTCTTGTGCACTATTTGCACCTCGCCATAAAAATGACTTTTACTGTAACGTGTTTTAAGTTTTTTCACATAAGCAAAAATGTCTCGCAAGAACGCACATACTTATTATGTCAGCTAAAGTGTAATTATATTTTTACTAATACAAGCTACACTTCATATAGGCTTATTGCTTTTTTATACATTGGTTTACCAAATGAGTCTACCTTATTTGATGTTAAGAAGTCACTACGGTCCAGAAACCATTCCCAAGCCACTATGTCAAACTGCTTTGATATTATGTGTCTTTGGATTGTGATACCATTAATAATTTTACTATATCAGTAACTGCGCCCTGTGGCTTTACCCGCGCGGAAATTCATATAACTCAAAAACCAGAGTGATTATAAGATAAAAAGTAGCATATGTCCATCTCCGGCACCGAATCTATCTACATACTAATTTTCATCGTAATCGATTCAGCCGTTTAGGTGCTGAGTGAAAACACACACACATACACACACACGGCCTCCCCACAAACACACACGCGCGTCACACACACATACACACAAACTTTCGCATTTATAATATTAATAGGATTACTATTACCACCTTCTATATCTACAGCCCTGCTATGCCATACGTATGGCCAGCGCGTCATCAATATAGATTATGATTGCGCCCAAATCTATAAGTAGCGTTTGCAATTTCACATAACACCCTTATGTGCTCATCCCCCACAGTACATGTGTATTGTATAGGACAGTGTAAACACTATAGGGGATGTAATTCCATCATTCCCATCACAGCACCCCGTATTAAATTGAATTCATTGCCATCTCGTGTCATCGTGGATGGTGTTATGCAGAAAGGATTAATTGTTAGAATTAAGACTGCGATTTGTTACCATCTGGTATCGTCGCATATTTCAATATTACTTTCTATTTACTAGGTAAACCATATTAGACTATGGCTCAGTTTAAAAAGAATATAATAGAATACTCTTTACACACATTACAAAACAGGATAGCCCAACATTAGCTAGTGCTTTTAAGTGATTTAAAATTTCAAACATCAATATTATCTCTAGTAATTGCAGGCATCAGTTAATTCACGACTTCATACATAATCACGCCCATCAATATTGAAGAAGAAAAAAAAATATTACAAAAGGACGTAGATTAAAAGACGTTTTACATTTAAATCGATAAATAATAATTACCCATCATTTCTGAAAATGTACCACCATTTACGATTCGCTCGTTCATGTAAACATTCAGCATGAAACTGTTCATAATACGACAAACAACAACATGCATTGCACATAATCCTCTTGCTAAGTGCACTTGTCAATACAGGGGGTTACAACCGCTCTATATCTATCCACTTTCGATTTATTCAAATACTAAACACCAACTTTATTTACACTTTACAGTAATTAAAATATAAAAATATGATTCTTATTGCAATTTGATAAGGTCGAATAAGGTTGAATTTCAGTTTTGCAAGTTGTTTAAGTAAAATTGCATTGATAGTTCGGAAACATGACTGCCATTTTGTAATTCAACAGGAAAGTGTGTTTTGTCAATATAGAGGGGTGTAATTATTACTCGGTATACATGAGTGATGTACTCAACTTAAAATGTAGGTATTTATTGTAAAGATCGTCATCGACGTCACAATTTTATTGTTCTTCCATTTTTTTAGACTGAAGGCTTATTCCAATCAACAAACGACCAATCAAGTTGCCTTGTTTTATCTAAGTGGTTAATCAATCACAAATACCTTTTCAAACATTGTTGCCCTAATTTCTATCTCTTCATAAAAAACGATTAGATATTCTTCAAATAAATTAAAAAGTAAAACTCAAAGTATAAAGTAACAACGATCAAAGTTTGCACAGCCATTAGTCTTGTTTGGTTCGCGACTCAGGCTTTACAGGGCTACGGAATTAAATGGCAATCGATTACAAGTAGCTTGGCTATTGGAGAAAATTAACTGAGCTCTCATTAATGTTATTGTATTTGATCAACCTACAAGTCATGATTTCGATAGGTTGCAGATAAACCAAAAAAAAAATAGTGCCCACATTCTTTTATTGCAAAATGCTCATAGCTCAGTCTTTAAATATGCGTAATTCTGTTTCGGTATTCTACTGTAGAGAATCTTTTAGACGTTCACGGTTTTGAAATCGAAATTGAATCACTCCTTAATAAGTTTGTAATTTAAGGTTAAATGTAATCATTATTTTCAATCTCAAAAAAAATTTCTTTTCGAAGTAGGTACTCGTAGATACTACGATGACGAGGCTTTAAACACACGAAAGACATGTATTGTTTTCAACGGCAGCCGTCGGCGTCGACGCGTTGGCGGCAGCCGTTGACTGGAGAACTGATAACGCACAACAGGGTAAAAGTAAATTCTTGACCAACTAATAACGCACAACAGGGTAAAAGTAAATTCTTGGTTACGTAAAAAGGCAACACAGCAACAAGGATTTACACACATTAGATTTAACAGATGATTAGTCAATTTTTCGTTGACCACTACTAACTAATTATCTGTTAAATCTCATGCGTTAAATCACATGAGATTTGACAGGTGATTAGTTAATTTTTCGTTGATCAGCCTTTCAGAAACTGGGGGTACCTATGTGTTGATAATCCACAACTAATTCTTAACATCGGGCTAACCTAACCATATATTATTTGCTTAACATTTATAGAGACTACGTGTCGTTTGTCTGTAGGGTTTTTAAAATCGAATAT
The DNA here is from genome assembly GCA_963082885.1 of Parascotia fuliginaria. Taxonomy (NCBI): domain Eukaryota; kingdom Metazoa; phylum Arthropoda; class Insecta; order Lepidoptera; family Erebidae; genus Parascotia; species Parascotia fuliginaria. The sequence goes on along the minus strand of OY720185.1, from coordinate 12,284,043 downwards.
GAATATAAAAATAATAAACGATATTTCAGTATCTAATCCACCATCATTACCGCGATCCTAAATTCTTAAAGAAGGAAATATCCTAATTAAATATGGATGCAACGTAATGAGTTATGCAAATACTGTAGACGGTGGCTAACGATTGGGGGGTTGCCAGTTTGCCACCCTCCCTGAAGAGAGGGAGCTTCTAGATACCTCGATTCTCCGGTACCGTCCGAAAAATCATTTGAAGTATTTACTCTAACAATCTTCGGTATGCTTTCTTTACAAATTATATTGAAGGGTTGGGCATTACTTTGTTCGCAATATTTTTAGAGACCCAAGAGCAGTGAAATGTTAAATTTAATTTAAGTGTAGAACAAAGTTTTGGGACATTAGTTATTGAATAATATAAAGTGATCGTTTTCTTATATTTTTGGATATTGATGAAATTTATGATCGTTTTAATAATACGATCAATTAAGACTCGGTCTAGTAGGTATCTTTACATCGTAGATTAATATTTATATTTATCAGTGGTGTTGTTATAACAAATTATTTTTACAACACAATCAAACGAACAGAATAAAATTAAATATTAATTCTGAAAACTCTGAAAAATATATTTCACTCAAAGTTGCATTAAATATGGTAGTCGAACTAATAACCTCATACAGCGTCCCTTATAATCTGCTCAAAAACAAAAAAAAACTCAAAATCTTCGATCATCAGTAACAATGTTCTAACATTGAAAATATTTTTCTGTAGCCAGTACGTTAATGCGAATTTTGAAGAAAACTGCTTGTTGTTCGACAGTCGTTATTATAATGTAAGTCGCCAGTTGGTCGGCCGCGGCCCAACTTTCTTAAGTGGCCAACATTTATAAATTATTTAATAGAAGCTATATTTTATCAAGATTTAGGTAAATATTCTCATCTGTCCAAGGTCTTGTTATAAATTATGAAAGTCATTAAGGTAAAGTTTTGCAGAGTCTGCTTATTTAATGTTAAGCTGAGTATAAAGATAATCACTGCTGTCATCTGTGAGATTATTAGGAAAATTATTTTGTTTTGTCTTTAAGAAAACTTTCACAGTCAAGATACTGGGATTAAAACTTGATTCATCATTTTGAAGTCATGGGATGCTCGCTTGACGAAGGAGTAAATTAATTTTACTCTTAATTTTAATGACATTATACTTTAAAGGACATATTTTTGTTAATTATTGTATGAATGACATTTTTTATGATTATTATGAATGACATGCTTTATCAAATAATTTTTTGACATTAATTTATTGATACATTTTGACATAATTTATAAAATGATTTTTTTTTGTATTAATTTTAAATGACATGATGCCCGAGCCATATTTGAACAGTTAAGTACACATTTTGTATTGTTTTGTTAAAATTGTATACTTAGTATTGTTAATTTTTTTTACATTGTGATTTGTGAAATAGAGGTACATTGTGAACTCCTGTGGTAAATTAAGTTCATCTTACTTTATACTTATACCAAAAATTAACAGTTTATATAAAATCTACATAGAAACATTTATCACAGTTCACATGTTGCCTTTACCTTTTGTAGCAATATGCAAATTGAGGCAGCCTGTAAAGCACACATTTTACTTTTTAATTTTCTTTACAACATAGAAAGCTGTAAGTAATTAAGTATCTATAGAGTTAAGTGTATTGCCTGCGTCACTTTGCATGCTACTTGAAACTGTAACTTACAAAAATTGTAATAACCTGGCGATTAAAAAGAGTGGCCTGAGTTTCTTGCCAGTTCTTCTCATGGCTCTACTTCGTCAGCGAACTGGCTGTAGGTTAATTTGCTGACATTTTGTAAACTTTGACGTTCATAAGTGTTAATTTAATTAACTTAAATGAATAAACATATAATATTTCATTTCATTTCATTTCATTTCATTTGAGATAGAGACTTGACAACATCCGGAAAATCTACCTTCTTTTTTTAATAAAGCATGAAGTTTTTTACAGGCATTTATTTCTTTTATAGATAACTCTATAGCTTAGTAGGTAGGTAGTTAATTATTATATTGATATCATTTGGTGATGTTTGTGACTCCTATGTTTCATAGTTGCATGAGAATGTATATTGTATATTATAGGTACGTTTTGTTTAGGAGTCGGCCCACTTATACCCCTATTATCAGATTGTGTTTGCATCAGCAAAATAGACTCCGTAGACAATTGAAGTATTTACATTTAGGCTACTGCGGGTCGTATTCAATGTGTGGGTATGCCTGAACTTGCACGTCTATGTTGTATTGAGCTGTCTGCTATTATTGAGCTCTTTAGAGTAGGTATAGCCTTAGCTATTGATTATAAATCTTTTGGGATATTTGAAGTTGTGATTTTTAGATGAAAAATATAACTGCTATCTTGAGGCAATCTTTTATCTAATAACTTCTTAGGAATTTTGATATAGATTTCTTCATTATCTAAATCTCTTATTTCAAAATTTAACAGGTTTGTTAGTCTTCTTTGGGCTCTAGTTCAATAATATTTGTGGTCGGCGCAAAATGTTTTTCTTCATCCACCGTTATACACCTACTTCTTTTTTTATTTTATCTACACGCAAACCACCTTTCCTTTGGTATCTACGTCTTTTGATTCCTCTACATATTTTAGTGCTGTAGTTGTATACATAGACTACTGAATCAGATACTAAATTAGCTCCAAGCTGGGTACTTTCGAGAGCCATTGAAACTTTTGTACTCAATCGTAGAATGAAAAGAGCGCGGGGTAAAGTAGTATCGCAAAAATTAACACCTAGTTTGTATAAGTAACTGTAAACATAGTATTACATTATCATACAAATATGATTTCATATCTGTCAAATTCTATGATCATAGTTCTACGACTCTCAAAATATGATCATAGATAATCACATGTAGTTATTGTACCGTCATATGTTCTTCATTTAAAAATATAATAATAATAATAATAATAATATTTCAACAACTACACACAACGCCATCTAGACCCAAAGTAAGCATATTATATGCTTGTATTATGGGTTCTAGAATACGGATATACATACTTAAATACTTCTTTTTTTTTTTGTAAATACATACATATTATAGATAAATTACACCCAGACACAGAACAAACAATCATGCTCATCACACAAAGGTTTGTCCTGGGTGGGAATCGAACCCATAGTCTAATAGCGGCCTTAAACATGCATAAGATTGAACAAAATCTATTATCATCATGATCTCGTAACTACTAGTCAAATAATTAAAATTCCTCATTTGTTCGGCATGTTTAATCTGAACCCTTAACCCTCGAACGCGACGTTACATTTTAATAAAATTCTTCAGCAAATATTAATGAAGTCGGGCACTAAACAAGCACACCCATTGTGCCTTCACGTCGCACCATTATGATTTTACCGAGATAATGCACGGGAAATGACGGCAAAAGAAATTTAATTCGCGTAACGATGAAAGGGTTATATGGGGTCGGCTTGATAAATAAAGCGAAGGGACCCCGAGGATATTACTGGGCCCTTTTTTGCTCTACATATTGATATTAATGCTTGTGAATTTTGACAAAATTGCGCATAAGCCTTTGTATTTTGGGCTCGTTCGTTTTGATTTTTTTATCGTATACCGGTTGAGTAAATGAAATATTTAGGAGCGTTGTCTTTTTGTTACGCAGTCAGTGTTTTAGTCATTTATCGTTGTTACAAATTTAAACAATGGCTTGTCAAATTTTGCAAAATTATGTTACAAATGTGATTTTATGGACATGCAGTACGTTTTTAAATGAATGTAATTAAATCTATTTTTGTTAAAGACCTAACATATAGATAAGTACACAATATTATTACGAAAAAAGTAAATACAAGCTGACAAAATTTTATCCTTTAAAAACAGGGATCTGAATTATCGGTGTAGTGTTCCTAACTTCGAGCACCCAGTAAGTACCTAAAATGAAAGCATAAACGGTTTAATTAAAATTATACATAATCCGATACATGATAAAATATTTACCGACGTTTTGCTGTCGTATTTTCTAACTAACTATATCAAAACAATTTCTTCTACCCTAAATTAATAAAACCAACATGCTTTCAGTGATCAAATCCCAAAAGTATGGCAACTCAGAACATGTCCGTATCAGATACTTCATTAATATTTAGCCATCATCCCGGTAATTAAGAGGGGGTCGCCGTGGAAGGGTTACGTAAATATTAGGCCGGTTACATACATTCAATATTCATTTAACTGAATCTTTGTCAGTTTAACAAAGGTATCTGGTTCTAGAGATTTTGGGAACATGATAATGAAATTTTACATTTATGTTTTAATGTAAGTATAGTTTTCACAATGATTGAAAATTTGCTTTTTATTTGATTATTATTGATTTCTGAATAATTGTAAGAGTTGGATTGGATTACACATAGGTACATAAAATGTGCAAAATAAAAAAAAATACAATAAACAACGGCGTAACAGTACCTACTGACAGCACTGAACTAGCGTCAAATAAATAAGCTTTAATCACATAAAAAGTATGTATACCTATACCACATAAAAGTAAGTATGTATGGCGTTATATACTTAGCAAGTATATAACGCCACGCATCTTCAATGCGCGTAACATATATAATTTGTGTTCGTGACTAGAAAGTATATTATACATTAGAATAATTAAAACTTGCTTGCTTCACGACTTTGCTCCCTATTGCCAACAGTGATTATTTCGTCGCCACGTGTGCTTCTTCGTTTGGCGTTTCGGCAGCTTTGACAGGTACGGATAGCATGAGAAAAAGTACGATTTCTTTTTAATTTAATTGATGGCCGACTTATTGTAAAGTTTTTGAAATATCCTCGATGAAACAGCATGCAAGTTTGTTATGCAAAATTGTGTATGTATGGAGGAACTGTAAGAGTACATCTTAGTATAAGTTTATTGTTACGTATATATAAGGTGTAAGTATTAATTAGGTATGGCACCTTATAATAATTTTTAGCACGAGTAGACCCGTTATGTGTCAGAGTAAAAAAAATAATTTATGAAGGAGTTTGAAAACAAATCATTCCTATTTGTGAGGATTTTATTAAAAGGTCAGTAATTGCTTTCATATTCAGTTTCAATAATCTCGAGTTTGTTTGTTTCAACGCACTAATCTCTGAAACTACCAGTCAGATTTGAAATTCTTTTTTGCGTATGGTAGCCCAGTTCTCAAGAAGGTTATAAGCTATGTAACATCACGCCACTGGCGAAGGGAGCAGTGCAGTAAGAAAAGATGCGGGTGAAACCGCACCGTGGAATGTTAGTACAATTATAAAGGTAGGAAACACCTGAAAAACCTCATCAACGATAAAAATAAAGTAGAATTTCTTCTAGAGTTAAATCACCATCATTACTATGTAGAAAATTTTATACCAAAAGTATAAAAGCAAGAAAACGACGTGATTGCCGCTCTTGCTTCAGACTTCAACGTTTTTTCACAAAGCCTCGCCCACGGCCAGAGCGACTTGTTTCATTAAACCTATACTGACATTTCTTTTTATAACCAACCCGGGACTTTTGTAAGCAGCCTTTGAAAACGCTGTAAAGCTTAATGAGATGGATAGGAAACATTCTTGTACCTTGGATTATCTAATATTTTAAATAGATGGGTTTTCTTTCCTTTTGTAACATAATGTATAAGCATATATATAATGAGCGTAATATCTATGAATACAGGTTTTAGTTTATTATTATAAGAATCTCTTTAGTAATATCTTTATTGAAAACAGATATCTTCGTTCTTTTTCGTTTCTCTCAGTTTTATTATATATTATTATTAAAGTAAAAAAACATAAATAAGATGATAGGTAAGTAATGTCACCGTTAGAGAGTGCAAGTAATATACAATATGACATAACATAATTATTGTTAGTACTCTACCTTCATCATACCCACTGCAGGGACAGGCCTCTTTTCATACAGAAAAGGTGAACATTGCTCGCCAAGTTTGCTCAAGGTGGATTGGCGATTTCAGACTTTCTCAGAAGTCCAGGTTTCCTCACGATGTTTTCCTTCAGTAATGTCCAGATAAACTTAAAAAGTACATTATGTTTGAAAAATCACATTGGTACTTGACCGGATTCGAACCCCCGATCTCGTGTTTACGAAGCGGGAGCCTTTACCACTGCAGCATTACGACTTTAACTTCACCCAATAGATTTATATTCTGTGTACAACTGTCCTTCAAATCACTTAGATTAGCAGACTTAGACTCTCCTGCTGCCAGAGAAGTACATTTTCAATAGCCCTAATATTTGGTAACTAGTATCTAACACTATCGCCCAAAATACAACACTATACTTACACTATACTACAATATTCTTTAGACTCTAAACTCGGTTTTATTATACTCCAGGAAAAATTTCAAATATTGACCATGATGTGTAATCAAACTAAAATTCCTCTGTCAAAATAAGACTAAATAAGCACAAGTAACTAAAATGATAGTAACGAGTTATCAATATTAAAAAGTACGGCTTTGATGATCTAACTGTACTAGTAGTTACAAGTAGTAAGCATAATATTTCACTATCAAATTCACACGATCGCAGACGAACATCTGTCACGATCATCTATATATGCAACTTCTCTAGTACGGCTATTAAATATGCGGATTAATAGCTGTTTGAAGTGTTACACATGAAAAAAAATTATATAAATATTATACGATTACTTACCTGTTGTAATCGCGACTAATGTAATGAATGGTCTTATGTTTTAACACTTTTTGAGATAAATAAAAAGAATACTAACTAAATATCAATTAATATTACTCAAAGAATTAAATAAAAAGTCCACCGACACTCGCTTTTAAAACTAAATATATAAAGAGGTTCTCTGAAGTGGCAATGGGCAGGACAAATAGCTCGCAGAACTGACGGCCACTGGGGCAGAAAGATTCTAGAGTGGCGACCACGAACCGGAAGACGCAGCGTGGGCAAACCCCTCACAAGGTGGACCGACGACCTTATAAGGGTGGCGGGCAACCGATGGATGAGGGCGGCGAACGACCGACAACGGTGGCGAAAATTGGGGAGGCCTATGTCCAGCAGTGGACGTCTTGTGGCTGATATGATGATGATGATGATAATATAAAGAGGTATTGCTATATTGCATTTTATATTTTTAGTCTGAATTCTAAACCTTGTAAATATCTATGATTTGAATACGAGTAGTATGATTTTTAATCGTAGTGCTCACCAAGTTTATCTTAGTTATCATTGGCATATGAAAACCTGAACTAAAACAAACATAGCAACTTTCAAATGCTTTGAACTAATTAAGAACAGTCGTAACTATAATATAAGATACTAAGTCACAATGTTTTGATAGATTTAAATTCCCGCGGAATTAGTAGCCTCTCAACATGGTCACATCAAACACGCCTTAGATGTACGTGCTCATTATTTTTTATACATAATCTGTGCGAGTTATACTTTTCTATGATTAACTGTACTTTCATTTCAGAGATTGATTATTAAACATTTTGTTCGTCGTTAATTATATATTCGAGTTAATTGAGTAATTTATGGTGATGGGTTTGGTAGCTTTGAAGCTTCATTTAACCTTGTGTTGTTAATTATTACAAGTTTTTACTTGATGATTTTAATAAGAAAGGTCAATGCTATGCATGCAGTTTATACATTGTATACCGAGCTAAAAGATGCTTGAAAATTACTGACACTACCATTCTTCTTTGTCTTTGTTTATTTAAGAGAATTGTTCTTTCAGTACAGTTTCGTCAAGAGTAATATTATTATTGAATAAAAATAAAATGTCCACGAAAAAATCACACTCAAATAAACTTAATTTCATACACCAAAAACTGGCTTTAAACATAATTTACCGCAATGTAACAAGTGAAACAAATGAGTGTCGTTTAAACTAAAATTACGCACGTAACAAAATAAGTAATTTCACACGTTTCATCACTAATATGCGGTGTAGTGTAACGTGTCATTTGTCAGACGATATTGCGTTACGCGTAAACGACGCGACGTCATATTTTGTAACCTGTATTTATTTGTGCGTTTGGTTTTTGTTTATTATTATTTTAAGTTTTTAATAATGCTATGACATTATAAATATTAATAAATCATTCATGTAGTAAAACAAGTTATTCAAGTTTTCATCATTATATTAAAATTTAGAAGTAGGTTTTACCTACTTGGATTTTAAAATCCAATCAAGAATTAGTAAACTGCGGTCTTACCTAAGTAAAATTTCCTCTAAAACTTTGTTTGCGTCATACATCAGAAGTAGCTCATCTTTATCAGAACTACAGTTAGCCTGTATTAAATTAGATGTGGCTCTACCTTGTGTTTGTTTCACCGATGACAGATGGTAAGTTCAGAAAACTTAGTTCTCAGCATACTTACCCGAGGTGCTGTTAAGTTTCATATTATACAAATATTTTACGCTATCATCAGTGAAACAAATGGTAAAGCTGCAAAAGTCGATTTTAGTAGTTCATCAGTAGAAGCAATAAGAACATTGGCGACCCATCTATTTTCCAATAATTTGTGGGCAAAATATTAAGATGGGTGGTTACCTTTTATTGCATGTATAAATTGATAAAAAAATATATCACTTATAGTTATACGTTATAAATGCGGATGATTAAAGTGGGTACCCACCAGTTTATGGCTTTTAAAAAACAATTTTAATCTTAGTGTTAATCGATTTGTAATTTAGTTTAATGAGCGACAACAGTACAACCGGAATAGCCAAATTGCAGCCGATAATCAATCACCGCAATGAGCGGTAAGTATGTAGGAAGATGTCCCAAAAACTATGACGATAATTGAACACTCAGAATATTAATTACGAAATGCATTAAAATATACTTTCTGTTACTTTCTTTACTTGTGTTTTTTAAAGGCGACATTCATTCTAGAGACAACCTTTTGTGATAGAAAAGCCAGTAAAACAACGATTAATACTGCCAGGAGTATCCTGAGAGCTTTCATCAATCTACTGAGCTTACTAACAAGTAAAAATGCATTCATTATAGTAGATTTATAATAAAAACTAGTAATAACTATCTAGCTTTAATACTAAATTCTTTTCGAACATTTTTACTCCTAGTCTTTTTAGTTTTATTATCAGCTTTTACAGAGTAATGAACAACAATTGCGCCACAGTTTCAGAACACAATCACGATCTCGCCCCCGCTCCTTCTACATAATATCTTGTTGTTATATCGTGGTACATAGTACAAGCTTAAATTTTATTGCTTTACCATAAAATGTCATATGACTTTTTTTTACTACAAGGGCCGTTGGCCCAGGTAGTAAATAAAAATGTAACATAAAAGTTCCCAAGGCTCGAAATACTCTTCAGAGACTTACTTACTGAAAATCCAATCCAAGGAAAATACAAAATTAAATTTGTCGTACTTGATTTGACGTTTATAATATAATACTCCCGGACTCACTGATTATACTGACTGCTTAGACTATAGGTAAGGAGCCATTTTAGTAGATAGCATAACGTGGCGTTTAGTAGTGACAATTTTATACCTATTTAATGCACCCTCAAAACAACTACTATCCGATTAAACAATACAACTCCAGTCTCTTATAACTCGAACACAAAAATCGGCACGCACAGAACACCTAATATCATCATTACCGATTCCCGAACAAATGCCTCGTGATTAATGATCGTTTTATTGTCTTCACTGAGTATCTCATAGCGAGATTATACCACGATTTCTTAATTCCCTAATTAGATGAGGCAAGGAGGTTTGGGATGATAGATCTGTGATGCTGCGGGCTATGAACGATCTTCTATTGCTCTTATAGTTAGTACGTGATCCTTACGGTATTGTTGAGTAACGATAGTAGAGTTTTAGGTGAGAGTACTTATATGACTGTATAGATTTAGTAAATGAACTTGCTTATTAATAAAATTTTAGGCAGTCATTAAAAAAAAATTATTCTTATTACGATCGACGTCAAATATGTAAGAAACCCACTTTATGGTAATGTATCTTTTGAGTTTGCTCTCGGTCAATTCCGCTGACACCTCGAATGTGCATGAACCTAAAGATATTAGGTATTTCTTATTAAATTATGGTGTGAATGAGAGCATTTGAATATCGAGGGACAGTTTAGGCTAGCCTTAACTCTCAGATTACACACTTGACTAGATCCTTCGCACCATTTTCCTTTTAAAAATAGTTATAACTCTTTAAAAAGATTTTTCTTTATTATAAGACAAAATAACTAACAATGCAACAGACCTATTTACCAATTTTAACCCTAAAGCATAACAATCACAGCTTTGCGGCAGATGTACGGTACTTATTTGTACATACTGTCGTATATGGACCGACGTATGGCGATGTAGCCGATGGGTAGGGGTGCTACACCCACGTTAAACTTTCAGCTGCTCGGTAACATAAATCAGCGTAACAGCCCTGTATACATGTAGAGAAAAATATTAGAAAATCTGTATAATTCACTAAAATTATTTGATCAACAAAGCTAAAATTTAAACAGGTAGAATTGCAGTTTATATAGGGATAAGGGGACATTCGCTAAGAAAATAGTTAAGAACAAATTTTTAATGTCACATTAAGGCTGACCTCAGAAAATACGCAAATTTGACTACACAAATAGCCCTACGTAATGGCGCTATTTTTGTTAGTCAGATTTGCCAATTTATTTGTGTGGTCGACCTTCTGTTCAAGACCTTAGCAACACATCGTGCACAGACTTTTGTTTCTGTCGCTGAGTAACGGTTCTAGTATTAATAAGTGATGCACTGTACTTAAACTGTTTTTAACTGCAAATGCTTTCCTTTTTTTACATGATCTACTCATGATCGGGCAGGTTTTAGCAAACGATGGAAAACAGTAGGTACAAAAGCAAGAATAAAAGCAGTACACAGAGAAATTTTTGACTTACTACCTAATATTAACTCATATTACTCGTATTATGTTTGCTAATATGGAGTCTATAAACACAACATCGCATCGATCAATAGTTACATCATTAAATGTTGTCCTGTATTATTGAACCCCGTAGTGAAGTACCCCTGCTATAAATAGGGCGATGCGTGGACGATATACTGACCTACAAAGGGACGTGAGGGTGTATAAACTATCAGTTTGATTCCCATCCAGGATAAATGATCATGCATTAAAATATGTTAAGTGTCCTTAAAATTCACGATTGCAAGTTTTTGTAATTAAAACTAAAATCTATTCAAGATTAATAACTATTCATGAATATTAACTCTATTAGGTGTAACAAGGAACCTTGTATGGAGCACAATTATTGCAGTAATTATATTTTCTTACTGTCTAACCTCCAATTTCTGAAAGGCTGATCAAAAAAAATTTTACTAATCACCTGTTAAATCTTATGTGAAGTACCTAAAAGCATGCTAAAAGAATGGATAATTAGTTTAATTCAGCAACCCAATTGGTACTTCAGAGATTTAACAGGTGATTAGTTAATTTTTAGTTGATCAGCCTTTCAGAAACTGGAGGTTAGTATAGTAACGTTTCATTTAAAAGTCGCGTTTCATTGCAAGCCGACAGCATGCCTCACCGATGACAGCGAATTGTATGACAAATATTACTTCTCAAAGTAAATATCAGGAGCGCTATTCATTATTCATACACATTTTTACGCTGATTTTCAAAATTTCAATGAAGAGACATTTTATTATGTATTTTATTTCATGGTAAATACAGTTTTACCACAATAAATATTGTTGTTGGTTGTAAGTTTTAAAAAAATCGATTTTGAAGCAAAATTTTCTACTTATTAAAGCTATCGTTACCGCTTATTCTAGGCGGCATAAAGTAACAATGTACTACGTATGTGGCCTGTAACATTTTTTTCAATCACACTATAAATCTATATGAAACAATTCGCCGCTTTCGAATCTTGGACTAATTTCTGAAGTAACACAGTATAGGTAGGTAATATTATTAGTAAAGCTTTATAGGAGCGGATTATAATCTCGCTTCTAGAATAACTTGTTCTACATTTATTTCACAGTGATTTTATATACGTATCCACTAAGTCTCGTAAGTCGTGACTGAGTGATTTACTTGCAAACAATCATCGGAGATCGGCATTATGCTGCATTGGGTGCCACGGGACTAACAATTCTAAATTCACTAAGAATAAGTAATGTGTAATATAATTTAATTTACGTGAAATTTATTAAAGTTACATAGACAATAAATACGTTCACACACAGAGAGAGAAAGACAAAATAGGAAGAATAGATATTCATTAAGAACCGCTAAAATATTATTGTGATTTATTAAAACATTGTCTAGGTAGTTAGTTAATTTCACATAGTAATAATTTACTGGCTTTTAGTAATATCTGTTTCTTTATACACAGTGTTGTTAAATAAATTGTAATATTATTTTGAGACTTACCGGTCACATCCTCAAAAATCACTTGAAAATAACCTCAAAAATTCTCTGTTTAATAAATGTATAAATTATTATAATAAAAAAGTGAAGAGCTCTTTGCGATTCTTAAGCACGGTATACACTGGCACCTTAGGCTATAAACACATCTGCCGTATCCGTCTTGCGATTATTATTAAACTCTTTATTAAAAGATTATTCAATATGGCGACCAAGATGGAGCTGGGTGCTGAACGGGGTGGGACAATTTGAATAGATTTTATTAAAATAAGTTTTGAAAGGGTTCGCCAGGAATTTTTACACATGGTTTACTTGGGATATTAAAATTTATAGCCCTATGTTGTACTTAATAGAATTTTATAAACGTAAAGTTCAAGTTTAAAAAATGTGTCTCGGGGAGCAAGACGTAGGTATAATAACACAGCTGCAATAAAATTATATCATCAATCTAGACTAAACATTGATCGCTTGCCTAAAACACATGTCAAAACTTTTACATAGATAGTTCCAAATATAAAAGACATATGAAAAAAAAATTAAAAGCTTACAATGTATCAAACGCTCAAACAGGAGGCGTACATGTCCCGGTGACCGCTAAAAGGGGCTACGCACACCGTATCGAAAAAAAAACATACAAAACGTCTTTTTTACCCCTAGGGAACAGAACAGCTGCGCTTTTGTATAACAATGATACAGCCGTGTTATTTCCACCAACCCGGGGCAATCGACACACTGGGCTAGTACACCGAACGAACAAAAAACCACCCGTGCAATATGCTCCGAGCTAAAATTAAGGTACCACTCTAAATTGGCCGGGTTGTAAGCGATTGCGTAGTCCATATTACGATGCCCTTTGTTAAAAGTCACGCTTCATTTAGAGCAAAATAGTGTCCTTTTTGTTGTCTCGTACACCGTGATGAGTGTAAAAATTGTTTGTATTGTCACTCATTTTGCTCAATATTAAAATTTTATGGTTGTCATACTAGAATAAATACTATGCAATCATTTTAAATAGACGCCATATTGAAAATTAAGTACAAAGAGCTATTTTAATCCACTCATTGTTGTTTAGTGAATACATAAGGCGACAATCGTTGTGACAATTTTGTGCGTTTCATTTTAAAAGCGGGAGCTGTGATTGGTTGGGGTTTGGTGACAAATGGGCGACACAAATCCACGTCAGCCAATGGTAGAGCGGGAGCATGTCGACGTCGAGAATAATAATGTGATATGAATAGCCGTGGATGTCATTACGATGTGGCGACAGTTCTATATACGACGACAATTATTTCTTTATGTGTTCGTATGTGTACACATGTGGTTTTGTATATCATTCTCTTATTGCAATGTGTGCATTTTATTTATGTATAATTTACATAGAATTAAGTAGGTAGGTACTTACATGCGGCATTTTAAGTAGGTAGATAGGTACACGTGTGTAATATCGTCTACATTAATATATAATATAATAAATTACTGGGAATTAGGACCAATATAAGACGTGAATTCCTAAACTAATTTGCACATCATAATTATTATCGAATAGGAGACGTGTGTGTTCACTCTCGCTCAATACAGACGGAATACTATCTAGTAGGTAACAGAAAAGTTATTTGTGTAAAAAGATTCTTATGAAAGGACTCTAAACCATTTAAATGGGACGGATATATTATTTATTATAGATGCAAAAAATCGTCATTCGACAACTTTTTGCATCCATGGTGTATCATATTAATTATCAATTTCAAATTTTCTCAAATAGGATTGAAATATTTAAATAAACAAGAAATGATTCCATCTTTGTACCTAACTAGTTGTGCACTATCAAATTCCAATCCACGTCCTTGTATTCTATTGTGCTTTTGGTCATGATTTAGAATGCCTAGAAATAGTAAGGCATTGTCTAAGTAGGTCCTAATCGAACCACTCGAAAGTTTTTCTGAATATTGGTATAGCTATATACTTACCGAATAATAGTTTCATTATTTATTTGAGTGCGGCTCAGGACCGATCAAATTGTACCTATGCCTAAGTATTAAACTTGAGGGATGATGGTAGTACATAGTATTATTAAAACAAAGAAAATCTGTGTTTAAATACACTTAGATTAGGAGGGTTTACGCGTTAGTAGCAACGTCGCAATTTGGTCATATTTCGTGATTTTAATTTTTTATCAATTAATTGGGGCTATATTTTAAAAATGTATTCTGCCTTTATACTATAATTAGGTGAAACAGAATTTTATTACTTTGTCATCATATGATAGAAAATTATCAATACTACATAGACCTAAGAACACGAGACCAATTTATATTATAGCCTACCAAAGTGACTCCACCCTGCCTGATGGTAAGCAGTCAGTGGAATCCAGAAGTGGCGGCCACTATACCAAAAGCCATCGTCTTAAACTGCTGGTATGGTGGCCTCCACTATGGCGGCTGGGAATGGGGTTAGGGGAAGGGAATGAGGGAGGTGAGGAAAGAGGAAAGGGCGGAAAATCGGGCCTCCGGCGCTCTCACTCACCGAACGAAACGCAGTAGTACGGATACTACTACTCTTAAGTCGATCTTCTATGAGAGGTATACTTTCCCGGACGATCCGGCCCATTCATGCTGAAATCAGCGTGGATCTACTACCGTACAGTACCCTGCTGTTGTTGTCAGTTCTTCTAACAATCGAGACACAATCCCACACTTTAGCTGGTCGCCATTCGTTTATCTGCTGTTATAGTACCAAATAAAAACGTCTATAAATCCTGTCGTATCACCCTCCTAACAACATGATTATTGATCTTTATTTGCTTCCATTACACGCTGCTACCATTGTAAAGTTGACGGTTCGTGATGGCCGTTTAGATAGCATCGCCACTCAATTTCGTCAACCAGGTCAATGATTATAGCTGTTTGGGGTGTAAGGTATAGCGGGATATTTAATTTAACTTAACTAGACTATTTCATTGAAGTGTTTGGTTAATCTAATTTTTTTGCAAATTTCATTTTAGGTCAAAATTGAAAAAGATTGCTTCAAGTTTGTCTTTATTCTTTTTATCTCCATGATTTAAATTTTTCTGATACCTCTGTACCCCGGATACAGGGTTTACCAACCTATTGATACCAAAAAATTAAATATAGCAGGTCTATTTTACATTTTACAATAGAAAAAATGCCAAGTACAACAGTTCACAATAAAATAAAAGCTATGATACCACCCCTACGATTACATAACCTCCCCAACAATAGTTACCGGCCCGGCAATTACGTGTAAAGATACACATTTTGATATACCAATGTCATTTGTTACATTTTTTACCGCTTTTCGTTGTGTTGACATGAAAATGCTTGTTTATAACCATTATTAAGATCGTGTAAGATAAAAACTGCCACTTAAATGTTATTAGTTCTGTTATATTTTTAAGGTTTATGAAGGGTGATATAAGTAGTGTATTATTTGAGGGTTTTTAAATACTGCCGACAAAAAATGACAGTGCAAGTCATCCAATGACAGCGAACTATATCTCGCGATTTGACAGCTAAGATAATAACAGAATACGAAAATATTGTTGTTATTGCTTATATCACTCTGTGAAAAATATTTTTGTGATAAGTTTAATAGTTACGTTTCCCATAGATTTTCTTTAAACGAATATGAAGTGCATACTTAGGTATGGCTACTACTAATACGGTTTTTTAAATGAAACTATTAATTGTCAATAGACCCAGATTTCTTGTTTTGTTTAATAGTAATATATTACATTACATACTATACAATAAATTATTATTATTACAGCACAATTGGTATTACTGGCGTACTGACTATCTCGATACATGGATTTCAATTCATTGGAAAATTACACATAAGATCTTAACCACAACACATGTATTTATTTTATCTCATTAATATTATTAAGCACGCATCTTTCCTAAAGCATGAGAATCAATTAACATGTAGTTCAGTATTTATTGTCTCAATGATTGACACAGTGAGTTCTAAACGTATCAAACTGATCTAAACTTGTTCATCACGACGGTATAATTAAATAGACCATGTATTGCTCGGTCTGGGTTGCCAGAACTAAAGGATGTTACCAAAATTGGGGAGAGTCACTTTTTTAAGGACTTGTTCTTCCTAATAACACAAGGGCCAGGGTTTTGAAAACATTCTTATTAGGCTATAACTGGTTGGCGACGAGTAGATTTTGATACATTTTGTGACTCTGGACCAAAGTTCATAGCTCTGTATTTTCAAGTTTATTCTGAGGTAATGTGTTTCCTATCTAAATAGATTATCTGTATCACTTATAGATCTACCAAACTTTTACTAAAAGTATTGGGTATTATAGTATATTTACAAAACTTGAAATTATGGTAATAGCTGACTTTCCTAGTTATTAAAGATTTGTTTTAGTTTTTAACTTCAATTGCAAACTCTTTCTTATATTTAAAACATCAGCATCCAGGGCAATTACAATTTGTAAAGCTAGCAACCCATTCGTCCCAATGCTAATGACAGCACATCATCTACCTCTAAGTATCGGTAATGTTATAAACAAACAGTTGCCCTGCTCTTTGCCCAGTCCCACGGAAGTCCATGTTTGGACCGATGTACTAACTAGTGGTATTTGTAACGAATCATAGCTGTTTGGTCTTGTATTTGACGTTTATAAAGAAAGTATGCTGGTGGTTGATTTCCGTATGTTTTTAGCATTAACTACTTTGGACGTATGACGGTAGAAACGTGACTTAACATTGGTTTATTACTTGCAATGATGTCCAAAAGTGTAGTATTTATAGGTGTGTATAAAAATATAACATAATTTATTTTTGTAACAACTCAAGATAAACCTATCTTCAATGAATTTGCTAAAGTAACTTTAGTATATATCCGTTTTGGAACCCACAAACTTCGTGCTTAGGGTGCCTTAAATTCAAGTATATAATACAACAAATATATCTTACTCTCTTTTATAAAAGCAAATTTCTCAACCTTAAATACTAAAGATAATACATAGGCACTTAACTATAATTTTTCAGGTCACAAAAGCAAAACATCCACTGCATATTGTTACTCAGACATCTGGCTATGTACATGTATAATTACAGTAAATAAATAAATAATCATTGTCACACACTTATTTATCTCACACCCAATATAATGTGAGCTTCCCTTCTCTCGTATTTCTTCGTAATATGGAACTTTTAGAGGCCTAGTATAGGTCTCTAGTTAATGGTCGTTCGAGTCCTTGTCATTGCATGTCGCGACATGTGTTAGCCATTTGTTTGTATAAAATAAAGTCGTTTTCAGATGGTCGTATGCCATATGGTGTATAGTATAGACGTCTTACAAAACTTTGCTGTTGGAAATGTATGACATTGTATAATTTTGTGTGTACAGAAGTCAAGATACTGTTAAGATATTGCACTTAATTACTACCCACTTAAAGATTTGTTTTCATTGCAAAATTTTTATATGGTAAATAAATTGGTAGGTATATTATTATACACAATACAGTGCATGAAAGTCAACTGTTGGACACATTTTGTAGGTAACGAATACGAATGATGATTGGCGACATTTTGACAAATTTATATGTAGGTATTTTATATATGACTTCCATAAAACCTGTGGTTTTGTTATTAACTGTAGCCGTGTAGGTATTGATCTTTAAAGGTTTTGTTTATTTTTTGTTATGCAACATGGAGCATATATACCATCATTAGAAGTTGTCGTTAAAAACTATATACAATATCTGATTTTATCAAATACGGAATACCTCGTCAGCAAATTAGCTGTGAGTTAATTACCTGACATTTTGTAATTTTTAACGTTCATAAGTGTTAATTTAATCAACCTATATGAAAAAATTAATTTGTCTTTGACTTGACCTAATAATGTAGCCGCAAAAAGTAGTACACTAGAACAAATAGATACATTCACACTTATCAATGTGAAAATACAACTTTGCACTCCAAATCTAATAATATCCAAAATAACACGTTACACTATAAACGAAACCAAAAACCTTGTCGTATATCAAATAAAGCACCGGCCACACCACAATACTTAGCGACACGCGAACCATTAATATATTAAAATCGCAGCGACAATCGCAGGTTTCACGGCAACGATAGTAATCTAACCGCCCAGTTAAACAGCGTAATAATCGCACTGTCGGAATATGCGATCCACTGATTAAGGGGAAAGGTATGGATTATTATTTAGCTTTTTTATGAAGGGGTTATGGAAGGTTAAAGTGTTATATTCTTAATGTCCTTTATATATATAGGATAAACGTCGTTTTGTATAATCAATAACAGCATAAAATATTTTTAATAATTTTATAGCGTATCTAGTATTTAATCTGAGTACTAATTTATTTTAACAACATTTCACACTGTCACTGATAAATTACATCAATAATACCAATATTTTTGTTATAGACAGCAGCATAACCTAAGGCTCTTGCTTATCAAGCTTTTTAGATTTAAGCTTCAAAGGCCATTGCTTAGATATAAGACATTTTGTCAAATAAATCTGTTCAACCACTATTATTATACCTAGCTTAGTATTCATGTACATTTTCTTAGTCATTATATAAATATCAAGTTTCCAACAGTAATAAATTTTCTTTCACCAAATTTCTCCTACCCTCCGTCCGGCACGCGAAGGCTCGCACTTTGTATACAACTTCCGCTAGCGGCCCGCTTCCGGTCCGGACAACTTGACCGGATGTACGGCGTGCAGGCTCTATGTCACCTTAAGTACGTGTTGTGATTAGTATAAATTTATGGTTATTGTAACCAAGGCTTGTAATTACTGTTTTATAAATTGTTAAACTGTACGTGAATAATTGTTTTGTTGTAATTTAGTGGTTTAGTTATTAATTATGTAGACAGTACCTATAAATGTGTTAATTAATATTGCAAAGAGTTACAAAATTGTTTGTATGAAATAATTTCTAATGTTATTTTTATTTTTAAATAGTTCTGTCACTTGCTTTAAGTGATATTACGGCTTTTTAAATTGCCAAAGGTGATAAACGGTCACACAATTTACTCGATCGCAGGTAGCAACTGTCGTTCACAGATTTTGAAAGCTCAAGGAACATTATCTTCCATGGTTAGAATTATCCCAACCTCTACTACCATATAATAACAATAATAATAAATCATTTATTTCGGGTTGCATAAGCTCATAGATAAATACCTTACAGACCAACATACATAATACATAATATAAACTTATAAACTACACTTCACATACACTAAGTCACAGTGCGTTCGTGTGACACTTGTCCGCGGAAGCGACGGAACACGACACCCTGCGGCCAAAAGGTTTCCTCTATGACGAGGTGCAAATAACACCTTGGTACTCGCAAGACAAACGCCTTGAAATTGACGGTGCGACGCGACTCCAACAGCTACACTCTCGACCTGTACTTCATCTTTTGGTGCACGTACTCCTCGATGTCCTCTGCCTTTGTAGTGTAGTGTAGGCGAGAGATGTACACCGCGGTGCTCGGTGCGGTGGCACGCAGCTTCATGTTAGCCTCCGCCGGCGCTGTATCGCAACAGTTCTTGGTGGTTCGCTGACGGCGCTTCCTCTTCTGCACCGTCACAAAACCATCCTCATTAGGTTGGGTCGTTGCCTTTTCAGGCATGGACTTGGCCGGGGGTGCAACACGAATGCTTTGCGTAACCTGTGAGTCAGCTCGTCGACTCGGTCATATCCTAACATCATAACCTCATTTCCACTAAATGATTACGCTAGTAGATTCATGCTGTTTTCAGCATGAATGGGCCGGATCGACCAATTTACAATAGCTAACAAGCTTAGAAAGCCGCTACATTTTTGCTCATTTTATTATACTTTTAACACTTTAGTCAAGTACTAGAAAATTTCCCTTTGTCATGTACCGTCAAAGTACACTATTATTGACACAGCCATCAAGTACCAGGACACAGAATTTCACCAAAGTACTCTCTCACAAACGACACTTGTCTAAAGTCTTCGACCTCTATTCATAACACCCATGTCATCGCAACACTCACAACGGTAACCATTCCCATCTCAAAGCACAAAATGACTAAAATTCGACTTTGTTGCGTAGGAAATAAGACGCTGATATCGTTTAAGAAACGGCAAATATAAAGCTGTATGCAGATGACTTCGAATGTTTTTAATGTAAACAATTGGTTGAAAATAGATATTGTCGATGTCACTCTATGGTGTTAAACAAACGTGCGACGACCGTTATAGAGTGAGCGACAGATAAGTGTAATATTTTAGGATGTAGACGGATTTGCGATTTTAAGTCGTGTTTTGTTAATAATTCTTTTGGATACTGTTTGGACAAGTCTTTGAAATGATGGTAAATGTTAAATGGTTTATTTAGACAGAAGAACTTTTTCGTGATAGTAGATAGATAGTAAGAGGTTCAAGTATAAGAACGTTTTCTTTCTTAATCGATTAATTGGTTAATTGCTGTATTGGTGGTACCTATAGATAAAGAAATTAACATTTCTTATAAAGATGGTGATTCTGATACTATAAGTAATATCACAATAGTCGCTAGACGTATAGAACTAGCAGATTATGTAGTGAAGATAAAAATTTAAGAATCATGACGTCTAATTATTTAGCTTTATGAATCCCGAATATAAAATAATGTAATAATAACCGAAAGATAAAATCATAGTTTAATACAATATCTTGCACAATACGACAAACAAATCGCAGGACGCAACAAAGTTTTAATTAGATGGTTATCGGACCTCCCACGTGGCGCCAGTACTGTCACAGCGACTTGCGACACCGAGTGAGTCAGTCGTGTGGGACGTGCCTTATGTGCGACATACATCACATAAGTACCTAAGTATGCCAGTACATTGATGATATTATGGTATGTGATGTGAAAGTGTGATTGATTGAATGCAAAAAATAAAGTTTTGTTAGCTTTTTGCTTAGGTACTGCTCGATTCAAACGAAAATATTACTTTTTAACTCTTTGAACGAGATCTAAATGTTTTTAATATGAATGACGACTATGAACGTTGTTAATAACCAAGTATAACACGAGTAAGTTAACTCCGTGTGGGAGGTGCGCCTCATGTGCGACATACATCACTTGAATCATGATAATAAAATGGTAAGTGATGTAAAAGTGTGATTGATTGAATGCAAAAATTAAAGATTTGTTGGCTTTTGCTTAATTTTGTGTATACATAAATATTTATATTTCACTAGACCTAGATCTAAAATGGTATTTATATGACGACTATGAAGAAAGAAAGAAAGAAACATGATATGAAATCTTTCCAATATCATGACATCCATATTATGTATCACGCCCAGATATTTTTTTATAGCCAACAGTGGTAAACGTGCGAGTCTGTGGGTTCCTTGAAAGAGATTGATATACCTACCTAATTTTCTTTCTTTAACTAGATATTATTACGGCTGTAGGCATTAGTGACAACTTCGATTTGAATGACGAAAGATTTATCAACTTTTGGCAGATAACTTGTGTCACGCATTCATAACAATCTCTTTAAGTATTCCACCTTTTAACAATCTCTTTAAGTATTCCACCTTTACGAGTTCACTTGTTTTTCTTCTAAATGTGATTTTTGGGTCTTTTAAGTGGCGCTTGAAAAAACATTGCACTAAGCCAAAACACAAACACACAAATTGTTGGCGTGCCAAAAATTTATCTTATTGGCTATCAGGATAGTATCCACCACTCCTGGACAATGACTGTTAACTATCAGATAGAGTGTCATTTTGGTCGGCTAACATAAAAAGCAAAATCTCTCTTTAACGAGAATCACCAATATGAATATACTCTAACATACTGCAGATACAATATATTATTCATCTAAACCTAACATAACATTAACAAATGAATCGTAAAGTCGCATCTTGCCTTGAACCGCGACATGTGTGAACTAACCATTATCACTTACTATATTGTTTCTCATTGTGTATGCGATGGAAAATTACTTGTGATATTGTGACACCTTTGGCGGCATTTTCGCTTATAATGTAGTATATTTCCTAAGTATAGTTATTTTCATTTGGCTATGGTTACGAAAAATTAAATTATAGCATACAACTCGCTTTTACTGTAGCTCGACTCGTTTTTTTTGCGAATATTGATTAGGTCGGTGATATCTTCTATGTGGCTGGTTTAAATTATGTCTTACGTGCAAATCGTGATTAGAAAACTTTTAGCGGTAATTATCCCCTGACTAGTTTGTGGTAATTATAATAATAATAATAATACCACAACAACCACACAACGCCATCTAGACCCAAAGTAAGCATATATTAATAGCTTGTGATATGGGTTCTAGAATGCGGATAAACATACTTATATACTTTTTTTTTGTAAATACATACATATTATACATAGAAACACCCAGACCAATGCAAATAGCCATGTTCATGTACACAAATATTTGCACTGAGCGGGAATCGAACCCGCGACCTCTGCGTGGCAGCCCATACACAGTACCGCAGTTACTTCCAATTGAAAATGTTCAAGCTGGTTATAATGATGGATATGCTTAAACGTTGCAAATCCAGAAATATTTATTCGTAAACATCACCACTTAACAACATCAAACTGACTGTTAGGTATAAATCTAATCCCTCTATAATTAAGTCCAATACAATACAGGGTTCATCAAACAGGGTAGAAATAAAACAATCCTACTGTGGCTCCATATTGAGTACATAGCTATAAAAAAAAACCACCTGTGTAGGTATACATAGAGGCCTCGCGTTTGCGTCATTCTACTAACTGTCCTAAATGTTCTCATGTCGTCCTTCAACTCGCTTGCGACGGTAATTAGAGCATTTAAATACATCGCATCGCCATCGAGTGTATCAGCGTTAAATCGTTTAGTTGCACGCCATATTGGCGATGTGATGTTACAATGTCAGTTAATATAAGGTAGAATATTATTTAGGTATTTATAGGACATTAACATAAAATAAGATCTTTTTTTAAAACATTATTAAGCTTTTCTTTTAGACGTAATGTACAAAAGCATCTTTTCCATGCTATATTGAGATGATAGCAATAAAGATGGTGACAATCTGTCCTAGACTTCACTAATTGCTATTTGTTGTGTGGAGTCATTTTAGTTGGCTTATGTTTAAAAAAGTCACAGACACTTATCACTTGCCAAATTATATTTCTAACCGTAGCAGCAGCAATATATACATCTTTATTTCGATTCTATAAAATTAGTTTTACTTTAATACTCTAATATTTAATCCCTTAGCTCAATCATGATGTAACAACGCTTATTATGTGCAATCGATGACATTAGTATCACTATCAGGGCCAGTAAACTTATATGGCCGTGATGTCAATAAAACATCTATTGTGTCTAGAGTAGTGTCCATGAAAGGGTTAAGCATGGACACAGTTATTAACGCTCTCTAATATACCTAAATCATTAGATAATCTTTTATTTAAAATTGGTGTCGGTTCCAATTTTCTCCTACGAGGACTTTACACAGTACCTACTGTTAAGCAATGATTGGAATCTTACACATTCAATAAATAATGCGTATGCTAAGAACGTCCTTACTTTGTATCTTTATTACTTTCGTTAAATATTTAGTATCCACTACAGTTAAGATAGCCGAAGTTAAATGTTATGCAGTTGCAATTCGATTAACTTACAACGTTGCCTCACTATATTAAAGTCAGTATTATATTTTTTTTATTAGGAAATTTTTCATTGTTCGACCGTGTGTCGTCTTCAGTCTATATTATTTTTTATTCTGATTACGTCGTATGACTTAGAATTATTTTTACAGTTTAGCAAAATAAATGGGTTTGAGTTTAACTCGTATTCATGGATTGATTTAAAATAAGACAAAATTATTTTCCAATGAAATAGTAATACCATTTTAACTGAATTACTTCTGCCAAGCATGTTTGGGGTCTTGGTCATATTTGTTACCATTTATAGCTTGAAAGGCGGACCAGCTATTGCAGTGAAAGCAACTTTATGATAGGACAATGCTAAACGTCCTTGATGTGTGTGATGATTTCTCTCGGTGTGTTAGTTTTTCCACCATTTCCAGACTGCTTTAGTTTATTCGTGTGACAACCTAACCTAACCTCCTTTACTTGATTGACTGATTGCATTAGTAAAATATACACGGCCTCACTTGTGGTGGATGATATAGACTCTTGCCTTGCCTATTTCTAATACATAAAGAAACCAGCGATTAATAATATAGACTACTTTATATCAAGATAAGTTATCTATCGAAGCCTCAAAATCTTAAATCCACGATTGTTAATGTATATTAACCCCTCAGTTCAATTCGATACATATAAATATAATTATCGTCGTAACAAAGACACTACGCAACATCCAATTTGAATATGATTAATGTATGTGATCCGTTCATTTGTCTTCTGTTACATGATAATTGGACTATCATTATACGCAAGGTTGTTCCGAGGTCTTACTATTTGAACTTACAAAATGTACTACTACTAAGTACTTTGTTGTAACCTAAAATGTATTTGGCTATTGTATCCTTCCTAATTGTATTAATTATAGAGGTAGTGTATTACATCCTTGATTTTTATAAATGAAATCATTCAAATTATATTCTCAAATTATTGTCTAAAAAATCTTTTTGGACATAATTTCAACAATTTACATCATTCACTTATATAGTAGACAACTTTATAATTTATTTTAATAATTATGCCGATTTTAGAAAAGTTTAATCTTTGCAGTCTTTTGTGCTTTATTAACACTATAATAACTTAGTGAAGGGTGGAGAGTTAGTGCTCTAAGATAATAATGTAGATATGTGCGTTTTTCTCACAGTGAAAACGTAAGTGTTAGAAATTTAGTTCCCGGAATATATACTAAGTACAGGCGCTACTTATTTTTAATAAAAACTTACTTTTCTTATACTCGTACAAACTTTACGCTGTCGCCTATGATAAATACGCATTTTGGCTCATGATAGCATCTAAAAATGCTGGCACACACACACACGGAAGAACAAAGTGGAAATCAAAGTGAGTTTAATTACATCAATAACTTGCCCTTGGTAATGAAACATGCAGTACCTATATTAATTTTAATATACATATAACGCTCATGTTGCACTACAGATATACCATAACCTAATCCAAACAATCTGAAAATAGCGTGTACAGTGGTTGACAACGCATCGTGCTCACCACTGTAAACAACGTTTATTAACGCGATCATAAAACGCAGCGTTTATCGGGGCAGTGTGGGTGGTCCCTTATGCTGTGTGAACGGTGCTTGTGGCTTTAAGAGTAGCGGGTATACGAAAAAAATATAGTGAAATTTCGGCTATCTTTTTATCTTTTACAGTAGTAGATCCACGCTCGTTTCAGAATGAATGGGCCGGATCTTCCGTGGAAGTACTACCCTCTCATAGAAGATCGACGTAAGAGTAGTAGTATCCGTACTACTGCGTTTCATTCGGTGAGTGAAAGCGCCGGCGGTCCAATTTCCGCCCTTTCCTCTTTCCTTACCTCCCTCATTCTCTTCCCCTAATCCCATCCCAGCCGCCATAGTGGAGGCCTCCATACCAGCAGTTTAAGACGATGGTATGGTGGCCACCACTATTGGATTGCACTGACTGCTTACCATCAAGCGGAGTGGAGGAGTAACTTTGGTAGGCTAATAAATACATAAAAATAAATCTCAGTCTTCTTTGGAGTAATGGTATGCGTTGCGAAATCATAATAATATTTCTTTTTCTATTGTAGTTTTTATAGTTTTTAATATTGTCACCTATTATCACATTCGATTATTTCTGTGTTGTCTGTGACTTATGTCAAATAAATTTATTTTCTTACTTTCTTGTTTTAATTCCTTTAGCTTAGCTTAACCTTAGCTTGTACTGCACGTAATAGTGAGGATACAGACATAATATTATTATTATATCGAGAGAAGACATAGGTAAAATCAATTACTTAATTATTTTGACTGACCTGTTGGTCTAGTGGTTAGTGACCCTGACTGCTAAGCCGGAGGTCGTGGGTTCGATTCCCACCCAGGACAAACCTTTGTGTGATGAGCATGATTGTTTGTTCTGTGTCTGGGTGTAATTTATCTATAATATGTATGTATTTACAAAAAAAAAAAAAATGTATATAAGTAGTATATCAGTTGTTTAGTACCCATAACACAAGCAAATATAATTGCTTAATTTGGGGCTAGATGGCGCTGTGTGAATGTGGTAGAATATTATTATATTATTATTATTAATTAACATCCATAACATGTTAAAGAAAAAGAAGAAGGTTAAAAAAAAATCTCTGATGATGGAATGCAAAGTCTTTTGTAAAAGCTTTGTAAAGACTAACTAGCTCTTAGTCATATAATGCCAAATTGTTTCACGTAAAAGGTGTTTCAAACTTACATTTAAGCCAAAGGATTACGAAATTCATTTAAGTATAAACAAGTCAGTTTCAAGTTTAAAAAAACCATACTTACATTATAATGGAGTCCAGAAAAAGTAAACTGAAAACAAAAAATAAGATAAATTTTTTTACAATATTTTAACTTTGGGTAACATCACATCTTACAGCGGAAAGACTTCCACTGCTGGACATAGGCCTTCCCCAATTTTTGCCACCTTAGCCGGTCGTGAGCCCTCATCTAACGGTTGCCCACCAGCCCCATCAGGTATCATCTAATCTCAGCAATGGATTTGATGCGGCTGATTTGTTATTGATGATGAAATAGAAATATATAAATATAAAACTGCTATTATTCTACATTTTTAATATATTTTTTATTATATTTGGAGCCCGATTGTATCAAACGCGTATCTCCTGGCCCCATATCGACGAGAATAGTCAATGTATGAGTGTTTAGATTTGATATTATGGGTATGAAGAACTTGCATAGAGCAATAAATTAAGTATAAGACATCTGTATCTACAGGAAATGGCTTATTTGTTGTACAAGCTTTGTATCACGTGAATGTGGATTGCTTTTACCCAGCAGACGTAAATGATGGATTTCGCGCTCAAATATCAAAAAGAGGCTCCATTTTTTTTTTTAAATATATGCATACCAAAGTGACTCCACTCCGCCTGATGGTAAGCAGTCAGTGGAATCCTGAAGTGGTGGCCACCATACCATCGCTTTAAACTGCTCGTGTGGTAGCCTTCACTATGGCGGCTGAGAATGGGGTTAGGGGAAGGGAATGGACGGAGGTGAAGAAAGAAGAAAGGGGGGAAATTGGGTCTCCGGCGCTCTCACTCACCGAACGAAACCCAGTAGTACGGATACTAATACTCTTACGTCGATCTTCTATGATAATTTTCGGAATGATATCAGTACTCTTACCGATGACATTGTAAAGTACTTAGGTTTATGTAAAATAAACAGTCCCTCTAGTATTTATTATAAGTACAATTTATTTTCATGTATCTAAATATTTTGACATAATTAATTGAAAATTTGGCACAGGTAATTCAATTGTTGCTACCAGGTACTTAATTGCAGCTATGAATGTACCTAAGTATTGTGTTTTTTCTTAATCTTTTAGTGATATTCTAGGCAATACAATCATGTATAGGTACTTGTTTGCCACCTAAGTTTTGTAAAACACGAAAAATATCACGCTGGATACGTTTATGGTAAAAAATACCTAAGCTAACACGACAATATAACACCTCTGCTGAAAGCTTCATGAAAAGAATGGCGACGCTACCTCATCATTTGTTTCTAAAACAAAATCTTTGATAACATACTGCAAAACTTTCTTCTAATTATTCAATTTGATTGGTTATGGTACACATGATAATTAAAACTCTCACCGAGAGTTCACGAACCTGATTGGATATGCTTCATAAACAGGTCACAGTGTTAAAATAAAGTACGATGCAAAAAGGCCTAATACATAGAGCAAATATTAGGTATTTTAAAAAATGTAAATGAGATCAACAACATACTAAACTATACTTTACTTAGGTACTAACTTAATAACCAATTTATTTATTTCTTCTCTATCTTACGAGTAGGTACTAGTTAATGTCTGTTAAGAAAAAACAATAATTCAATAACTCGTTTCAACCTAAATGTGCATAATTTGTGTCCTTCTTTTTCTGATTTTAAGTACCTATACCACATCATATAAGATCGCCATATTGGGAGACTACTGTACTTATAGCAATTTGTATGTTGGCTTGACCCCAGGTCTCTTTTAACTAATTTTGTCATCAACTTGTTAATTGATTCTACACAATTTAAACCAACGTTTTGGTTGGTAACACTATTACCAACCAAAACTTTAAAATTATAAATCCTAATGTCATTTTAAAGATTTATTTTAAAAGTGAGAATTATTTTAACATCCATTATGCCGTTTAAAACTTGGAAATGATATTAAAATGTAAATAAATACACTTTATACAAATGATAACGATTGTTGTCAATTGCATAAAATTTATATTCAATAACATGTAGGAACTTTTATCGAGCTCTTAGAATGTTTATTGACATTTACTATCCCTCTTGTATAAATATTTACAAGGACCATAACATGGCTAGATCCAATCATAGCCAGTAGCAGATGACTGAATATAACGCAATCAATAACAATCCAATATCAATTAAACACTTGGTTAACCTCTGATCTCGGATCTCACTCCAACTGCAGGATACGTCACACTAACGAGCCGAACTAGGCTTTCAAAACCAATAAACCAGAAAACAAGTAAAAACAAACCTTATTATATACACCATAAGGTAGTTTAATAACTATAGTTGGGTTATAATAAATAATCCTTTCGATTTTACGATCACAATTAAGCAATTTTATAGTTTTATAACGCGGTCTCCGTTGCTGTCAACTTCTCAGAAGACGCTACACAACTTGTCATTAGAGATTGTAAAGGAGATGACAGTGTCGTAAGAAGCTAATGAACGATACGGTTTTTTTAAACAACACGACTAAGATCCGACATGGTCACGGATACCGAACGTGAACCAAAATTTTAGAGCATAAAACAAAATTAGATTTTGACTATTAGTGAAAAAGTTGATTTATTAAATGCAGAGCGGCAGTAACTTCATGTGACTATGATCACTGTTAACTTGGTAATTACGATCATGACCTGGACTGCATTAGTCTAGACTTTTAACTAGCAATTAACGTCTTATAACTCAAAATATGCTAGGTACGATAAGTGAGCATACTTTAGGAAACATTTGCATACATTTTCAACAAAATTCTAG
Organism: Parascotia fuliginaria; assembly: GCA_963082885.1. Classification (NCBI taxonomy): domain Eukaryota; kingdom Metazoa; phylum Arthropoda; class Insecta; order Lepidoptera; family Erebidae; genus Parascotia; species Parascotia fuliginaria. The sequence goes on along the minus strand of OY720185.1, from coordinate 12,254,333 downwards.
TAGATACACATTACATACTCGTATTTACACCAACATCGTTGTATTTAGATTTCACGTCGTCGTGCATTATAAAATCGTTTGCTTTTATAGAGGTAGGAATAAAAATTATAGTTAGGATAGTCGATGTCTTTACTTCGGTACTGACTTCTGGTATTGTCGACAAAGTTTATTGGTAGTAAACATAGCGTGTGAAATTGGAAAATGTGTAGGACGTTCCTGGAAATCTTAATTAAAGTGTTTAAGACGTCGAATAAAATTGAGTCGAGTTTTATGAAGGCTGTGACAAATTGCTGTTATAGCTTTTAAGAATGTCTAAGGAAGTATAAAATATCCTTTAACTTGATGATGATTTCATTGATATATACAGGTATCCATGTGAAGATAACTACATTTTACGACACTGTTAAATAAGCAGTTACTACTTCATTATTAGATACAGATTATGTCCGTTATGCTGAAATGACAGCGTAAAATAATGGCACAAGTTAGTTCTCACAGTAAATTCTAGGGGTGCTGTTTATTGGTGCTGTTGCATGGTGTATACGCAATATTTTAGGATGTCACACCGTTTTAAGGGACAAACGCAAATTAGCTTAATAGAAAGATACGGCTGTAATAAATAAGTGTTGATAGGTTATTTATGAAGGACTGTACCACCTTAATTCTTCATTAATTGTCAATGCATTTAGGAGTAGAATCTGGATCTCACTAATCACTAGTAATCACCTGAAGGGATACAAAATTATTATCTTTAGGGCGCGTACAATTTAGACGTGTCTCATCGGACTGCTGCCACACCGCAGCGGTCATTCATGATTCAGTTGGTTCGATTATTATCATAATATTCAAAAAAACTAACTAACTCAATCTATATACAATTTCTAAACAGTTAATCACACAGTTTAACATAATCTGTAATCATTAATTCCTTGTTCTTATTCAAAGTTCTTAAGCATGTTTAAATCGTAGGGCTTACGCCGGCATCACCCAAGGCAGCTATGACCGCGTTACAAATACGTTGACATGCGTAGGAGCATCTAACCAGCTACATACATTCTATTTTCGACTTTATTTTAATACGTTATGGTCCATTTTATCTTGCAGTGAGTCTGAAATGTGTGAAAATTTCTCAGGTAATCCATATAAGTTTTGCAATCAAAAATAAATCTTAATACAATGTAACTAAGTACTGGTTTATCTAATTGGAAGAATTTTAAATAGTAAACAGTTTAATAGGAGAAGATTTTTAATGGACCTTACAGGTATAGTTATAAAGGTCATTATGCCTTGTCTGGTTTCTTTTAAAGATGGCAGTGTAGTTTTCTCGCATGCTCACTACGTCCCCAGTAGGCACATAATATATGTGATGAGTAACACAAAGTACGACTGTTGTATTGATCGTCGTAATATTGAATGTAATTTGCCTTAAAACCTCCACCCAACGATGAAGTTATTAAATAAAGTACATTTCCCAGAACTTGGTATTGGAATTATTTAAAATAAGGATAGAAATACACTAAGTACACAATATGGCCACCACAGTTCACTCCGTCGTGAGAGTAATGATTAGCATAAATAGATGATTGTAAGATCTCTGCACTTACTATTCAAATAATTACATACATGTAAACAACAATCACGTAACCAAACATATATTTTTGACTTTGTTAGTGGTAGTAGAAAACGAGCAAGGATATTTAATTTTAATATACAGAGTGTATACGACGGTATGATATTAAATGCAATTACGTATAGTATGTGACATTATAAAGCGAGACAAAAAAAATCAACTAAATATCTTCAATAGTTTAGACACAGAACTACTTTTTTAATTTCTTTAATTCTAAACACTCTGTAAGTACGTCAAACGGTCACTGACTTAAGTCATAATCCACGTTGAAGGATAAACGTTGCTGCTCATTACAGGTCAGTGAACTTGTCATAATAAATGGTGTACTACTTTGTTACTACTAAAATATGATTAATTTTGTCAGAAAATTTAAAATTTTTATTTTCGGAAAAAAAAATATGATTCATTTGAAATCATTATACGGAGTAGTAACAGCTGCCTTTTCATTTAATATCAAACCGTCGTATACACTCTGTATATAGGCCTTTTTCGTCTATTGCAGACGATCTATGGCGTGTCGGCCTGTGGAGCAATTCTTTTGGTGGGAGCAAGGATATAATAATTATAATAATCACTCAAACGTCAGGAGACACATAAGTGCCAAAAAAGTTTTTGTCATCTTACGACTGGGTACACTAGAGTGTCGTCTATAGGCAGTGATACAAATCAGCTATATACGGTTGTATTAAAGCTCCTTTTTACATATGGGTGGTACAGCTGGTATTTAGGACACGGAACTAAACGTAAATGGCGCCTAAATATACAAACAATACATATCTTTTTGTTCTGTTTTAAATATTTATGATTAAGTATTTATGATAGCCGAGCATTCGGATTAATTGAAGTATAAATACACACAAAATTAAACGCATAATTAAATGTAAGGCCAGTGACATACACTGCCCGCAGCGCTGTCTCGGATCCCTTGTCGACTGTCAAATGCAACCACATGCACTGATTTCAATGATATTAATCATTTGGAATATATTTTATTAAACCATTAGCTGTATTACAATATGTAATATCTTAGAATGGTTTAATACTATTATTGCACTAACCTTTCGCGGCGCGGTGCGATTTTAACTGCGTTAAGTTACATCTTTGGTTACTGCGCCGCTCCTGTCGCCAATAGCGTGATGTTATATAGCCTATAAACTTCCTCAAGAACTGGGCTATCAAACGCAAAAAGAGTTATTCAATTACGATATTTTTTTAAATTTAATATTTATCACATAAAGTATAGGACACATCAAATATTCACACAAGGGGAACCGATGACCTAGTAATGGTGGGGAACAAACAATAAATAATAATAATAATAATAATATTCTACCACATGCACACAGCGCCATTTAGCCCCAAATTAAGCAATTATATTTGCTTGTGATATGGGTACTAAACAACTGATATACTACATATTATATACATTTTTTTTTTGTAAATACATACATATTATAGATAAATTACACCCAGACACAGAACAAACAATCATGCTCATCAGTCATCACACAAAGGTTTGTCCTGGGTGGGAATCGAACCCACGACCTCCGGCTTAGCAGTCAGGGTCACTAACCACTAGACCAACAGGCCAGTCAATAAATAAGACATTTACTTTTTAACTTTCGCGTTGCATGATATAGTAGAACTAAATACGGGAATTCACGTGTTTTGTGATAGTACGTGGAAAGACAAATGTGTGAGGGTAGATCTAGAATCTACTTCGCATACGGAGCCGTGACATCGCCACATCAGTCTGCTTGTGACCACGGCCGGTGTAACCTGGTCGAAACGTCAAGCAAAATAAGGTATGTAAATACCTAATGCATGATCGCGTGAATTCCCGTATATTTAGTTCTACAATAATAAGACAATTCAGGACCGGTCACATTGTCGATGTTTAAAAAAGGCGTTTACAATGACGATGCTTGGAAGATGCCTATCAACATAGGCAAAAGTGATGATGATAATAAATTGTTTATTTTAATATGCCCAAATTGACTGCCTGTGGTACTTTGTACGGGCTGCCACGCAGGGGTCGCGGGTTCCATTCCCGCTCAATAAAAATATTTGTGTGCATGAACATGTTTACTTGTATTTGGCTGGGTGTATCTATGTATGTATGTATTTTAAATAAAAAGTATTTAAATATGTATATCCGCATTCTAGAACCCGTAACACAAGCTATAATAATAAATAAGTAAAGTATCTAGTTAAAAAATAGAATTCTATAAATATTAGAAATTGGTGATGAATGTTATTAGGTACATAAAAAAAAGAAAAAAAGAAAGAAATCATTAGGTAAGTGTACAAAAGGTAAGTGAACGTCTATTGGCAGTGATCGTTTTAATGTAGTAACAAAATTGTGTAAATAAATAAATGGCCTGGTATGACAAAACTGGCATGACTTATATATTTCTAAATAAAGTATAATTAAAAACAAATGTTCACAAGCTGTATTTTACGATTATTCATAGCAAGGAAAATAAATTATAATCTTAGTCTAATTTCATATGCAAACAACACTACTGCGGGCCTGTATCTATCATGTTGTCTAAATCGATGATCCTCCATCAAATACACCTTGAACCGAACACGATACACTTTCGTGTGTCCATTACATCACTAGACCATCAGTTGACACGGGTGCGGCAGAAGGTCAGTAAAAGTTGTACTCGTACATCCAACAGTCATGACATCTATGTCGTGACTCTGTGTTGTGGATTAAGTTGGGAACTTACAGCGATTTGGTTTGTCTAGCGTATGAATTAAAGACGTACTTTTTTGAAGCAAGGAGTAGATTAAGCATGAACTAACAGCTCTAAATTATTAGTAAATTAATTTAAGAAAGAAGTTTAAGGTATAAAATCAAAATAGTAAAAGAGTTACTTCAAAAGATAAATAGTTAAGCAAAAGCTTTGACCGTCAACAACACATCACAGAGGTTTAGCAATAAATATTAGGTACTTTAATTTAGTTACATTTACTTTGAAGATATTTCTGATTTTAAATTAAACTATGCATAATTATAATTATCGAATACAACATTTGTTTCACATGAATAATCTCAACACTTGGACGGCTCCTAAAAAGTGACCTCCTGACAGACGAGCTTCCAAATAGGTAGACACATTAATTTAGCCATCATTATGCGCACTACACCAAGAAATCACGCGAAACGTACGCGCAATCTTACACTTTCAAACACTTCCGGGTACAAATAAAATTTAATTTGTTTGGAGTTGTAAAAATTGGTACCTTAGTTCCACAAATTGTTTGACATGAAATTGGTACAACGTTTAATGAGCTTCTCGTCTAAATTTGATGTTAGTGTATGATAAATTTTATAACGAATAAGATTGATTGATTGATCATTCAGCAGACGAATTGTAAAAGTAGCTGTGTTAATTCTATGATGGATGCATCAATCTTGCAATTGATTGTGGAATACCACCCATTAAATTATTGAAGTGAATACATTAATGCCTGGAGAATTTGGAGGAGAAATGACAGTACTGTAACCTCAGCTGCTACAGGTAATAAATTACCTGAAAATGACAATGTGTAATGCCACGTAAAATGAACATTTTGTTTTCAATAAGCAATAAATCGGTATTCTGTTTTCAAATAAAACAATTCTTTAACGTGACGTCCTGCGTGAGCGATCTAGACGCGATCGCGAAACAGCGCGGTGCTTCGCGAAAACAACAAACAGTCGAAATATTTCGAAGTAGCCTACGTGACCAAACGCACATGGGGTGCGGTGCGGAGCGGCGCGAAATGAAGCGAACGCGATCAGTTGGCTTGATATTTTCGTGAGAACTGGAAGCGGTGTCGTCGTGTTTTTGTTTAGTTATAAAAGAAATTCGCGTGCACGTAGGACATAGCCGCCGCGTCGCATCGCATCGCATTGAATTCGCGTCTCACCGCTTCATAGTCGCTTTCGCTTTGAACTGCCTACCTAGGACGTAGTGTAATGCAATTTTGACTGACTTTTTTGCGTTTTTCTGCGGTAAACTCATAAAGTAGTCTCTTAGTAAAACCTTCTTTGGATTTTTATTTCACAACTTTATTGTATTTATCGGTAGAAACAAGCATACTTTAGTTAGGCCTCTAGCACTCTTAGTCACTGGACAAAAAGCAGTGTAGTGCGGATAATATATTATTTGAAGTAATATTTTCTGGTTACCCTGACGAAGAGAATTCAGTATTCTCTTTGCTGATGATGTTTAAATAGATAAAAATATGAGTTGTTAATGTGGAATTGTAATAATTTATTTGTAATAATAAATGTGATATTGTAATAATTTATTTGTAATAAATAATGTGAGATTGTATATATTTGTTCAATTTTGATTTTAGACTTTTTAATTAGCCATATTTGTATGTTTTTACATAGACAAAACATAGCGCACTTTAATCTATTTATAAGATTAATAGATGATGCTTTGATTTGATTTGCATGTCTTCTCTTAGTAAAACCTATTATAACACAGCATGCACACACACACACAACACATTTACCAAAGCGTCAATTCATTTGTAACAGCACCTCAAGTGTTTTTACTTTTACTGTATTAACTATAACATATTCTCGCGCAAGATAATATCTTAAAATACAAGTGAAGCCAGGATCTTTGATACTATATCTGATAATGATCAATCATGTTCACTGAGTACATTAAGCTGTCAGTCATACCTTTAAGATGACTCCAGAATGACAGGCGCTAACATATTTTCGTGGTTTTTGAGTAGGAGAACCTGACTTTCGTTTGGTAAATAACAGGTTTTACGTATACTTAACTAAATGATATTATCGGTATTACTTGCAAAAGTTTCTGTATGTAGTTACATATTATCGTAAAAATACAAACAAGCTTTGATTTATTGATGCTGTAATCACTAATCGAAACCAACTGTAGTGATGAAATTAAATTAAGATTCAAGACAGTAAACGGATATGGCCGTGATGACAATAAAACATCTATTATTTCTACAGTAGTGTCAATGAAAGGGTTAGTATAACAAATTGAAATGAGTATATTAAAATTAAGTAATAGATAAAAACACTTACGTGCATATGCAATGCACTCGATTGTTAGAATAAACCAGTCTCATAATACTGGGATATTATGAGAGGCTCACCAACACAAATTCTCCCCTTTAGCGATACCTGAATTCAAGAGTAGGCATTCTTAGGCTGACCATGAACATAGGTACACTGCTGAATAAAGTGTTACAAACCTATTTCGAAATTGACACTCAATTTTAAAAACTAAAGTCGATGCTTCACCCTTAACATTAAAATTCACCTCTGCTTATCCACTAGTATTATTCAAACATTTCAACTGTCGTACCCACTACAACTTGACATCGGCAACGTGAATAGTAAAAAAAATTGCCGAATGTAAAGTCACGGGCCGGAAGTTAAACGAGCCTGGAGGTGCTATCAATCAAGGCTGCCTACATAACATTTTTAAAACGTTTTTTTATTAAAGCATTTTTTTTAAGTTGAAATTGTTTAAATTACTCCGGCGTTGTTATTACGGGGTGTGTGAATTAAAGAAGTCCAAAACTAATAGGTACCTATAAATAAAGGTAATTAATTATTTAATAAATTAAAAATCCGTTTTTTTGTTTGATAAATACTGAAATACAATGCACAATATATTTTTCAGTATTAAGTTTATACGTGTGATTAATAATTTTTTTAACTGTATGTAGTTTATACATAGCTGAAAAGCCTACGTTTTTCAAGACCCAGGCCTACCTGGGTCTTGAAAAACGTAGGCTTTTTAACATAACGTTAAAAAACGTAGGCGTTACCTATAACAAAGCAATAATATAATAAATAACAATCATGTTGATTGTTATAGTTTGACTCCATGCACTATTTCGATATTACTACATAAAACAACAGTACTAAAGAATTTTGCAAAACTATTGTCAATCTAAATAAATGAAAAGGATGCCTGGTAGAAATCGCTCTTAGCGATAATGCCACCCATTGTACTATAAGTACTATAACATTGCATATTGTAATAATAATATGTTAGTGTTAATTTGGTGTACAATAAAGTATACAGAGTGTATACGACGGTTTGGTATTAAATGAAAAGGCAGCTGTTACTAGTCCGTATAATGATTTGACGAAAAACAATTTTCTTACAAAATAAATAATATTTTAGTAGTAACAAAGTAATACACCATTTATTATGACAAGTTCACTGACCTGTAATGAGCGGCAACGTTTATCCTGTGATGTGGATTATGACTTAAGTCAGTGACCATTTGACGAACTTACAGTGTTTAGAATTAAAGAAATAAAAAAGTAGTCCTGTGTCTAAACTATTGAAATATTTAGTTGATTTTTTTTGTTTCGCCTTATAATGTCGCATACTATACGTTATTGCATTTAATATCATACTGTCGTATAAACTCTGTATAGTAATAAATAAATACATAAATAGATTATAAGTATTATAAAAGAAAGCAATATTATAGTTCTATAAATCATGATATTTTTTCATTTGCTCAGTTGACAGTCGTTCACTATGTTAATTGCAACAGTGCTAGACTGTAGTCGTAAATTAAACTGCGTGGGCCGCTGAGATGCAATCTGTTTGTGATGCTGTATAACATGGCCGGTACGATCGGTGTTTGATGTGAATGTATTACTTTGACAAGAATTATATCTTTAATAAAGGTAAATAAAAAGCTATAGTTGTGATTGCCATGGTCACATGAGAATAACGTGTCAAATCAATTGTCTGATTGTCATACATATTTATAATTGAAAAACTGAGTCATACTTGTAATCTTAATATAGCCCCTGTTTATTAACCTACCTACTTTAATATACTTAAGCCTTTAACTAATTTGAATAAATCTTGAAATTGTTCAAATTTAGAAGTAATTCCAACATGTCTTACGTTCTATTAATAGCCACTCAAGCAACAATCAAATAAGCACCTTACTTTCTTATACTTTAAGCCCATATTTTAATAACACAAATATAGTAAATAAGCTAACAAAATATATAATGAACAACAAATTTTATAACATTATGAGACATAGAACCTAATTACTAAAATCAAAGTAGATAACATAATAAAGTATGTACACAATCTAAAATATCTTAAATTACGATACAAATGATATATTACCGCGAATTAAAGGATGCGTCGACCTTTTTAATAATCAGAGCGCAAAATACGAAAACAAACGAATAAAAAAGGCACCAGTATAAAAAGACCTCACCTATGACTTCAAAGTCATACAAACGATGACGTTTTCGAAGAGACGTCAGGCCAAAAGCCGATGGTTGGATAGATTGCGTAATTAGGTATTAAGTGAACGTTGTATGGTTGATGTTCGTTCATTTGTTGCACTTCGGTCTTATGTTTAGACATTGTTGCAGTTCATTAAGGCCGATTTGTCATAAATCTAAGACTACCTCCGTGGCGCAAGCGACGCCAAGCCTAAGATACTGCTGTGCGCTAGGTTGCGAGCTCGATCCCCACAAGGGACAAAACTTTGTGTGATCCATAAATATTTGTTCCAAGTCTGGGTGTACTTTGTGTCTATTAAATGTATGTTTGTAGAGACCCCGCGACATCGGCCTTTTTTCCTAGTGCGCGAGTAGCATATTTTTAAAGTACATTAAAAAAATCACTTTTATTTTTCAATAATGTCCAGAAATATCTCCAGCTAATTATATATATTATAATACTAAGGGCCTGTTTCACCACTAGCTGATAAAGTGAGTGATAACCTATTCGAAACTCGAAACTTAACTAACAGATAGTACTTAAAAATCAGTACCACAAGTGCCTTAACCTTAACCGGCAAATAAACTCTAAAAATATTAGACAGATTTAACAAGAAGAAGTTTTAATTGTTAGACAGACACTTTAGCAGCTAGTGGTGAAACAGGGCCTTATTATTTAAAATACCGTAAACCGTACGAGTACAAAGAAGGGCAAACTACATTAATTTTGCCACAAAACTGTTGCAGACAGCAGTCATCAATATCCACGACAAATTGATGACACGCAATAACCTGTATTTGCAGAACTGACGTCCGTTGGGCAGAAAGGTTCTAGAGTGGCGACCACGAACTAGAAGACGTAGCGTGGGCAGACCCTTCACAAGTTGGACCGACGATCTTATAAAGGTGGTGGGCAACCAATGGATGAGGGCGGCGAACGACCGGCCAAGGTGGCGAAAATTGGGGAAGGCCTATAACTAACAGTGGACGTCATTAAAGTGTCAACAAGTGTGACAACAAGACATTCAAGTGTGACTTTTTCACTACATAAAAATAATCAGATACTAAAAGTTTTATTTAGAACTTGGTAATGCGAGAACCTACTGACATTGTTGCACAAACTAGACCCGGATCTTTTCTGATCATAAATGACGAAAAAACCACTGAATCTTGTATAAAATCCAAAAACGTATAACTTCTTTCAATTTACGTCAAAGATTACAGGACGATAAAGGGCGATGACTGGCAATCTTTCAAACTTCGAGAAAAAACATCAAAAATAGGGGAACTAAGGAAAAAAGAGCAGTTCTCTTGAGATATCAATTTAGAAGAAATTACCGGCTAATCTGTCACATCTTGGTGCGCTCGGGGCAAGTAAGCCTGTCTCCTCTGTCCCTTTGCTTTTTTATTTAGGGAAAAGACGAGGGGTAACGACAAAGAATACAATCTTGTTAATTTATCAATTGTTGTCGAGTGACTGCTAAGTGGAACAATTGTAGCGACGATTAAGTCAAGTAATGAGGGCATTATTTATTCATGTTTGTAAGATTTTTATTTAGAAGTTGGAGCTGATAATTTAATTTAAAAGAACAAAAAATGTACTTGAATTTTTCATAAAATAATATTTTTTATAATTGAACTAACAATAAAGCTCCATGTCACGGTAAACCCGTTTACAAAAACAAACGCTGTAAATTTTCATCGAATCAAATATTCCCAAATCATTACTTTTAATTTAATTACAATAAAATTACTATTAATGTTTTTGACACATTAATAGACAATAGTTACTGTAAGCTATGATTACATAATATTTAAAGTTGAATTTAAACAACTATTAAAAATTATACAACAAGTTCGCAAAACGAGAACGCAAACCGCTTCAACGTTAGAACAAAACTGTCCGAGGAACCAGCGTAGAGACAGACACAATTCATTTTCATATACCTACCAGCTGAAGTCAACCCGGATAACTGTAATAATACTATTATTATATAATAATAATAAAATTATTAAATAACAATACCAGCCTGTTTATTGTCCCACTGCAGGGCAAAGGCCTCATCTCATATAGAGAAGGCATGAGCATTATTAATCACCACGCTTGCTCAAGGCGGATTGACAATTTTAAACTTTTGAGACCAGGTTTCCTCACAATGTTTTCCTTCACCATCAGTCAGAAATGTCCAAGATAAACTTAGAAAGTACTTAGGATTTGAAAAATGACATTAGTATTTGTCTGGATTCGAACCCACTACCTCGTGTTTACAAATCGGGTACCATATTCACTGGGTCACTTCGATTTACTATATAATATTATAATTTCTACATATTTATTATTATATCGTTATTCAACTTAATATATAAATGTCGAGAGACGGGAAAAACGGCAGTTTTAAAATATTCTTTCAGAGCACATTAGCGTCAAAAAAGTTGCTCCAAAAAGTACCCTTAAATTTTCATAATATCCCCTTTCATATCTTACTTAGAAAAAAACGCACGTTTAAAAAGACAAAGTATCACACGCTTAATCCCGATTTTCCCCTCGCGCCAAAATCTTTTATCAGGAATCCCCGGGGATTGTGCTTTTTTATTACGGCTCTTGTTCCCGAGACCGTGGGGGACAGACGACAATAATTGTTTCATTGTTTTATGGCGATTCATGATTGGCCTTTTCGTAGGCTTTTGTTTCTTTTGTTCTTCAATAGATTTTTAATTAGGATGGTATTTTGGAGGGAGTTTTTGTGGCGCTGCTAACTAATTAGATGTGTATAATCACTTTCTAACACTGGTCTGTAGATATTACATTGTATACCTTTTGTGTGTTTTTATTGATCGTTATTTGCGCAATATCTGTCTTCCACTCAGTATTATTACATGGCTTATAAAGATTTCTAGTTCTTTAGTAGTTGTAGTCACTTTACATACTTTTGATGCTTTGTCATACTGCCATTTGATCAACTATCAGCAAATTTGAAGTTAGGTTCAAGAATTAAGGTTTCTGAAACAAATATTGAAATACGTGAAACATATGAGATAAATTTTTACATCAAACCCACAGCTCTTATCGTAATTATAGTGTGTAGGTAAGCACTATAATATAAAGACGATACAGTCAAACATTTCATTACTTTTCTTTTTACTTATTGGAAAGTAAAATAATATATATACAGTACAGGTGGTATAAACTGATACATACTCGTACGTTAACATTATATTAATATTTTGCTGTTAAAGGGTATTTTCTATGATGCGGCTGTAATGTCACTGCGACCATGAATGGTCTATTGTGATCGCCGCTTTATCAAGCTAGAGTTCACCACTAAACCCTGCAGCTATGATATACCGCAGGATTTGCTTAGGGGTGAGCTCCTTAATTTCTTCTGGGCCCAGAGTGAAAGTTAAAGAGTTAAAGGGTAAGAAAATAATGAAGAAGTTTTAACATTAAATGTATTGCTAATAAGCACTGACGCACATATAAAGAATTTGTCACGTTTCAGTATAATAGCAAGTAGTAAAAAGTTGTTCGGTTAATTAGAGGCCCTTCTCGCAATAAACCGATCCACCTTCGACTTATTTTCATTGTTTTAATGCTCGTTTCGTCAAACATAAAGACATAATTTTAGTCAAAGCTATACTATATTCTGAGTTTAATTCTTTATCATTTAGGGTTTTTTGGTTTTTTTTTTGCAATTGGCTCCTTGGGTAACTGATATTTTAAAGTTAATATAATCAAATCAAATCAAATCAAATCAAATCATTTATTCATAACTTACTTAGATACAAATTAAAATAAGACAGTTGTGTAACTATACGTATTACAATTTAGATGCCTGTACTAGGATATAGTTCCTGTATCACAGGCGAAAATAGCGATAGAATTTTATTATATATATAAATATCTATGATTCTCTAGATTTTAAATAAAAGACTTACAATGAAACATGAAATACTTAACCTACTATGTTATAACTAATTTAATAACAAAAATACAAAATATGTGTTAGTTTAGGTAATTTTACGTAAACGTTCGAGGCTAATTTATTGGGGACAAGTAATATGCTTATGTACTAATAAAATGATGACATGACAGATGCTATGAAAAAACATGAACAAGTGTGTTGTATTTAATTCTATCTAAAATAATAAATAGCATTAATCCAATTATTGTAAATCGTCATAATCAACAGAGTTGATATATTTGAGCTCGGCAAATTTCTTAGCTGGGCACTCATTATCACCCGTCTTATGGTTATTGGACTTCTTAAATCTTGAGCATGTTGCGCATTTTGGAGAGTTATCTTTGTTTGTGCAATCTTGTACGGAGTGTCCTATTTCCCCACAGTGAGCACAGGTAGGCGTAGCTTCTCGACATGATTTCGCCGCGTGTCCATACTGGTGGCAGTTGTAACATCTGGTTACTAATGTAAAGTCCCGCACAGGACACGATGTCCAATTTATAAAAAGCCTAGTTTGAGTAATTAGAACTTTTCGTATATAAGCTGGCAATTCTATTATATAGTTGCAGGTTGGTGCGTCTTTCTTACTATTGTGTATTAGAGTTATGTCGGTACCTACATAGTTGTACATATTATTGTTGTAAAACTACCTTCATTAATAAAGTCTATTCTTGGTGTAATCTGCGTATCATTCACATCATGGTGACAGCGGTGCTAAATTTTAATAATTAAAAGTATTCACGTGAGTTTTTGATTATCAAGTGGTGAACGGTATCATTAGTGTAAAATACCTAAACGTGATTAATACAATAATTAAACATGGAACATGCCCGACCGCCGTCTGAGCTAAGTTTAGAGGGTGGACCGGCGAGCCGGGCGGAGGCATGGCGCAAGTGGTATCAACAGTTTATGGTCTTTTTAAAAGCATCGGGTGTTTTTAAAGAAACATCTGATGTGCAAGCAAGTTTGCTAATTAATTTAATTGGTTCGGAGGGCTACGACGTGTATACGACATTCAAATTCACAAAGGATGAGAACAAAGAAGACTTTCAAACGCTCGTAAACAAGTTTAATGACCATTTTCAAACGAAACATAATACGACTATGGCTAGATTCAAGTTTTTTACGAGAAATCAAGTGGCAGGTGAATCAATTGATGAGTACGTTACCGCTCTTAAGCTTCTCACTCAACATTGCGACTTTGAACATCTCGAAGAAGGATTGATAAGAGACCGAATAGTTTGTGGTGTACTTGATAGCAGGTTACGTGACCGTCTTCTTAGGTCAGAAGACCTCACGTTGGATCGGGCCGTTAAATTATGCCAAGCAAATGAGATGTCCCATGAGGAAAAACGGCAGATAGAGGAGACCAAGGCTGGATGTAGCAATGAGGGCACAGAGGCGGCAGTCGTGGATGCAGTGTATGGATCACGCGGCGGTCGAGGCGGCTGGGGCCGTCGGCCGAGGCGCATGCGCGGCAGTAGCTCGCGATGGCAGCGGGAGCAGCGCCTGGGGGGCGCCGGCGCCGCGAAGTCTGCGTGCGCGGCGTGTGCGAGTACGACTTGTGATGGTTATAAGTGTCCAGCTGCAAATGCTATGTGCTTCTTGTGTAACCAACGCGGCCATTTTAAAAAAGTTTGTCAAAAATTAAATAAAAGTTCAGTGTATCAGTTACAGGAGGACTGTGTAAATGAAGAGGAGATGTATTATGTTTCTGTTATTGAGGGACTTGACAAACCTAAGGATGCTAAATGGTATGAATCTTTATGTTTACTAGTAAATGGTAAAAAAGAGACATTTAAACTCGATACAGGGTCTGATTTAAATGTATTGTCTTTATGTACTTATAAAAGATTAGGATTGCAAGCTAAACATTTAAATTGTGATAGCACTAAGGCACAGTCGTTTTGTGGTAATTTTATACCAATAGTTGGATCTTGTACAATTGATTGGATTTATAAAGGATTAGTTTATAACCTTCGTTTTATTATTGCAGAACAGGATTGTTATAGTTTGCTAGGTAAACATGCATGTGAAGATTTAGGTATAATCAAGCGTATATACTCCCTAAATTTACAGAGATATGATGATCTTTTTCGAGGCTTAGGTAAATTGCCAGGAAAATATAGAATTGTAACGTACGGCGATACTCAGCCGTCTGTTTGTCCGGTTCGTAAGATACCTATAGGTGTGCGTGACAAGTTATTGGTCGAGTTAAATCGAATGGAGCGTTTAGGAGTAATTAGAAAAGTGTCTCACCCAACGCCGTGGGTCAATGCAATAGTGGTAGCTGCTAAAAAGAATGGCACTATTCGTGTGTGTCTCGACCCGCGTCCGCTTAACCGCGTCGTACAGCGAGCGCATTATCCGCTACCAACACTCACTGAGATTGCTACCAAGTTACAAGGAGCGCGATATTTTAGTAAGCTAGACGCTAGATCAGGATTTTGGATGGTGCAAATTGATGACGAAAGTGCAAATTTATGCACATTCGGAACCCCGTTTGGGAGATACCAATTCCTGCGATTACCGTATGGTATTAATTGCGCTTCTGAAGTATTTCATTCAAAAATTCGTCAAATTCTAGAAGACCTAGAGGGCGTAGATTCTTTCATTGATGACGTAATAGTATGGGGCTCCAGCAAATCAGAACATGACACACGCCTTAAGTTACTACTTGATCGAGCGCGAGAAGTAGGGATTCGATTTAATAAAGAGAAATGTGAGTTTTGTGTTCCACAGGTAACCTACTTAGGGCATACGTTTAGCGCCGAAGGTATGCGCATAGATAAAAATAAATTAAGGGCTATACAGCAGATGCCTATTCCCACTGACAGACAGTCTTTAGAACGTTTTTTAGGTATGATTAATTATTTGTCGAAATTCATTCCAAATTATTCTAATACTGCTTCACCACTACGTTTATTGTTAAAAAAAGACTCGGAATGGCTCTGGGATGAAGCGCAAGTCTGCTGTACGACGGCTGAAAGATTTAGTGTGCGACGCGCCTGTATTAGCACTTTATTCGGCGTGCGAACCGGTTTTATTGTCAGTCGATGCAAGTTCGAGCGCATTGGGTGCGGTATTGATGCAGAACGGACGTCCAGTTGAGTTTGCCTCGGCAACCCTTACAGATACGCAGTGTCGGTACGCTCAAATCGAGAAAGAGTTATTAGCTATTGTGTTTGCACTAGAACGTTTTCACCAGTATGTTTTTGGTCGAAAGGACATCACCATAGAAACTGACCATAAGCCCTTGGAAGCGTTATTTAAAAAATCTTTGGATTCGATTCCTGCACGTTTACAACGCATGATGTTGCGCACACAAGCTTATGATTTCACTGTAGTATATAAGCCGGGTAAATATATGTTTGTAGCTGACGCGTTATCACGAGCGGCATTGGCAGACAATGTAAAGGAAAGTATTTCGGAAGAAATTACAGAGCAGTCATGTTTCTTATTAGAGAATGTAAGGTTTAGTGATAGCAAAATGCGTTTGATTAGAGAAGAAACCATGAAAGATGATGAGTGTAAGTTATTAATAAAATATAGTAACAGGGGATGGCCGATAAACAAGTATGAAGTTGAAGAATGCGTGCGCGCACAATGGTCATACAACCAAAGTTTTGAATACGTAGATGGGATCATATTTAAGGATAATTTAGTTTACATACCGCGAGCATTGCGAATGGATATGTTACGGCGTTTACATGACGGGCATATGGGGATAGATAGGTGTAAGCGCAATGCTCGTGACGTAATGTTTTGGCCAGGCATGTCACGTGATATTGAAAATATGGTTAAGCAATGTGCAGCCTGTGCAGAGCGAAGACCACGACCCACACGCGAACCCCTAAATCCTCATTACATACCGAATCTGCCTTGGGCTAAAGTGGGGTCTGATATATTTCAGTACGGAAAAAAATATTTCTTAATTTTAGTAGACTATTTCTCAAATTATATTGAAGTTTGTCCCTTAACAAATATTGGGAGTAAGGCTGTAATAGTGGCTATGAAGGATCAATTTGCGCGCCATGGAGTGCCGAGCGAGTTGGTGACTGATAATGGCCCAGCGTATGTTTCAAAAGAATTTGTAGAATTTAAAATAAAGTGGGGGTTTGATCACACTACTACCTCTCCTAATTATCCACAATCTAATGGCCGTAGCGAGCGAAGTGTTCAAACAATAAAAAATATTTTAATCAAATCAATTGAATCCGGATCGGATTTTTATTTAGGGCTATTAAATTTTAGAAACACACTTTATGACTTAATTTTATTTGGGTCAGGAAAGATTCTAATGTCATTGCTGGAAATTTCTCGGCTATATTTTGTTCGTATATGTATTTGAACACCTCCATTTCTGCAATAGCGGCGGGCACTCCCACAACCACAATACGAGGTCTACGTTTGTGAGGTTCGTCAGCTGTGAGAACAGAAGATGCCTGTACTGCGTGTTTGAGTTTTTCAGCGTCAAGTTTTGTTTCTGTGCTAATAATAACGCCACCGTTTTTCGTCTTACGTACACCACGGACCTGAAGTTTCATTTCCTCTGGGCGAATACAATTTTGTACAAGGTTTTTTGTCTCGTCACTTGTTTTTAATTTGTCATTGGGATAAATTACCACAGACCTCAAATTGCTTGGTCTAATGAAATTATTCGGGCCCTTCTTGACCATATCCGAATAAGTGGCATTACTAGGAGTACATGACTTCTCGATGGTGCTTTTCAGTTCCGAGATATGTGCTGTCAGATCCGATTTTTCTTGAAGAAGGTCAATAGAGTTTGATGCTTCGATGGCTTTCTGCTTCAGCGACTGATATAAAACTGCCATTTGTGATGTTCCATGACCAATTTTACGACACAAATTTGAAATTTTCATTTTTTGGTCGGAATTTAGCTTACCATCAGTAGCAATAGAGCAAACCTCATTCAAATGCGACTCGATGGCCGACATCCATCTCTGAAGTTCAGCTGTGGCCACTACTTCAATAGAGCTGCTAGACTCGTGGACTAAGGCTTGCGATCTTCCAGGCGAAGCGAGTTGGCGTGATGGCTCACCCTGATGTGGGTTTTCCATTTTGATAATAACACTTATCACTAAAATAGTTTTATTTGTTCAATATGTCCATTATGATTACACTAAGAATTTACAAAAATGCATAACACAGTAGGTATTATATTGAAGGAGGTCACTGTTATTATTATGTTTTTATTTAATTTTTGCTTATGAGCACGTCTTATTGTGACGAACGACGACGAATCATTCAATCATGATAATACTGTGTGTATTTTAAATACTTCATTAATTTATATCCCTCTCAATATACAGAGTGTATACGACGGTTTGATATTGAATGAAAAGGCAGCTGTTACTAGTCCGTATAATCATTTCAAATTAATCACAAAAATGATTTGACGAAAAACAGAAATTTATAATATTCTAACAATTTATACGGTAGTAGATCCAAGCTGGTTTTAGCATGAGTGGGCCGAATCGTCCGGGGAAGCACTACCCTCTCATAGAAAATCGACCTAAGAGTAGTAGTATTCGTACTACTGCGTTTCGTTCGGTGAGTGAGAGTTTCCTATTTCCTCACCTCCCTCACTTCCTTCCCCTAACCCCATTCTCAGCCGCCATAGTGGAGG
Organism: Parascotia fuliginaria; assembly: GCA_963082885.1. Lineage (NCBI taxonomy): Eukaryota > Metazoa > Arthropoda > Insecta > Lepidoptera > Erebidae > Parascotia > Parascotia fuliginaria. The sequence goes on along the minus strand of OY720185.1, from coordinate 12,235,827 downwards.
GTACCAGCAGTTTAAAACGATGGCTTTTGGTATGGTGGCCACCACTTCTGGATTCCGCTGACTGCTTACCATCAGGCGGGGTGGAGTCACTTTGGTAGGCTAATATAAAAAAAAAACAACATAAATAATATTTTAGTAGTAACAAAGTAATAAAACATTTAATATGACAATTTCACTGACCTGTGGTGAGCGTTTATCCTTCGACGTGGATTATGACTTAAGTCAGTAAACGTTTGACGTACTTACAGAGTGTTTAGAATTAAGTTCTAAACTGTTGCAGATATTTAGTTGTTTTTTTGTTTCGCTTAATAATGTCACTTAATATACGTAATTGCATTTAACATCATACCGTCGTATACACTCTGTATATTATCGTCTGTCTAAAATATGAACCAACCCTTCTCTAAGGCGAAACGACGTAAAAGACGAGTAAGGAAATAAGAGTACGGAAGCAGCGTTTTCAATCCACCTGTCAAATCATGGTGACTTCAACAACCTCCTTTCTTTGGAGGTATATTCATCAGGTCTTCAGGCTGATAGAAACAACTGAAACAAGTAATGTAATCACATCTTATCTTTAAGTGGATTACCATCTCTCCCACGTTCGTAAACATTAAAAAAGTTTAATAAAATAATAAATGCCGCTCGATTGCGACCGGTTCCTGGTAAGGAGCTTACGGAGGCTTAAATTGTAAAGTTTTGCCAAACGTCAGCGTCGGGAGCGACAGTATCATTCCAATACTGGTTTTATTTTATTTTTTTATTAGGATTATATAAAATTTATTTTAACTTAATATATTTGTTTATATAAAAAAATATATTACTTGAACTGTTAGCATTTAGAGGATAGTATAATGATGCCATGGAGACATAGGCGTGTTCAACTGTCACCAAGGTGGGGTCTGATCAAAAAATGTAAGTTGCTTATGTGAATAAGAACCCTCAGAAGGGAGGAGGGAGGGAAGGAAGAACAAATTAAAACTTGTTTTCACTGCATTATCACGACGGATAATGACTTGGCGGTGACGTCACTGAACAGACACGACGTGACACTATTAAATAAATTGAGTGAATTTGTCTCTTATTAATAAATAAATTATTCCACTAGCTTGCTTACCCTAATATCTGTTTGCTAAGAGTAGTTTTATTATGTCATTTAATAAAATCGCTATTGCCAGATATTAATATCACTCAATCGCCTTCTCAATGGAAAAGAGACTTAAGTCGAAAGACCAATTTGCCAATTTTCACCTTGTGACAAGAATGACATAAAGCCTTAAATTGCATGAAGTTTTTCTTACATATTTCCAGTTTTTATAAGATAGTAGTATAACTGGAGGATTAATATCGAGTGTCAATTTGTTATGTCAACCATTCTTCATATGCCTACTTATAAAAAGTAGAACTTGTATAAACTTGAGGATAATTAATAAAACAGTAAATATGAAAAGCTATTCAGTATTAAACTAGACGCATTTATAAAATTGGCTGTAAATGAGCAAAGCGATGTTTGTGTTATGAATGAGTGCAATATATACGGTGCAATGTTTAATAAAATGATAATGATTCATTCATGTTTATATAAATAAGCTTAGTATATTTACTTATATTAAGAGTAATAAATTTAACGGTCTTCGACTAGTTGTGACCTAACATCGAGTACACCGGTTTTCTAACATTCGGTATGAAGAAGAGACTTCAGAATCAAACACACAATCAATGAAATACAGCCTATCGATAGACAGATGACGGATTCTCAGTTACAAGTTTTATGTTGATACTCTTTGGACTCAACTCATATGGATTCCTAAAACATATTCCAATCTAGGTGCATGCACAAATTAAATCCTAGCCGTTTAACATAAGTAGTTCAAATCAGCCATACGCATCTGTCTATAAAAAATGACTGCAAGATGTTTTACGTACAATAACTAACCCTCTATCGATTGTTCATCGTGTTAAACAATACATCTGCTCGTGGCATGCCCCTCTGAGCGTGCGATATTTTGAATAATATACAATTGTGTAACGAGTGCCCCGAGTTTAACTCATTGCGTAAGCTCAGTCTTTCATTAACGGTATAAGCAGAGGCTACTGATCTGGCTTCTTACATATATCTGCAAATAACTGCTTTAATCATTTAAAACAATAATTATGTAGAATAAGAATTCTTGTATAAATAATACAAAATAATCTTAAATTCGTAATAATTTAGTACAAAAACAAAAAAATATACTTCCTATCCGTTTTGTTTATTTAAAATAAAATTATAAATTATCTGAAAACCCTGATCGATCAATTAAATTTTACACAAACAAAATGAACAAACTTCATAATGTTTCAAATTCAAATACTTCGGCACATTGTAAACAAATTAAAGACGAACCCCCTAAACATTGAAAATTTTGGGGATGTTTTGAAACATCGTCGTAACATCGAAATAAGCTAAGTTAACAGTGTTACTTATATTCAAATTTCTCGGTACAATTCTTGCTAATCCGCAATGTCAACGATGAACTGCCGAGACGGAAATATTAGGGTGAGAGTCGTAGACTTGCAAGATTAGTACTGTTTAATAATAGGTGTAAGGTTTTGAGAAGTGACAGCGACGTCGTCGTCACTTACTAAGTTATAGCGAAGTATATGCACTAGCGCAATTGTCGTCAAACCATGATTGTGATAAATAAGGTAGCAGAACATTTGGGGACTTTGGAAGAAAACAAACATACGCTCAAATCTACCTGATGTTATGTAGTAACCGTAAGATACGGACATTACTTTATTTTCTAAGTATCGCAGAATTAATGCTTAGAAATTTCAACCAAGCCGTTTCCGACCATGTAGGAAGAGGAGAGGATACAGAAGGAAAAGGAAAAAGGAAGAGGACCGAGGAAGTAATTGGGCTGCCGGTGCTTATTATTAATGTCTGTCACTTATCGTGCAAAGATCGTGATACTTTATCATCATATAGTAACTATTAATAAGAAATAATATAAAATAATACACTATTGAAGACCCAAACATTCTCATAATTATTTAGTGACTCTAAATAATTATGAAGATGTTTGAATCTTCTTTAATTAATAATATAAATATGATTATAATTCTACCATTAATTTTCAAATAAAATGTAACATCGTCCTACAAAGCCCAACACCCAACCCGATGACTGCACAAGGGGTACAAACGTCCCTGTGATCTGTCACGCGTATGATTCGCTCTCCTAATATTATTTAGATCAATTGTTTCCGTGCGGTGGCCTCGGGCACGACAGCTTTGACTTTTAATCAGTTAACAAATATTTGCAAGCCGCTGCATATTGAGGAGGCTTGTGCAATTGCATTAGAGGGTTTTGTTACACATCAGTGCGCATCGCAACGGTTACGCGCCACTGGATCGGTATGTCACATAAAGGGTACAATATTGCAAACGGAAAATACGGATGAAAATTTAGGAGCAATGTTTCGCTTTTATAGTACCTAGTTTGTAGTAGTAGGTTCGATTTTGAAACCGGGCAAGTACCAAACTAATAGACTTAAGCGGTTTTCTAATTTCTGAAGAAAGCTACTACGCCTATATAAAATTATGCTCAGGACGTTTCTCCCCATTATAATCATATTGGGTAGGTTAAAAACTCTTACTTAGCAAAATAAACGAACGAAACAGAAAATGTAAGTAATTTATAATATTTATCTTGCTTATTAGTACACAGCAAATATCCTAAAAATAGACTAATTTGCTAAAATAAGCACTTGCACAGCAGTGGCATGAGCTCCCACTGCGTCACTAAGTCATTCAAAAAACTTCTTTTTTTGCTTTATTAGAGTTTTACAATAAAAACCTCGGCGTAAATAAAATAAAAAAATTACACATACATAGTTTCACGTTTTTTTCTATGAAGGGAAGAGGTTTGTGACACCCACGTTACGCCAATTTTTGTTGGGTATCATGTAACATGGAGCAAGCCTGTTGTCATTTATGTACTGAGCACAAACAATCCTAGATCTCGGCAATAAAACATCTTCAGCGTTCTTCGTATTAGAAGAGGCCTATGTTCCCTGCAATTTAATAATAATCACTATACATACTCTTAAAGTCCACCAACATTGTGAACTCTATACGTGATGCAGTCTGTGCAAAGTAACAAATTCCACAATCCCGCATTTCTATCAGACAAGACGGTAGCGTACAGTCAATTACAAAGAGATTTACCCCTACGTGTCTCATTGCGTATAATGACGGTACAATCGCGTACAACAGCGACACAGTGGCGCACACGCATCTTTCGGACGTGTCTCATCAAACACAAATGTCATTTTCTCGGTACAATCGCGCATAGATGTGTATAAAAACAAAGTACCAATAACTTCAGCAAGCGCTATATCTATACGTAGCACTAGAAATTGTGTTCTCAATTTTGATTGTACTGCATATACAATAATTTTATTTTTATTAAACTTTTGCAGAGGCAAGGGCATCTGTCAACTATGCTCCTAACACATCCAAAGTTCACGAGAATTTTCTCATCTTGTGATGAATGATACTAACAGTCGTCTATTGACTCATGTGGACGTGGGGGTAGATGACGATGAAGCACTCACCCCATTCCATTTCCTGTTGGGTACAATAATTTTATTTTTATTAAACTTTTGCAGAGGCAAGGGCATCTGTCAACTATGCTCCTAACACATCCAAAGTTCACGAGAATTTTCTCATCTTGTGATGAATGATACTAACAGTCGTCTATTGACTCATGTGGACGTGGGGGTAGATGACGATGAAGCACTCACCCCATTCCATTTCCTGTTGGGTGGGCCACCGAGTAATCGTCCACTTCAATCGTTATTAGATGCTGACCTCTGCCACCGCCAAGATTACAAAAAAAGATTGCGGCTTGCCGATTACTTTTGGCAAAGTTAGACTAGGGAGGTACTTCCTTGTGCCCAGGAGACCTGGTTCCCACGACAATGACTCATAAATAAAATGTGGTGACATTGTTTTAATAGTTGACGTTTCTTTGCCCGGGTCTTCCTTACCACGAGGCAGGGTGGTCAGAACCTACCCTGGAAGAGACGATAGGGTCTGGACCATTGACGTAGCCACCTAAGGTGGCGCGCGATTACTGGTTCCATTAGCAGTTGATTATCAGCACAGTTCAAAATAGTGTTTTCAAATCGGGGGTGGAATGTTGGAATTAGATACTGGCTGAACCGATTTTTTTTTATAAAAGAAATGTACATTCTATTTTAGAATTCAGTATTACAGACAATAAGAAACATAACGGTTCTTTTTCTGTGTCTCAACTCAATTAATAAAACTCTAGTAGATATAGTTTTGCACATCAGTATCCAATTTCTCGCAAAATGCTTTGGTACATTTACGAATAGAAGTAGCAGTTGACGGCAACGCAACGTCTGGAGGATAAGTGTGTTTGTTAGTACGTGTCCCACTGGACACTATAACTAACTTACCTAAACCACTTAATTATATCTAAATATGTTATTATTCACGGAAACAAGAAAACTTGAAGTACGTGGATCAGTTATCTTTGCAAAAAAATTAACTGTCAGTCATAGTTCTGCTACTTTTGCTAGATTTTGGATAAATACAGCAACATTGTGATTTTTCAAATCTTATGTATTTTGGACGTTTTCTTTGACATTTCTGTTTTACAAGAGAAAGGCAGGTAACCTGGACTTAAAAGTGTGAAATTGCCAATCCTCCTTAAGCAAGCGTGGTGATTAATGCTCATGCCTTCTCTATATGAGAAGAGGCCTTTGACCTGCAGTGTGACAGTAAACAGGCATTATACCGTATTATACCGCAAATTGACATCTGACCTTTATTCTCGAAGAGGTAAGTAGTTATCAGGTTCCTTATAATGAAGTGAGCTTACACTCATCATTATTCAAAACTACAGACTTCGAACTAATTGATAACCCTTTTACCAAATCTGAATACAACTTTGCTGCCAGTTATAAGATTCAACGTTTATATTGACTACCAGTTTTTCAACCGATGTCTTCGTATCTCAGGAAAGTCACGTACAAAACAGGACGACACAGTGGCGTCATGCCCGTGAATGCATGTTTGTGTAAGTACGTAGGCTATAGACTGACGCGATTGGCGCACGTACAAAATGTCATTACTCGGACATGGTTGCTCAGTGACGGGTACACGTGTGCACAGAAGGCAATGAAATTATTTTGCGAAACGTCACGTAGTGGACAGATAACTGGTTTATTTATTTCGTACAAATTGTAGACTGCTGTCTGTTTATAAATAGAAAAACAGATAGTAAATAATGTAGACATCGTTAAGCTTCAAAAGTAAATGCAAATACTGGTAAAGAAAGGCAAAAAAAAGGAGAGAGCAAGAGAGAAAAAAAATAAGAACGCAAATTTTAATAGTAAAGCTTAAGCTAAATTAACAAGTTAAGTCAAACTGATTTGATACAAACGCGTGTTACATTTGTATTCATTTTTATACTGCTATGAAAATAAGTAAGTTAATCAGAATTACTACATTCTGCATCGGTCCAACATGGTGATACAATTATCTTAGAATCCATACGCACAATATTAAACATAATACGAGTATATACCTTTTTCATCGTCTGTACTCACGTTTTCCATTGACTTTTGTGTAATCCGTGTATATACGAGAAATGATGAGACAATAGTCACTGGTTTCCAAACATTTATTTAATTATACTAAACTAAAACATAAGCAGCGTTTTAAAGTGAAAAATACTGTTTAAATCCGTTCATTTTCTTCAATAGTGCATACGCTAAGAATTTAAATAAGGTTAGACTGAAAGAAAGAAAGAAAGAAAGAAAGAAAGAAAGAAAGAAAGAAAGAATCATTTATTTATTATTTATTTATTTATTATTTATCTGATATTGTTTGATAACCCGTAACAGATGTTGATAAACTTAACCATTTAATATTAACGAAAAAAATATAAGTTAAGGATAAGGTAGTGTCCCACGGTATCTTTTTATAGTAGGTATATGTACTGTTAAAATATTTAGTAGTAACGTGCAATTTTGAATTGCTGTGATTATTTCACTAGATATATTCTAAATCAAATCAAATGCTTTATTTGCAAACATGGATCACATTATTCTACAGAATTTATCTAGTGAAATACTTGTGTATTGAACTGTATCAGAATTGGCATTTCTCTAGTCATTGCAAACTTTGATACACTAAAATACTTATAAATATTTTTTTATTTATTGATAAATTTAATAAGTACTTATATATTTTAGTGTACAATCATTATATATGTTTACCTTGTATTCTTATTTTATTAACTGGCTTTAAAAAAAGGAGTACATTATTTTCTTTATTATGGCTTTTATTTTCTTTATCAGTTTTTTTCTGTGTTGATACCTTCCAAGTTTATCTCTGCATGACTCTAAGGTTGACTGGCAGAAAATGCCTTAGGCATTAAGTCTGCCTTGTGCAAATTGTTTGCAGGAAGATTAAATAAATAAATAAAAAAATATATAAAATTGCTAGTTTAAAAATACTTATTTATTACATTGGCAAACAATTAAATTTAAAATAAATGTTTTTAAAATATTACATTCAGTTTGAGAGCCACAATGTCCCATCATCGAGTGAATTAGCGAAGTAATCGGGCCTACCGCTGCTACTATGTAGATGGTTTCTTGTGTGTCCCACCGCTCGTGGGTACCAGGGGCCCTACTACAACTTCTTTTAGCAATCTTTTTATAACCTTACTTCGTCTTATCCTTGTTTTTAATGGTAGAAAAGAAAAAGACAAAATACAAAGTAACATTAAAATAATACCTACTGCTATAAGAGGTGGTGGTAGGCCCCCAAATATTCGAACATAATTGTAGTAGATATTACAGCTTCTGTCTATGACTTACTAAATAATTCTTCAAAACTAACCGGAAAAATAAAAATGCCACACTTTTGTATTTTGTCTACTCTTGCACACTCTGAGATATAAAGTTATCTAAGTGTATCGTCTTGAACTCCACAATGAATGTAGACAAAAGTAAAATAAAGAAATTAAAAATAAATGATGTGTAGGTACTTTATAAGCTAAGACCTTTAAAAACATTTCATGAGCTGTTGTTCTCGTTGTCTATAGATCCTTTCAAATTCAAGTAATAGTGAAAGCTGTGAGACTGGTATAAATTGATTACGTACTACTGAATTATAGCCTAGTCCACAATTTACCTCGACACTTCACTTGAAAATTCCAACGTAATTTTTCCCAAGTACAATCTTAAAACAATCGCATAAATTGCATATAGGTACGCAATCTCCACAAGAATGCCATAAAGAATAAGCCTTATAAAGAATGCCATAACCCTCGATGGCTAAAATTGACACAGTAAGCTCACGACTAGCTGAAATTGACACTGACAACCTATTCAACCTCAAACTACAGATAAAATACTTTGGTCCTTGTCTAACGATATGAAGAGGAACGAGAGAAAAGTTGTCTGAGTAGTAATTCCAGCGGGTAGTTGGACAGTATTCAATTCAATTTCAAAATCATAATACAATCGAGTACTTACACGCTACCAATATGAGAGGCGAAAATTGGCCGTACCCATGATAGTATGACCGAAGGTATACTTAGGTATGTGATACACTGTTGAAAAGGATGAGACGCATTGGGTAAGTGCTTGGTTTTTTCTTAAATAATAGTAAGACATTATAAATTGTAATGCAGAGTATAATAATTATGAAACTTACAGCTTGAGTTGCATGTTATGTTGGTAAAAAAGCCTTGGATGTTACTCTTCAATAATGTGACGCTCTATCATCTAGGTATAGAAGACTTTTTTTATTTGATTAACTTAACAAACAAAAATCTAATTCAGAAACTAAACACATCAGTTTTATAAAGAGTGGCCTGAGTTTCTTGCCAGTTCTTCTCATGGCTCTACTTCGTCAGCGAACTGGCTGTAGGTTAATTTGCTGACATTTTGTAAACTTTGACGTTCATAAGTGTTAATTTAATTAACCTATATGAATAAACATATTTCATTTCATATAACCTATACTTAAATGTAATGCGTTTACATAATTAAGTTCCTAGTTGTTTTAAAGCCACTAAACTTTTATTTTTGGTTTCACTAAACGAATTCAAATCATGAACCTTATCAAATAGCATATGAAATTAATTCTGTAAACGCATTCTGTAGACGTGTATGTGTACTCTTTCAGCTCATTCTGGTAAAACTCCTGTTATTGCAAGCCTGTAACTACTTACTATAAGATGGGCCGTTTTCTTGCTTGTCACCTCAGTCGTAAAAAAAAACACGCAAACCCAACAAATTACCAATTGCGCTCGATTTACTTTCGACCCGTATGTCAGACAAGCTAGTCCACACCCAGAGCGTTGCTCGTGAAACGATATTGCCATATCATCAACACCCTGTTATTTGCTCTCCAATCGTGTGAGAAAAACGTTACACAGTCATCGAACCAACAATTTACTGCGGAATGTCAAATGTTGAGAAACTATACTACTCACAGTTAATACTGGTGTGGTTTAATACGTGACGGCGGCTTTGTATGTGTATATGACTATTATTTATAATTTTATGAACATTTTAATTTATTTTATTATGTATAGATATTACTGACTAGCTTGGTAGCTCGGTGGCAGGTACTACATGAAGTGTACTGGTTGTATTCCTGAGTGAAACGGATTATCTGCATATTTCTCAGCAACTATTCGATATTTGCCCGATAAATAAAAAAAGTATAGGAAAAATGGCAGCAGGCTCATCTCTCTTTCCGTACTGCCAGATGTGGTTCAACCCTTACATAGGACCCAGCTAGCGAAAAATTGGTGATAAACACCTTTGTCAACTCCGTCAAGAAAATAAGGTTTGTATACGCAGTAACGTGATCTTTAGTCAGCATGTCACGTTGCTGCTCGTTACCTGGACGTCTCTCAATCTTTCAAGACCGTAATGAAGAAAGAAAAAAAAAAGGTTGGCTTCATACTGTAAAACCTGACCGAAATCTACATGAATTGTCACATTATGTTTTTCGATTTAAGCTTTAACGAATGTTATCTAAATCTACAAATAGTGCTCGATACGAGCTATAAAAGCCGAATAATTATTTTTTTCTGTATAATTAAATTTGTAATATGTATCAAAAATCATTTTCTAAATTAGGTCAAAATTTTGTCTCAAAATATGTAGTAACAAATAGAACAGTTTTTATATGTACGAATGAAGTCCGTAAAACTTTAACCTTTGACTAAACAGTACCAAATAGTATCTGGCTAATATTATCTTGTCATTATCAGAGTGTAACACTCGCTAACAAGGAGTCATCGCACATGACCGCTTTGAAACATTTTGACGCGCGTCAGTTTGAAGAAGCGCTTATCGGACCACCTCCACCACACAAGGGTTAACATCTCAATGCCAATCAAAAATCACACATATGACTACAGCTTAAAGTTCATACAAACCCAATAAATAACTTGGTAATGCTGTAGTCTTTTACAAAAGCTATGACGGACAGTCACTTGACGAATTCCTTTATGCTATCATATCTACCACATTAGTATGATTAAGTACTTTATAAACAATAAAATAAGGTTGATTTTTCTATTTGTCCTTAAGATGTTTTCGCCCAAATACAATAGTCATGAAGATGTCAGTCGTAGTATCGAATGACATGTGGTTGGATATTCAAATATCGTGCTGTGAAGAAATTTCACTTTTCTTGAGTTGCGTTTGACGTGACGGTGCGTCATGGTCTATCATGTCCCGTCATGTTCGAATGACGCTGTTGGCATGACAGCATGACATGTTCCCACCCTCTGTGTAACCTGGCTTCAGATGTGCCTTCAAGTATCGCTACAGAAAACTGTCTTGTATAATGCATTTTGTAGTAAAAGAGTAGCTGTGTTTATAGTCTAATAATCAAATAACAATTAGTTTAAGAAAATTATTACCTATTTTATTAATTTAACAGATAAGAAAAATGAGACATAATATTATGAACTTATGCAAATTAGAAATACAAAACATTGCTTCCACGTTCTCAACTTTGAAATATTAAAATGCTAATTGGATTTTTTTTTAATAAACTCATCAATAGAATGAAATAAAGGATCGATAGGAAAAAATATATAAATAATTGTTTATAGAAAAGCTACGCAATACATACATAACTTCACGTCTGTCTCCCATTAACGGGATAAGCAGAGCCTAATCTACTCAATGACAGCTTAATTTGTACCACTAGACGATCACTCGTAGAAATAAATCTTCTAGACTAGTAAAGGTAAAGATAACTTTCATTACACGAGTTCACATACATCTGAAGCTGTTATATCCTGCTAATTTCTCTAAATTACCCATTTCCTTATTGAAGATAATCTCCGGAATACAAAATGAGTTTGCAATCCAATATCCGCAAGCGGCGCAGGCACAAATCAAGTCTTGTTTGTACAAACAAACAAATAAAATATAAAACTAATAAACGGAGCATATCTCACGTAGGTTTGACCGGTCATTACGAAAATTGTCCAATCGAAATACCATCACACAGCCAGGCGATAATACGTGACTTATCCAGTTGAAATTTTGTTGTAAAGCTTAGGTGCTGTTGAAGATGGGTGAAAATGTGTATAGTTCAGATTTATACTAACATTATTTCTATGTCAATAATTGTTATTTCGTTGGTTTGTCACACAGATTAATTTAGTCACAAAAATATTTTAACCCAAAATTTTGTTAAACTATAATAGCTTTTGAGCCTTAGTTCTCAAGTTAGTTAATACCAAATCAAATATAAACGTGACTTGACCTGACTGACTATAATTTTACGTATTTTTTTGCACTTTTGTCATTAATACTCAAGCAATCAATCAAAATGTACAGGTAGTTTACAAAATTAACTTTATACCCACCGCACCGCATCTTTCGCACCGCTCATCTTACAGTGGAACCTCAACTTACCCTAGTTAAGGTAATATAATCTGAGCCTAGTAATGACTAGTTTGAACAAGAAGATTGCATGTGAAATTGTCAAGAACACGTCGTCTGTTTTCAACTGTTGATCTTTGTATACGTGATGTTTTTTTAAATCGATGATCGTAACGATCAAATGGATTTACGATGTGTTATATATTACTTTCAAAAAGTCGTATGTTGTAACTGGTTTAAAGTTTAACAGTACTTTTTAAATATATCGTGTGAACTGTTCTACATTTGATTGTTAATAGGTTTAGACATAGGTAATATAAATATTTGTTTAATTTATTCTAATATCTTATTTACAATATTTAAAACATATCAATAAGATGTTATAAGCTAAACTTTCCTACAGCTATTTCTTACTAGTTGTTGCCTGCAGCTCCGCCTGCGAGAATGTCGGTTATATCTCGGTTTACATTGACGATTTTTCATCTCCGATTTCAACCTCTTTACGCCATGCGATAAAAGATAGCCTATGTTGTTCCCTAAGATCTAATCTATCTCTATGCTAAATTTCATCAAAATCGGTTAAGTGGTTTAAAGCGTAACAGACGAGTTACTTTCGCAATTATAATATTAGTATGGATTACCGCGCTTATCATCTTACTTTTTGTTTCCTTCATTTCTTTCTTCCCTGCGGTCAGCAAATGCTTGTGTTTATTTAGCTTTATTTTTGCATTGCTTAGATAATAGCTGTAATTATGTTGTGTTAGCCACTTACCATCCCTCCTGAGATAATCGGATGGGAAGTTGTTAGTCGTTGTACCACCATCAAAATTTTCACAATAGTCTTAAACACTCATGTGCGACTATCCTAAATTTTGGCTACAATGATTTTATCGACAATCGCTCTTCTGCACTAGTACAGCCAAACTTTACTTAATGAGAATTGGTAACTATCATAGACCACAGAAAGACTGAGAGTATACTGGAACATATTTAACTATCATTCAGCGGCGCGTTTTCACCCGCGTCTTTGCTTACTGCTGTGCTCCTATCGCCAGTAGTATGATGTCACACAGCTTTCCTCGAGAACTGAGCTATCATAGGCCAAGATATTTTTTCAAATCCGTCTGGTAGTTCCAGAGATAAGCGAGTTCAAACAAAAAAACAAACAAACTTCTATTTTATATAAGGTATAGATGACTACACGTCGTGGCTATATGCCAGGTAAATGACAACAGGTTCATACCCTGGTACTATGTACAAAACACGTGTGTTACACTCTGTGTACATCTTCAGGCAAACATATAATATCATGTTTTACTATTTTCTATATCTACATATTTTGTTATTACATATAATTATTCGACAAACTTACATCACACGTCGCACGTCGTCTCAGCATCCATATAATTAAAACTCAACTGGCTGTTAGAAAAGGAGGAACAAGTTTGATAACCTCTCACCCTGAAGACCTGTTCTGATGATGAATGGCGTCCGTCTAATGAGCCATCATGACGTCGTGACATCGATTTGCATGCTGTCATGTACGGTACTGAAGGGCACAAAAGTGTTCAATTTAATTAATATTGCTCATAAGGTATAATTTAGTTCATACCTATGATTAAATGGCCATAGACAAAATTTACGATTACTATAAATATTTTCTTGAATTTATTTGTTTTAAAATTATCTATTAATAAAATACAGAAACAAAATTTCTACAAATACGCTGTTCGTAAAATAAACCCAAGTACATTGTAAAATAAATCTATACGAGTAGGTACTAAAATAGTAGATAATTATAATAAACTCGTTCAGTTCATCGTAATGTTTTCTGTAAAACAAACGAAACGTAGTCTAACTTGAGCATCGAATATCGATATTGAACAGTGTGTGGTACAGGCACATTAGCTCATGATAAGGCTACAGTATTTTACATCACAACAGCTTGATGTAAAATATTGTAGCCTTAAGAGTGTTGTGAACTAACGTGCTTTTGTTTTCACGAGTGACAACGTAAAATATTTAGGAGAAAAGTGAATAGCGCTCCTAGTGTTTACTCTGGAAACTAGATTTTCTCATACAAAAATAAATAGAAAATCTTGCCGAATAGATATTGTACTTACACTTACTGATATTTATCGCAATTGATTAGAATAGGAGTTGACTGCAATAGTAGTTACATATTTTTTTATATATCAATGAGATCAAAATTTATAGGCATTATTTATAGTTTATTTAATTATTTTTTTTAATTTAATTATAATTAAAATACACATTTTAGTACTGATAATGATAATATTATATCTTCGTAATAAGCCAGTGTTATTACCTCGTTTAGTATTATGCTACTGCCGCATTGGCAATATAAATACTCTACGTATTATTAATAAATATTTACTAATATGTAACTATGTGATTAATGTTCAAGAACAACAAACATATCCACTTTAAAAGGTAATAGCTAATAAAATATGTAATAAAGTAATGTTTATTTAGTATTTATTATTTATTTTACGTTATAATACCGGATTAAGGCTGGGTTTTCAGTAGACGACAGAATTTAGGTGAATGACAATGTTTGTATGAGGAAATTTAGTTCTTAAAGTAAATACTAGAGGCGCTTCATTTTTAAATACTAATTGTTTTTAAGTCTATGGTTAGAAATACGTAAGATTATAGTAGAGTTACTAAATGAATGTCTATTACTGGGAAATTAAATAAATTCCGATAGCCAGATTTCAAATGATATGTATGGCATGCTACAAAAAGCCTACATTTTTAGGGCAAAAACAGAATCGCTGCTTTTACCACTACAGATTTAACCTGCTTTTCGAAAACCTGTGAGGTCAGTAGTAAGCGTAATTGAAGCTAAGTTTGACTTGAACTAGCAAATCGATCAGTGTGAACATATCTTAATACTACATACAATGTTGTTACGCGTGACATTTTGTATGCATTCATAAGTTATTTGTAAATATACGACATGTTTAGTAAGTGATGATTGTTTGGTTAAATGTCGCCGTTTATGATAGTTAGAAGGTTATCAATTAGTTAGAAGCCTTTGTATTTTGTTCGATATAATAATTTACATTTTTCTTATTTTAATGCATGTAGGTAATATAGGCGTAAGAGTCTTAGATAAAAATGTGCGTAGGTAGATACAGCAGAAGTAAAAATGTTTCCCACTCTGAAGAAGCACTCACAAAACTTAAAAATTACCTTTAGATAACAAATTGGGTTGATACGCTAAACTAAACCGCCACAAAGACCACAATGTGTTCTAATTATAACCAAATTGAAAATATTTTAACATAAATCATTTATGATCCACGACAACACAGAACAACCTGTCTATGAAACATTTAAATCCTATTAATATTATAAATGCGAAAGTTTGTGTGTGTGTGTGTGTTTGTTACCTCAACTAACTCAGCACCTAAACGGCTGAACAGATTTCGATGAAAATTGGTAAGTATGTAGATAGATTAGGTGCCGGAGGTGGGCATAGGCTACTAAAATACATAAAATCAGACTGAAGGACTTCCCGAGGGATACAAAACATGTTTTACGCGCGGGCGAAGCCGTGGGGTGCAGCTAGTATTAAATAAAATCACTAGAAGTGGATATCAAAACGATTAAAATATTGCTAAAATGCCTTAAAACCTTAACTTATTAAATCAATATCAAGGCTGAATAACTGTACCTTGTTTGTTTATAGCAGTTTTAATTAATGAAAGAATCCGTTATTTTAATCTGTCACAAATCACGAACGTCACGACTGATTTCATTATCAGATTTAAGTATAATATTAATTGCTATCTCTTTGGAGCATTTTACTATAATTTAAACTAGCTTTCCACGGAGCGGTTTTACCAGCGTCTTTGCTAACTGCTCTGCTCCCGTCACCAGTAGCGTGATGTTACATAGCCTATAACCTTTCTCGAGAACTGGGTTATCAAACGCAAAAAGATTTTTCAAATCCGACTGGTAGTTCCAGAGAGTAGCGCGTTCAAACAAACAAACAAACAAATTTGCTTTATATAATAGTATAGATATTGTCTATAATTATAACTTCAAATCAGTTTTGTATATAATAAGTATAAGATTTTAAAATGAAAATGTTTGTATTCATAAATCTTTCTATAATTTACCTATTGTTAGTCGCTTTTAGCTCATGTTTATTAAACAAAATTGGTAACTAGTAAAATTTATCTTCATGTTTACAATACAAATTAATCTGTAGTAGCCACTGCTAGGAGCCTTTCCCAAAGGCAAGAGCTAGCCATAGTCATCGCGTTGGGCAGGCGGGATGGTGACTAAAAAGAGATATTGAACCAACCAAAAATTTTTTTTGCGCATATAACATAGTATTACATTAATAGCCTCTTAGTTCACCCACGAGAAGAAGGCTGGCAAAATCTAGACCATATTGTAAATATAAGCTTTAAAGTGAACAAACAGTACGTTTCACGATCTGCACGTTTTACTACCTGCACATTCTGCAACTTACACGTGATACTATGCAACCATAAATACCTACGCAATCATCTTCTTTCGTTTAAATTTTCTTCCCTTATAATATTTAACCAAAAATTTGTACCTAACTTCTAAAGCAGACTTCGATTTCAATACGCAATAATATAATTAATTATTTTGAGACACCGAATGTCAATTCTAATCTTTTGAATAATTTAAGCAACACTGTACAAAATAGCTCGCGTGTTTCATTTTATTAATTTGAACCGAGTACTTGAACGGTACAAATCAAAACACGGGTAGTGTCCGTCCAACTGTGTGTATTTATAATTAGCTTGTCAAGCTGACGCGAGTAAAAGTTGACTGTTTGACTAGGTATGGAAGTCACGATTCTAATGAATAATTTGGTAAAATTTCTTTTTTAATTTGTGTTGTGACAATAGAACTCTTTCTCTTTATAACTTAAGCGAAAACATGACTCAATTCCTTATTTTGATTAAAATGCTATTCAAAACAACATTCTATCGCTCAGTCGAGACGACCTTTACAAAAACAATTGCACATTTCTTCCAATCAAACATAGTCATCTACCCATATTAATTTTGCTGCAATATTAGTTTTATGTAAGCCATCATTTCGCCGAACATTGATGACATTCTGATGGGAATGCGTTTGCTTTACATTTATTACATCCCAGCGGGTATTATGAACTTGTTTGGTACATTGATATCAAATTGCTAAATATGGCACGTCAAAACACATAATTATGTAGGTACCTACATAATGTAGACATAGTGTAGTTGTAAAAGTAAATTATCACCAATATAAATTTGATTTCTTCTTCTTTTGTTCTGTCAACTGAGTCAAGCAAAATTCACTAATTCTGCCAATTACAATCATAATGCTAAAAGTTAAAAAAAAAACTAATCTAAATCTGATAGATTCAACATAGAGTAGTTCTATATTTACTTACCTTTTGTCTGATAATGTGTGGAATGATAAACTATTAACACTTCCATAAATTACCTTAGTTACTTAACTAATTTAAATGCTATCATTAATAAATTTGAAAAGATCGGTCAAAAAGGACATACTTAAATGCCTAATTTTATATTTCTCGAATTCAAATGAAACAATATTGCATGCCGTAAAAGCAATGCCCGGACTAGGGATTTCAAACTGGGTATGTCGGGGTAAGTACTTTATAAACATAACAATATATGGACACAATTACAGACACGGAATAGCTATTTATGAATCCAAAGTATCATTCCTTGTCGGAATCGAACTTACAACGACAGATTACAGAACCTTACAACCTTTCGCACAGCAGTCGCATGTACTCTCGAGGCAGCAATCACTGGCATCAAGTTCGTAGTCTGAATCTACTTTTAAAGCTAATTAAACACTCTAGGCTACCTAATCAGTTTTTTTTCTATAAAATACATTGTGTTTAGACACATCTAGTAAATTTAGATCGTAAACATCAAACTCAATAATAAACAGGCAAAAAAGTCACGCGTCCATTGCGCCTCCGATGGTACCGATAATTTTTCAACACACCATCTACTTATTACGATCATAGGTAGAGCATTAACTAACTCGGGGTCTTTTCAATCGTGCCTTCGTGTCTACAAAGCAAAACCTACTTTAAAACACTTCATCTTAAGTCGATATTTCATTAACAATACATAGTGACAACATTATAAAGTGCTAAAGAAATTTAGACTTAATGATTGAAGCAATAAAATTGAGTTTTGTTTGTAAGTAATGAAAAATGATGGTAGTATTTTCAGCTAGACATCGGTCAAAGAATCGTGACCAGCCCGTCCCCAGCACCTGACGTCCACCGGTGTCGGTTAATGTAACCTCTAAGAACAAAAACAGTATTTGAAAGAAACTGTTTTAAATACCAGGGCTTCTTATCCGATAATTTAATATGGCCATATAATTTTATATTGTCATAATAGCATAGACAGCAACAATGTAAATAATAAAACAAGACGATGAAATCGAAATTTTTTGCAGCCTTTATGAAAGTGCTCACGCAGAATATAAATAACTTTTACTATAGAATATGTAATGGCGTAAAAGCCGTTAATATACTAGATACATCTTATTTGTACTTATTGATACTGAAGAACTGTGGCACAAAATTAAAAGAATCTTTTCGTGCTTCACTTTCAATTAAAATGTTAGAGTTAAGAGTTTTCTGATCTCAGACTGCAGAAATTGAAGAATGGTTACTAACTACTTTATGTTGTTGTAGGTATCTTGAATTGGAAATAAATTTGTAATTTGTTTTTCCAAAGTAATAGAAAAGTGCAAATTTCTTCTTTTTGTAGACTATTCGTTACGCCTAGAATTTAAGACTAATATTTGTACATGGTCTTAAATACGCAGATCCCGGCTAGCTTGATTTTAATCGAAAGGGCAAGGTCCAAGGGGTGAGCTGAGCCTACATCTTTTGTATAAATAAGTTTAGCTTACATGTCTATTAATATTCACTACCTAACTTACGGGTCAAAGTAACAATCGTATATTGGTAGAATTCTTCAGTAAAGTATAAGACTACGAAAAAATCCTACCAACACCTTTTTAAATTATATATGGTATAGATTAACGCTTTCAGTAGCATCTAGTGCCTCTGGCTTGCTCAGTTCTTCAATAGCACTTTACAATTCTCAATAATAAAGTATTTTTATCAAATATTTGATTTATTGTTTGATTGTGGCTGCCGATCGAACTATTATATAAACATATATTTGAAAACCTATCATAGCACTATTTCACGATGTGTTTGATGGCTCAAGGCAATAATAATTTCCGTACTACTAAAATACACATAGATATTAAATAAAACTGCTTCCTATCTAACTGTGCTTTTTTATTTTATCTTTTTCTTAGGTTATGTGTATCTGTTCTGGTTCAAACATTAATATTAAATTGCCGATCGTGTCGATGGTAAGTACATTATGATCACACGCAACGATATTAAAAGTATATTTTTAAACTTATAAATATTAATAATATAATAATATCCTACCACATTCACACAGCGCCATCTAGCCCCAAATTAAGCAATTATATTTGCTTGTGTTATGGGTACTAAACAACTGATATACTATTTAAATACATTTTTATTTTGTAAATACACACATATTATAAATAAATTACACCCAGACACAGAACAAACAATCATACTCATCACACAAAGATTTGTCCTGGGTGGGAATCGAACCCACGACCTCCGGCTTAGCAGTCAGGGTCACTAACCACTAGACCAACAGGCCAGTCAAACATATTATACTAGTGACACTTATAAATTCAAAGAGATTTGTTGGTCTATCATTGTTATTTATGAATGAGTTTTCAGTTTACTAAAGACTGACCATGTTAATTTATCTCAACATCTTCTGTCTCAAATTTCTTAAAACAAGGTCCTCATACAACGCACTTTCCCATACATCGTATAATCGTTGTACCTAATTCAACTAGTCGTGACCAAGCCATGACAGCTACGTACTTTTTACGAACGCTCGACTTTTTTCACAATTGCTATCTTTGTCGACTGTTATTTACGTGTGCGAGCAAGTGTCCTGATGGGGATGGATGATAATTATACAAGACATTTTTATTGCGAAACAAGAGTTCTTAAGTGCCAGTACACCACGTAGGTACTTATGTATACATAATGTACGTAGTGCATAATGTGCACTTTTAAAATTAATACAGTCAGTGTTGCCAGATAAATTTTCAACCGAAGTTTAAGGTTTTGCTTCGTGTCACAGGTGGGAATTTATGTTGCTATGATTATAATAAATAAGTGTTTACAGATAAATAACAAAAACATATTATTCATTATGAGGTTTGAAAATATTTTATTTATAAAAGGGACTATAATACAGAATACATAAAAAAATTTAAAGAATATTTATCTTCTTTGTCCTTTAAAGAAATTTATGAAGAAAACAGTTTTGAAACCGCATTCCAGTCGTTTCACAATACTTTTTGCCTGTTATATAAACTTTGTTTTCCAATAATTAGAGTGAAAATATCAAACAAAAATAAAAAACCGGAATGGATAACGAAAGGACTAAAAGTTAGTTGTAAAGCGAAACGCGCATTACGATATAAATATTACAGTGAGAAGAGTACGACAGTTATTACTAAATATAAAAAATATTCGAAAATTTTACGAAATTGTATCGATCAATCAATAAAAAATCGTAATCGTGATATGATCTTTAAATCGAGAAATGTGTGTAAAACCTCGTGGCGTTTAATAAAACAGGTATCTATGTCTCAAACACCAATGGATACTATTACTGGTATTAAAAACGGAAACGTTTTATTGACTGATCCACACAAAATAGCTGAGGCGTTTAATATGCATTTTATAAATTTATCACATGTAAATACTAGTAGTATACAAACCACGAGTAAGGCTAACCTATGCAATAGTATCTTCTTACGACCATTTACGTGTTCTGAAGTCTACTCGATAATAATGACATTAAAAAATACTAATGCAGTAGGATATGATGAAATAGCGACAAAAATACTTAAAGCCTGTGCCATAGAAATTACTCCGATAATAACATATTTAATCAATTATTCTTTTGAAGATGGATGCTTTCCTAGCGTGCTCAAATTCTCCGTTGTTAAACCTCTGTTTAAAAAAGGTATTAAGACATGTATGGGTAATTACAGGCCGATATCTCTTATACCCGTCTTATCTAAACTTTTTGAAAGCGCTATGCATAAGCGCCTTACACGTTTTATCGAGGAACATAATATCTTAAGACGAGAACAATATGGTTTTCAAAAAGGTAAATCAACAACATCAGCATGTTTTGACCTAGTTAACAAGATATTGGAGAACATAGATAACAACAGGATAGTAGTAGTAGTCTTTTTTGATATGTCAAGCGCTTTTGACCTTGTATGTCATGAAACGTTACTGGAAAAACTAGATAGGTATGGCATTAGAGGACAAGCACTAAATTGGCTTTGTTCCTACCTAAAAGATAGAAAACAAACTGTACAAATAGAAAACATAAATAAACACAAAGAGCTTGAGCAGTACAGATCAAACTTTCTTACAAATAAGTTTGGGGTCCCGCAAGGTAGCGTCCTTGGACCATTATTATTTTTATTATATATTAACGATCTCCCTGACATTACTACTAATTTTTGTATTCTTTTTGCTGACGATGTTTCTCTGATAATGACATGTGACAAAAAGACTGACATTCATAAATTTTCTATAGACATAAATAATACTATAAATTCTATTTTAAAATGGCTGACCGATAATAATCTGAAATGTAATCTCAACAAAACAAATTTGATTCAATTTAGTACTTATGGTAACCCACACAGAGACATAAAAGTTAATTATGAAGGTAAAATGTTATGCCAAGTAAAAGAAACAAAGTTCTTAGGTATCATTCTAGATCAGCACCTGAACTGGGAATCCCATATTAATGAAGTGTGTAGTAAACTTAATAGGTATGTCTTTGTTTTATATAAATTACGGAAAACTTCCACTGAAAAAACAATTCTAGCAGCGTATCACGGTTACGTCTCATCCGTGTTAAATTATGGTTTAGTTTTATGGGGAAATGCCACTGGCGTACAAAAAGCATTTTTGGCTCAAAAAAAGTGTGTTAGGGCTATTGCTGGTATACCACCGTGGGAATCGTGTAGGCCTTTATTCAAAAACTTACAGATACTTACCCTACCCTGCATGTATATCCTGGAAGCTGCAAAGTTTGTAAAACTGCATCCTAACATATTCGAAACCGCGAAAGACACATATCCCCGAAATACCAGAAATCCAGACAGAATTGTTTTAAAAAAGGTACCAAGAACCACATTATATTTAAAAAGCTGTATAACCATGTGTGGGCGTATATTTAACATTATACCTAAAGATATAAGACAACTGCCATATATACAATTTTGTAAACAGCTTAAATTATGGTTAATAAAAATGACATTTTATTCAATAAAAGAGTTATTTGATAAAAAAGAAAATTTAAAAAATTGACATAATTATTAAGAATCTATTATTGTTATTTCATTTACAGCTAATTGATATAAATATTATTGTTAAATTTGCATGTTGCCTAGCGACAAAATATATTGGCTCTTTATTATTTTCTATGTTCCACCTGCTTTGTACATATATTTTATGCAAATAAAGAAATATTCTGTTCTATTCTATAAAATGCGCCAGAAGACAAAAAAAATGAACGTCTACGAATAAAAAGTGGTAAGTATAGCAATACCTCTCTAGAAGAGACTTATGCCTGAAATTGGACAAAACATGAGGTATAATCGATATTTCATTCAAATTTCAGGCTCATTCCTCAAAGCGCACAAATTTTGAAACGCTCCAAATCAAGGAACAAAAGATTCCTCGAAGGGCACCAGTTAGAACAAACAACAAATTATTTATTTATTTTATTTCTATATGCACATAACACTGTACAAAGGCGAGCTTAATGCCAAAGGCAAAGGCAAAAATTAATATTACTACTAACTGACGCTTCGAGGAATACCCCAATTTTTAATATCCCCTGGATTGTCGGATTACTTTATTTTACAATGTAATATTACGAGCTATTTTATTGCCATTAAATTCTCCAAATCTAATTTAAATTAAAAATATATTTTAATACGTATTGATTATCTCTGCAACGAACTTTACTATATAAACCTTATAGTAAACACCAAAGAAGTAACAAGCATTTAAAATACCTGGTACACTTGCCGTTTTTTCAACACCAGGAATGCATGGGAACGGAGAGGTTACATGACAAGAAATTATTGTGCCATACTATTACTGCCCTCTTACATGACACGATACTATTGTGCAGCACTATTACCCCATTACGAGCACTGGACGTCTATGTTTAGCTCGCGTAATGTAGCAGATAAACAGTGTTCATCTCAAGAAAAAATAACTTCGAAAGCTATGAGAGTTTAAATTAAAATATTTTTGTGATGCTATTGTGTGAAAAAATTATAAAAGCAGATCACCGTTGGTCAATGCCTATGTCCACCATTGGACATATTTCGGTTGAAATGATGATGATGTTACGTTATCCGAAAGTGGTAATGGTTGTGCGTTTTAGTTAAAAGGTTGTGCGTTTGAGTTGGTTTTAAACCGTAACAATATTAGTAATTGTACTCATACCCTTAGTATTTGCTCAGATAGGAAACCTGTCCATCTTTTAAATTGAAACAAATTATTCATATTTCAAAATGGTCTCAAAAATCCATTAATTAATTTGTTGGAGAGTTGTTACATGGTATGTGGTGAAAGCTTAATAATTAAAGATTACTAACAAATTTTTACTATGCTCTCCAACAACACGATATCATATTTCACAGTAGGTATAGTCGAAAAATTAATACCGAATGCCGATTGACACAAGAAAATTTAGAGGCAATCAGTGAAATATTATCTATGCGTTGCAAAAAAACTGAGATCTAAGTCAATAATATATTAATTTAAACATTTAAATTGTCACTTGCTTACATTTTAGCTTACAATTGATACTATACAGATGTCATTTTTCTAACCTAATTAACCGTGAAGGGTATGATATGACACATGCGTTAGTTCAACCATGTTAATAACATTTATTATTGTAGTAATGTAATACTTTAGGATCGTCAATCAGATAGTGAGGAAGTGCAGCCCGAGTGGCACACAGTGGACAGCCACGTGAAAGTGATTAGCTGTACAGTGGCCCACAGTGCAGCCTTGTCGTGCACAGAGGGCCCTTGTGCAAGGGTGCAGTGGGGAAATATTATACACTGTACTGTTGTTCACGATAACGTGAGCTGCAATTTTATGGTCTATACATATTATACATTTACCATGATTCATTCATATATATTAACTTGAAAAAATATTAAGGCTACAGATACTTACATGTAAAATTTCTTTGCTTTCAGAACCAAAACAACGACTGTATGTAGTATTGTTATTAAAAATAATTTTTGGCAGAAAAGTCCAAGATATATAATATATAAATTCATTTCTATGTATACGTATTGTGTGGCAAATTCATCGCTTTAGAATCTTAGATAGCATAGCAAGCACTAGGATGGATAAGTATCCTGAAAGGTCGCACGTTGTAGTTCACTTGCCACATTCATTTAATTGAACTATATAAAACCTACGTATTTTTATTGCATACTAGTGTACGCATTTTATAAAGTTTACTAAGTTTTTCTCCACAGGGTCCATACAACCCTACTGTCCTCAGAAGTGGCGGCGATGTCGCGTGCTATCGTGTTTCACCCACTACAACGGCATCTTTGTTCAGCAGTTACACCACAACTAAGAACAAAAAACATCATGTATTAGCGGCACTTTGCGATGCAATTCCTCCCATTCTTGCTAATTACCTACACAACTGACCAATTTAAATAGATCCTCAAACGTTTTGTATTGTTTAAGCTGATTACAAATTTAGGCAGGTCAGGATATACTGAATGTTACTTAGTGCCAAATTTCTTGAAATGTTCGGTAATTGTAAGACAATGCGATGCGAGTCATAAACGCTTGACGTGGTCATGCGAAGGTGTTAAAGGAAACAATGAGGTCACACACACAGTACGTTTAGCGGTTGACTGTCTAATTATAAAGTGAAACTTTTGTTTTAAGCTACGTACAGGTGTAAATATTATGATTTTATGGCTAACAAGCATATACTCGTAGTGCATCCTGTTGATGTCATAGGTAGATTTAAATTTATAATTGCAATTTTTTCTACACAATACAAACAAAAATGAAATGTACTATTTCTTAATTTTTATATCCTAATAAATTACAAAAATGAATTTTACAGCACTTACAGCAAATCGATTATCGAAAAATATATTTTCATCTCTTACAAAATAAAACCAATTATATTAAAACTTAAAAATAAATATTCTGCTATACCTGTAGTCCTCCACATAATTCTGTTATTAATATCTCGAAAATTAACCTTTCAATAGAACTTAACAAAATCCAATACTATTTTTATCCAAACCACTGAAGAACATTATTAAATATGTAGCCCAAAACGCACAAAAGAAAATTCGCTACTATTAACAATAAATACATGAAATTTACAACAAATATAATTACCAAAACCAAAACAGGAAAAGAACCCTCGTTGTACAAACACTCGAACTCGTAAACGCAGAATCGAGTACTTTCGATTATCCATTAAACGAATAATTCGTCGAACTGCCGAAACGCCACTCGAAAACTTTGAACAAAAAATTCCAACTGACTCAAACTATGCGTGAAATATGGAAAAAAAATTACGCAAGTGAACAACGGCCTTATTGAATGCATCATAAAAATATGATTGACATGTTTCTTAATATGACATCTTTCGGGCGGTGATATTTTTTTGTCGCATGTGTACCGGGAATTTCGGTCGCCACTTTTGAGTCAGATTTTACGAAAACTAGCATACAAATATGTGACATATTAACAAGCCATAGAGATGATTTTTAAATGTAATTCTCAAAAAATAAGGGTCTAATATTTCGCGAAAGCTATTAGAAAGGAGATATTAAGCTCTCAGTAATCCAATTACACTTCTTTGTCAATTTTAGGATGTGTATTATATTTCTATAGAGGCATGTTAGCCTCTGTATGTTTGTATGTATATACAAAAGGATATCTATTGAAGTTTTGTCCCTTTGTCTGTTCTGTAGTGAGTTTGTCGTAATGACATGGTTGAAAGACACCGCTCATATTTTTTGTCATATGTGGAGTATTTATTTAAAGTACATAATTTTGTAGACCTGGCATTATATTTTAATAATGTAAAACAATGTTTAAAATATATTTCAATGGATATGTAAATGAAAACTTATAATAATACTCAAACTGAAAAAGAATCAATAAACTTTTAATTACGCGAGCTATAAGACAGTTTGCATTCTATTATTTTAAAACAATTCCTATTATATGTAACTACCTCGGTACTGAAGTGATATTGGCTACGACAGACGTACAAGTTTCTGGTTTTATCTTCAGATCAGATAAACTGGTATTGAATTATTCCCCTTAACAGAAAGATTGCCTATTTCTAGACGCTGAAACATTCTGGCAACCCCTCTGGAGGAAAAGCGTTATGTTATGCTGATACCTAATTAATTAAACACATAATATCTTACTTTAACCACTCATATTGTCATATAACTTATCGTTATTCCTTGAAATGGCACATTTATTACAATTTGATATGCATTAGACAGATCGACCGGAATAGTCCACATCTGACAAGGCGTCCTCAGTAGTTCTTTAGGTCAGTCTGACTGGATCAATAGGTTATCAAATCCATATCACTAGAGACACTTTGATACGCCCTTTTTAAGCGTGTGATATTTGCCGCGATACCACCAACCTATTTTACAAGAAAACGACTCTACATACTACGTTATTTTAAAGACATAAGAAATAATTTTGAATGGTTTTTGATTTATACACGTTAAGGGTTGTCAAGTCATACCAGCTCATACAATTAAAGTCCAATCGATGTCCCGATAAGAGTCACAATACGCTCTTGAAGATGTCATAAGATTATAATAACTTTTGAATGCCTAAGGCGTAATTATTGGTTACGAAATTGGAAGGAGCAGAACAAATAAAATATAAATTATATTGATTGAGAGTTTTGATAAACAAGGCGAGAATATTAAGGTGGAGACGGGCAGTTCATGTTTGAACAGTTGATTCTTAGAATTGAATGAACGGAGTACTTAACTTTTAAATTCTGTTTTGCTAACGAAGAACAAAGCGACCGTAAAACAAAAGTTTGACAAAACGCACTAAAGGTCTAAACGTTTTGAAAGAACTGTAACATCTATTAAGAATTCTAACTTCTTAGAGCTTCTAATAATAGCAAATATAAGAAAACTGCAGTCACAGAAGAAAAAGCGAGAGAATTCTTGTTTGCAAAGGCGCGGTTTATCCGCGCCTTTGCTTACTGCACTGCCTCCATCGCCAGTAGCGTGATGTTACATAGCCTATAATGTTCCTCGAGAACGTTATGTAATGACTGGTAGTTCCAGAGATTAGCGCGTTTAAACAAACAAACATACTCTTCCGCTTTATATAATAGTATAGATTAACTTTCACAACAAAGTTAGAAAATTTTAAAATAATCCATATTAAATTACGACACATTTCTCATGATGTCTAAAAATACGAATCGAACAGAGATACTGCTGATGTCCTGTATTCTACAGACGTAAAATCTTGAATTTCTAGTGAGCTCTCTTCTGGTGAGCTTTGGTCTTAAATCCAAAGTGCCTTGGTAAAAGAAATCACAGTCAAGGAAATTGCCACTTGATTAAAAATGTTCTGCTATTTTGTTCTCATCATTAAATTCTGTACATAAAACACAACACCATTCCTGTAATGTCATACAGCACTAACGTAATAATTAGTTAATTGGTCACAGAGTAGTTTACGACTGAGAAACATTAAAACAAAATTATAATTAGCTATAAATCCGAGCGACCGCAGTTGAGTACTCGATCCCTGCACGATTATAAGTATCGATTTATTTCTGTTGTGTGCGTGCGTACGGGGTTGTTGTGTACGGGTGTATAGGAACAACAGATTTATTGTTAATGGTGTCCTGAAGATAATTAAAATGGTTGATGTTTCGCCCGGCCCGCTCGACGCGAACGAAGGACGTTGGTCGAAATGTAGAGTAGAATATTGATAGAGAATGCTTTATATTTTTGTTTTATGATGGCGATATATACAAAATCAAAAGATAAAAAGTGAAAAACCTTTTTTAAGATGATAAAAAAAAAATAATAACAGTAGGTATAATAAGATTTACTTATTTAATAGAAATGACAACTCGTAAGTAGGTAAGTGTGGCAAATTAGAATCCCAATTTTTGTTACGAATTTTCTTTTATGAATGTGGTCTATTTCTGTCATTACTAGTCATTAGTCGGTTTTAGTGTTTATTTTTTCGTTATTTTTGTTAACCTTATCTACTATTTTTATTACTTAATTATTTTTATTTTAATCTTTTTTTTAAAATGAATTAACTCTCCAAATTTGCATTTTGATAACTAAGGTTCTGTTTTCTATGTTAATTTTTTTCTATCCTTGGCCAAGTTTTACCAATTTGAAAATGTCTGGGCAACACAATTGAGGTGATTTTAATAATTTATATATTCAATAATATTATTTGAGCTGTTGTCTTTTACTATCTATTCGTATTCATTACTCTGTCACACATCTACAGCATTATGCCGTAGATTCAGGTGAGCGATATTTGAAAACATACTCGTAGCGCCATCTGTACTGGCTATTGTTTGTCCGCCACCTGCTTTGTCGTGATTGTTTAGATATAAACACAATTCGAAACGAAGAAGATTGTCCGAGATAGCATCGCTTGGTAAAATATTTGAAGAAAACAATACTATTTCCTTGCAAGTACAGCGATATGACAGTATCAGATAGATTTGCTATTGATACATTGTCACAAATGGCTATCTAGTATTTTTCTCCTTAACCTTTAAGACCTATTTAGCTCATATCTATCTGATAACTTATCCCAAGGCCTAATCCGAGAGATTCAAAAACACAATACTTATGGTTTTCATATATGATAAAATTGTCACAAATTTTAAATTTTGAATTTATGAATAGCGTTTATACATTTGGTACGTAAATTTGCCTCTTGAGAATTAGGTTGATGCCTTTTAGTCGAATCTTTTATAAATAGCTCACCTTGCATTAGAAGTTGTTTATTTTTGGTCCAAAATTATCTAGGAGAAGAAAACTGGAAAAACTCATGTACACAAAAAATTTAATAAGAAATCATCACATCCATTTTTTTTAATCATACCTAACCTGTGTATAGTGCAACAGAAAAGCCAACACTATAAACAAATAAAGTAGATATAAATTAAATTAATAAGATAGTAATTAAATTTTGTGACTCAGACACATTGCTCTTTAATTTTTTTCCTGCATCTAATCCTGTCAACTTCCCAGAAATGTTGTACCTACACCAAACGATTAATCAAAAAAAACAGTCGCGTAATAATTATACCCTAGTATTTATACTGATTATAATGGGACGCCCAAAACGGTGTCGACCCGCCTCACTATTAAGCGACTTTATATTACAGCCGAGCCGTTTTGGCCTGCAGTTGTTTTACATTATGCTTGGGACGGGTCGCCAGCCGTAAATCATGGGTAGAATATTACGTATTACGCGTCTGGGAATATGAGTTATGTAATGTATGCTGTGGTTGTTTGGAGATAAAATTTAGAAGATGTTGGATGATAAATATAGATTTTAATTATCTAGTTAGTCATTATTATATGAATAGGACAAAAGATTTTTCTATCGCGTAAAATGAAAATGTGATCAAAACTAAGAATCTAAAAATAATACCTCTTACTTCTAATACTTCTAACCAGTCTTTGTGTGCTTAACATAGGTAAAGCACACGACGATTTACTGAACAATTTCGATATAAACATAAATGAAATGATGATAAAACATAATGTTCTGACGATAATTCAAGCATGATCAATACTATTGAAACCCTTATGACAAGCAACGGCAAATGTTATGAAAATCAAGGATTAGTATATATGTAATTAGATTTATTCTATTTTGAGATAATACAATGTGAACAATAATCACGCACCAATGGGGTGAAGCTATGGACAGGCATGGCGAGTCCTTGGCCATCGGCCTTGACATAACCAAAGCCTTCGATAGAGTCTGGCACCGTTCGCTTCTGTCCAAGCTTCCAGCATATGGTCTGCCACCCCAGCTGTGCAACTGGATTGCCGCATTCCTGCGTGAGCGCCGCATTAGAGTCCTTTGTGACGGATCGGCCTCCAATTATTTGCAGGTCAACGCTGGGGTGCCTCAGGGGTCCGTCCTGTCGCCCACTCTGTATCTTCTGCATGTCAATGACATGTTGTCCCTTGGCAACATTCATTGCTATGCAGATGATAGTACAGTGCATGGGCGATATCTCGGACATCCTGCGGCTAAACAGACTGACATCGAGGCAAAACGCCTAGAACTTGTCGCTGAGCTCGACCAAGTATTATACCGCATTTCTCAATGGGGTTGTGAGAATTTGGTCGAGTTCAATGCCAAGAAAACACAGGTGTGCGCGTTCTCTGCAAAAAAATCTCCGTTCCTTCCCCTTCCCTCTCTTCAGAACACAGCGTTACCACTACAGGATAGCCTAAGTATCCTGGGTATGGACATCAGCCGAGATCTCAACCCCAAGAACTACATCGAGTGCGTCATTAAAACCGCCTCCTGTAAACTCGGTGTCCTGAACAGGGTGAGGCGGTACTTCACGCCCGAGCAGCTCTGTCTTCTTTATAAGACACAGGTTCGTTCCTGCGTGGAGTACTGCTCTCATCTTTGGGATGGCTCCGCACAGTACTTACTGGATGCACTCGATAGGTTGCAGCGGCGAGCAGTCCGTATCATCGGAAGCCCGGAGGCTACTAAGACCCTTGAGCCTTTACAGCTGCGAAGAGACATCGCCTCAATGGCCGTCTTCTATCGCCTTTACCATGGAGAGTGTTCTGAAGAGCTCTTTGAATTAATCCCACCCTCTCCCTTTTTATCCAGAACAACACATCCGGGACTAAAGTGCCACCCTTTCACAGTGGAATCTAAACGGTTCAGCACTTCATACTTTTGTCGCTCAATTAAAGCCTGGAACTCTTTGCCAGCGCATGTGTTCCCATCTAATTTTGATCCTGGGTCTTTTAAGCGGGGCGTGAAAAAGCATCTCACTAAGCCGCCATAGTGGAGGCCACCATACCAGTAGTTTGGCTTTTGGAATGGTGTTCGCCACTTCTGGATTCCACTTACTGCTTACCATCAGGCAGAGTGGAGTCACTTTGGTAAGCTAATATAAAAAAAAAAAAAAAAAAAAAAAAAAAAATATCACAGTCTTAATTTAAGTACGTTAAATCTAGTCTCATTACTCAATAACCTTCAAATGTCATTAACAATATTCTATCAGTCAATCACTAATGATCATCACATGGCGAACCACCCTAACCGAACAATCGGACAAATCGTAACAATCAACATTTTTCAATCGGTTTTATATACAATTAATAATTCGTAAAAAATCATTAACAAGCGAGACAGGAGAACAAAAGTCGCCGTCCTTTATGGCATGTATAAAAAAGGAAGGAGAAAAAAATGTAAAGGTATCCCGCA
This sequence comes from Parascotia fuliginaria, assembly GCA_963082885.1. Classification (NCBI taxonomy): domain Eukaryota; kingdom Metazoa; phylum Arthropoda; class Insecta; order Lepidoptera; family Erebidae; genus Parascotia; species Parascotia fuliginaria. Next base: position 12,204,126 of record OY720185.1, on the reverse strand, counting down.
GGGCAGCGTCGGCGGCCCGTATACTTAAACCAACACGGTATGTGTCGACTGTGAAGTTGTAGCAGATCGCCGCTAACGTAAGGATTATGTAGATACTGATAGTATGTAAAGTGCTGGTGTTGACTTATGTGTAATCGAAGACGCATTTAAATAGACAGAGTCAACAATAAAACAATGAGAGGAAGATGATTCTAAAAAATAATATTATAATTTTGATTTATACATACAAATAATAATAATATAATAGTCCATAAGATAGGAGTTAAAGATATAATAAATTAAATTAACAAATAATCCAAAAACTAAGGAGTGATAAATAATTGACAGATTAAATCTTGAAGTCACAAATAAAATACTTACCCCCAGTTTCTGAAAGGCTGATCAACGAAAAATCAACTAATCAACTGTTAAATCTCATGTGAAGTACCATTTTGGTTGCTAAAAACATGATTAATTAATTAAATTTCATCTAGTTAATAACTAATTAGATCAAATCAAACTAATTATCCATGCTTTTAGCATGTTTTTAGGTTCTTCACATGAGATTTAACAGTTGATTAGTTAATTTTTCGTTGATCAGCCTTTCAGAAACTGGGGGTTAGTATCTTACTTGTTTTACTGTCCTACTGCAGGGCAAAGGCCACTTCTCATATAGAGAAGGCATGAGCACTAATCATCACGCTTGCTTAAGGCAGATTGGCAATTACAGACTTTTAAGTCCAGGTATCCTCACGATGTTTTCCTTCACCGTCAGTCAGAAATGTCCAAGATAAACTTAGAAAGTACATTTGATTTGAAAAATCACATTGGTACTTTCCCGGATTCAAACCCACTACCTCGTGCTTACGAAGCGGGTGCTTTATCCACTGGGCCATATCAACTTTTTTTATCTTCTTTACTTTACAAGCCCAAATTAAAATACCCACACGTGAATTTAACACCATCTACATCTACAACATTTGTCTCTATAAAACAAAATACTCTATAAATAAGTACGATAGCGCCATTGCATCGGAACGCCGTATCAAAGGCCTCTGACAGTTCACCTCCTGCTGTTCGACGGTCATGGTGACAGCACCACATGCTATAATCAGCTGCGATGACTAATGAAACTTAAAGTCTTTTAATTGAACTTTTAATTTGTTGCTTTTAAATTGTTTTAGATCGGTTCGAGTTTTTTATATTTTAATTTCAGTATTAGATTTTCATTAGGCTTTAGTAAAAGAAGTTATTATTGAATTGAAAGTATTATTAAAAGAGTAGAGGTTCTGACTTCTGCATTTTTACGTTTCACGTTGACTTGAATAAAAAAATCTGTGGTTCAGTGGTTAAAGTCATCGTCTTGTCACAACTATTACCTGAGTGTAATCAGGGGTTTGATAGAGGAAAATGTTTTAATACACTCGAGCTATCTATCTTGTACAGATTGATGCTAAAACTTTCTGCTTTATATGTAAGTATTATAAATGATAGCTATGCAATTTTCATTTCAGTGTTTGATTGAGTGTACTATTAAAAAAATATACAAGGCAATCAAGATTTATAACAAAATTAATACGGTTATTGTAATACTAAAATGAAAATAAATACACAAAATAAAAATCAATAAGCTAATATATTATTATAAATAATAAAAATTGATCTTTAATCTTTCCTTACATGCAAATAAAGCATTAACTTTTTTCATGATATATAAAGATAATGATTACCTGACATACAATACAAACAAACGCAGACTAATTTCATACAAGTTTGATTAAGTAAAAGAAATCTTCTCACAATATCTCAAATGGATCCGTCACCGTAAATAAAGAGGAACATCACGGCGAGTCCCGCAAGGCGCACATCTAGGCCCTGCGTGTCCCTACACAGGCCCATAATGCCGACTACCAATATTTATGTCCTTTTGTCACGACACCGGCCAATTGGATGTCCCGATAATTTACACTAACGTGACGACATTAATATGGAGCTCAGGGCACCGTGATATAGTACCTTTTAATAATCCATTCACAGTGACAATCTTTCCAGTGAACTTATAAGGTTTTGTTTCATATTTATTTATGTCTTACATTTAATTGAATGGCCTTTTTATACATATTTTATATGGATGAGCGATATTTTTAAGTCGATTTTATTTGGTGTTATGAATTTATGAATCGGAATTCAATTATTATTATGGTTGTATATCAAGGTTGGTTGTTGGTATTTAATTTGAATGTGGCGTGTTTCTGCCACCACGCTAACCTGGGAGCAAATGAAGTCACGGACGGGAAGGTAGCCACAATAAAGTAGATAACACTTACCTGATTTGAAACTCAATTTTGTGTGATTGTTTGAAGCTCAGATGAAATTACAAGGCTGCTGGAACCCAAGAACTATCTTGATTCGAAACAAGATAAAATGACCGCCAATTTTGTCTCAATCATTGAGATATTCGTCAGATTATCATACTTAAAAGCATTTGTTATTTTGCCCGTATGATACTTGTATTTTAATTTTATTTACAAGCAAGCTACACGTAACAACCAACCACATCGAAACCTATATTACTATTAATTTTATTAGGTAGGTATACTACATCAGAATATTATTTCAATTTATGCGTCCTAAAGGATATGTGTAAGTATATTTCAAATAATAAAATTGTATTGTTAAATAATATTTATCTGCAAATCCAAAAAGTTAATAACAATTTTCCACGAATATACTAAGATATTTTTAAAGATAGACAACTTTATGCCATAAAACGCATGATAAAGCCTACGAAGGTCATTTCAGTAAGAGACAGGGGAAATAAGAAATTCGTTCATATAAATAACAATTGTGATATCGCAAATAGCAACAATTGATAGAGATAACGTCCACAATTGAATTGGGACACGTTAATTAAATATCACTTTTGTTCATGAAGGTTTATTACGTTAAGAGAATTTAACTGAGTTGTGATAAAGTAAGTGATAGACGACGATATAGTGTGATTGATATGTTGGGAACAATACTGTGGTTGATGATATTTTTAAACCTACTACTACATTTTTATTAAAAGCTACAATATCTAGAGAAAATCTGCTTTGCTTTGCCTGAAATTTTTTGATTAAAATATGAACTTCATTTATTTCTGTTCATATTAGATTTTACATTGTCAATTATTTAATATGAAAAAAAGTAAAAATCCACTTTACAATTTAATCTCTAAGCTATTTTTTGTACTTTAGAATTCTCAGTGTCAAACAGATAAATTTGAAACACAGCGGATCGATATTTTCAGTCTCATAACAATTTCAACAAGATACCTTATGTTACGTTTTGGAATTAATTTTAGTCAAATCTATCCTATTCATTTAACTTGTTCCTTTAATGTCGAGTCCTATTATGTCGAGTCTGAGAGATTACAGCATCTTAGATTATGTCAATTATAAATTACAAAATAATACCCTGTCTATTTCTCATTTAAAACCAAATCAGCAAAATCGCAAATCAACATTTATAAAAGTCAAAACTGAAAAGTTTCCATTCGGAAGGCTCATCAAAGTCGGGAGGACAAACGAAACCTATTATTATACAACAAAGGCTCGGTAACTCAACAAAAACACAACTAATGAAGTTCGATCTGAATTTTATTTCACCCACACTAAACAATTCACATCGTAAATATTCGTCAGTCAAAACGATTAACAGAAAAACTGTCCTTTAAAAAAATGCAACGGGCAAAATACAAGCCAAAACCGCATTTAAAGCTAAAGCACTAAGAATTGACATGAACGCAAATTTTAACTTGGTGTTTGTAATCCCGAAGTCAAACTGTCATAAGACAAGTTCGGTCACTTTTGGGCGATTTTATTTTTTCTAATTTCGTGTTTTCTTTGGCGGTCCGTTTATTGGGACCAAATGACACGACAGGTGACGAGGTTTTTTCGATGAGTGGATAGAAAAGAATTGTTATACATTTTATTGCGTGTCCCCTCCGTGAATCGTTTGATCTAAACATGAGGCTAATTTGCTGGGTTTTGAGCCCAGATGTTGCGATAAAGATGTCGGCGCTATTTTTCAACTTTTGTGTTTTAATTTGGTGCATTTATATAGAACTTTAATTTATTTTTGCGTTTATGTATTTTTATATGGTAAACCTTTAGCATTAAGATAATAATTGAGGGCCTTCTTTAAATGAAAATAGGTCTTTCTCTGCAGTGGTCGGATAAATAATTATGATGACTGAGTAGATATATCACTTCAGATAATATTAATTTATGTTTTATGTCCAATACAGGACGCGCCACGGTGTCCCGTGATAAGACTACCATCACTGCGATGGCAAATTTGACCGTCAAGAGTGGTGATTATGATAAATATAGTATTTGTCATAATGCTACTTTTAATAACAAATTTATTGATGAATGCTCATAACCTGTATCAGATACTACATTAAAAATATTACAAACTTTAAAATTTGTTTTAAATTAACACCCATTTATAAAACCTTAATGGGGTAACTGACAAAAATCTATGTAAATAAAATAGTCATTAGGCCGTTAAAAACAAATGACACGCGATAATCTATGGCCATTAACAGACATCAGTCAAAATACTAAAACAATAGTAATTGTCGTAATAAATAACTTTGGATTTCGTAAACCACTTGTCTAGCAGTGCTATTAAAATTACATTATAAGATTGGTACTATGGTAGAAAAAATTATGAATGGATAAAATGAGAAAAGATTTGTATAATCAACATTTTATGTGATGTACTGTACTTACAATTTGCTTAAAGACCTTGAATGAGTATCGTCATAATTAAAAGAACGCAGATTTAAAAGAATTATAAAACATCAATCATCAATGTTAAAGTATGAGATAGAGGCAAGTTAATTCATGCATAATCTGCAAATAAATATTATAGGTAGATACTATATAGAAGACTAACACCCAAAAACTTAAAATGTAATTTAATTAATCAAAAAATAAAACCTAAACAGTTCTTCAATATTAGTTATAAAACTTAATTAATTCATATTATTTTAAAGCCTGACAGAATTATAATTAGGTACCTACAAGAGTCATGAAGCCGGGACGACCTTTCTAAGATACAATCTTTCACGATATTAAATCTAAGCAATTAAATAAATATAAAAACCTTGTATATAAAATCTAAGTATTATCCAGTTACTATTACCGTCCAAAAATAGACTAAAATTAAACTAATAATAATTTGAAATACAAAATTAGGTACAGAAATAAGCTAAACTATGAATAAAGCTTTGGCCAAATTTGACATTCTGTCATCACAATATTTTTCTTTCAAAAATAGTTCAGGTCAAAAGTGACTGATGAGACGGCGGCATAGCTAATGTTAGTAACTGCAGCTCATGAACCTTGGAAGAGTCAGGGACCTTAGCCGCTGAAGTTGCAGCTACTACCAAGTAATAATCTATATTTTTAAATATCATACCCTATTTTATGTAGACCATACCTGTCGTGCAATATTTGACGCTTATATCTAATGAACGTTATTGAAACAATTTATACAACGTATAATTTTTACGATCTTCCAATTTGCTTTGAGGCCATTAAAAATAATTTTCGAACGGTCGAGTAAAATCAAATGTTATTTATTACTAACATGCGGTGCTCTTCCTTTGAATAATCTGCTTCAGCAGGATGGTTAATTATAGCTTTATTGATAGTAAATAATTCGCAGAGTTAATAGTATCAGACAGACAAGTGGACTCTTGTCGCCGATAAGTTAAAGATTAACTTAATCATAAATCCACCATTATTAAAAGTTTTACGATTTTTTATATAAATTTTGCAAAAATTCCATTTACGTAAAAGGTTTTTTTACAAAGACAGACTCAGTACCATATCAATCAAATTTTTTTCGGATTTAAGTTTAAGCATAAAATTCAATATTTAATTCAAACTCAAATTCATTTAGTCATTAGTAACATACATGGTACTTACCTACCACTTGTCATCCAACTTCTCTACGATCAACTTGCTGCCAAAACAAAAGCCGTTAGAAGAATTGTCACGAAAATCAGTGGCTCTTTTTAATTTATGATTACACACAACGCAACCAAAGTACTATATAAAAGGTAATTCAGACGTAGAATATAAGTTTATCTAGTATCTTTTATAGTAGTATGGTAATTTGCATTTGTTTTCTTTTTAACGACTTAATAATATCTGCATCTCTAAGATTATTTGTAAGTTTGCTCATAACGTATTTGCTACGCAATACAGAACTTAAAGAATTCTGTCGTCATGCTACTTTTATTGTTTTCGTCTGTTCTTTACTGTCACTACCTGTAATCATGTCGTCATCATCTATGTCATAGGTATGTGTATCTGATAACACCAGTAGCGCAATCTATTGTGGAAGTATGGGGAAATAATTTTGGGTCAAACAGAACGCATCAAAATACAAAGGGATTTATACGTCACTGTGGAAGTGGATTAACACCCATAGACGATGGCCATGAAAGATAAGTTTGTTATGTAAGTTCGGTCGCGTTGTGTAGGAAAAACCGTGAGGCCTGCAATTGTTACATACCAAATTTTCCACACATTATCGAGAATGGTTTAAAGGTCTAAAGAATGGTATGCAATCTATACGTCTCTTAGCAATAATTAAAACAACCTGCATCGTACTTAATCTATGACTGAAACAATGCTTTGGTAAAGATGGTAACCTCAACGCTATTGCTGCTCTGAGTGCAAATTTTATGGGTCATTGAGAATCTGGGTCTAATCCATTTATCAGACGTTTCCAATGTTCCGAGCCATGTAGTAGCTTATTGTGAGATCTGACTATAATAACCCAACAGCTTGCATCGACAGTTCTACCTAGAATTTAAAGATTAATTTTATCATTACCCACATTCTACTAGATGGTGCGCCAATGATAATGATAATCACTTATTTTACAAACAAAAACATAATAAAGCACACAAAAAAACTACAACAATTCGCTTACAAAGTAAATAAATATGCAGATGATTTCTTAACACAGAGTCGCACTCAACAACTCTCGTTTCATTTCCAACAAAAGACGAAAATTATCTTATAATCGTTAATAACTAATTGCGAACAAAATCAAGTTTCTCGATAATCTCAAACTCAATTTTACGCTACTCCATGTGGGTGGTCATTGACATTTGCAAGAAAAAAACATCCCACAAAAGTAATATGCATGTATCCAACCGACAGTAATACAACCCCTGTGGGCTACAAAGTGACAAACCGAAACTGTCACAATCTCATAGTACAGATTCTATTGTCACGATTGTTCGGTGGCGCTACTGCTTTTGTCACGAAATTGGATTTATCTTTGTTGAAAAGTCATTTTTTGCCGCTTTTCGGCAAGTGGATTTAGAAATGTATAATGCGATTTTTTTTTTGCCCAGTCACCTACTCTAAAAAATGCTACGGAATAGTATTTGGGTATTGTCAACAGAAATGTTTATCATTTAGAGTAGGAGTAACATTAAAATCAGTATTACAACTTTAGTTATAGAGATATATACATAATCAAGTCTATTTATAATACTACATCATTAAAACTTCCACGAACAGAGTCAGTTCATCTGACATCTAACAGTAAAACACAGCAACAGCACACAAGTGCTTTATTGAAAATCCCACATGTACGCAAAACGTCACATTACAAATCCGCAATACGCCTCTGTTTGTGCTCATCCGGCTTTAAGTCCTTAAAAAGCGCTAGTGGTGACACCTCCCCGTCCTCCTCCCACCCCACGAGCCGCGTGCAACCATCCCGCTCGCACACCGCGTCTCCGTTCCACAAGCGACAAAACGCGACACACACTTACGCTACTAGATGACTGAAGCGACAGGGCACGCGCGCGCAATACTCGTCTCTACTCAACTTACTTCTAAAGCTAGCGCTCCGGATTGCGCGACACATTAGAGGACATTTAATCCAAATCACAATAACGACACAACTGCCACGTGAACATAAATATTCTCAACTTTAAGCTGAAATGCATAAGCTCTATTTTTCTGTATTATAGCTAAAGGTGGTGTAAAGACACAGTTTTCAAATGTCACGCAGTGTAGTCGTCTCTTTTCTCCGGAGTCCTGTCGCATCTGCCCGGCTCCTTTGGCATCCTTCAGCATGCATGTGTCCCCCCGCGTATCTTTCATCCTGCTCTACGGCGCCTGAAGCCCAGTGTCCGGTCTCACAGACTGTTAGGCGGTCGTGTTGGCGTCGCTCATTGTATATGTTCAATATAATCACGAATATATTTGTGTGTTCGTACGTACTCATATGTATAGCGTGAAGGATTAGATGTGCAATGTACTGTGAAGTGACCCTCAGTGCCGTTTGATGTTCGTTTATGTGGAAGTCAGGCGCCAGAAGCATTCATGATTCAGGTTAGTTTGCCAAACTTATAGTATCTTTCAGCTTTTTATTACCGTCTAAAAATATGATAACTAATAAACTGATTTGTATGAGACAGTATAGTTAATAAATAAAGCTGTAAATATATATATGACTGTTGATACAAAATAAAGAAAAAAAGGAATGATTTTGTTATTCTTTACGACGAATTTTGAAGGATACCTACACTTAAAATTATTTTCAGGATAAAAAACGCGCATTTTTATTTCCTGATTTCAAAAGCAAACGTAGCCATCAAAAAAATATACACGGTTGAATTAAGAAACCTCCTCCTTTTTGAAGTCGGTTAGTAAAATTAAATAAGCAATCATCGAATCAAACAGTTGTGAAACGTCAATCAGCTGCTATTATTTATTATTGTAAGCCCAAGCGTGGGCGTCCAAAGTGGGCAATAGATAATTTAATTATAGACACAAACGGACTCATTAAATATTGCGAAGGAACGAGGTGTAGGTAATTAATTTCGAGCAAAGCTTTTCATTCTTACGATGACAAAATTTTAATAACTTTAATTTAAACTAATGTTACATATCCCTTGAGTTGCGTCAAATACTACCTACCTACGTTGACTAATTACTACCTTAATTAAACACATTAAGTAGCTGTCTATCTTTAGGGCATTCTTGGTTGCCGTTAAACCAGCATTATAAAATCCTGAAAATGAATGCTTGAGTTGATCTCAGTCCGATGACATAGAAAATTTGAGACCATTTGAAAACCCAATGAGATTCTATTTGGACATTTTTCTTTATCTAGAACATGGATTTGACTAGCACAAATAAGTTTAGAATTCTTTAGATCGTAGAGATTGAAACAAATTAAGAAAATCTTACTCCAAGCTTTGTGTAAATTGGAACTGCAGATGATTATAATGGAGATGAATTGAATAAACATTCGTCTTTCATAGTTAGAAGATGTTACAAATGTGCAAACCGTTTCGTTAGTAATTGCAGGATTTCATAAAACACATGCACATAATTATGTTATGCATGTAAATGCGGAGAAATAACAGGGGGCAAACCTAAGCCGGTTTAATTCATCATTATCCATCATCTTTATTATTCTATTTAAAGAGGATCTAAAATTTTCTTTGATTTTGAAAGCAGAAACCGTTGACAACCGAATACTAAAATACCTATCTATTAAATTTAATGACCCTCAAGTTTCATGCTATATTATCTTGTCACCGTAATATGCGTTTTACAACTTTAAGTTTAATGAAGCAGGTAGTACTGTGTGATTATGCTGCGGTGACACCAAACAATGCAAAGGAACCAAATTCTTTTTATGAATGTGAATAATTATTTTAATACAATACAATGATTTTGATGATTTTGAAATTGTTAGAATCCTGGTTCATTTGACATTCTTTTAATTTCTGAAGTAATCTGTTTGTATACCTACCAACTAACATTAAACATTGTAGCAGAAGACGATGGATAATTTTAAGGCTTCTTTTCTAATTATTCATGGGCACCTATCATTTTAGTCAACTAAATAAAAATTCGACTTTAATTTACTTACATACTTATATTGATTTATCTACTTATGTTTGTTATCATCATAGTCCACTGTTGGTTATAGATCTTTCTTAGTTGATGCTCAAGTCGTTCTATGTTCCCTTTTTGACGCATATAAGTGTTAATTTAATTAACCTATATGAATAAACATATATTCATTTTTTATTTTTTTTACTTGTATTAGTTGTGAACGCTGTGATATCATCTGTCATTATTCGTAGACTTTATACGAAAAGCAAACAAGAAGGAACTTCATAGCAAAGATGTAATAGACAATATTCCGATACGGAAGACTGAATTTCTTTATCACCAGAGTACATTGTATTCAATCTGACACTACACTTTCTTTCTTTCTTTTTCATTTGTTTCTACGTGGATACCAAAATTTTTGATGTGTTCTATGTAGTTACTTAATTTAGAAATACCTACTTTCATATCAATTATATTCACGATAGTAATACCAAATAAAAAAAAATCTGTAGCAAGAAAGTACCACCTCACATCTAAAATATCATATAAAATATTTATGTGGAAGGCACCTAAAATTCATTACCGATTTATAATTTAGCTTAAGTACTAATAGCTTAGCTAGACACTTAGAAGCTAGCTATTGCATGCAACTTTATATGGATGTTTAGTTCTCCGATGTAATTTCTATCTTCGATAATTAAATATTTTAATCTCACATGATTTGTACACATAACTTTATTGTTGAATGACTTACTTGTGGTAGAAACTATTAGGACTCTTTACCCGACGTTATGATCGAATTACACCGATCATGGTCACCTGCTGACTGATGTAGCTAGGCGGCGTCTTCGCCGTGTAGCTCGGGATTCGGCGTAAGGTAAAGAGGTATGGCATCTTACAATAATTTCTGCCACGAGTAGACCCGTTCAACAATAAAGTTATCTATCTTTCATTTCGTATATGATTAGCCTTACTTACAGGTGACAAAAACTAGAATTATACGGATTCTCTACATCAATAATTAAATACCTACGATAATTAAAATTAGGAAGATGTTATAATTTTGACAAGAGAAATCTTAACTTTTAAACATTAAACACATGAAGAATTTAAAAATCCGAAAAAGCCTTCAAAATATATACAACAGTCTGAAAAACGGTTGCGTACAAAGAACCTGTGCAAAGATGAACGCGATGCGCAGGCGCCGTGCCACGAGCGTGACGCCATTAGTTCGGAACGAGCCGCTAAGAGCCTCCAGGCATACTGACTGTAGCCGACCGTTTGACAAACGTATGCCTTACATTTTAAAGAAAGTACTTCTATTTATATCGTGAATTGTTACGACAAAAACAACTCTATTATGTAGATAATGTGCTGCGGGCAAAAAACGAGTATTGCCGTGCAGCATTACATTGCATTTCTGTTTACAATTGGAGAAGGATATTTTACTTATTCAAGAAGAAAAGATATGTCAAAATAAGATTGTAATAGACCGTATATTCAACCACAATAAACAATATAAAAAAAACAATACTAGTGTGTTAACAGTGGCTTTCTATATACAAACTTTAATCCAAGATTCTTGAAAATCCCGATGTTTCGTTCGGCGCTAAAGCGCTGTCAATAATAGAAATAATGACATATTGTAAAAGCCATTCAGAGCTAAACGATTCTTTGCATAAAATCGGAATTTCAAATAAGATACCAACTCGATATCTCATCTTTTAAGAATGCAAATTCGGTATTAATCAATTGTTATTTAGTAATATAATACAAAGAAAATTTAACGTTATCAGGTTTGGTATTCAAATGACAACTGAAACGACTATTGTACTTAATTAAGTTTATTTTAACTCCTAAATTATGATCAATATAATAAATGGCTATTGGTGAAATCATTGAGTTTTATGAATAGCACATACACATACAGATCGGTCTAAAAGTATACATATTGCTTCAAAACCCATACTTAGTAAAATTTTACAACAGTTATAAATATGTTAATGCTGCAACAAAACACTAAAATTAGCCTCAGAGGACTTTCAACATACAATTTCTTAAGTAATTGCATCTACGAATTACAAACACCTACATACATAACACGAAGTTCACGTTTCGATACCCATCAGAACATAGCTGTCACAATGCAAGGATGCCACAGGGAGGCGCGCTTGCGCCGGTATGATGGCATTAGTTCGCACTGCTCACCGCTTGAGGCGTTGTACAGCCGAAGAACCCGAAGATTGCCAGCTAGCCCATAATTCATTTTTAAGTGTCTAGAAAGAGGTAGCTACAAAAACTGCACAATAGAAACTCATAAACATAAAAGTGAAATAAGTAACAGTTAACATAATTTACATAATTACATAACAATTACGATAGCTTGAAGGTGTACTTGATCTACCATTTTCATTTATACAAATATTTCATTTTTCTACCCTCTGCTCATACCTATAATAAATTATATGAATACCTATACTATGTAAACATTGATGATATAAAACTTTACAATTGACCTTACAAACGCGGTGCAAAAAACAGTATCATAATTTAGACTAATTTAATATAAAATAGATCTACTATAAATTAACGTGTGTGTTTATGACGAAAATCTTATGATATGGTTAATTTAAGCAGCAGATGAGCCATCTGCTTGTACTCACCGGTACCCGGTCACTTTTCATTAACCCTGTCAGTGGTGTAAAAACACACGTCAACTCAAGAATTCATGATTTGCTTTATGTATATACTTAGTTCAAATACCCATCATTTTATGTACCTACTTTACATTGCAGAGACTTTTTGAATGAAACATTATACACCTATTATAGTTTCAGTTCGCTCTATTTTGTATCTGTTAGCTAACTTTAGCTATTTACCTATTACTAGCTTGCCGCGACGCGGTTTTACCAGCCTTGACTTACTTTTGGTTACTGCTCGGCTCCTGTCACCAATAGCATGATGTTACATAGCCTATATCCTTCCTCAAGAACTGGATTATCAAACGCAAAAAGAATTATTCAAATCCAACTGGTAGTTTCAAAGATTAGAGCGTTCAAACAAACAAACAAACTCTTCCCCTTTATATAATAGTATAGATTAAGCCGATAGACAGAGATGAAACCTTACATTTGGTGCTAACGCTACAGTTTTAGAGTTTCAGAAACTATCAGTTTAAAAGATCTCAAGGTTAGATTGAAACTAGATTCTAGAGGTTTAACTTACCAAATTACCAGAAGAGCACACATTATTGAATCAGCTGCAATTAATACTTATTTTGGAACTTTTCAGTTCGCATTACATCTTATTTTGAAACGCTATAAAGATATCGAATGCTTAACCTTATACCTACTTACAATGAATAACCTATATGAATAAACATATTTTCATTTCATTTCATTTCAATGGTTTTGGAACTACAAGCAAGTAATGTGACTTTTAAAATACCTACTCAAGCCCTTTAAAATATAGTGGGCATTACGAAATATGGATTTATAATGTAATCAATACTCGCATCTTTTGACTTGTTTCAATCTTTATTAGCTGTGTTAAAAGTGCTCAATCTACACACTATTATTTCGATAGTGCAACAATCTTAGTCTGCATTAAAAATTGCATTAAAAATATTTTAATTAGGTACCTATTTCAAAGTAAAACAATCATTTATATAAGAATCCATTGGCAAGTATAAACAAGAATTAACATATAAATAATACATAATATAACCATATACCTATATATGCAACAACATAGTAAGTGCGTGTGCAGGTGTCGGATGCGCCTGCGCCTGCAAGCGTGACGTCATTAGTTGGTATTGCCGCCAAGCGCCAGAGGCATATCATGGCAGAGCTGAGTACGTTCGAATAAAGCCGAGAATAACCGACGTTATAAAGCTTGCGTATACCTTTTATTTATTGTGTTTGACTGATTGTGTGCTTCAGAAGTGATACTGTAAATTAAAGTCCAAGGCTTGTTGAATTTCAAGCTGAAATTCTGACCGAAATTATTTAAACATCGGCACTCGATATTATAAAGATATGGCGTCGTGTTATCATAGAATTGTGTTGTTCAACTGTTTTATTGTATTTCTAAGTACTTATTGTTTGTAATTGTAATTTTTTTCATTTAGGTTAACCCAACGGCTGTACAGATTTAACTAGCGCAATCACTTAACCATTCAAACCACCAAGGTAAAAGGCGATAGGCAAATCGTCCAAAACAAAACACGTAATTGCATTCAATATAAGACTGTCGCTGCTCTCGTGAATTTACGTGCCAAGCCCATGTCTAGCAGTGATGTTGTTAGACTATTATAGTAGTACATGGATATTTTTTCAACAGAAACAACATAACAGAAGTTGCAATACGAAGACTAATAGCTGACATGTGATTTTGCAGCTGTACTTTTAAAAATATTAGTGTAAAGCACGTCTATATCTTTAATCCATACTTTCCACCTAACCTGGCACCGTCGCCCCGTCATCTGACAAAGCCTTAGGCAGAACTAATTTTATATAATATCCCCAGCCGTTGTCGGACATTACAGCGAGGTGGATTATTGAAATAAATAGTGGGTGATCAGTGAAATGCATAGTTTGCGCGCCAACCCATTACACTGATTGAGTTTCCGAAGACGACCCCATCAATTTGTTTGTTAGAAGAAAATATTAGAGGACCTATCAGGAAGTTAAGATCGATGGCTGACTTTATAGATTTACATGATTTTAATGCTATTATGATGTATACTGAACAGTACAGTGGTAATGGTAGCCACTAACGTGACGTGGAGTTCTGTGGTTTTGATTTTGATACCTACAAGATAGATATTTGAGTGATTTTATTTAATATTTATTTCTGGACGTCGTACGAAGTATTATTAAATCACAATACGCGGTTCAGCTAACCAACACTTTAATTTTTACGTTTATTGCAGAATACCCCTGTCAAGCATTCATAGCTAAGCGTTTAGTATAATATACACCTTGTTCCTAAATGTAAATCTAATATCAAGTTTTATTCTAGTGAAAACATCTATCTTAGCTAAATTACCTAATGAAAATTTGTCAACAAAATTTAATAATTAGTATGCAGTTGTCATATCGAATAAACTTTTAGTTAAACCGCTCGCAGCTTCGTCTAAAAATGGTCAAAACAACTTGTCAGGTCCATTCAAAACAGTTGTTAGGATTTCAGTGTAATATTTATTAAACAAAATCATAGGTTTTAAACAAATTTGATTATTAAACTTTATGAAAATAATAATCAAATTTGTTTAAAACCTATGAAATTATTATATTAAATATAAATTATACACTACAATGACAAATGGATAAATAAATATTTATTTAGAGAGACTAACATTTTATATTTAGGCTGGACTGTTGGTCTAGTGGTTAGTGACCCTGACTGCTAAGCCGGAGGTCGTGGGTTCGATTCCCACCCAGGACAAATCTTTGTGTGAAATTTATCTATAATATGTATGTATTTACAAAAAAAAATGTATATATGTAGTATATCAGTTGTTTAGTACCCATAACACAAGCAAATATAATTGCTTAATTTGGGGCTAGATGGCGCTGTGTGAATGTGGTAGAATATTATTATATTATTATTATTATATTTTATAGTAAGAAACGGCTTTGCTGGCTGTTATGTACAAGTCTATGAGGAATATAAATTGTTTCTTCGCTAAGTTTGTTAGCATAGATGTAGAAAGGGTGATATTCTTACGAATACATAGTAATACCACGTGCACAATATGTTGTACAATACCAATAGATTTTATATTACAATGAAGCAGCTAATTAATTCCTTATTACTTAATGCTTTCTAGTATTTACGTCCATCACGGTATTCGTATCTAATGCTCGATACAACTAGCGCCATCTATTAAATATATCGCAAACTAAACTTGTTAGTACATACACGTTACTTGGAAAATGTATTAGGTAACTAATAATAGGTACATGTTTGGTCAAGTTTTCATAATTTTGATGTTTATGTTTTTTCTTTTTAGCGTTTACATTTGTTTGCGTGGTCGTTTCAACCAACAACTTTTACTACTCTTCTACGTAGTCACTTTCACTACTCTTCTACGTAAGGTGCAAAGAAATTTTAGTAAACAAATCATTTTTAAGTAGTCAAAGATCTTCTCCAGCTTTAAGTATACTGTACGCATACCAAAATTTTTCAAAATTGTGTTCAAAGCTTTCGTATTTAAAACAAAGAGATAGGTACATAAGTAGTTACATCAATTCTCATAACCTAAATTCACCGGCCCATTCACCACCGATTTTCACGAGAATTTTGTTGAAATCGATACTTAGTATCGTATATCCTCAAGTCAGGCAAAAGAAAATCGATAGAGTTCAAGGTTATCAGGTCAAGGACACTTGTAATAAACACTATTGAACTAAAAGCTCTTATAATCGTGAATGAAAACGATTATAGGTTCTAACTATGAATTTGATTTTACTGCAATTACAAATAATTAATATATGAGTGGGGGTATTCGAGTGGAAATTCTTGTTGACGTTTATCTCAGATAAAATCTACAGTGAAGTAGTAATAAAATAATAATAAATTTAATAAATGATGAATGGGATTAAAACAACGAATTTTAATAATAAAGCTGTCGGTAGAATTAAAACTAATTACTAAACTAAATTGGACTGAGGCAATTTATTTTAGTAATTTATTTAGTTATATATTTTATTTAGTTAATTTAGTACTTAAGTGAAATATACTTATTTACCATACTCAAACAGCTCAGTCTTGATCTTCTTACTCCTGTTAGAAGTCTGTTGAAAATATGAAAATTTAAAAGTTATCAGGAGTTGTTTACTTTATATCAATATTTTACTCTACTGATCTTATAATTAAATCATTTTATTTTAGATAAGTACACCCAATTTAATCTTGAAAACAGTGAGCTGTTCTATCAGTGCATTTATTCATGACCTTTAAAGAGAAGCTTTACATAGAACACGAACATTACCTATACAAAGTTATCCTTATATTTGTCACGGATTCACGTGTCCAACAGGAATGTATCTATCTTACTGTTAAGTAGTAACTAAAGAAAAATTCGGAGACATTCATAACTCGCGCCAATAACGCCATCTGTTGCAGTTCATCGTAAACAAATTTTGAATACAAAAATTCTGATTTTTTTGCAAATTACTAGATAAGGTTTAGAATATAGTAGTAATTTATTATCCTTATATATTTATACATAGATTTTAAAAACCTGGGTGGCGGTTAATTGTTGAACGATGGTGCCTTAAATGCAGGCACAGAGAGTAGGTAGGTACTTGAGAAGGCTTATGTTCAGTAGTAAACTATTGGATAGTAAAAAATAAATAGGTACTAATAAAGCTTTCAAATTTATGATTCTTGTAATTGAAAAATAAATGTTGTTTTAATTAATGTGTGAATAGTAGGAAAGCAATAACTCCTTCAAAAGAGGTATACTATGAGCCCTCGGTGCCTATTGCTGAAGTATGTTTCAAAGTACCTAGTACGAGTATTATGTAAAGAAATAGAAATATAGCCAGACCCCGGTTTTTTTTTGTGATTAATTATTTTTCAAAACGCACTTTTTGCTTAGTTTTATCACTAAAGTATCCGAGCTTTTATATATATGGCTTAAAATATATAAAACCTATAAACATAATGATGACGCAAACTAGTCCATTGCGAAATCTCATCTTTACACTATTCTTTAATGAGTACTTAATTATACATGTAATAAAATATGATTAGACAATAGATAATCGATTTAGTATTCATGATATGTTATCTTGATATTTTCCCCACACTACTTTCGCAACAGCCTAAACCATAATAAACGACAACAAACCTATACTAACGAACTTACTTAACAATAGAGATGCGCCTACGCATCCAATGAATTAATCGCTCTGATAATCGATTCAGATTTCGATTCTTAACGATTTAGATCTCGATTAGAAACCGTTCTTGTTAGATGGATTTTATTGTTAGCGCGTAGCTATTAGTGATTTTGTAGTTTTATAATAATTAATCGGTAGTCTTTGTGATGACATGCAGAGATTAACCTGTATTAACATCAATGTAAGTTCGTTTTTCTATAGTTATTATCCAAGAATGTATTAGTTCTGCCACCGCATAAATTTGTTGGACTACAAAACTGATGAATGAAAGAATATTAAATATAGCTCAGATGCAAATGTTGAGAATGGACAACATACGGAATGAGCATTTTTTAAAAGAATCCGAATGCCTCCTTGAGAGGGCAAGTTTAGCCGTAAGAAACCTGACTATTAATCTAACTATCGAATATTTATATTTATCAAGGATATCACGACACAGGCCAGGTTTCTTCATTATATAAGACTATTGAAGATTTTCCATAACCTAATTCAACTGTCAAATATTAATGGTCATTAAAATTGAATCAAATAGATCACAGATCAAACTTTCGTCATAAATAATGCTATGAAGAAGATTTTTATGTAAAAGCTTTTGCAATACTAATCCACAAACAAAACTTAATCTAAAGTCTTACTTAAGCTTTTTATCTTGTTGTATATTTTTACTATACTAAGGCGAGATTTTGTGTTTTAGGCGCGCTATATCTGTCTTAGGTATAAGACCGATAAAGCGAGGCTAAAACACAAAATCTCGCCAAGAATTCGTGATTTTGTTCTAGGTCACCATCAATTAAAACAACAATAGAACCTTCCTTTATTCACAAAAACATTTTTTCCCATTCATAAAATTGATAAATTCACACCTTTGAACAATTATTGAATTAATTTATCGGGTCAGTGAAAAATTATATTTTAATAACATAATGACGGTGGTATCATCAATTTTGTGTAATTACATTTAGATTTGTATGGGTGACGGATTTTCGTATACGTGGGCGGTTTTGAAGACTGGTTAGGCTTAATAGGCGAATGGAATTTTGTCTAGCTTTAGGACATTTTTTCTTGTGGGAACTTTTTACTTGTGTTAAATAGATGTCGAAAATGTTAAATTCACTTTCAAATTGTAGCACTATTTTTTAAAAACTGTTATTTCATCGACCGAATTCGTAAAACTTTTGATAATTATTGATTTGTCAATTACAATTTAATTGATATTTTATTATAGAAGAAGAAAAAATGCTCAACGGCAACATAATTTTATTAGCAAAAGCTGAACTAAATAAAAAATTATTATTATTATTAAAAATTTATAATTTATTATTATTTACTAATGTACCTTATAATAAGGTAGGTACCTGAATATGTTTATATTCCATAATAGTATGTCCGTGGTATTTTTATTTCTAGGTGTGTTCCTTTGTACAATGCTGCACTATTAATTCAGGCATTAAGTCCGCCAATATACTATTTATGTATATGAAGTTTTAATAAATAAATAAATAAATTTCTCAGTTAAAGCTGTTACAGTAGGTAAATGTCGACAAATCACAAATGGATTTAATTATTTGAATATCTAAATATGAACACACAATATACACGACGATATTATCATTCATTTTACGACACTGTAATTACGAACTAAGATATAAATTTACTAAATACTAGGTAGAAGGTAAGCAGAATACGCAGCTCAAACACCCAACATTCAAGATGGTATCTCGAGATGACGAAATAAATTATATTGTGATTTACAACGTGCAATTAAATAGTATTATGTTAAACCTGTTTGATTCAATAGTTTCGACATATCACACCTTTAGTTGAAAACTGATGCGAAATGAGTTTAGTGTTTTAGCTATTTTAGTTTTTATTGTAATGAGTTCTAGATAAACACTTGGAATATCATATTTTTTTGTCTTCATGCGATAATTTTGAAAATACTGATTTCAATAGAACCGGCAAACGCATATGTTTATTATACCGAATCGACTATTTGACTGTTATTATCTCGTGGGACATCGATTACTAATATCCAGCTTTTACTATTTATTTTCAAGATTGAGCACTGTAGTCCCTTTCGTTTTCCTTTTTCTCTTTCATTTTTTTTTCTTCGGCGGTATTTTAATTTATTTCTAACATATTCTAATAATTCACCCGTATATTAAACAGGAGATGTGGCCTAAATTGATATAGTATTTTAGTGACATTAAGTCAAAACCTGAAACTGAATCTCGATCAAGATTTTAATTTTTTTTTTTACCGGTGGAAAGCTATTACTAGACTATTTACATACCCCAGCCACGATTGTAAGAAAGGTGTAGGTATATATTTTAACGCGGATCGTAGAATAAATATTTAGATAACGATTAAAAATTCGCACACGGAAAAATAACTACGCAGAATTTAGGATTGTGTGTTCTTTAACAACTAAAACATATTTAATAACTAGTGTCATTTGAACAAATTTGGACCTTATTATTCTGCAAAAAACTAACTATTCCAACGCTTGATATTTTTAGGTACAAATGTCTATTCGAAATATTACCAAAATTGAGTCTCGAACTCGGTTCTTTAAGCACTTCACCCGAGGCGGTTCTTGTTAACTATAAGATTAAGCGACGTTTTTTAACATCATTGTGTTACGCGAATTACTACAAAGCTTTTTATACATTTAAGAAGTCAACATATTTTTTACAACTATTGTTAGTCGAATACACGCTAACCTAAGACATCCATCTTATCTACTCAACTTTAAAACTAATTAAGAACAGTCATGTAAAAAAGTCACTAGACTCTCGAGGAAGGACCAATCAATCAAATAAACAATCAATCAAAGACATTGCACCGCCTACATTATACTGAAATGTCAAGGAAGATTCTAGAACTTTGACTAAGCGGATAAAGAATTCATACATGCGCTTCAATGGTATAAACGGACTAATACTAAATCATCATGGTCATATTACCCGAAAGACGTCCACTGCTGGACATAGGCCTCCCCGAAATTTCGCTACCTTGACCAATCGTGAGCCGCCCTCATCCATCGGTTTCCTGCCACCCTTATAAAGTCATCGGTCCACCTAAATACTGATATTAATATAAACGTTCAGTATCACCTGCCTCAATGCCTACTGCGAAAGTGCCTGTCATTGTCACAGCGATCAGCAGGCGGATTGTGACAGTAGATCAGCAGGCGGATTGGGACAGTAAGGAGATATTTAGTATGCACGTGACAATGCTGGCCGTTAGTTACCTAGCATTATCGTAGTTGCCTCATCCACAGCCACGGAAAAGATTGGAGTCTTCCATATTTAAAATTAGGCCCGTTTAAACTATCATTACCTTCATTACGGTAAACGATTAGCGGGTTAATCAACTTAGAGTGCGGCTGGCCCATGAATGGGTGACCGCATAGTCATATTTGATCTAAGCGTTTCCGTGCTTCGGAAGGCACGTTAAAAGTCGTTTCTGGTTGTTACCAAGTTGATAACAGTCGGTAGGTCATGTAGGATGCCTCTGCATTAAATGATGAGCGACCTGAATAAATCCTGACACTAGGTTGACCACTAACCACTAAATATTTGTTAAAACCTTCTTAAGAAATTATGTTTAAAAATCTGCTACATTACTAATAAAACATTTATTATTAAGTTTCTACAGTTCCTTAAAACAAATTTGCTTATTATAACGAAACGAACTTTAGAATTAAAGTTAGCATGCAGCAGCGCAAAATTATAATTGCATTGCAAAATTATTAGGTGCAAAATTATATTATTGGTGTTGTGTGCCTCGAGCGTTCGGTATCTGATGCATAAGGGCTTGACATGCTAAGTGATGAGCCGAGTGATAGAAGCTTGCTTTCGTCGGGCGGGCATGAATTATGGCCTCAAGTGTAACTCGTATCGGACCTTTTGAAATTACGTGTACAGATATAATGGGCTAAGTTTTGAATTGTAAGAAGACTTTGTCTAATTTTCTTTTGCGGGTATGGATGTTCTGTGTCTGAGTTTTATAGTCAAACAGTTTCAGAATTCAATTTTTATTTTTTTTATTTTATATATTAGCCTACTAAAGTTACTCCACCTCACCTGATGGTAAGCAGTCAGTGGAATCCAGAAGTGGTAGCCATCATACCAAAAGCCATCTTCTAAACTGCTGGTATGGTGGCCTTCGTTATGGTGGCTGGGAATGGGGTTAGGGGAAGGGGATGAGAGATGCGAGAAAAGAGGAAAGGGGGAAATTGGGCCTCCGGCACTCTCACTCACCGAACGAAACACAGTAGTGCGGATACTACTACTCTTACGTCGATCTTCTATGAGAGTGTAATACTTCGCCGGACGATCCGGCCCATTCATGCTGAAACCAGGGTGATCTTCTACCGTAAAATTTTTATCTATAGGTTTTATTTATTTAATACGAGTATAGTAACCAATACTTAAAGATTCTATCTACTAGATTCCATTGTGTACCTACACAACTACAGATTTATACAGAAAAAAAATAAGATACCTAATTGTAGATTTATGAAATGCTTAAAAAAAAATCGACTAAAACTCATTAAAATATGACCAATACTTCGTAGGTGGTAGGAATATTATTATCATTTATGTATAATGCTTACGTTGTGCGTGTCAGCCTTCAATATTATGTTTACATTTATTTGTTTTATTAATTCTCAAATATCGATATTAATATCTATTAAAATTAATCAAAAAGTTTTATTTAATTAATCGTCTTTTATGTCGACAAAAATCGACGACCTCCCGTGAAGTGTAAGATATTTTTGTCATTGATAAATCTTTAAAATTTTAAACTATATAAATAAACAATACAAATGTGGATAGTTAATTGAAAACGATTAGCCGAAAACTTAATCAATCAATCAATTGGTCTGCAGCTCTGCGTGACAAACATGCATTTAAATAATTTTGTCACAGCAATGACAGCGTTTAAAATATTTAGAAAATTAGTTCTTAAAGTAAATACTAGCAGCGTTGTTTATTTTTCATATCTACCTACATACGGGCTGTGGGCTCAGTTGACCATAATATCACATTTTTTGCCCGAATGACGCAGTCAAGAAGGGTAATGTTTTTCGAGCGTATGTACAAAATCCAAATCAATCCCAAAAAATCCCAAAATCAATACGAATCTAATGATACCTCATACGTTAAAATCCATCAAGTTATTTAGGCTGAAGAGCGTGCCAAAGAAATAGACATACATACTCACATACATACATACTTTCGCATTTATAATATTAATAGGATGTAAAGAATGTAAGTAGATACATAAAATATAGGATTATATCACCTAGACTAACTATTAAATAAAGAAAGAATGAGTTCATATCCATATTTAGAGAGATAGATATTTGAAGGCACGGCTCAATTTCCTTTTCGAATTAAAACATCGTAGCTAGGAGACTTAGGTCACACCATCAGTGTGATAGGAATCTAATATTGGGTTCGTGATAATTGGTATTGGTGTCTCAAGATCTCTATAAGCAAGTACAGAGTTTACCTTTTTACATAGTAGCGATCGATGAAGGCGCCAAGAACACAGATCTCGTGGCGCTTCCGATGTCCATGGCAGACAATTACCACCAACATAGTAAGTTATTTCATTAAAATGATATCATAATTAATATTTAGAATAAAACACGTCTCATGTTTTAAAAATATATTTTTCAATAAATAGGTTTAAACTAGCAAATACTTATAACGTTTCAAAATACTTCAAAACTATTATTAACAAAATAAAATTCTGCGTTCTTGCTTTTGTCGTTGACAGCCACCTACCTTGACAATTACCTAAATATTTAACGCCCAAGAATACCTAGCATTGTCACTTCCCAAAAGTCAGTGAATAGCATTTACTCTCCATGCAAAATAAGAACAAAACAATTCTTATCAGTAGGGAGAACGCTCCTATTGTCGGCCACCGCCTCACGTTATATTTTTATTATTTTTTATTGTTTGCGTGTCTCACATACGGTTGACTTCAAACGCACCGAACCTTTTTTCTCCTTAAGCAGCCTATTGTTTACCGCCATATTGAAAATATTATGTGTATTTTGCAACATAGCATTTTTGGTGAATGTTTACAATTGTGATACCTAGCGACGGCAACAAATGAAACATATTGTTAGGAAGTATAATTTTTATGGTTTGTTAATAATTCTTAGAATTCATCTATGTGCATATAGGTACTGAGATACGGGTACGTAGGTAGTAGAATATAATAATGTGTATTGCATGTCACTTAAACTAAAAACATGTGCGCATCTGCATTTCAAAAGTTTATTTTGATATTAATTAACAATAGATAAATATTTATGAGACAAGAAAATAAAGATTTATTCATTTATGACATGCCAATGTGTCGTACTTGTATCGGTTTTTATTTTGAACATTTTTAACTCACTAAAATTGTCGCTTAAAGCGTATTTTATAACACTTGCAATAATAAAACAAGAATTTTCTTACTCTATCTAAAACTTCTTACTATATCTAAAACTTTTTACTTTAGATCGAATAATCACATGGAACTGTTTTTATTTCTACATAAAGCACGTTCAGTGGGATAGAGGCAGACGAAATTGGGTTTGATTGAAGGTCGAAATTGCTGAATCGCATTTCGCATTTTTATAATATTTACAGCTGCGTGTGCATTATATTTTTTATACCTAATTAGATAAACTAGTACATGCCATTACTATTCCATCAACAGATCTACCTGACGATAGAATAGCAATGACATACACTAATTGATGTTTACATATTCGATATTTAATAATTAACTTTTAAATCTAAATGTTATTTAAATGTCAACTCAGTCGATTGAACTAATACACTAATATCTGATAATATTAACTGACAATTGAATCGCACGGACGCATGTTATCTATTAAAGTAATTAATAAATTATAATTTTATATAAAAAATAAGATAAATATTTTGAAAACATGCATATTTTAAAAAATCTATAATGATCTTGCAATATGAATTTTATCGACATTCTTTACGAATCACATCGTAAGAATTTAATAACAAACTAATATTATTATTATTATAGCATTTCTGCAAACATAAAATTTAAAATATTAGCAAACTAATATACTCTTTGATGAAATCAAACATTATCAACAGCGCATTATATACAATAAACATCAATATTTAATTACGTTTTAATGACAAATTAACAAAAAATCCATTAAAAACAATCAGTAGCTACAATAAATCTATAAAAACCTGTTGTGCAATTTTATACCAATCATCCCCGCAGCTCGTAAAGTACAACACGACATAATAATTATTTTATTTGTTTCTATGGCCAAGGACATTACCAGGAACCAGTAGGGGATTTTGCAGGTATTTTTTTTCTATTGTTTGTTTTTGTCAGGTAGTTAGTTATGCGTAAGCCGCCCCCACCCCTTTAGTCGATATCTTTGAGGTGTTAATACTTGTGTCACAGGATAATCTGGATTAGTCTTGTAGTGGACATCACATCTTACCGACCGAGAATTTTGTGATATTAGTGCGACGAGGATCAAAATCTTTTCTGGGGCCAGAATTGCACCAAGTTAGTGTTTTGGTTCATAGCGATATATCTCAGTTGTGTTACCAATGTCTCTGCAGCCGTTCGAAGAGTTAAACAGACTAATGTTTTTGGATGAGTGTGATCAGTGTTATTGTACTATGAGTGAATGTCGTGAGAGTCACTTGGGCAAGCTAACGCAGTTTGTCAAACGTTGGTGGGAAGATGATTACAAGGTTTGTTTTACACATTTTCTAATTTGCCCAAATTTAAATTCAGATATCGAGACATGCAATGCCAACGCTTATTATTTACATATAAAGTCTAATACATATTTTGTAATATTTAATAATAGTATAAGTACTTACTTTAAAAAAAAGATCTTAAGTGACTTTATTATATCTTTAAATCGTGTCAAATTCTTAAACGTTCTCAAAATCGATACTTGACCTCTGGCTTATCCAATTATTATTTAATACCCGTAACAGCGCGAGGCGCCTTAAGCCGAGATTAAGATAAGCCTATACTTGTCCTCAGTGTATCATTACCTTTATTAAGTTTAAGCGATACCCACGGATAATTTCATACAAAATCTAAATTGTATCAAGAATCCTTTTAAAAGTAATGGGGGGGTTATTATTATAGTGTCTCCATATTATAGGTTAAGTTGACTTACAAAGTCAACTTAACGAGACAAAATTAAACTAGAATTACATTACTTTGTTAAAAAATACACCCAACAAAATCAGCCTAGAAAAAATTAGTCTATAGAACATTTTGCGACAAAATCAACTTAGATGAAAATCGTTATTTTCTTAATAACCAATAATATCCGCTATTAAAGGCAGTTGTAGTGCAATTTCAGTAAATTGTTAATGTAATGAATACGTCAAGCAAATTAGATTACTGTTCCTGATTGTAGAATGTTGATCAATTCTAGGTTTCGGCTTAATACTGAGAATATCTCTAGCAGTATCTCGATAGAAAAACTAGTGCTTGGCAATCCTTACACAGTACTTCTGAACTGCGGTGGCAATTAGTAAAATTATATTTATAGAGAGGCCCAGAATAAACACACAAAAAATATTCTGCTGTTGTTTTATAAACTGATGAAAGGACCCGCTTTGTAAACACGAGGTCGGGAGTTTGAATCCGGGCAAGTACCAAAGTACCAATGTGATTTTTCAAATTATAATTATATACTTTCTAAGTTTTTCTGGACATTACTGATTGACGGTTAAAGAAAACATCGTGAGGAAACCTGGACTTCTGAGGAAGCCTGAAATCGCCAATCCACCTTGAGCAAGCTTGGCGATCAATACTCATACCTTCTCTGTATGAGGAGAGGCCTTTTCCTGCAGTAGGATAATAATGGGCCGATATGATGGTGATCGTTCTATATATAGCTGCAAAACATCTAGGTATTGGATATTAAAAACGTTATATTTAGCTTAAACTTTCACTAGAACAGTGATTCATTTGATGTAATGATAATCAAATTAATAGACACACTCAAATCGACCACCCACACTGCATGATACGCCATTGTTAAACGAACGACAAATATTGATACAATCGCTTTGATTCATGTCGACATGTATACGTATTATTGTACTCATGAGTATATACTTCTATTTTGACAGTAACCACGATTGGGGTTTTTACCCTGTAACAGTATATAAATTCTATTAATATTTTATATGCGAAAGTTTGTGTGTGTGTGTGTGTTTGTTTGTTACCACTCAGCGCCTAAACGGCTAAACCAATTTCGATGAAAATTGGTATGTATAAAAACATTTTGGTTTTGCTTAGATACGATCTGTAAGGTTACTCTTGTCACCATCTGTGTCAGTTGTTACTGTGCCTATGAGTGACCTATGTCTAAAAATATGCAGTACATTAGCGAACACCCTTAAACCATTGGCTCTGGTTTTTTAAGAATAGGTAGGCGTCAAGGTTAATCAGAAGCTTGAGATATCGTGACTACTACACTATATACTATATACTAGATCGACTTAAGAGTAGTAGTATCCATACTCAGTAGTATGGATACTACTACTCTTAAGTCGTTTCGTTCGGTGAGTGAGAGCGCCGGAGGCCCAATTTCCCCCCTTTCCCCTTTCATCACCTCCCTTATTCCCTTCTTTAACCCCATTCCCAGCCGCCATAGTGGAGGCCACCATAACAGCAGTTTAACCGATCGCTTTTGGTGTAGTGGCCGCCACTTCTGGATTCCACTGACTGCTTACTACCAGGCGGGGTGGAGTCACTTTGGTAGGCTAGAATATAAAAAAAAAATCTAATAATAATTTGCAGAATAATTACGGTATATAAAAAAAATGCATGCTAATTATAATTTGAATGTATTACCAAATAAATTATGAATTTATTTAGAAAGAATTAATGCCAAATCGTTCAAAATAATCCCGTTTATTTTTTATTCATTTTATTTATTCATTAAGTGCTCCAGAGATGAATCTGATTTTTATTACGATGATAATAAAATTTGTGTTGTACCCCTGCAAGGCAAAAGTCTAAATTAAGAACTAATTCTTCTCGTGTGATTGCATTTATTATAGTATAAGCCATTAAAATAAAATTCGGTTTTATATTTTTAATATCAAAGTTTATCAATAATCACGGGTAGATTGTCCTCATCGCTATCACATATGTCACTGACAGACGTCGCAGGTACCGAGCCATATTTTAAGCACTATATAGTTTTATATTTAAATACTTTCCGGGACAGTAAACAAATTGTTACCATACTATCTATGGAAGGGACATTCGTGGTTAATTTTAGTACAAAGCGCAGGCAGTTTAAATTTTCGTCCGCTGGTTTTTCTTCGCTGTATATTAGTAATTTTTACGTTATTTATTTATATTTCAAATTTTATTAGTACTAGCAAATACCTTAAACTTTGTTCATGTTCTGGCATCACGACTGACATTATTGCTTAGTGTACCTTGGTGTTACCCAGCTTTGGACAAACGTCAAATTATAGATACTTAACCCACACTTACTAAAAGACAGATGTTTTGCAATAGCAATATAATAGCACACAATAAGCTATAAGCCCAATTAATGTTGTTCACGCAACGATCAAGGAATTGCACGCATTTGTAAAGCAGACAGTTTTATCTAGTTACTGTACGTAATTGCAGGGTTAAGTTGGGACTTTAGCGCTATTGTACAGTTGGATACAGAAGCGTTGGGGTTACTATAAAATATAAACACCTATTTCATTCGAAGAGGATATTTTGAGCATACGTATTTGTTGCACTTTCTAAATTGTAATCTCCGTCGCTAATTTGACTTACTTAATTGTTCATTGTTCGAATTGTGATAGCTGCAAAAAGTAACTGCTAGGTAGCTAATAGGTGTCAGGTGTACTTAAAAAGCTTAGTTTTGTAAAAACCTTTGCCAGATTTTTTCTTTATAAAGTCAGTCCTACTAGGAAATAAAGATTTCACATAGCATATCGTAAGAAAATGCAAGTGTTATTCTTCTGTTAAAACATAAAATAATATATCTAAATAATTAACATGAAACAGAAGCCTCCACATTTTCAATATAAATTAACGACTTACAACTATTTCCCACAAGAAAACAGGTAAAAGCTGCGTCTCAGGTGCGTGCTTATACGCTCATAATACAAAATGGTAATGTATTCTGCGCTTCACTGTACTAAACCTGTTTACTTACTTCATGTATCATACCCTGAACAATATGGCATGTCACGACAGCGACCCAACGAAAAACGATCGCCTTTTTAAAAAACAAACCAACTCACGATCAACTGAAATAAGACCATACATCACAGTAATAAGGTACACTTTGTTATGCTACAATTAAAAAAATGCCATGAAATATGTCCGCTTGTCCATTGCTCTGTCGGTAGGCGTGGGTCAGATATGTGCGCAAATTTATGTTTTCCTTTTACAGCGCCGGAAAATAGACTGTTTTGAGACGTAATACGAGTAATTTCGGGTATACGGATATGTTTGCAGGTCGATCACCTCGTTTTAACATCGCGATTTTGGCGATTTTTTGTGTTGAAGCCTTTTTTTCGACTGTTGACAATTACTTGTTTCGTTCCCATAGCCTCAACTGTGACCGCCGCTTAAGAAAACACTTGAGCGCCGCAAAAAATCATGTCTAGACGTCAATTTAATTCATAATCGTTATCTTCAGTCTCAAAACAAATTAGTTGTTTTCTTCCAACTTGATGTATCAAAGAAGTTCATTTAGTTTATTTTAAAGATATTGAACGACATCTTACACTTGCATTACAGCTTTTGAAACTGTAACGTTGCAGGTTTTCTTTTATAAATTTACACCATGATTGGCTAATGATATAGTACGCTTCTAATTATAAATAATAATGATCGCTGTAATCATGGTTTCGTGGCTCGCTATAATGAGAACGTAGCCTTTGTGAAATTAATTTCAGCAACATTGTGATACTTTACGTTCTTGAAAGCAAACAAACTTTGTTAAATGAATGTATATTTTTAGTAACATACGCCATAGTACGAAACAAAAGAAGATATATAACTCAAATAAAATGAATTCAAAATTTTAATGACCTCAAAAACATTTGTAAGAAAATTATCTAAATCGTTCCTTTTTAAACTAAAACGAACACATAATAACGACATCAATAGAACTTGAAACAAAAACACAAAACGTTTTGAGAAACTACTTAGAAAGCACAAAATTACTTCAATGACTATATAATTATCCACATAACTTGATACGCCAGACGTATATTTTTCTAAAACGACATTTTATTATGGCGCTGTTATCCGTTGTAGCAATAGAAACGAAATGATTGTAATTGGTGTGCTTTTACAAAATTGCTCCTGAGTGGTCCAAACGACAATATAATTCCCAAGAAACGGATAATGATACGGCAACCCCATCGGTTACCCACCATAATCGAGTGACAAACTGTTTTAAAAAGCGATGATCAAGTTCATTATAAGTGAATGCCGGGCGGAGCTGCGGTTTGGGATTTAAAGACAATTTAAAATAAGATGATTTTTCTGATAGTGGTTGAGGTAAAACCGTATTGTTATCAAAGCATTGTATTAAATGATGTACATAATTTTACGGGCATAACATACATAAGATGATTGAATACATCTTTGTGTTTGAACAAAATTCATTTGTCATTCTCGTAATATATACTTGTTAAGATTAGTCGTAAGATAAACAACGTAAGTCAAATTGGAATTGTTCTAAGTGTTTTGCTACAGAACATTTTCATGTATTTCTCACGACATCAGAATAATAATTATGTACAAGTTTTTGTTCAAAACCTGTTCACAACACAGACCGAGTAAGGAGTGGAATTAACTTGAAATTTAACTTTGACATCGCGAGGCGGCCCCGAATGCTTACCAAATGAATAGTAATTTAGTTTTCGGATTAAATCGTTTCAAACACGCGACACAGAACCACTTTTCTATTCTCAAGTCGACTCGAAACCGTCATTTTACACAATTTTACCCAATTGCTCCGAGTTCTTGGAATTAATTTTATATTAGCCTTTGAAAACGCAAGGTGTGGTTTTGTGTCGGCTTGATAGTTATTTTGAAGAGGGATTTGAACAACCAGTGTTTAAGGTTTGCTCTAGACTCGATAATCTTTTAGAATTAACCGCTCATTCATAATTTTATTAAATGAAATGTTTTTTGAGTTCGCTCATGATATGTTATTTGATTTTATAGACGGTAAACGGTTACAGAACTTAGGATTGTGCTGTTATTAACAATTTGCATATTAAAATTTTTACAGCAATAGTAGTTATTTATTGTTTAGAAAATTTACGTCAATTTAAGGATGTTGCAATATATAAAATTTTATGGATATCGTTTCACGTAACTATGTACTTGTAATAAGTATTTTACATTAACAACAAAACTAAGTCTGCTTATTTATTGTTACAGGAATCACAATCCAGTAGCGCAGAAAGATGGAGTGGACGTGGTCCAGAGCACAACGTGGCTCTCCAACAAATCCTCAAACTTCAAGAAGCAAGAGCTCTTCACAAGACCTCCCTTCTACCAATATACAAGAAGAATGGCTTACCTTCACCCACTGGAGCTAACTATGAAAAATCTGAAAAAAGAGTTGACTACCCTGACTCCCGAGTCTTTGAACAGTCAAAGCTAGAATCAGAATTTCGAAGATTAATGGAACAATCGGGCAAAGATGTTCGCAACGACGAGTCCTTGAAATATTTTCAACACATGATGGAAGCTAAACAGCACTACGACTATCTTAAAAGCATACAAGACAGAGAAGCACGAAGTACTCGTGAAGAAAAAACCGAAGTAAAACGTGAAGCATCTTCACCTAATCATTCGTCTATCGCTAGGACATCACCAGCACACCAGTCACCACCTCACAGAGTATCATCAGCTGAAGTATCTCCGAATCACAGCATCCGCCTATCTACCTCATCCAGTCCTCTCTCAACTACTAGTCCAATAAACTCATCACCTTTAAGTCATTTGCAAAATATGCAACCTTTTGATTTTCGCAAACACAAATCAAACAGAAACAATGACAAAGAAGATAGCAGAAAACCTTACGACTTAGGATCAGCAGATAAAGTTACTATGGATCTAATGAGAAACCAATTTTTCAACTTTCCTTTACCTACTAATTTACCTATTCCACCAATCTCGATGCCTTCAACATTTAATCATCAAGCTGCTATGGTGGCTGCTCTTAGTCAAAACCCTATGGGCTTAGCTTCACTTCAAGCTTTACTACCCCAAATGTCTGCGAAAGCCTCGGAAACGCCGGAAAGCAAATCTAATATCAACGGCAAGAGATCCGAGGAATTAAAACCAGAGGACGACAATGTTTTGAATCTAAGCAAAGACGCATATGCAGAAGTAGCGCAAAATTCCAGAAATATGATGCTTGGTAAATGTATAAGTCCACCTAAAAGACAATGGGGTGCTTCCCCAATGCCTTTAAATTTGGGAACACACTTCATTAATCCCGCCACTGGAAAGAAAAGAGTGCAATGTAATGTGTGCTTAAAAACATTTTGCGACAAAGGTGCTTTAAAAATACATTTTTCTGCTGTTCATTTACGTGAAATGCACAAATGCACAGTTGAAGGTTGCAGCATGATGTTCAGTTCAAGAAGATCAAGAAACAGACACAGTGCTAATCCAAATCCTAAATTGCATTCGCCGCATCTAAGACGTAAAATTTCTCCTCATGATGGCAGAACTGCGCAAGTTCATCCGGTTTTGATTTCATCGCATCGGTCTGGACTAAACATGCCACCAGTTATTAATCCAATGCACCCATTTGGATCTTATCCACTTTTGAATCCACCTCACAATATGTCTCAATTTCCAGCTAATTTACCGATAGACTATAAGAATAATGTAAATATGAATTTTGCACCGTCATTTGATCACTCTCAACCTATGCGACGTGAGTCAAACTCTGTCGAAAATAAAGATCAAGAAGGTCAGGGAGAATCTGACGAAGATGATGGAATTGTTGTCGTAGCAGGAGACGATGATGATGATGATGGTGATCACATAGATACTAGTGATTATTATTCTAATTTAAATAAGTCAACTGGATCTATTGATGACTCAGAGACTGATTACGATCAAAGAAGCGTAAGTGATAATACCGAAGTAGTTGACAATAGAAAAGAAGAAATAGCTAGTCCCGAAGTGATAAAAAGAAAACGCAAAAATCTAAATCCTACTCGTTTACAAAACAATTATGATACTGAAAACGGTATAACAAATTCAAAACGCGACCATTCAGATTCCGATGAATGTGCTATAGATTTAAAAAGAGTCAAAACCGAAGACAGTCGAATTGATGATAGCAATCACAAAACAAGTCATGAACAACTCAAAAAGGTTGAAGTGAAACAAGAACTCCCTGTTGTGAAAGAAGAACCTACTGATATGTGTTACAATAGTGTTCAAGACTTACGAGTAAAAGATGAGCCACTTGATAAACCAGACGTATACAAATCTACAAACGTACAATCCACCGAAGAGCAATTTTCCTCAGAAAACGCATTAAAGAGATTGGAAAGTTTATCAAAAGGTGATTTTCCCAGTCCACCTAAGAAAAATGATTTACAATCTATGGGCCCATTCAACTTATCTATGAATGAATCAATCGAATATTCAGATAGATCTCCATCTTCTTCAGTATCTAGTTATGATTACAACGCAGAAGATGCACATGGTCAAATATTTGGACACTTTGACAACGGTTTCTTTGTAAGCACGGCTGATGTGCCTGTTGATCATGAAAATCCTAGAAAATGCACAGTATGTGGGAAAACATATCAAAATATTTATGGACTGAAAACACATTACCAAAACGCACATTTAAAACTTATGTATAAATGTAATGTGGAAGGATGTAGAGCTGCATTTTCATCAAGACGAAGCAAAGATCGACACAGTGCCAACATGACTTTACATAGAAAGATCGAAGAATATAGAATATCTGATGAAACTTCTAGAATTTTAGAGAAAATTCGAGAACAAATGGATTTAATCTCAAGATTTAATGAAGAAGAACGAGCTGTTCCCTATGTTGAATCTCATATTTATTACCGAGCAAAAGAATCTGATAAACTAAAGAATCATTTAAGTCATCAACTACCTTTTCCTTCCCCGTACCCACCTTTGCAGTTACCCGATGCGTATCTCAATAACAGGGATATGTTTTCTCAACACTCATTCCTTTTTACTCCTTTTGGTATGCTACCGAATTTCCCTCCGATACCTTTAGGTTTTCTTCCACCTAGCCTGAACACTTTTGGCTGTCAACCAAATTACTCCCCATCATTAGCAAGAAAGCTGAATTATTACATTGAAGATGAAGCACCACGACCTAATAAAGATGGTAGCTATCCATGTCGGGGTTGTAAAGAGTGTTTTAAGGACCTATCTACTTTGAAGCAGCATTGTGAAACTATGCACGCGCAATCCCTCCATCGGTGTTCCGTCAACGGTTGCAATGCTGCGTTTTTTTCTAGGACTAGGAGAAATATGCATTATGAATCCCATGTGGCTCGTAGACAAAATGGAAGGATGCACATGAATTCATCGTGACCTGAATAGAACTATGACTGAAAAGTCGAATCTCCAGTGCATTTGTGATTTAATTTAGTATTACCAAATACATAGTTAGCTAGATTTGTACTCAACTGCGTCTTTATTCTTAGAAATATAAAGTATTGTTTTGGCTGACGCAGACTGCAATATGCAAATTTTGTTCTGCAAATGTAAATATTATCATAATACTTAGTAAGTACCTAATTACCTAAATGCTTAGGTTTTTCAATGTGTAGCTTAGATTGTAATTCAACATTCCATAGTAATAAATCGTGCAATAAATATGTATATAAATAATAGTGTAAAATGTACAAAGTTTTTGCTGTTTTAGCATAATAATGTAATTAGTTACATAATTCACTTGTAATTTGTATAAATGTTAGAATATTTAAAATTATTTCCGTCTAAACTTTCCTTTGTCTCGTAGCACAGATGGGATTATTAACTAGGTTTGAAATTTTCCATTTAAATCATTTGCATTATTTGTTGTTTATAAAACAATTTGTATCTTTTTATAATGACTTTCAAAGCTTGTTACAAAATAAATAAGCATAAACAACATAGCATAATAATTTGATCATATCTCCTAATGTTTTGGTGCTAAAATATAACAAAATATTATTTCGTAAATGTATATTCTTGGTGATTTTTTAAATGTATGTATAATGTGAGAGATTAGAAATACTTAATTTGTATAAGTACCAAAAAGTATTACAAAAGTAATTATTAAGATTGTATATAAATAAAACTATTAAGTATACTTCCTTTTTGCCAAACGATAATAAGTATGTAATAAAATGTTTGGAAAAATTATATTGTCTTAATTATTCATTACCAAAAGAAACACACACGATCTTTTAAATTAGAATAAACAAAATTATGCAAGTATTAGCTGGCAAAAGATAATTCGGCATAAGGTCTAAAATTTACAGAAGCATTCGCAGAATTTAAATAGGTGACAATTTCAATATTAGAAAAGCTCTATGCTTTGGAAGTTAAAAGCACGAAGCGTGCTGTGAACCATCTTTAAAAATAGATATGTTCTCATAGAAGATTGACGTAAGAGTAGCAGTATCCGTACTACTGCGTTTCGTCCGGTGAGTGCGGATAGATTACAAAAGAAATCTGCCTTTAAATCCGTCATTTAATGCCTTTAATAACGACCTCTGTAGTTTGGTGGTACTGACAAACGGAATGCCACGCATAGGGTCACGGGTTTGATGCCCTTGCAGTACCAAAATTTGTGCGCATGTACATAAATATTTCCATTGGTCTATAATATGCAAGTATGTATTTACAAAAAAGTATATTTAATATATTTATCGCATTCTAGAACGCATACTACAAGCTAAACCATAATGCTTACTTCGGGTCTAGATAGCGTTGTGTAGTTGTTGTGATATTTATGCAACTCTCCTAGGATACACGGTAGATGGCAGCACTACTACTAAAGATCACGTTACTGCGGTCACCAACCTGCCTGCTAAGCGTGATAACCCTTTGTGATGGTCTATGTCTTCAAGGTGCTGAAGAAAAGTGAAGAAGACGGCTGTAGTCGCATCCCATGATCTACGGGATCGGCCACCATAGAGATGACAGTAACACGAAAGGTTAGGTACTTGTAGGTAGGTACTTATGTAAGTATTGCGTAGTATACATAACTACTTGTAAAATTAGAATATTAGCTATTTTAAGATTTCGAATAATAATATTTAAATCAGGTTAAATCATCTTAGTTAACATAATTTGTTAAAAAATGTTTAAATAGATAAACAGGCAACGCAGTACAGAATAGATCGTACTATCAATCACAATAGTTGTTCTAGATAGAGGTACATAGTAAATAATTCATTAGGATAGTAAAAACGATCGACCATTCTGACACTATTGTGATAGCAGACAAACCCTGATGTAAACGGTTACCGTAACCTATGGACATATATATTCTGTAGGTATTATTTACGAAAGCTTTAAATATTATTTATTAAAAAATGATTTAAAAATAAATGTAGGTAGAATATGTGAAATATGATAGTTGAAGATACCTACTAATACTAAGAGATGGTATATCTTGTGTTGGTACTCGTAATTTAGTTAGTTAATTAGTGAGTAGTTACTGTCATAAACATTATATTTATATGATTACTGTACTACTACTATTTATATTAAATTTATAGTCGCTGTAAGCTTTAAGGCTACGTAAGTATGTACTTACCTACAGCACAGTATTTTATACATACCTACACAGTAGGATTGCCAACATTTCTTTGGCGAAATAAAGTGGTTTTTCAAAATAAGCCAAAAAAATATAGCTTACTTCTAAAAAATATAGTACATTAAAGAAATATTTAAAAAAAGACATGTATTTGTTACTGTACCGGCTATTGAGTGCTGGTATTAACTAATTATGATATTTGCGAGGTGTGGCTTGTGTACTGTAGTGAATTTTGTGTATTTTAGAAATTTAACGAGGAAATTTAATAAAACTGCGTAATCATTGAAATTCAAGTAGTAAGTGTATTGTCAGCGCAAAAAATACATAGATTGCAAAATAAATTATTAAATGTATTGTCTATGGCGCGAACATGCCCCCGGCCTTGGAAGCAGTCGCTTTCAACGTCTTCTTGTTGGTGAAGCGGCTTCAGGTCTCCTGGTCATCTGCAACTCAGTCACGTACTCTTTGGACCAACGATTCCAAAAATGTTGGCGCATTTGCTCCATTCTTTGGAACCTGTTCAGCCTATGCTCAGGAACGGGGCTGAAGTCATCGCATGCTGGCGCAGTCAGCGGGCGACCAACTAAAAAGTGAGCTGGAGTGAGAGGAGAAAGGTCTTGGGGGTCTGGAGACAGAGGAGAAAGTGGTCGGGAGTTCAGGACTGCTTCTATTTGTGACAATACTGTGTCAAATTCCTCGAAGGTTAGGTGCGCGTTTCCTATCACTCTGCGAAGATGAAATTTACAAGATTTTACTCCTGCCTCCCACAAACCACCAAAATGAGGCGAATAAGGTGGAATAAATTTAAATTTAATTTGCTGACTAATAGCATAATCCTTTATATCGGAATTGCATCTAACTAAAAAATTTGAGAAATCATTTATCAACCCTACAAAATTACGACCGTTGTCGGAATATATTTCTTTTGGTTTGCCACGCCGAGAAATAAACCGCTTAAGAGCCATTAAATATGCTTCACTAGTGAGATCACTGACGAGCTCCAAATGCATTGCGCGCGTAACAAAACATACAAATAAGCAAATGTACGTGTACAAGCAAGTTGCACATTTAGCATAATTTGTATACTACATACTTTAGAATTGTGTGTATCGCTGACGTGACAATTGGATCATTTTATACGAATATAATTTGTTATTAATTAGTACAATAAAGGCATTCAAACGAATAAGTTGTCTCTCTATCAAGTACTCATATCAATACAAACCTATCATCTATCACTAAGTGTAGGGAAACATTCCTACATTTTTGGTCCTTCGAGCATTCTATTTTCCGGGATATTTGTGAAGTGTGTCGTAGTGTGTGTTGTAGTGTGTAACGAAAGTAGCGAATCGGTTGACTGGCCTCCCACAAGCGGGTCTCACCAGTTCAATTGAGAAGGCGCACATACTTTCGTGAGACTGCGATTCATATACGACGCAACTAATCGCGTTGGGATAACATAGCAGCCCTAACGTTTTACAAGTACTCGAAAGCAGCATAAGCAGATCAGCGTATTTATCAATTATCATATTCATTTTAAAGCATATCAAGAAATTTCGTACTCGGGAAGGAATTCAAGCATTCGAAAAGATAACAGAACGTATAAATAGTTCTTGTATAAAAGCCGAGAACAATGACTGTAAAATGATACTCCTACAGTTAATGCACGAATACAATGAACTACGATATTACAATACACTCCTACTGAATCAGCAATTCAACAGGCATTCCCCACACGCTAGACAGCGTCGTGGTCTTATCAATGGCGTTGGCTACCTTGCAAACAGCCTTTTCGGTGTATTGGACGAGCGATTCGCCGAGCAGTATACAAAAGATATCGCCGCATTAAAACAAAATCAAGTACATTTAGCAAACTTGTGGAGAAACCAAACGTCTGTAGTGGAAGTGGAATCTAATTTACTACAAAGGACTGCCGAAATTATGCAAAAGCATCATAAACATATTAACAGTCAATTAGTGTCATTAAGAAAAACCAACACGGTACTACAAAACGAAGTGGATCAAATAATCAACATGCAAGATTTTATGTTGTCGTCATTATCAGCAAGCAATTTGGTCCATAATTTGAAAGCAACGCAAGACAACTTATTAGATGCACTCACGGATATTTATCACGGAAAATTTCAACCACATTTATTAACACCCGAGCAGCTTAGCCATGAATTAAGTATTATATCCGGACATGTCCCGAATGAAGTTACGCTACCCATCAGCAATCTACAAGAAAATATAAGGAAGATATACAAACTGATCACAGTGAAAGCCAGAATTACGGACGAATACTTACTTTTTGAAATCACATTTCCTTTAGTAAGCAGAGAAAACTTTAAAATTTATCGAGTAATTCCTGTCCCACAACAAATGGACAAAATTATGGTCACCGTAGTTCCGGTCGCAGATTACATTGCAGTAAACATCGGCAAAGATACCTACTTGACAATTACTTACGAAGAATTATTATTGTGTACAATTCACGACGATATTTATATGTGTCCTCAGCAGAAGCCTGTCTTTCAACTGTTCAACAACAATAACCTCTGCTCCTTAGACCTCAAGACGAATCAATGTAAAATACGTCGTGCAGTATGTCTGAACAAATGGGAGCCGTTATCAGTACCATCTCAGTTCCTCTATTTTTGTTGCGACACATACTCTATCAACATTGTTTGCGAAGAAGCCGTAACTCAACTACAGCTTAGCAATGGTGGAATATTATCTTTTACACCAGATTGTCTTCTGAAAAGTAAAGATTTCAGCTTGGTGTC
Source organism: Parascotia fuliginaria (assembly GCA_963082885.1). NCBI lineage: Eukaryota > Metazoa > Arthropoda > Insecta > Lepidoptera > Erebidae > Parascotia > Parascotia fuliginaria. Next base: position 12,164,624 of record OY720185.1, on the reverse strand, counting down.
CCAAAAACACTACCACAATCAGTTGAACATCAGCGCGTCCTTGTTTATTCCAAAGATTGACAACATTAATCACATGATAAACATACCCCCACCAGAAGAAGAAGTGAATGACACGGACTCCAGGGAACTAAGTTCGATTATCGACCAGCTTAAGCAGCAAATAAAAGATATAAAAGCAAGCAACAGCAATTTGGACTACGAGCTATCACCTCATGACATCCAACAGTACACAGGCATCTCCCTCCTGTTCGTCGCTGCTGCACTCGCGGTTGGAATATTGCTGTGGAAGAAGCAATATTGTTCACGGAGAAAACGAAGAACTATTACACCTGACATCGAGCTGCAATCTATATCTGGCAGTATAGCAAATATCAACAGATCGACGCGACACAACAAAATACACCAGGACTCTTCTAGGACCATGGACAGTTCAACACATCACGAAGCAAGAATAAACCGAGCGTGTTCACCTATAAATTTTAAGCGTTTTGATTTACCCAGTTAAACTTAATTTTTAGATTCAATCATTTTATTTAATCTTTATTTTTGTTTATTTTTCTCTGCTGGGAATATGTACAAGCAAGTTGCACATTTAGCATAATTTGTATACTACATACTTTAGAATTGTGTGTATCGCTGACGTGACAATTGGATCATTTTATACGAATATAATTTGTTATTAATTAGTACAATAAAGGCATTCAAACGAATAAGTTGTCTCTCTATCAAGTACTCATATCAATACAAACCTATCATCTATCACTAAGTGTAGGGAAACATTCCTACAGTACGCTTTCGTTGTTCTAGCTCCCCTACCTTTACGGTTAAGTATGAGCACTGGCCCGCAGTAATCCACTCCACATTTAATAAATGGAAAGGTGGGAGTTATCCTTTCCTTTGGTAAATTACCCATCTGAGGTGTTAAGACCTTTCCTTTTATGCGTGTACAGGTAACACAAGTGTTTACTATACGCCTAGACAGACTCCTACCGCCTAACGGCCACCAGGTTTCGCGTAAATGACAAAGCAATGCCTGCGGTCCAGCGTGCATGAGCTGTAGATGTTCATGCCTGAATAGCAATACAGTAAAATTATGTTTACTAGATAATAGTATGGGATGTATTTTATCATAACTAAACTCATCAGAATTACATAACCGCCCACCTACACGAATAATTTTATTATTATCTAAAAATAAATTCAACCGTTTTAAATTATTTTTACCTTTAATTTGAGATTTGTGCATTAAAATTTTGTATTCATTGGGATAGCTTTCCATTTGAGACCACCGAACTAAAACTATCTGTGATTCATATAACTCTTCTATACTAATAACACCGACTCGCTTATTGTTTTTATTGCGAATATTGTGTATAAAACGTAACATAAATGCGACGGCACGCTTCATACGCTTAAATTGTGAAAATCGGTGAAATAAAAAATATGTTGCTGAATCGTGACTCACGAAGGAACAGATAGCCGATCGCAGCTCAGGAAGTATCACATCTGCTTCCACTACAGCACTGTTGTCTAGCGAGAAAAAGGGACTCCTTAAAAAGTCTGGACCTTCCCACCATAACCTAGAAGTGGACAACTCCTGTAGGTCTAAACCTCGTGATACCAGGTCAGCTGGATTATCCTTGCCACTCACGTGGCGCCAATGAGCATCTAGTGTGAGTTCATGAATCTCGACTGTCCTATTTTGAACGAACGCTTTGAGTTTATTTGGAGACATGCGCAACCATCCTAACACAATGGTTGAGTCAGTCCAAAACACTACATTTTTGAACTCACAACGCAATGAACTGCGAACCTTGTCAAAAAGCCTTGCACCCAGCAAAGCACCGCAAAGTTCAAGCCGCGGTATACTTACAGGTTTCAATGGCGCGACGCGAGACTTAGAATAAAGCAATGCTACCGACACTGTGTTATCTATGTTTATAGTGCGCACATAGATACAAGCGCCATACGCTGACTGCGATGCATCACTAAAAACGTGTAGTTCTATATACATAGGTTGGCTACCTATAACGTGGCGAGAAACATTAATTGTATTGAGCGCTTGTAACGAAGTAACAAACCGGTTCCACGTCCGCGCGACATCAGATGGAACTATGTCATCCCAACCTATTTTAAGAAGCCATAATTGTTGCAACAACATTTTTGCTATTATAATCGTAGGACTTAATAAGCCAAGGGGATCAAAAATTTGTGAAACATTAGACAGAATAGATCTTTTGGTAACTGGCTGATTATCATTATGAAATTGCGTATTAAAGTAAAATACATCGTTTACATTATTCCAGCCCAAGCCTAAAGTTTTGGAACTAATATTTTCGTTAGATTGAATTTCTATTGAATGGTTTGACATTGAGTCATCATCATCGCGTGGAAAATTATAAACCCATTTTCGAAGTGGAAAACAACCCGACTGCAATGTGCTGTTTATATCGGCGCATATCTGTAATAATACCAATTTTTGGTCAAAACCAGTCAATAAATCGTCGACATAGAAATCGTTTAATATAGCTCTTTGCACATCAGGGTTAGAGGATTCCATACCTAACTGCTTTAAACACCTCACGCTGAGAAAAGGTGCGGAAGCAGTACCGTACGTAACGGTATTTAGCTGATAAATACCTAAAGGTTGCGATGGATCATCACGCCATAAAATCATTTGAAGTTTGCGTTGGTCTTCAGAGACGTTACAATTGCGAAACATTTTCTCGACATCAGCACACGCAACAAACTTGTACTGCCTAAAGCGCAGAAGAATAGAAACTAGGTCACCTTGTATCGGAGGTCCAACTAATTGCAAGTCATTTAATGACTTGCCTGAAGACGAGGGTGCGCTGGCGTCGAAAACCACACGCAGCTTAGTCGTGGTGCTATGCTCTCTGTATACGCCGTGATGCGGCATGAAATAATACGGACGTTCATAAGAGCTTACCGGACTCATATGACCTAATTCCAGGTACTCCTGCATAAAGCGCGTATATAATAATTTGTAATTGGGAGAACGTTGTAAACGTTTCTCCAATGCGAGAAAGCGACGTTCTGCTTGCGTAAACGATTCGCCTAAAAGATCAGGTGACTCTTTAAATGGAATGCGTACACAAAACCTTCCTTCGTTATTTCGCGTAGTAGTACGAGTGAAGTGATCTTCACATGTACGCTCCTCCTGAGTCCGCGTATCCCTGACCCTAGGAAGCTCCTCCACCTCCCAAAATAAGCGTAGTTGCGAGTCCAAAGTACTACTGAAGTTACAATGAACACGCCTCGCAGACTGCGTATCGTTACTAACTGAACCAGATATAATCCAGCCTAGCATGGTATTCTGTAGGTAAGGACCGTTAGCCAGTCTTAATTTGCCTTCTGACAATAAGTCCCAGAACCTATCTGCGCCTATCAATATATCAATGTTTTTATAATCTAAAAACTGCGGATCTGCCAACCTTATGTTATCCGGAATTCGGAACTGCGCGTTTAATTTACACAAAGTCGGCATCATAGACGTTATTTGCGATAATACAAAACAATTAATGCGTGTTTTGAATGTGCTATCGGCTCGCGACTTTATTTCAATGCTACAAGTTTCTGAACATTGCATCACCGAATCCCCTATGCCTTTAATTTCATAGGTAGAATTAATTACAGGCACATTAATCAAGCTACAAAACGATTTTGTTATAAAACATCGCTGACTACCGCTGTCAAGCAATGCGTGCGCTTGATGATAAACGCCGTGCACATCAAGCACATCGATAATAGCTGTCGATAATAAAACTGAGGCTGTACCTATAGACTCATTATGCATATGTATCTTGTTGACGTGAATAGGAAGCGAGTCGGTGACGATCGAGGAAGCGGGGTCAGAGGTAGCCATAGCTGCGGCCGCCGTGGTACTCGGCCTGCGGCTGCCAGTCGTTACATTAGAATGCAATGATACTGAACTGTCGACATTGTCATCATTATGAATTAATGAGTTATGTTTGCGGTTACATTTTCTACATGTCCCAAACGTACATTTGTCAAGTGTATGACCGGCACGTAAACAATTCTCACATAATTTATGTTCGCGAATAAAGTTCAACTTTGATTCTAAATCACTATCAATAAACTTTTGGCAAGAATAAAGTGGATGATTAGAGTTACATTTTATGCAGGTCCCTTTATAGCGAGACGAGCGGCCATCGTTGGATTTATGTGTGGAAACATTGCAGTGTGTTGATAAAAGTGAATGTGAATTTGTATTGTGCTTTTTATTATCAATTTTTTGTACATGCGGTTTATGATGTGACAATGACGACTGCAGTGTTTCCAACATATCCGCCCTGTTCTTCAGGAAGCTAATTAATTCATTTACTTTGATTATGTGTCTAGAATTGTTTTCGCTCGGATATAATGTGCACTTATGTGTCTCCCATTCGCGCTCGGTCGTCTTATCTAAATTCGATACAATAATATAGTTAACAAGCGTATCCCACGAGTCGGTGGGCTCGCCTAATAACTTTAATGCGCGTAAGTTTTTTAATATAATGTCAATAAGCTTTCTAATATTAATTGACGACTCTTTTGGTAAGGAATTAATACTAAACAAGGCTTTGACGTGGTTATGTATCAAAAGTCTATTATTATTATATCTGTTTAGCAGCAATTCCCATGCAACTTGATAATTATCAGATGAGAATTCTACAGAGTTGATAACTAATTCGGCATCGCCTTTTAAAGATGACTTTAAATAATGATATTTCTGAATATTGCTAATACGTTTAGAGTTATGAACTAATGAGAGGAATGTGTCCCTAAATTCTAACCAGTGCTCATACGATCCGTCGAATGTAGGCAAAGAAATGGTTGGAAGCTTAACCAACTGAGGTTCGCTACAGCAACGTTTATTGGAACAGTCAGTAGAATCACCATCACTCAGCATGGACTCCCCGCGGGATAATACGGTATAATATGAGGTTTCAAATAATTCTCTGGAATCTAACTGGTCAGACATCTCACTATCACTAACACACTCTTCAATTTTACTTTGAATACTATTAAACTCAGTATATAAGCTAGCAATACCCTCAATGCGTAATTTCAAAACTATGCGATCTTGAGTAGAAATAGGAGTAGCTTCTAATGAATTTAGATAGGTAGAAAACTTGGTAAGTCTACTTTTAAGAATGCCACGTTTCTTCACTAGACTACGAAGCAACGTGGTGTCATTGTGCTCAACACAAGGAGACTTGTCACGTTGACTAGCACTATCAATATTTAGCGTAAGAGGAGATTTATCACGAGATTTTGCACTTTCCGTCGACATTTTGGTGGCTTATGAGAACAGGAGTACTTACGGTTAGAATGCTTGAACCACGTGCAGCAGTGATAGCAACGTCACTAGCCTTGCGAATAGACGATATGTTCAGCAATCTGTAGCGGGCAGTCTCCTGAAATCAGGTTAGGCACACGTGTCACAAAAGAACTAGGAGGTGTTTCGGGAAGAAAGGATGGTTGGTCCCACCAGAATGAATTGCGAATGTCCGATGAACAGCCAATCCAACTTCAATCCGATTGCGCTTTGCCTCCAGTAGTCTTCTAGCGAACTCAGCAGCAGCAACCACACCCTGATGTTTCTATAGGTGTTGATTCTTGTAATCCGGCTCGAAGGACCATATGTACCGGCTATTGAGTGCTGGTATTAACTAATTATGATATTTGCGAGGTGTGGCTTGTGTACTGTAGTGAATTTTGTGTATTTTAGAAATTTAACGAGGAAATTTAATAAAACTGCGTAATCATTGAAATTCAAGTAGTAAGTGTATTGTCAGCGCAAAAAATACATAGATTGCAAAATAAATTATTAAATGTATTGTCTATGGCGCGAACAGTTACTTATTTATTTTTATACAAAAGTATATTTTTTGCACTAGTTGCATTTTTAAAAAATAAGAATTTGTTTGTTGGCTTTCGATCTTGAAAATATAGTATCTTTGCGTACTATATTTTACTTTAACAGTATATAGTACGCAGATCCGAAATATAGTACAACACTATATTTTATAGTACGGTTGGCAACCCTACTACATAGATGCGTACCATGCCAAGGACTGTCCTTGTACCCATGTAAATAAATTACTGTAGAGATGTGCCGATTATGACCTTAACCGACTAGCCGACTAGCCGATTAGTCTGTTGTGACGATGCCGACTAGTCGGCCGACTAATCGGCCAAGCCGATTAGAGTTTAAAGGATTTCTATATCGCTTCGTTTACTATTGATACGCGCGCAAGTTGCAAACGCCGCCTGCGAACGTTTTTGTTTTTGTTTACCTTGCATTGTTTCTTGATTTTTGCTTTTGTAAGGGTCAAAATGTTTTTGTGTAAAGTATAATATTTTTGTGTGAAGACACTGTTAGTATTAATTTAAGTAAAAGAGCTCAATTCAAATTGAATAATGTCAAAAAGAAAATAAAAATTATTGAGAAATACATACAAAGAAAGAAGCCAGCCACTCTTTGCCGAATAATCGCAGACTAGTCGCCGACTACGACATTTGCCGAATAGTCGGCTTTACCGACTAGTCAGCTCATCTCTACAAATTAGTACCTGCTCAGGAAAAATACCGGCCCAGAAACAGTGCCTGCTACTGTCAAAATAATAATCTCTGTCTGACAAACAGTGCCTGCTACTTACAAAATAATAATCTAGTTCTGGATCTCACCCATCAAGAATGACTCCATCCAGCAGATGTAAGATATACACACTACTAGAAAATTACAAAGTTTTCTTGCGTTTAATCAATAGTATTTTTGTTGGACTTGGCATTTTTCGTCGAGAAATTAACTCGAATGACTAAGCTCCAGTAGCTATTATTTAGCTAGTTTAATATTAAATTGATTACGTCGTAACTACGCAATTAAAAATGCAAAAAGTAAGTATCTACCTACCAACTTCTTAATATTATTATTAAATAAGTACTAAAAAAAGTTGAAGATTACGCTTGATGCTACTAAAAACGTTAGGCAAAGATCATCCGACAAACAGCCTGGAGGTAAAACGGTTAAAATTCCAGAAGCCAAACAACACTAATTTGCGTGATTTATGAATTTCAAATAAGGTTAGTATAAATTTTATGCGTTTTCAAAATACGAATGCGAAGTTATCGAAAGGATTTAAAATCGAGGGGAATAATAGCTCCAAGGAATATTCGAAAGAACTTTCGAAAATAGCTTCGTGTCATTTTCAAAGTTTTGATTTTTATATCTTATTACGTTTCTGGAGTTTTATTCTTCAAAGCCTTCAACCTATAGAAAGCAGAAGAGTCTGTTTGTTTATTTGTTTCTTTGACGCTCTAATCTCTGGAACTAGGAGTTCTGGAGACGAATTTGAATAATTCTTTTAGCGTTTGATAGCCCAGTTCTTGAGGAAGGCTATATAATATCACGCTCATGGCGACGGGAACAGAGCAGTAATCAAAGATGTAACTTGAGGCGAGTGAAACCGTGCCGCAAAAAGCTAGTATCCTATTAATATTATAAACGCGAAAGTTTGTGTGTATATGTGTGTGTGTGTGTGTGTGTGTGTGTGTGTGTGTGTGAATATTTGTCAATACTCAGCCCCTTAACGGCTGAACCGATTTCAATGAAAATTGGTGTGTAGGTACTAGATAGATTCGGTACCGGAGACAGACATAGGCTACTTCTATCCCGAAAATCTGTCCGGTTCCCGAGGGATGCAAAATATATTTTGCTAGTAATAAAAACATATAAAAATAAATGGGTATGTCTAACACACTTTTGTCTACCTCTTCCATGACGGTATTACATGTGTGTCTACAAGTGAAAAATGGCAAATAGAATAGAAAATTGTACTTACACAATTTTTTTTCTCTACCCTCTTTGCTGTCCGCCGTCACATGTGACATTACCTTGTCAGAGTGACATTTACCCGTGACACGATGACGTCACGCACACGACACGTCACCGCATCGCGTGTCGAACTCGTTAATGTTTAATCTTTCCATTATCGCAAGTTATTGGGGACGAACAAATTGATTTTGTTTGTTTCCGGGGGTTGATATCAATATTTTGGTAGAATTAGAATCGAAACCTATGTATAAGTAAGGATTGAATAAAATATTGGAATAAAGGGTAGGTAGTCGATTTAAGAGTGCTTTAATGCCGTTGTGGTGAAAGTCACCCAGAAATTTTAGAATCGTTTTCAGATTCAATTAGCTTGTATTTTATCGTTTAAAATGTATGAGCTCCAAGTAGTATACACAAATCGAAAATTTTGTTTCTCGATGGAGTTGTGAAAACTGTCTTTCTTGGCATTGGACTTGAAGTGTTATTTACCTAGAATAATAGGACATACATTCGGTAGCAAACGTAATAATATTTTCAGTACCTAAGTAGTACCTCTCATATGCAATAAAAAAGTTCTAATTAATAATAAAGAAAAAGCCTTACTCATCATTCGTACTTATGACCTTCAGATCTCACTCATCATTCAATAAACGACTAACGAAATATTCCAGTCTTACAATTGGAACAAAAAGTGCATAATGTGTAGCTACCTTACTACCTCTCACGAGCCAAACAATACGCACTCAAGTCTCACACAAAGCTAGTCTGTTCTCATTTACATAATCAACTCTCATCAGCCACATTTGCATCCGAAACGCAATGCGAATTAAATTCAAAATAACTACATAACGCAGCCTAAATGAACTCTAATGCTATTACTATAAAGGTTAGAATACTAATCCTGAATGTAATATTATTGTGGTAGCGCAGTGGTCTGCGGCAGGCGCATACGAAATTCGAACGTCCCGCTTGTCAGCAATTTGTTTTGAAGAGAGAATACTTCTAATTCGCAAAAAGAACGAGCGGTCTATGTTTAAAAGTATCGTCACGCGAGCTAGTTTAGGCGGAGTTTACAATGCGAAAATGTATTTTATATATTAGGTTTAAACTTTTCTTTATACTTATTATTTATGGTTATTTTTTAAAATACTTACGTAATCTCTGTTCAAGCAAAAGTGATAGCTGGTGAGCCTACTATGTCTAAAATTTTCGCGAAAAATCGAACTTTCAAACTTTGCCTTAGCTAAGTATTAGGTAAAACAATTTTCTTCTTTTTAAGTTGTAGTCTACCGTTATTTACTTTATATTAAATAAATATAATAAACAATCTTAAACTTGCTTATAATTACTTCGAAGCTCATTTGTTCGCAGTAAAATAGTTAAACGGGTACTAAAATTGACGGCACTAATTTGCTTAGGTTATTTTATAGCTCAAGTTTTATGATAAATGTTTAAGTTTCTTGATCAACTGGCAGGGTTAATGTTAGAGTAGATGGTTTGCAAAAATTAACAACTTTGAAAAGAAAACTCTACATAGGTACACTAAAACCGTGATTAGATTTCTTATTCTTTTATATACGACTAATACCTTCGCTGAAAGCCGAGACTCTGCATACGGATCGTGACTACCTAATAACTTGTCTATAAAGCACTGATATTAGTCTGAAAGCTTGAACTATAACAATCGGTTGAGTTTTGAAGTTCTCCGATGCCGCTGACACTAATTAAATATAATAAAAGAAGGTACTTGTTGTTCTCGCAGCTCAGTACACAATTTATCTTGGTGTCTGCTTAATTTGTCACTTTTTGTACACTATAGGTACTAGTAATATAGGTAGTGGTCTTCTTAGGTTTAGTGTTGGTGCCTACCTATTCGCATTGTTCTACTTTGAGCAAAAAATGTCCTTGGAGAAATATATCTGTGACTCACCTCTCTCTCTAGTTGTGATCTGTCACAACTACCAAAATGGAAATGTATCTAGTTTCCCACAAAAGTAAACTACCTATATTACTAGGTATGTAATGCAAAAATTTTAAGTATCTAATCTAATTTTAATAACACACTGCGCATATATTTAATTGTATGTAGTCACAATATGAACTTGCCTTTACAAGTTCCAAATTTGAATTTGAAAAGTTCGGAACAGAGCCTTTCTAGAGCGTTATTTTTTTGTGACGCTAATGAGAGTGTGGCTTCTTAGGGAGCCAGAGTGTTATGAATGTAGTCTGGTGTGTATGTAGCTTTGTAAATAAGTTCTAGGTAGGTACTAGTTATATTTTTAAGGTTTCATTGCGTTTTACTTGTGATGTATGTATAGTAATTTATTGTTAGAGTAAAAGAGAAAATCATATTTCCTACGATGTAAAAAATGGGGTAGGTATAATCACCATCATTGTCATGATTCTATAGTTCATGGGTTAGACTAATTCTGTAAAGCTTAGCTATTTCATAAAGTTATTTCAGATAGAGTTTGAGCTTTTGTGTAAATACCTACTTTAAAACTTAACAAAATGTTTTGTTTGTCGTACACCATTGACATGGCTGATCTAAACATAAATAAATAAATAATATAATAATAATATGTGGACACTATCACACATCGTCATCTAGTCCCAAGCTAAGCAGAGCTTGTGTTATGGGTACTATATAATTGAAATATAATACTTATACATACTTTTTTTTTTTGTAAATACATACTTAGAATACATAGAAAACACCCAAACTGAAGACAAATACAAATGTTCATCACACAAATATTTGCCTTCCGCGGGAATCGAACCCACGACACCCGGCGTCGCAGTCAGTTACACTAACCACTAGACCAACGGTGCAGTGCAGTGTCAAACAGAATACTAGAGAAGTCAAAATATTTCAAGTGATAATTAATGTGATAATCAAGTATACAGTTCTAATTGTTCTAAGACGCATTATCACGAAAACGCCAGCCTCAGGCCGCGTATCCAAACATACGGATCGGACAGTCCGAAATTTGAAAATGGAAGCATTGCCTGAAGCGTTTCGGCCATATTGCACGCAATATAGTCTGCTATTATATAATTTTAATTTTAATAGTCATATTTATTTGTTCCTGATAAAAATTTATAATGATAGACTTATGATTGATAGTTGAATGAAAAAATACTAAAGTACATAATTGGTTGTTTGGCGTCTATCCAGTAGGTATAGGTATTTACATTAATAGTGTGTTGCTATGGTCTAAGTTATTACTTGTATTTAGTACTTAGGTTAATATTTCTTTAAAAGTTTTTCGCGTCAGACGTAAGTACTTACTTCCATAGAAATATAATATTTACCTTTTTAGCGGTTTATTACTCTTACTGATAATATTAATTACAACTATTGTACTAGGTAAGTATTTAAAACCATTTACACCATTCACATTACCTATATTTGTTTTTTTAAAAGATTAAGATAAAATGCTTAGGTAGTTTTCATTTAAATAGTTTCATTAAAGTATTCTTTTATAAATCTCAAAAATTAAAATAAAACAGTCAGGATCAGGTAAGTATTTTGAAATTTTTGAAATATTTTGAACGAATTAGTCGGTGTGTGGGAACTTTGTCTCCTGCCAATTCAAATTACTACTAAATACTACTCACGCTCGAATAAATGAATTATTCACAAATACCTATAACTAAATTACACTTTAGTTTACTGTGCAGCTGCAAATATTCAAAATATTTTGCTAATTTGAAATATAAAATTTAATGCTTAAAATATTAAACCTTCCCGCCTAGGGGATTGACAACCTGTGTGAACTTTATGTCGTGCTTCCAAATTCAAATAAGATCATTCGTGATCGACTGTATGTAGAATATTATTCATAGTATTCGAAACTTATTCGTATTCGGTATTCGATGAATTTAAATCGGGAAAGTTTAAAATGCCAATGCCATCACATTGTCGCCTAAAGGATGGACAGACGTGAACGTTGATCTCGTGATTTCAAATTGAAACGAGTTGATTCGTCATTGGCCGTTTAGTTATTCGCAATTTAAAATGAAAAGAAAGGTTATTGCATTTTTACGTGCGGTATGCAGAACTTGTTATAGTCGTATTTTAGGAGTACAATTTACTTGTAGTTTATAAATATTTGAGGGCAAAAATTACAGCAACTTACAACATTTTTTAGAATATAGGTACAACATTGATGCCAAACAAACAATGAGCAGTTACTTCTTCATCTGTCTGCTACTACCATAATATCATAAGGTACAAATCCACTTTCCCCTGGTTCAGAAGCTGGATATACCCAATTTGAACAGTAGATACCTACATAGGTATAATAAACTGCAATTTCTAATAGGATAATTAAAATAAAGTAAATTTTTAAATTACAAGGAATGGGATTTTTTAACAGTTCGCCAGTCTTTTATATTACACACCATTCTATTACAGCATTCCAATACAGCAAGAAAACTTTGCTTCGATTTTCAGCATACCTACAAATTCTTACAAACAAAAAGGTCATCACGTGCTTTACTTTTACGTTCTTTAGAACATGATATGTTGTGAGGATTTTGCGCAGATTTCAAAATTGGAAGATTAGCTACCTGCAGCAATTTAAACATCTTTAGATTCCCGCACGGAAGCCTCCAGAAGCAATCGGATTGTTCAGGAGCTCGTGCCAGATCTGCATTGCTCTAATTCGATTATTAGAGGCACGCTTTTGGAGCACGCGAGCAAATTATTTAAAAAAAATATTCGTGATATTCTCGATATTGCGTGAGCTCCTAATTCAAATGTAGAATATTATCGATATTTAGATGACTCATTCTTCAGAAAAGAAGATAATCGATTAGTTAGACACGCGATCTTATTTGACTATGATATAACAATTTAGAACGAACTGCAAATAAGTATAGGATTCACTAGTTTGCAAATAAGGCGAAGTAATTATAACTACCTAATTGCAAATACGACGATAATGGTGACAGTAAAGCCTACAGGAACTTACTGCATCAGATAGCAACCAATAAATAATGTAAGTATCCATTTATTCTAGCACATCATCACCAAGACGTCCACTGTTGGGTATAACCCTCCAACAATTTTCGCCAACTTCGCCGGTCTTGAACCATCCATCGAATATAGGTAGGTACACCTACTTGAAGTCGGATAGATCAGACAGAACATACTTGAGCTAAAAAATCAAAATGTAATCTACGTAAACAGTAAATTTAAAAAAGTCACGTCTTGTTTTAATCTGTTGCCTCACCTCCGTCCTTATAGGTACTTAGATAAAGATTGAAACACTATAAATACCTACATAATAAACATTCTAATGCCTAGTTACGGCATCGGCACGGTAATAAACATTAAAACATGTCTCTAATTAGGATCACCGCTCGTTGAACCTTAGTTGCCTATTAAATTTGTTACGCAAAACAACCTACCGAGACATTTCAATAAATTGTAGAGACTAGATAATTGACCTATCTATAGCTACTACAGACCTATTAATGTAATGTCTTATCTAGGTTAGGTATATATTATGCATTATGTCAATAGAAGTGTACAAACTGAAAATACATGAAAAATATTTTAATGTAAAACAAAGTACGTAAATGAAATGACAATTTTGAACTGTTTTAATTATTCTGTTTCTCTTGCAATAAGCTGTACTACTACACAATTGTTTAATCTTAGTTAGGTATCTTGAACATAAAATTAATGAAATTAATCTAACATTATCTATCGATATTAAATCACACATCTACACCAATTCTATAACAAGAAACCAAAGCTCATCGCTAAACATTTCTAAATTTAAAATCTCTCACAAAAAAAATAAAAGTACTTTAAGTTACCTGTCGCGCTCGCTCCCGTTAAATTTTCTATCCAACTATCCCTTTCTTATGCGACATATGACAGACAGTGACATCTAGGCCACAACCAATGACAACAAAGTGGTCTACTATTGGCTGAAAGTGTCACATTCATGAAAATGATACGAAAAATTGAATTTAGAACGACATAAATGTGATGTCATTATTTCATGTGTGTACTTAATTGCTCTATGCTTTCTTTGATTCTAGATAGCGTTGTGTTCTTGTGTTAATATTATATCATTGATATATATAAAAATGAATCCCTGTTTCCCTTGGTCATGGCATCACGCGTGAACGGCTTGATCAATTTCGTTAACTCTTTATTTTGTGTTTGAAAAACTAAGAAAATTGCGCGGTGATTCAGAAAGTTTAAGAATACTTAACCACCATATTAAATTTAAACCGCTAAACCGATTTCGATGAAAATTCTTATGTAGATAGATTTGGTTTCGGGAAATAGGCTACTTTTTATCCTGAAGATCGCTCTGATTGCCGAGTTACATTAATTAAACTCATAGCAATTTTTGCGCGGGCAAAGCCGCAGAGCGCACCCATTCATTGATATATATGATTACATTTAACAGGTAAGTACTCTTCCTACTAAATTGAAAACAGCAATGGATTGGTTGATCTAGGTACTAGCACCTTTTGTGTGCAAAATAGAGTTAAGGCTTTATTCCATAAGTCACTTATTGCTGAAATAGCACCTAACATCACAAAATTGAGGCTTGATTTCTAGCTACAATATTAATATTTCTTCTACTTACCTAGATATTAGCTAGTTTTCATAGTTGTCACATGCAATAATATTCTAATAGGTAGAGCAAAAAACTTATTTGCATTGCTGTACTGACGTCAGTAGATAACTACTTAGGTAAATACTTAAGTACAAACTGAATTAGAAGATTTAATAAATTTGTACCTACATTTTACACAAATTATAAAGAGAGTTATTAACCTACATACTATTCACGTTCGTATTACACATTCAAGTACCTACCTAGGCTCTTCAACTAGGTAGTAGGCAATAATACATTAGGTAGGTAGGTACATAGAGATAGGATATGTTTAAGCTCTATGATAAAAAAATATTCTTTTCTGCACAAATAAAAACGATTTTGTAAGTTTCTGAAGGAATAAGAAAAACATTTTCATAACATCACATAATTTACGTAGGCGGTCTCAAGTCGACCGTTTAAAAATGTCACCGCCTTCCACGCTATTGGTTCAAACTGTCACCGTTGTGCGCGACACTTCTGATTGGACAGACACGCCCTTCTCAATTTGAATAAATCTATTCTAAATTCGTAACGGTTTGCAACGTAATTTACTGTCATTCAAAATTTATAGAACCCATTTTTGAAAATTAATCTTTTTATTTTATAAATAAAACGCTATTTGTACGCTATTGTAACGCTGTTGTATTACTGGCTGCATTTAAAAAAGATTGTTTTATTTCATTTTAAAACTATGAGAGAATGTTTTTAAGTGAGAATGGACTTATAAGAAGAGTGTTTGAATGTTGTCGCTCGCGTCTGGTGGGCTTGCGCGGAATTATTGATTTGAGACGGCGACGGTGGCCGACGCCCGTAATGTCCTAAGAGGTGACAAGTGCTTCTTATAGGAGGACAATGGCGCATTGACTTTATCAAGAACAAACTCTTTATTTACGAATTAATTTAGTTAAATTTGCCTATATTTATTTTTGTTGTCAGTTCGTATCAATTCTTGACCTAGATATTAATAATAAGCATGGTAGGTAAGTATCAAACTACGTTTAACCAATTAGCAAGCTTATTAGTTGCTAATTGTGCAGCCTATTACTACTATACTTGAGGAAATGTAGACAATAACAAAATACTCGTGCTTTTCGAAGAAATATGCTAAGGACTGCAATAAACAAGTGATGTCTTTCGAATCTATACAAATAATAAAATTGGAGTGTCTGTTTGTAATATTGAAATAACCGTTTTTTACTACATGTATATGAATATATATACGGTACATACACCAAAATAACATTTTTTTAATTTTGTCTGTCTGTCTGTCTGTCTGTCTGTTTGTTCCGGCTAATCTCTGAAATGGCTGGACTGATTTTGACGGAACTTTTATTGGCAGGTAGCTGATGTAATAAGGAGTAACTTAGGCTACATTTATTTTAGAAAATTCTTTTATTTAAGAAAAATAAAGTAATGTTGATCGACTGTTAGGCAAAACGAAGTTCGCCGGGTCAGCTAGTTGTCTATAAATTAAGGAAACCATCAGACAGTGTAAAGTTAGGGTACCTACCAATTTAGTAGCGCACCAACTTAAAAATATATTCTTCGACCGTAGCACCAAAGTTGTTCTTCGAATCGCACCAGTTTGCTGGGCCAATAAAAATATATTACATATAGAAAGAAAAATATTTACTCTGTGCTCACAAATCGTAAAACAAATAAGTAGGTATAGGTAAAAGAAAAACAAAAACAGATGAAAGATAGAAAAGGGACCTTTCTCAGCACTGAGCTATGGTTGTGATACCATAGCGCTGATATTTTGAAATTCCCTTTACCTACTACTAGGTAGGTACCTACTGGTGCGTTTTAAGAAATAGGTGTTGGTATTTTTGGTGCGCTTAATTTGGTGCGTTTGTAAGTAGGTGCTCTTCGAGGAATACTCTGCAAAATGGACAAATAGGTGTAATATGTTACTAGTTACAATAAAATTTGAAAAATAAGGAAACCACCGATGATATTTAATTCCAGTTTTATATTTTGAAACTGATTGGTTTGCAATGTCTTACTCAACAATTAGTCGTAACAAGTCTAGACATCATCCCGATTTTGACGGAATTTCGTATCTCCTCGTATTCTATAAAATTTAAATAAATTGAACTTTAATATGCATTTAAATGTAATGTACTACAATGTATTTCTGGTAAATAAAGATTATTATTATAATATTCTAAAATGATGTCGTAATGGATTTTTGACTCTATCTATACCTACATAACGAGTCTACAACAGATTATATAGAAATTTAATTTTTATTTTTTTTATATTTATTAGCCTACCAATGTGATTCCACCCCGCATGATGGTAAGCAGTCAGTGGAATCCAGAAGTGGTGGCCACCATACCAAAAGCTATCGTCTTAAACTGCTGGTATGGTGGCCTCCACTATGGCGGCTGGGAATGGGGTTAGAGGAAGGGAATGAGGGAGGTGAGGAAAGAGGAAAGGGGGAAAATTGGGCCTCCGACACTTTCACTCACCGAACGAAACGCAGTAGTAAGGATACTACTACTCTTAAGTCGATCTTCTATGAGAGGGTAGTACTTCCCCGGACGATCCGGGACGGAGTAAATAAAATACTTATTTTATTTTAATAGAGATAGGTCTCTATCTACCTAAACATTCGAGAACACAATTAAATGTAATAACCATTAGGTATCTACTAAATAAACATGGTTTCAAACTTATACCCCAAATTTTTTTCCCTACAAAAGCTTTACGAACTCCAATTAGTGAACTTTAAAACAAAATAAGCATAAACAAAAAAATTCGTTCATTAGCTTACAGTGCTTAGACTTTCAAAAATGGAATCGATTGAGAAAGTTCCGAGTGCTAGTTAGGGATTCCGAGTTCCGACTGTTTCGCGAAACACCCGATTTTTTTGTCCGAAATATTCAGTAGTCTCGATGTTTAATGGCAAGAGTATCATTGATACTCTTGCCTTTTGTACAATGCGGACGTGTTTTTTGTTTACAATGAAATTTTAAATAGTGATCATTTTATATAAAATAATTAATAACAATTTTTGCGGTGTGAGCAATTAATTAAACTGTGTCGCGAGTGTTCTATCTTCAAACTGCAAGTATGAGATAAATTATTCTTATTGTTTCTATGTTTCTGTGTTATAATGGCTAACACAGGATCTAGTCCTTCTAACCGTGGAATGTTGCCCACATCAGAGATCCAGAGATGGGTAGCGACCATTGATGAATTTTTAGATGACATATGTTCTATTGTAAGCGATGGAAAAATGAACTCTGAACAGAAGCTTCGGGTCTCAAGCCTATGTCGCAAGGTGACGAATGGCACATCTCAGATGGCTGTTTTGTATCAGTCTCTGAAACAAAAAGCTATTGAAGCCCATAACACTATTGATGACCTTCGAAGACAGCAGGATTTATCAGACTCTTTTAAAGACTTCAAAGACGTAGTAGAGGAAAAGCTGATACCTAATGAAAATACTTCTTTTGCCGATATGGTGAAAAAAGGCGCTCAAAATTTTATTCGTCCTAATAACCTGAGTTCTGTTGCGATTTATCCAAATGATAAAAGCAAAACAAGTGACGACACCAAGTCACTGGTACAAAAAATCATCTCGCCCGAAGAACTGAAATTACGTGTACGTGGAGTAAGAAAAGTAGGAAAAGGAGGAGTCCTAATTAGTACCGAATCCAAAGGCGATATAGAAAAAATAAAGAATTTGGAGAAACTTAAATCGTCAGGTCTCACTCTCGAGGAGCCACCCAAACGCCGTCCCAGGATTGTCATCATTGGAGTCCCCATAGCCCTTAATGAAAAAGATGTTATGGAATGTATTTACGAGCAAAATCTTGCCGATAAATTTCCAAATACTACCCGAGATTCCTTTATGGCGGCGGTAAAACTTAGCCATAAATCGGGTAAGAGAACACATTCCTTTTGCAATTATATAATTGAAGTCCCCGCTAATGTTAGAAAATGCTTGATCACTCAAGGTCGCATTTTTATCAATTGGACGTCATGCCCAGTTCGGGACTTCACGCTGGTAACGAGATGTTATAATTGCCAACAATTTGGTCATGCTGCAAAATTCTGTAGAGAAACAAGCCCTACGTGTAATCATTGTGGCGAAACTGGCCATGTGTTTAAGGACTGTAATAAGAAGGATGCCCACCCCAACTGTGCGACGTGTAAACGGTTCAAAAAGAAATGTGATCACAGAACGGGGGACGAATCTTGTCCCGCACGTAAATTCGCCGAAGATAGATACATTAACTCGGTAGACTATAATAGTGACTAAGTGTACTACCTGTTTTATTATTACCTTATAAGCACTTACACACAAGTTTTATTCTATTAATTTATATTTTTTGTATTACCTAGGTAATAAATTTATTGACTCTTATTAGATATTAATGACATAAACCTATGTTTACCTAAATACATACTCCCGTATCGTACTCCACAAACTCAAAAGTAAAATTTTTGTTAACATCACGTACCTAATACTTACGACTATAATTACTTATAGATGACACTTGTTACTAAGTTATTATTAAAATTGACCATGACACTGTTCTAGTTATTCTCTAATTAAGAATAAAATGCTTTCACAGCAAAACATACTAAAATAAACATGAGTAGCCTCAGACGTGACATACACATTATTGGCTTTAACCTAGATTATAAAATACTGATGATGACTATACTTCCATATCTCACTTATGTAAATAATAATTCGCAAGCAATAAATTTAAATAACACTTACTTTTAAAATGTATAATAAGATCCTAATTATTTTTATTTTGTAAGATAATTTAGTATACTGACACAAGTTTAATATTATAAGACATATATAATCAGACATAGACCTATTTACAATAGATAATTTAATTAATATATAACTGTAATTTTATTGTGATGTATATAATATATATTTCATTGCCAAACAATTTAAACGTACATGTATCTGTTACTATAAAATTAGCACATAAACTGCCTGTGATACAGGAATACTCCTAGTACAGGCACCTAACATTATTATACCTGTTTTGTATTAATATTAGGCCACTAAAAATTGTACTTTTATTTAAACTGATTAAATGATTTGATTTGATTTTGATGTTGAATGGTTGAAAACTAATTTTCTGTGTTGTTTTGGCGAAATTTAACTAGTTGACGACTTTGTTATAGTGAACGAACAAAACCTGTGATATTTATATACCTGTAAGTAATATGAATAATATTAGTAGATACATAATTTTCTTGAGATTTATACTAGTCGTTAGGTGTTTATTGTCGTAGCTGAAATAGCTGCTACTGGACATAGTTTCAAGAGAGTGGATAATCTATACATATAATAAAATTGGAGTGTCTGTTTGTAATATTGAAATAATATTTTTTTCTACATGTATATGAATATATATACGGTACATACACCAAAATAACATTTTTTTTCAATTTTTGTCTGTCTGTCTGTTTGTTCCGGCTAATCTCTGAAATGGCTAGACCGATTTTGACTCGACTTTTATTGGCAGGTAGCTGATGTAATAAGGAGTAACTTTGGCTACGTCTATTTTAAAAAAAATATTTTATTTTAGAAAAAATAAAGTAATGTTGATCGACTGTTAGGCGGAACGAAGTTCGCCGGGTCAGCTAGTTTATAATATGATTGATAGAGCTACTTTAATAAGCTTGAGAATTTTAATTTATTAATGTAAAGAATCTTGTGAATTTTATAAGTACTTACTTGTACTGTGTAGCATAATAGGTTTTTTTTTTATAAGCAGTCAGTGGAATCTAGGATTGGTGGCCACCATACCAAAAGCCATAGTCTTAAACTGCTGGTATGGTGGCCTCCACTATGGCAGCTGGGAATGGGGTTAGGGGAAGGGAATGAGGGAGGTGAGGAAAGGGGGAAGTTGGGCCTACGGTGCTCTCACTCACCGAGCGAAACGCAGTAGTACGGATACTACTACTCTTACGTCGTTCTTCTATGAGAGGGTAGTAGGTACTTCCCCGGACGATCCGGCCCATTCATGCTGAAACCAGCGTGGATCTACTACCGTAATACCGTAAGATATACATTAGTAAGTTAATACCTGGGGGCCTACCACTACCTCTTTCTTATAGTAGCATTATTTTATTCTTACTTTGTGTTTTGTCTTTTGCTTGTGTACCATTAAAAACAAGGATAGAGACAAAGTAAGGTATATGATTGCTATAGGAGGTGGTAAGTAGGACCCCAGGTTTTGGCTCAAAGGTTAACTTAAGGAGACTTAGAAATGATGCGTTCATGGGATACTTAGTACCTAACCATTTGCCATCAGTAGGACTCTAGTATGACATGTGTGTGTGTCACAGCGTTATTTGTGAGATATCTAATTAAGTTCTCGAAGTAAAACGCATCACAGCAAAAAGTAGATAATCAACACGCATTTCTGCAACAAAATTTTTCTTAAAATTAAAACATACCTACTATAAACGAAAAAGTATCATCAGCATTTTAATAGTCTTATTAATCTCAAAAAACAATTGACAATAGGCTGACGTGTGTACTTTACACAGTTTTACCAAATTCTACTTAACTTAATAAAATCGAAAGAAATTTATACAAAAAAACCAAGAAATAAAACAGGCAAGTAGTGATGTTACGCAAACAGGGTTGTGCATAAAACTTTATGTGGGATCGTAAAGTCCCGAGGTGATATCAACAGGTAAGCGTTTTAGGGTTATTGCAGATTTTGTACTACAATGTGCTATGTAGGTAAGTTAGAAATGTATTTAGGTTAATGTCTCGAGACTATCGTTGTTAATTAAAATCATTCATTGCCCGACTGACGCAATCAAGGAGAGTAATGTTTTCTTAAAGCAAGTTAAAACCAGAATTTTAAGTTGCTAGGCTTACTTTACAATACTGCATACACCTACTTATATATAATATAAATATAATAAGTATAATATCGCAACAACTACACACAACGCCATCTAGACTCAAAGTAAGCATATTATTATAGCTTGTGTTATGGTTTCTAGAATGCGGATATTCATACTTAGTTATTTTTTTTGTAAATCAATACATATTATAGATAGAACATCCAGACCAATGCAAATACACAGTATGTACAGTATGTACGGTAGTAGATCCACGCTGGTTTCATCATGAATGGGCCGGATCGTCCGGGGAAGTACTACCCTCTCATAGAAGATCGACGTAAGAATAGTACTATCCATACTACTGCGTTTCGTTCGGTGAGTGAGAGTGCCGGAGACCCAATTTCCCTCCTTTTCTTTTTCCTCATCTCCCCCATTCCCTTCCTCTAACCTCATTCCCAGCCGCCATAGTGGAGGCCACCATACCAGCAGTTTAAGACGATGGATTTTGGTATGGTGGCCACCGCTTCTGGATTCCACTGACTGCTTACCATCAGGCGGGGTGAAGTCACTTTGATAGGCTAATATATAAAAAATGTAAATGTAAAATCTTATTTTAAGCTGTTAACTCATCCCTGACACATTTAAATTTTATTCTTCTTTTCTCCTTTCCACCATGTCATTCTGCTGTGTTTTTGTAACACGAGATGTATCCTCAGTAGACGTAATTACGTACCCATATCATTAGGTGAGAAAAACAAATCATTAGTTTTCATTAGTTTGTCCAATCATGTACCACATTTTCGCAAATAAATTGAATTTGAATTTGAATTTGAATTTAACTAAAACAAAAACATAAAAAGTAGAGCTAAACTTATTGGTCTTCCTAAAATTATTACCTGTATAACTTGAGTGGCAAACAAGCATGAAATTAAAACACTTTATATACTTACCAAGGTGTTTGTAGGCGCAATCCTAATGTCACTTCAAACACTATTACTACACACAACACAATAACGTAACACACGTACACTATCACTACACAAAAATAACCACAACATTTACTTGTAGTAACTCTTAGACAAGTACATACTTTTGTACTCGTAAGATAATGTTCATCGACTGAGTGCCTTCTCCGTTAAACATTTTACTGCTCTCACTAAATTTTTATATCTACCCTCAACTTAACTAAGAGTATGTAAATCAAATAACTTGCTATTTATACTTGATTGTTCTTTACAGGATACAGTCTTAAGTACATTTTCTGTTTTTTTTTAAATAAAGCCAGGAATAAAATAATTAATTTGATTTTCAATTTAGTAATAACAAAATTTTAATTTGCCAGTACTTAAACAACATTATATTTAACATTAATAATTAGGTATAAGTAGCTACCTGCTATACCTATAGGTATTCTGGCAGATTTATAAACATTTATGTATTCTTAGTGAATTGACAGCCGTGTGAATAGCACGATCTCCGGACTGAGTCATATCAATGAGCTTAAACACTTATTATATAATTAGAAAGACAATTTTATTACGAAATGTTGCTCTGTATGGCGCTAGATAAGAATAACATTGATAATTACAAACTACATTCGGTAGTCAAACAAATATTTGTGAACCAAAACTAATCTACGATAATGACAGATTGTTACTGTCTTTACCGATTCTATTTGGCTATGACCTCAACAATTAAACCAATAGTATAGAATGATCTCATAGCTTATAGTTACAAATGACAATAGACTGAACGAAGAACTCAGCTTGCCCACAACAAGCTTAATTACCCTCTCTATCCTCTTCCCTTCCCCAACCTCTTTTTCCTACATGGTCGGCAACGGCTTAGTTGTTATTTATATTTCTATGCTTAGAAAACACAGCCACGTCCATTGGTTAGGTGTTGCTTAATATACCAAAGTTGTATAAACAAAGCTGATGCTATATTAGTAATGATAACACATACTTTTCCAAGTATTATCGACAGCTACCAAAAGCCGATTTAAAAGTCACCCCTCCTCCGCAAGGTAGGCATAACCCCACTCGTTTATCACATCCCTTATTTGCATTCCATTTCATTTGGATACCCAATATTCCGGACACTTTTATACCCTTTTTACTGTCTTTTTATTTTTATTATACTAAGGGCCAAGGGTCGAATAGTTTTTTTTTAGCTTTACGAGTGGCCTGAAGTGTATTTAGATTTCGGGGTAACTTTAGCAAATTTTACGATTGAAGGGTTTACCTTCGGATTTGAATTATTTGAATTGTTTTATAGTCGTGGGTAACTTACCTTTTTGGGTAACTAACCCTGTGTCGTAAAGTTAAAGTACAGTTACGGACGCAGAATTTTGCGCCGTGTAGAAACAACCTCGAGACAGTCATTAGAATGAATTGCATCTTATAGGCACTGTTGTATCTAGTATCTAAACATGATAGCATTTAAAATTCATAGGAAAAATTCAGGTAGAACTTACTGTAAAGCGATACTTACCCTTGGTTCATCTATTGTGTCAAAATTGAGTTTACATCTTTGCCGTATTCACATAGTTAAGTATCTTCATTGAGATGATGAATCTCGAACCATGGCAAAGTGCTGGTATAAAAAATAGCCCTAAAAATAGCCCATAAATCCCCGTAAAATAATAATAATTATCAATAATTTATTTTACGTGTAAGTGTTTTTTGCCACTACACTACATAGGGGTAGTAATTGTCGTTTTCCACGACCACAAACTTGTCGTTACAATGCCAAACACATGTTCCCGATACTAACAAATATTACTTGAGTGACTTGTAAAATTGCTCCCCTTTGTTCGGCAAAAATCTGTTTAATAACTGCTTTTTTCTATTTTGTATTTCTTGTCTAAAGCAGGAATTTTGCGGTACATTTTTATGTTTCTGACAAACTTTATTTTATTTAATTTATTAATATGAAATTAAAATAGTAATAGTTTTATTTTAACCGATTCGTTAACATTGTGTAATTTACAAAAAAAAAAAATTTAAAGATAAACTGCTAGCACGGAACCGAATAACATTACTGAAGCAACTAACAATATCAAAAAGTTGTAAGTACTAAAGTTAGAGGCCGTACGGTTTCCGGTCAAAAACTCTATTATATAAATCTAAAATTTAGTAAGTAGTATCTTAAAGGTAAATAGGACAAAATTAGCTCTTCACAAAATTAGTCTTTAGATTATACTAATTCTAACTTAGGACAGCTTTTAATAGCTCAATTGCTAAGCATTGCAGTCACACGTTAATACACAACCACCACAGCTCTTAATTCGTTCGTGTGTCTGTGCCTACAACACATCGTATCCCGCTGCGCTAGTCAAATTCAAACGCTTAAAGATAATTTACACTAGAATGGTGAGCAAAATTGGAAATAAAGGAGTAACTGGGAAAGGGAATAAAGCTGTAAAAAGTAATATTTGCAATTTAATTTTTATGTACTATACATATTTATACAAAAATTTTAACGCAAACTGGAAATCTGTGGTCATCACGCTTTTCCATCAGATCGGTAAATGCAGTAAGGCTGCATTTAGTACGAATGCATACCGGTGGCTGTAACCTGGTAATACTTTTGATACTTTTACAACTTCCATAGCCACCTATGGGAAGAATCTAATCATTTATTTTAGTACCCGTTAAAGTATGATTGTGCCTTAAATATAAAGCGGTGTTGGAGGTTAAATTGGTTAACATGTTACACATAAAATGAAACCAACTCCATAAGACAGCTTAATTTATTCTAGAGCAAATGTTTAATTGCAAATTTTGCGAGAACTCATTTTGTACCTTTTATTTTTGCCTTTGCAAAGTGTATACTAGTCAGGCATACCTACAAACGGCTGATAGAAATTCAGATTTCTATTTATGAAAATATTTTTTTATGTATAAAGGTGGTCCTATATTTATACATAAAAAATATTTTCGTCTGGTTTATTGGTTTCGTAAGGATACAAAACTTCGAGTAAGTATTTATGTCATGAATCTTATTATCCCGGAGTATAATGCCCGGTACATGGCAACGGACTCGGCCTATGACATAGGATCCAACATAGCTGGCAAAATGTAGGTATCTCTGTCTATGATAAAATTATTTTACTTTTTTACTCTGCTACGTTTGTCGGAAGAAAACAGGGGCAGATCGAAAAGACAGCACACCGCTTAACTTAAAGAGAAGCAAGGGTAGGTATAGATATCTCATACAGTGTTACGCGTCGTTTACAGCAAAAGGAGTCTGTCATGAACATACCAGGCAAGAAAAATATTCTTTTTGCTGGAAAATGTGAGACTATGCCCACTAGACCGTTCCGTCACCGACCTGCACCGTCGCGTGCCATGCACGGAGCGTCAACAATTTTTCGACGGGTTATAATTATACGCTCTAGTAGGCATAGTAGAGGCATTGTGCTGCTTGCCGATCCTTATACTATCATACACGATCATGGTATGGTAAGGTGGTTGCCAGCTTTAGTTTTAATGAAAAAGGCGGTAGAATTGTGATATATTTTATTGTAGATAATAATTATTATTTTACAAGTGTAACACCACGGTAACACGGATCAGTACTCTTAAGTCACCGCGCTTCCATAAACAATGCCATTAGCGCGAGCGTTACGCGGCGGATTTTAAATTTGGAACGCGCGCCGCCATTCGTCATGTCGCCGCCGCGCCAACGACACGCCGCCGCCGTCTCTGACTTCGATTTTACTGGATTGAGCAATCTTGATACTTTCGCCAATTGCTAAGAAAATTTGCTCAGCTCTTGCTGCAGACCTTAATAAATAAGTCTGAAATCAAATAAACCAATTGACTTAAACCCAAAAAATTACGTGTTTGCTCTTTGTCTTGTGTAGCAAACGTCTTTGTACCAAAATAAAAGATTTTGGAAAATATTGTAGGTATTAAGATTATAATTGACATTAGGTAACTAGAAAGTTAAAATTAATTTCTTAAAGCTAAGTTTAAAGGTTATAATTTTTCAGTAGCCAGCACACCTATTTTTTACATCAATTCGCAGTAAGCATCTATTAATTATTTAGAAATCCATGCTCATTACTGCTTCAAGATAGCATTCTTTGCAACCTGCAAAGAATGCTTTTATATCAACATTATTAATGAGTCGTGCAATCTAATCTAAATAATTATATCAATTTTAATTGATGTCATTAAAACTATCACATTTTTACAATCAGATCACTTATTATCAAGTGATCCAAATTATACAGAATAGTGAAGGTAGTAATCTTATCGGTTATTAACATGCATATTATGTTTTGTTTATTTTAATTTTATTAGTAGGTATGTAATCAATTTTTTTAGCAATTATGAATATTATAGCAATTTTGTATAGCTTTCTCTATCCTAACTTATATTTTATTTGAGGAGGCTTATGTCCAGCAGCAGACGCCTCTTGGCATATGATGATGATGAAATGTATCAAACTAAACAAAATACATACTATTATGTAAATTGATTGATAGAATTCATTGATTGATACTTATGTTTTTTGCATGAATCCATCCAGTATTTTTACTAACAGTCAACGGCTGCCAGATTGCATAGTAGATCGTCTTCAGTCTATCGAAATTTACCAATTTTTTTAGGGTTTTTAATATGTGAAACAAAAAACAACAACAACAAAATATTTTTTTTTTCCAAGCGTTTTGATTTAAGCTAGAAGTTGTATGCAAACTAACTCTGTCAATAAATTAAAATACTAATATTGTCTTCTTCTTCTCAGTCGTTTACTCTTGACAGAGTAGTCGTGGTCACGCGTGTTTCCCGGTAGCATCTCACTACCGTTCTCCATCTGTCTCTGGTGGAAGCTTGTCTTGCGCATTCATTGACTAATATTGTATAAGTCATTAAACTTAAACTACACTAACGCATCAAAACTGTACAGTCGACGTATACCTCGTGACTAATGACGTCATGTGTCCCGCACAGCGATCGCAACGGCAAATGACTCGCGATGAATTTAAAATTCGAACTTTGCTAACGAGGGAGGCGGCATGTTGCGGATTTGTGAATTATTGGCGCAGCGTCGCTAAACAAAGTTTCATTACCGATTATAAAATGTGTTCTCTGTTCCAAAGGGATGACAAAGGGATATAATAACAAGGATTTTGGAAAAGTACGGAGATGACATCTTATTCTAAATTATCCATGCTTTTAGCATTATTTTAGGTACTTCACATGATATTTAACAGGTGATTAGTAAATTTTTTGTTGATCAGCCTTTCAGAAACTGGGTGTTACATTTGTTTCTTATGAAGGTCAAACGCTCGGGGCGGCGAGAATGGACTCATAAGCTCCCTAACCCAATACCGCAAGAGGAGCAATCAGAAAGTCACAATAAACTGCTATTGTTATTGTGCTATTTCCTTTTTTTAAATTTATATTTAGTCCCACTGCTGAGGTGAAATATATCTCCCAAAAATGTCTCTACGTTTCTTTCTAGTATCTACCTTATTTCTCCAATCTCTGTACCTCTGTAATATAGGGCTAAACCCTATACCTAAAACCAGTGCAGGGCGGAAGACATTTTCATATAGAATAGGCATAATGCTCAAAACAGAACGGTGATTTAAGACTTACCCATATTTTCATAAGTTCGAGTTTACTTACTACGATTTTTCATTATTGTCAATAACGTCCAATTTTAAAGACGTAACGTTACTTTTACCTTTTCCTTCTTTAGTCTGTAACGACACCTATGGAAAGAGACGCAGTTCTATAGATCTAAGAGCATACGATCATTACAGGAAGTATTCAATCATGCCCGATAACAAATGGAGCCAGACTTAATCGGTTACAAAATTACCTTACATAGGTCAATTTATAAAGATAATCGTAAATATCTACTGATAAACAATTGTGTATTATTTGGTATTATTATAAAATTTTAATCTATTATTCGGTCACTTCTCATCATGACCATAGTTTTAAAAAGACGTTGATTAGGTACTCCACAAGTTTCATGTCCAAGTACATTTGGAACGTTTTAGGGTTCCATAGGTACCCAGAGAATACTAACGACATTCGACTTGGACAAATACCAAAAATATGACAAATAATAAAATAGATATGTACCTACACGTTAAAGCACCGCCGACATAATTTAAGTATATCTACAAATACTATAAATTGATAAATGACATTATTTCGAGTGTCTAATCTTTGAATTTCTTAGTATCATTTTTAAAACAAATCTCGCGTTAACAAGCGTGTATCGTTACACAGATACTAAATAAACCTATATATAATTTTATGAATAGGTACAAAGCACATTACTCATCCTTACTGGGAAGAGACACTTAGATATTTTTATCCCTTGTGGCAATCAGACTCTTGCAAGCTGCTCTACCGCAGTTACTAGTACTAGTGGCGACATTGGTAGCGACCAATTCACACAAATATTTCGCAGCGTATGTAGAAACCCACTATCAAAACCTGCCAAAAAAAAATCAAAATTATCTACAGATAATATACACGGTTAATTTACTTTGTAGAATAAATGAGCCGTGTGAATCGATCATTATATGTCTGGATTAAAATATACGTCATAGTCATCAAGTATCCTGTTTTAATAACAATATACCTATCTCTGTCACGCTTCATTACCTATCATCAAAATTACAAGACTGATACTAGTACCTAGAAATTAATCGCTCAAAGGACGTATTTTCTTTACAAAGGGCATTTGGACTGTACTTAATAGACGTGTAAGTATCACCTTGAAGACTTGCTGAAGGGACAAGTTTGGCATTTGATGCAAGGTGATATTTAATACTTAGCTAACTCTGCTGTCCCTTATTTGGTATACCTTGAGTAGTCTCTGAGACACCCACGACAAGACATGTAAAGAAAAGAAGGACAAGTAAGTACTTGCGAATTTCATCTTTATCATTATTTTAGTCATTTTTCTAAGCATTACCACTTTTACCGTTTGTAAGCCGCACTGATTCTGGATCGATTTGAATATCGTCTTTAAATAGTATAAAATAAAGACGCTGTTTTCTTTTATATATTTCATCGCCTGAAAACTTAATTGATGTAGATGAGTAACAAGCTTGCTTACCTACTCGCAGATATTACTACTCAGAAATGAATATCATGTCATTGTGCTTTAAAGTGTTTTTGTTTTACTCATCTATATACCACTTATGGATAAAAATTACTCAAAACTTTTTAAAAATCACACTCCAGTACATGAATAACCAAACACGATATTATAAAATAAACGAACCATAAAATCCACCGCATTTCCCGCCACCTTAGCGGCCATCTTCCCAAACATGAGCAGGCGCAAGTTTAAAAATACACGGTGGCGACGCGGGTGGCCAGTGAGATCAATTATTGTCTATTAACACTATATCCAGGAAGTTAGTGTATACAGTATGACTCTGTCACGTTGTTTATGGCTGGGACTTTTCTTAAATCTGTTGTTTTTTATAATTAATGCACATGAGAATATGGCAGTGTTTGCTAGAAGCGAATGAATCTTGTGGGAACACTTGACTCGTGTGTGTTTGTCATGTAAAACCTTCTTGCACCAACTTTTGTGTATAATGTATATAATTGAGCTCTGAATTTTTTGGTACGTTTTCACATTTCTTTTAGATTTAATACTGAATCATATTCGATAATAGTTTACAATATAGCAGCACCTGGACCGGTAGAAAGCAATGATCCTTTTTCATAATTTATTTTCCTAATAGAGCTAGATCAATGAAAAGCTGTCCGGACTGTCCTAAACTTTTCACAGTCACAGATTCGAAACTTCATAAATTAATAGTTCATTGGTCACCACACCGCGGGCGATCCCACTAATTACGAGGCCCAATATTCGGTCCACTCTTTTATCATTTGACACAATATAACATGACTCAGCACTACTAACTGACACTATCAACGCCATAAAAACTGTATCAACATAAAAGAATTCCAGAACATTTTGTTAATACGCTCTACATATTCAGAGAGCTAATTAATCTTAATAGCACCTTAAACCATTATATACAGAGCTTTGCATATCACAAATGTTACAAAGAATAAACTATATGACAGAGGTCTTGTAATACTGGTTGATGTGTGTCACGTATTGAGTCAGTCTCTGGCCCAAATTTGGCATTGCCACGCTAATGGCACTGATTTGTTGCCAATCAAGTTAGCGCCTGGCGGGTGAACATGTTAAGTGTGAACCAAAATCTTGACTATACCATTTAGATCAGTTTTCAAGCTCTGTTCAAATCTGAATATTTCAAATGAAGCCTAGTCCTTTTCATTAGCTCATTTTAAGACGATATCACCAAATGACAAACGTTTCGTAATGAGGTGCTAAACTGATTTCATGATAGTTTTTAATCGTGATGGTCTAGTGGTTTGACTCCGGGGCAGTACCTATGGGACAAATTATTTTATAGGTACTCTTTTCTGTATGAAAAGAGGCCTTTTCTGGACCGGTATAGTGATTAGAACACAAAGGTAAGTTTACGCTTGCAACAAAAGGTATAACAAAACTATGTCATTAATTATTATGTAATAGCTAATTCATTTTAAACTAGGGCAACCATTTTATCGATTGTAGACAAAAGGCAATGAAGTTGACGCGCGTTTTCGTACGTGACCATTATCACACCTAATGACATTATTAGTTAATTTCATATTTTCCTTGAGTCATAAGTCATTGTAAGAGATTGGTAGGTATTCATCCCAACAGAGAAAATACCTACCTATACTACCTTTAGGTATGTTATCGTACAACGGGCTATTTTTCGTAAAACGTAGTGCCAAAGTTTTATACGATCTACACCGAGTCTTCAAGGATAGTCAGCAGACTTGATGTCACCGATAACGTTTCGGCATGTACTTTTAGTTTTTCAAGTACCTACTACTCCTCTATGTGGCGACCTCGAGGCAAAGAAAAAGTAATCATTTTTCAGATACCTCTGTCGCGTCAAATATTTCGCGCCAAGCTAGTCATCAAATCTTTCGTGATCGCATCAATAACACAATTATGCATAGAAACTTATAGATTACATAAAGTAATATACATTTTATATATTAGATCCTAAACCAGTGCTATTTGATTAAGTTTGTAATCCAAATCACGAAACTTCTAGCAATCTTCTAACAAAAAACTTGCAATTTTAAGCGTTGCAATGTCACTTAGGTGCCGGAATCGGATAAATAATGATTATAATGCGTGCTCCGCATAGGGAAATGATTAGAAGATAGGTGTAATGTCAGTAATGATCATGTCACGAGTCGTATTATTAGACAACGTTATATGGCAAGATACACGTTTGATATCTGTACTATTTTATAAAGCGGAAGAGTTTATTTGTTTGAACATGTTTATCTCTAAACTTACCTTCTTTTTACGTATGATAGCCCAGTTCCCGAGGAAGGTTACAAGCTATGTAACATCACGCTACTGATGATAGGAGCAGAGCAGTAAGCGAAACTGCGCCACGGAAAGCTAGTCTAATATACGTTCTGTACGAACTTCATTGAAATCATTGTAAATGCTGATTTTGAAATGAGAAGAATATAAAAAGGACCAATGTAAATTTGATATAGGTAAATATAATAAACATAGTATACACAACAACTAGGTACTTGACTAAGTACTTCATAAGAATTGTATTATTCATAACACAGGTAAAGAAGTTATGTTTTCGTATTACAGTTACAAAGTATAACTAGGTAAATTTTTACTGGAAAAGTTTTTCATATTTGAAAGACATATGAGTAGATACCTACTTCATCATATCAGCCAAAAGACGTCCACTGCTGGCTATGTCCAGCCTCCCCCAATTTTCGCCACCGTGGCCGGTCGTTCGCAGCCCTCATCCATCGGTTGCCCGCCACCCTTATAAGGTCCTCGGTCCACCTTGTGAGGGGTCTGCCCACGCTGCGTCTACTCTACTCTAGAACCTTTCTGCCCCAGCGGCCGTCAGTTCTGCGAGCTATGTGTCCTGCCCATTGCCACTTCAGAGAAGCAACTCTGCGAGCCACGTCAGTTACTTGGGTTCGCCTGCGGATTTCTTCGTTTCTCAAACGATCGCGCAGGGAGGCGCCTAACATAGCCCGCTCCATCGCCCTCTGAGCGACTTTGAGCCTTCGGATAAGACCCATAGTTAGCGACCACGTCTCTGCTCCGTATGTCATCACTGGCAACACACACTGGTCAAAGACCTTGGTCTTTAGACACTGTGGTAGTGCGGATGAGAAGATATGTTGTAGCTTCCCGAACGCTGCCCAGCTGAGTTGGATTCGACGAGTGACCTCTTTCTCGAAATCGGACTTACCTAATCGGACTGTTTGTTCCAGGTATATGTACTCGTCAACGAATTCGAGCATCGAGCCTCCGACCGTAATAGGAGTGGGTGTAACATGGACATTGGTCATGACTTTAGTCTTGTCCATGTTCATTTTTAGGCCCACTTGTCGAGAGACTCTACTGAGGTCATCGAGCATTGCACTGAGCTCCTCCACGGTCTCAGCCATGACCACGATATCGTCCGCGAATCGAAGGTGAGTGATGTACTCGCCGTTTATGTTGATGCCAAGACCATTCCAGGTCAGAAGCTTGAACACGTCCTCCAGTGCAGCGGTGAACAGTTTCGGAGATATAACATCTCCCTGTCGTACTCCTCGCTGCAACTGGATAGGCCTTGAGCTCTGACCATTAATTCGTACTGACATGGTGGCGACTAGATTTGAAGACGATGACTGCTAATGTGAACGCTGAGTCAAGAATTCGCCAGATTCGGCACCTTTCTTGCTGTGATATCCTTTAAACTTATGACTGCTGATCAAAGTTTTGAAGGGCATGTCAGATTCAGAGAGATTAACAGCTGTTTATCCTTCTTTATCTATTTCTATATTTGCCGTATATTAGGTATGCGTATTATGATTATGATACTGAGAAAATACATTTTAAAGGCAAGACGCAATATAAATATATAAATAACACTTCAAAACTGATAGTGTTATTATCTAATTACTAGACTATTGATAATGTTTTTTTCTTCAAGGATGCCGACTAGATAAAAAAGAATCAGTGTATGAAAATAAAATGCTAGTAATTAAAATAAAAAAACGCAATAAAAACTGTAAATATTTACAGTTATCGTCACTCGACACTTGTGTATTCGGGATTGTCAACTACCACTTTGTTGGTCGATACATGAGGTACCTAGCAGCAGTATAATCTTCTACTTATTTTTTTTACGCAGACATTACTTTTGTGCTCGATAACTACATGAAATTATACAGTATTTTGGCTTAAATCTTTATCATTTTAGTCAAATACAAGTTAACAACTACAGGCCTCATGAAAACATGACATAAGAAAGTTCTTTGCAATGACCATTCAAATACCATAATAAACTAAGATACTAAAATTATAAGTAATAATTAAAACCTTACCTGCATTGCATTTATTTACAAAAGCTGTCAACAATGATTGATTTAAGTCATATTTAAGAAGCCTTTTTTGTGGCAGTTGTCAAAATGTCCAAACAATGTTCTAGGAAGTTCTAATGACGAAATGTCAAGGACAATACAATAAGTAGGTAATAATCGAAACCTACCTTAAATGTATTTGTTAGTATGTGAGTTGGTCATGTTATATCCGTATCCGTAGCTGATTTAATAGCGAAAAATCATAGGGACAGCAAATTGATAACTGTGGCCTATCATCGAGCACATCCACATCTGAGAAACTCCACACTTATTTTCCAAGTTCGTCACCATTCATTTACTCATTATTCCCTAGTGGTTCTAGATTTTCCCAATAATTTCCACTATGTCTACTTCTGACTTGCTCTCATTCATAGGTTTTCCGCCAGCTTTACCAGCTGGCCGATATATCGAAGTATCTTGCAATTAATGACTTGCAACCTTACTTTGTCTGGTTCGTAATTACTTCTACAGTACTTTTCATCACCAGTGGCAGCTATTTTTGTAGCATATGTGTCATACTACCACTACAATGAGGCATTTTGGCTGCAACGATTGTATAAACTACTATTGCCCTGCTTTAAAATGCTCAAGCTTTCAACCATCGGATATTTTTGAGCAAAAGAAGTACAAAAATATTTTATATAAATTCCACATACTGTTAAAGATGTTGACAAGTAACCATTAAACACTAAAGATATATATCGTACCTTCCTTTTTCAAAAGCGTATATTCGCCGTTCCCGCCCTCGAACATGATTGGCCGATAGCCCTGTACGTGTCGATGCGTAAGCGCTGATATAGTCGCGACACGACGTTTTATAACATTACGAGCTTATTCCTCGCTCGTATTATAGAAAATGTGATTTTGTTGTTAGAATGTCAATTTAATGAGCATTACAAGAAAATGTGATACTTGTCACCATATCTTTGTCTACTCAATTCAAAATTCATCAATGAAATTAATTTATAACAGAGTTTTGAAAAATTGCTTAGATTTTATTATGGGTGACTTAAATAATGATGGCAATGCTTGGGGAAGAACCTATGTTAAACAGACGATGTCTATAATGTGTCTAAGCTTTACCAAAAGCCCAATAATAGGCGAAGTTCCTGTGAATAATTATCTTGAGAAATATCCATCACCATCATCATACCAGCCCGTTATTATTGTCCCTGCAGAGAAAAGCCTCTATTCATACGAGTATATAGAGAAAGCATGAGCATTGATCGCCATGGTTGCTTAATGCCAATGAGCGATTTCGAACTTTTGCTTTATATTGTTGGGGCAAACAATTAAAGAGATTTTATAAGATCATTTTTTTAATTAACAATTCATGTACAATTCAATTTAAACAATATACATTATATACAACAGTAAATTACTGAAAAACCATATAACACCGGTAAACAAAACAAATGAGTATCTACAATCATTTGTGGGTATAATTTTACAGTTTTTGAAATACTAAAATTATATTTATTTACATTACTTAAAGCTAAAATAAATAAAAAGTCTCTTAAAGTAATATCAGCTATGTCTTGGTACTAATCTCAGTTGTATGTTTTCCGCTGGGCTCAGTAGCAGCTTGAAGGCGTCATACTTGATGCTACTGACTGTATTCTCAGTAGTCTCCACCCTGAACTTTGATAGAACTCTCGTTACACAGATACCAAATTGTATGTGTGCGAGTCTCGAACCTACAAAATAAATAATTTGTTAGAATTGCATTTTGATTTATATCTTTATTAGTAAAAATGACATTTTTTAAGATTTTTGTCGCTGTTATTAATTTAAAGTTATCACTTCAAAACAATGCATAATAAGGTAAAATCTCGTGCATACAACAATTAAAATTTGACTGATACTGTACTTCCTCATCTATCGTTTATTTCTTACAAAGTCGACAGATGACCCGATAAAAAGCACAAGCAACCGATGGATTTACGTGCCAGAAAATAATAAATAACAGAAAAATGATTGCTGCCAAATTAATATACTTAAACATCAGTAGTATAATTATATAAAATAGAACTTACCAAGACAAGATCTGCGACCAGCTCCAAATGATAAAAAGGCACACGGATGACGATTCTTTACATTTTCCGATGAAAATCTCTCTGGATTAAATTTTTCTGGATCAGGGAAATACTTCTCATCGTGTTGAATTGAATATGGTGATATCACTATATCTGTTCCTTTTTCAATTACTAAATCTGATCCTTCTACCTGGACTGTTTGGTTACATCGCCGTTGGATTGCATTTGTTAACGGGTGCATACGTAAAATTTCTTCAAACACCATTTCAACGTATTTCATTTCTTTTAACATTTCATATGTAACTGTACCGTCATTATTTTCAATAGCTTGGTCAATTTCATTGATTAACTTGTCCTGCACATGGGGATTGCAAGCTAAGTGATACATGGCATAAGTTAGAGCTAAAGAACTGTTGCCATATCCAGCTAGAAAGCCTATCCACACTTGAGCAGCTAACAAGTGATCTGTCACTTCCAAGAAAGATTCTTTACTATTTGTCGGTTTATTTGTGTATATGTTTCCTTCTTTTTTCATACTTCTAAGTACATCCATGATAGTGTTCATATCATTATTTGCACTTGACGATTGTCTAAAGCTGGATTGGATAACTTGGTGGCAAAATTCAATTGCTTGTTTTGTAAAGATTGATCGATTCAGTTTCTTTACAGTACCAGGAAATATCATATCTAATTCGCGGTCATATGTTGTTACAAAAGATTTGTCTACAGCTTGAAACAATTTATGGATGTCGTCATCAAACGTATCAATATCTAAATCGAAGATCGTACACATTGTCGAACCTGTGGCATATTTCATAAATAAGTCGTAAATGTTTTGCTCTGGCTGTTTCATAGTAAGTTTTTCAATATGATCAAGGAATTTATCACAGCGATCATTTAGCAGATGAAATATGCTTTTGAACTTAGTAGTCGTGAACACTGTAGTGAATCTAGTTCTTAGAATTCTCCAAGTATCAAGATCAGAATGAAAAATGTTTTCTGTAAGGCCTTCTTTACTGAAATAATTGCCACGATCAGGGAATGCTTCAAAATCTTTCACCAAAATTTGTTTCACTACGTCTAAATCGCGGATCAGTAAACATGGGGATGTCATTCGGTACAAGCCAATAACTTTTTCTTCAGGAAATTGTTTATAAAGGTCACTATAAAGCATACCCATGTGTTGTCTTCTTAAAGCCGCATCCTTAAAGTTCCCAAAGAACGGTATGGGAATAGGTCCTTTCACATTTTTGTTACTCCAGTAGCGAAATGTTCTAGTGAAATAATAATATAAGAAGCACAGTAATAATGCAAACACTGATAAATATTGGAGCATGTTCCCGTTTTCACAGTCACGTCAGGTTAATAAATGAAGATGAACTAATTGGTAGCTCCAGTTTTATACGATCATTGAAGCAGATTAGCAGTAAGATTATATTCTATTAGAATAACGTCACGTAATCATTTTAAAATTGCGATTATATTTCTCATAACAATTATTCGTAATAATTATATCGCAAAATCTGAGATCTTGAGATATCATGTTTCAATGTTTTGAATATGCATGTTTAGGTACGATTTTTTTGCAATAGGTGCGATTTTAACAGAATGGATGCATGCATCACTGCGGCAAGGACAAAATTTCAGCATGGTATCCCGGATGGCTCAGAAGCAAAATACCAGATAGGCTTTTCGTTTCAGCCCTATCATATCTAATGTTTGTTTAAACTAATGTTTTCTACGTATTAAACTAAAAATAGTTTTCTAATTTCGAGGACCACGGAAACTGTTTTTATATATTTATCTAAACGGCCGGCGTCTAGTATTTTATAACTGAATACTTATAAAAAATGTAGGTACCTATAACGTTACAAATGCCACGATAGCACAAATAAAGTGAAAAACTCTCTAAGTTTTTAGCAGACTTGCCTTTTAAAAATTTAAATTTATTTGTCGTCTAAGCCTTTTATATGCCCACTGGTGTATGTGCTCCTCTTTTTTACGGTAGTAGATTCTAGCTGGTTTAAGCATGAACGGGATTGACCGATGAAATACTATTTCACTTCGCAGAAGCTCCAGTCGCTGGCATTGCAGAAATCCATGAGAGACAGTTATCACTTATCATCAGGTGGGCTGTTGGCTCGTCTGCTATTGTAGGCAACAAAAAAAAAACAAAAAAGGCATTAACATTTTACCATAGCTCAAGGCGTACGTGATTTCAGTCTATAATAAATCCCAACAGTCAAACCTTTAGACATAGAAAATTATCATCAAATCAAATGCCGAAAAAAATTAAATCAAATTGGATGAACCAAAGACACCGGTATCATTACGAAGAGTCTAAACTGAAAAACTTGGTATATCTAATTAGCGGTATGATTTATGATGGGCGAAGTGGTGGCAATTATTGTGGACCGATTAAGAATACCATTTTGTGGAGTCAAGCAAATAGGGTGCCCTTAATTATTAATTTTGTTGGATATTCTTGACAACTAGTTCAATGTGTAGAATTTGTTTTTTTAATTAATGTTATTGCTTTTAATTTTATGTTTTATGATTTTAAATATTCATTTTTTTTTAGTAACCAATAGAAAAATATTGTTGTTCAAGTTATGTATGACGTCATATCTAGAGAGCCTTTGATGTTGCTTCAGACATTAGATTGGTTATAAAACTTCCAATAAAGAAAATGTTTCCGTTTCACTTGAAGATGATTATCTTTTTTCGTATATAATAAAACGATATTCCGAATAAAATAAAACATACTGTATCTAATCTTATAACTGGTTTTTATACATTGAAACCCACAGATTGTTGAGAGATTAAAACAAAAAATTGCCTATGTATAACAAACTATTAAAATATATCAGATTATTTTAATTAACTAATTGTCAAACAAATAAGTACTAGGTTTTAATAAAGGCTGGAGATACCATGAAGTTGTAATTTAGCTACCATTCAGATCTGATGAAAGAATGTGTATATCACCCCACACAGCTGTTCTGTGAGTTTGTTTAAGTGGTTACAAGTATAGAAGAAGGTTCTTCCAGACTTATCATCATCATTTTCGAAGAAAGACTGCTTCTCAAGACTTAGCATCTCCGCCATTTCTATTAGATTGTCGCGTCAGTCCACCTTGTGAAGAGCCTGCAATTGTAGAAGTATAGCATAAAATTTGTTTACTAATAACTTAAAGTAGTATACAAAATAATGATACGCATTACGAAGATATAAGCTTTATGTTCATTATGTAAAGCCTTATTTTTTTACAATGACGTCAATACTTTGTTACATCGCTTATCTATACAATGATTGATTTGAATGATGTACGGTAGTAGATCCACGCTGATTTCAGCATGAATGGGCCGGATCGTCCGGGGAAGTACTACCCTCTCATAGAAGATTGACTTAAGAGTATTAGTATCCGTACTACTGCGTTTCGTTCGGTGAGTGAGAGCGCCGGAGGCCCGATTTCCCCCTCTTTCCTCTTTCCTGACCTCCCTCATTCCCTTCCCCTAACCCCATTCCCTCCAGTGGAGGCCACCATACCAGCAGTTTAAGACGATGGCTTTTGGTATAGTGGCCGCCACTTCTGGATTCCACTGACTGCTTACCATCAGGCGGGGCGGAGTCACTTTGGTAGGCTATAATATATTAAAAAAAAAAAAAAAAAAAGAATTATAAAAAATTATGTATCCTTTTCTTACATAGCACTCTCCTATTATTGGCAGAGGCTTTTATCCAGCAGTGTACGCTTTTAGGCTGATGGAGTATTTAAAACTGGAAGTTGACTCTTATTTAAGCTTTTTAATTATTGAAGCTGACATATTTCTAAAAGATGCGGCGGATGATTATTGGATTGGTTTCTTCTTCTTAGTCGTACACTCTTGACAGAGTGGTCGTGGTTATGGGTCCTCACAAATGTGCCGCTTCTTGCTATGTGTCATTCGGCTCTATTTGACTTGTTGTGAAAGCAGACGGACTTCGTGGTGTTTGTGAAGGACTTAATTAGGTCAGACCATCTGGTTGGCCAGAGACCACGGGATCTCTTACTCTCTACTCTGCCTTGGACTACAAGTCGCTCCATCGAGTCTTCATTTCGGATTATATGGCCTAAGATTGGTTTATTGTAATCTAATAAAATTATCAAATACTCTCAGTTGACTTTAGGACTCTGTTCAGATCGGGAAAGTATATTTGAAACCGCTCACGTCA
Source organism: Parascotia fuliginaria (assembly GCA_963082885.1). Lineage (NCBI taxonomy): Eukaryota > Metazoa > Arthropoda > Insecta > Lepidoptera > Erebidae > Parascotia > Parascotia fuliginaria. Next base: position 12,124,543 of record OY720185.1, on the reverse strand, counting down.
CTTTGCCGTCTCACCCCGCTCACTGTCTGACCAGAGCTTTAGTTAGATTTAAAAGTCTATCGCAAATGAAGTGATAGAAATAGCAAAATAGAGGTACCTATATAAACTACAACGTGCTTTAGAGATAAGTGTATGTAAACAGATGAAATGCAATAACTATTGGCTCGTGCCACCGGACATACTAAGATAAACATAATTTTGATCAAATATGACGTCAATTATAATTAAATTTGATAACACTTATTGTACATGTTTTACGATTACAAGTGACAATGATTTATTAAAATATATTTTTAAAAGTCGTAATTCTCTTTGAAGTTTATCGCGATATAGAATTCCAAAAAATATCATTTCTCAGAGTTAAAATCCTATGGGAGTAAATACGATTTAAAGATTTTTATCATTTGTGCCTACAATCAATTCCATTAAAAAAAAAAACAGACCGGAAGATTATGTAAATTTAAAATACACATATCAATCTTATTCGCTTCCTATTTAACTTTTTATATTTTCAAATCCGTGTAAGAATTTAACAACGTTCATAATTAGGGCTCTACTTAGCCTACCAAAATCTTTACATTCTGTCTGATGTAAGCATTTGACAGGGTCTAAGAGTGGTGGACATTATCCCATTGTTTACATCGCATTCGCCATATAAGAAGAAATCGATATAATTTACAAATATTTCACGGCAAAGCTAAGCGAGATATTAACTGGTACTAAATACAACTTTATCATTCGTCAATGTCTATGTCAATGACGGCCAATCACAGTCAGTAATGGGCCAATGTAACTTGTTATCGGTCGTGCGTAGTATGATGACCTGTCAATTATTTTCACTAAATAAATACGACTTTTATTATATATTGACTTCAGAACCGCTATTTTCAATATAATTGTTAATCAAGGAGTTAAAAACCGACGATTTCAAAGCCTCCTGGCAAAGCACATACAACTCTACCTCAGAATGATGGCGTTCAATAGATCACATGAAAAAAACATCTAATACAGACAGCAGCGTCTTTTAGTAAGACCGCTCCAAAAGTCGGCAATTAGCGTATCAAGTGTGACGATTATGACAATACTCAAGGCTGAAATAGTATAGTCCATTCCAACTCCAATTTCGTACAATATAAACAATCCGCTATATTGTCATTATCTATGGTGTCATGAATTTACTAATGATGGGGAGAATGATAATAAAAATAAAATTAATGACATCAATACATTGTTAAATAATAATTTTTCGTCCTTTTTCTAACATTTTTAAATAATATTACGTTTACGAATACTCTATTTGCGTAATAGATTAATTCTATTTAATTTATCACTCCAAATATTTGTATTTATGTTAAATATGGTATTGTATTTTATTGTAACCGTTGATTTATAAACATTAAGATAATAAGACAAACTATTAGTACCTAATCTAATAAATAAATGTAATTTAAATTAAGCGTTGACCTTTAAATGCAACTATTTGACCACGGACTAAAATGGAATACTGACAGAGATACTTTTGAATATTTTCTCGCCTGATGAAAATTTGAGAAATATGGACTAAATGGCATTTGTATGTATGTTACGATTTTGTTATAGGTACTATATTACAATAGAACAAATGAACAGACCTACGAGGTCTGTTCATCACTAAAATATTGAAAAGACTGTTTGTTTACATTGTCCGAAAATGGATTTGGACAAGACTGTACCTATGTTGCTGAAAGCATAGTTTGTTAAAACTAATTCCAAACAACAGACGTTTGTCGTAACAAAAGACATCAGAAGTTCTATTAGTCAACAATAATCACTTATTAACAAAAAGTGAGCTGGCTAGCCAGTCGCGATAAAAAGAAAAACATAACACTGTTGTAATATTTACTCACGCTTAGCATCATTTATGTTTAAATTTCGTCAGCATACACAATCACCTTAAGATTAGGTATATAATTATTAAGCGAATCATTCGCTTATGATTAACAGTAAGGATCTGATTACAGCTACTTTGACTATTTATATCTTACATCTCCGATATCGATTAACACAGCAAATACATTAACTAAGAATTATTTACTATTAGTGTCTAAACACACTGTGCTGAAGATACATGACCTAAGTTCCGCATCTGATTTTACATTACAACGTATTCGGCGGATATAATACACCATAAACGTGAAAATTATACGTTAGAAACTCGGTTTCGCAAATTCAGTGTCTAGAGCTCTGTCATGCCCGACTAAATTACGGCTGTACTCTATAACGCGACATAATTTCAGCAAGTGTGTAGTAACTAATTCAAATAGCATTGCAGGCTTAATCGCGCTGAACTTAGGTCACGTATATTCAGCATAGTGTGTTTAGACATCAATGTGTTACGACGTAACGATTACGTGTTTGAAGGGTGCAAGTACTTTCCCAACTCACCTAATATAATTTCCCTGCGCTAATTTAAGAACCCTGATACTATTAACTTAAATTATATAGATGGATATCAAACTATCAGAATCTGGTGACTAAAAAGAATGGCCTAAGTTTCTTGACAATTCTTGTTACGACTCTACCTTTGTCAGCTAATTGGCTATAGGCAAATCTGTCGACACCTTATTTTGATTACTGTGACGTTCGTTCTAAAGTATCATATATGTAATCAAACAAACAAATAAGTTTAAATTTGATTTTAAACTTTTTTATCATCTTTATTACTAGCACAAGTATTGACGGCTGTTTTGTGTGGATCTATTACGATTGTTGAAAACTAATAAGGTATTATTATTAATGAATAATTTAATTTAATAAAGGAGCCAATAAAATATTATATTGTCAAAGGCTTCTTATACTTCTGGTGCCTCTCCATTACTGGAGTTGGCCTTTGGACCTGCAATACTGGTCCATTCTCGAATGTTTCGAAACCACGATTTTTTTCTGCGTTCAGCACAACGCTTTCCCTCGATTTTGTCCATCATTATTAGTTGAAGAAGCTCGTACTTATTGTGTCGCAAGTCATGAAAGGCTTGGCAGTAGATATTATCAGTTACCGTCACATCAGACTGTCTATACATGCCGCATGAAGCTAATTGCTTTAGATCAGATGAACAAGCAAAGATGATAAATGTTGAGCGATTCTCCAATACCTGAACGCTGCCACTATAGAAAAAAAAAGCTACTACACCTGCATTTATACCTTATCACAATCTCTGCGATGACATATTTAATAGCTTCAATCGCATTTTAAATAATATGATTGCAAGCCGCCTAGTCTGTACCTATGCGAATCGCTGCAGTACTATATCACACTATATAGTACAGCGGTGAATCACAGTGCGGCCTAATGTTTATTTAATCATATTATGTAAGTATTATTAATGACTATCATATAGATAAGTTTTAATAACATATCTATGAAACTTAACATATTTGAAATAAACGAATTTTGAATTGATACTGTACCTATAATCGGAAACAAGCAAATGTTCCCATATAAAGTACTTTGATTAGAATCTTTGGCAACTAATACTTACCAGCAGGTACATAAGACTATTCTATGAATTGTGGTCTTCTATAAGGTAGAATAACCTTTTAAGGAAGTGGTCTCCTAAGAAAAATCTCGGTACGTACTATTTAACCAAAGAAAAAAGTTTTTAGATTCTTTAACCATGGTCACCCTACTAAACAATTGGCATCGTATTATAACCCGGGCCGTCGCCGTGGCATATGGGGCTACTTTATAGCTCACAAATAACACTAGTCCTTCTAACCACTCATTATACAACTAAGCAGAACTCTCTACCGTTTTTTGTCGAAAAAAATGTAAATATTACAAAAAATAGGACTAAGTGTGGGACGGTAGGGGTTTTTATTAGATTTGGATCGGTTCACAGAAAATCTAATTTCCGTTTAATAATATTAATTATATATATTTTTAAATGAACTATAATTTGGGTTATTGTTATTATTTCATTTTACTGATTATTATTATTGAAAATATTTGTATATAGCTCATAGCCATGTCCATAGGCTTCAGTAACCCCTTACCATAAGATGAGCCGTATATTTATTTACCGAAGTCACGATAATACATCCTTTTGAATCATATCTTTTGTATCTGCGTAACATTTACAAGAATTTAGCTGGTAAAGTACAATATAAGTGCAAATCCTTTCATCGAACGCGATAACGTATTGCGAAAAGTGTTGTTATTTAGAAATCTCGTATTCACAACAATGCTCTTAGCCCGGGGAGCACCATTGTTACGCTTTATCGATGAGCGTATAACATTTATACCAGGGTGCCTATCACACCGAAGCGAGCCTTTGATGACCTTTATCATACTCTACTAAAAGTTAGTTGTTATAATTTTTATATAAGAAAATAAATTGTCTCGGTGGTTCAATCGTACCGTGTAGTGTTACTATTTCGGGTTCAATCTTCGGTCATGTAATATTATGTAGTATATGGAGCCCAACATAGTTTTAGAAACGTGAGTGGCCTTTGCTTTCGGGGAAAAATCATTGCAGCCTAATCATCGCTTCTGGTCTCACGTTCAAATTAAAACCTTTGTGATCCTATAGGATGTAAGTGTATGCGACTAGTGTAGTTGTGTGTACTTTGAGTCCGTTAATTGTTTTCTTGTAAAATAACCCACGAAAAAGATACGCTCCTCGAGATATCTTCTAAAAATATCTATATCAAACGTATCAAAAAACGATATAATATATTATGAATTAAATAAAAAGTTATGAAGGAGCTTAACTAAAATTAAAAAAAATCATTTTAATTATAGAACCCATTAAATAAACCCATTTGTAGCTTAGGATTTGTATTCCGTATCTGCTACTGTAAAATTATCCTTTATCTACGATCATCTTGATGATAGGAATTGTCCCCATTAATAAGTTGATGGTAACGTATCTATGGTATTTGCTATTCATAATATCTGATGAACAGTTTGCAACCAAAATAGTGATAATTGATTTTTACGTGAAACTATTTTACAGAAAAATTTAATCGAACAGTTAGGTCCTCTTTACCATATAATAATGACGGAGTATTGAGATACTACTGAAATCAGCCAAATTTCTACAAGATATTTCCTAAAAGTTATCTACAAACACACTCAACTTTTCAAAAATTACACACTTATAAAACCTAACATTATGACAGTACCCATAATTATTTGACCCAATTGCAATCATTTTCAGAATCAATAACAATCTCGTACTCAGCCAAACAGCGTCCATAAATCTTATAATTTAACCATACATTGCATTACAGTGTAACAAATGAACGCATTAAGCGTTCCCACAACACAGCGACAGGGGACGTCCGTGCGCGACGGCTGCCGCGGGGCGAATGGCTCTTTTTACCTTTTTCCTTGCGGGTAGTCAGACAAGAATGTGACCGTGTGTAGTGCGATATGAAACGCCGGCGGGCGTAAAGACACTCGCTTTTTGTGTATAGAGCGAATAAATTACTGCTCTTAATCTCGTCGCGAGATGGTCAATGACTATAGCCCTTGGACATGAAACATTACTTTTAAAGAATAACATCAAGAATCTTGAACGTTTTATATTTTAATAGTACCATATAAAATATAATCAGCTAAATGAACTGATTGGTTGATTTTTGACGTCTCAAACATATTTTTGTTCAAAAATTATCAAGAATTTTATTATATTTTCTGTTTATATAATTTATCAGTTATTATCTATATGCTACCCGTACGTCCCAAATCCTAACACTGAAAATGATTTGAGTCTTACTTAAAAATGTCTTAGTTAAGTATAACTAAGTCAAGTATTGCATTTGTAATGATAGCAAAGAATTATAAACAAAAGTTATTTCCTAAAACTAACTAAAAACTAAAAACTTAATTTCTATGTGAAATATTGTCTAAAAGCTATTAGATACTGTACAAAGATTTACATACAGGGACGATTATAGGTGCAAGTAATTCTTAAATGTTAATATTAGTAGTTTAAAGTTAGGTAGTTTTAAGTTACTGACACTGGGCAGCTGAAATAAAATATTATGTTGTAATTTAGGCACAAACTGTTGTGAATTAAAACGAAAAAGAAACGAGGAACGAACAACAAGAAGAGTCGAACAACTTGCCAGTCTACCTGATGAGTTCAACATGAATGTCTTTAAGTTGCGAGTGTACTTATTAAGTAATGGTTCACTATCGTAGACCACATCATTGCTTGACATCATGTTCAAAAATTAATCAGCATGATATTTTACATTGTACAACAAAATACGAGTAGGTATGTAAAATCTGTGTGTGTGACTAACACAAACTCATTTCACGTACATTTCTCCGCAATCAGGTAATTTACAAATGCTTAAATGCTATGACACGTCTCCCTTCCACGCATCGCCTGACCGTGGGAACAACGCTGATCATTACCGGGGATGCGCAGACGCCGCACTTACGTAATTGGCACTGGTTTTACCAATAATCACCGGTCAGGGCACAGAGAAAGAAGTTTACTTTAAATAGCAGGTGTAGTTAGTAATTTTAGCTTTTATAAAGGACGCATTAAGAGCTTCATTGTTGTGTTCTGATTTTGAGGTTTAATAGATGTACATCTATTAAACCTCAAAATCAGAACACAACAATGAAGTACAAGTAAATTAAATTTTAGTTGACCGGTCGGGTGAAGTTATAAGTTGCAGTGTTAGCCCGGTCGCCGAAATTATATTGTTATTGTTAGATAGGATCTAAAACAACTGACAAAACATAGTGTCATATACCTCTGCCTGCTCTGGAGAAAAAAGTTACATAGCATCACGTCTTTTTCCTATCACTATCATCATGCATCATAGAAAACTATCTTTATATCGTTGCCCGACTAACGCAGTCAAGAAGGGTACCTAATGTTTTTCGAGCGTATGTATATATGTATGTATGTATGTATGTATGTATGTATGTATGTATGTATGTATGTATGTATGTATGTATGTATGTATGTATGTATATATGTATATATGTATGTATGTATGTATGTATGTATGTATGTATGTATGTATATATGTATATATATGTATGTATGTATGTATGTGAGTATGTATGTCTATTTCTTTGGCACGCCCTACAGCCTAAATGTCTTGATGGATTTTAACGTATGAGGTGTCATTAGGTTCGTATTGATTGTAGGAGTGATATAGCGTATATAAAAATTCAATGTAGCGTCAGCAAGAGAAAAAAATGGATTTCTTTCTTTTAACTTTGTTTTAGACAGGCGGGCATTTTGTTTTTTAATAATATAATATTGCTTGTTTACCTTTCGCACGTCCAAATTATCGTGATAACACATTGCCAGCGTAAATAAATAATTGCCGGCACCTATTTATTTACGTAGGTATGTAACATAATTTTTATTATTTACATAACGATAAATATTAATAAACAAATCAAATTGCGCTATTACTATATTTTAGATAGATAATCACAATATCTTAGGGTTAGTATTCATACGATCCGAAGTCACATTCGTCAAAACGACGGATAAGAGCTGCTTACATCGACTTGTCAAAATGAAGATATTTGGGACGGTCTCTTTTGGCTAAATCACTAAAATTATGATGATGACAAAATAATTTTGCAATTAAAAGATTTTCTAAAACGCCTTGCTTCTGGTAATATTACAGATACTTATATCAATAATGATATGCCTGACACATAAATAAACAATCAAACGAATTTGCTTGTTTTTCGGTGAAGCATTTAACTGCTTAGTACCAGTATTAGGTTAGAGGCATTTTGGCTCAGAAGTCAAAAAGCTCGCCGTACCGTGAGCTGTGACAAACACTTGCCATCTTTGTTACTTACCTATTAAAATGATAAGCATATACATATATACATTTAACTTTTATTAAATAATTCTGATACCTTTGTGTACGAAATCGGCAACACCATTTTGGGTCTAAACAAGGACAAACAAAGTAGAACATTCTCTCCCTTATAGCAAACAACCTAACAATAATCAGTTCAGTAAATTTACTAACACAAAGTAAAAGAGAAGACGAAGGCTAATTGTCCTCGAGGGAGAGGGAAAAGGCTTTGTAAACCGCCGACGGCAATTTGCGTATCGAAACCAGCCGCGATTGACTCGGACTGTACTTACCCACTAATTTCTTGGTACCGTCAGCAAAACCAATATGTAAAACCTTTCTTTTGATACATTTTTGTGTAATAAATTCACTCATACAGAAAGTCTTTTAATAATATAATAAAAGACTTGGATTTCTTCTGTCAGTTTTGCTGCAAATACTAAAACACGCAACAAATTTTGGAAACGTGTTCAATATACCTACTAGTGCATTTTCCTTCTGAATAAACATATCTAGTGTTTTTATAATAACTAAAAACCATTGTATTTTTAACACGTTTCTAACTTTTGCATTTAAATAAAAATAGTTATTTTAAGTCGCTTGGCAAAACAGCTGGCGTTAAGTCATATTTTTTTTAATATACAATTTTCTTTTCGTAGTCAGTTTTGCAACCTGTAACTTTAGGTAAAGTCGAAAGTCCACTAACTTAGTTGAATGTCCAAAGTAAAACTACACAAACGTTATAGTTGGGAGACTATTGCTAATCTTATCCATCGGCAGTCCTATCACAGGAAGCTGCAGCTCGTATTAGAATGATAATGATTTTCCTGCCACCTTATCTTGTGATGGTTTGTCCTGATACTACCTGTTGCTTTCTGAGAATAAAAATACTAAGACACCTTTATCTATGTTTAGCTGACCCAACAAAATAATTATTAGTTCTGATTGATACAAGTGCCCAAGTTGCACCGTTGTGGGATTAATCTACCGAATAAAAAAAATCAAAATCAAAAATAAATAACGTTACTATGACCCTGATACAATGACAATCCTGTATAAAACATGAATCTCTTTTTGTAAAACATGATATTATATTTATCATTATTTTGGTAGTTAAAGTTATGTATTTCCCCTTATCATTTACATTATGAAGGCTTTAAATAACTTTCTAGAAAATTGATATTAAAGTAAACATATAAGTACCTGTTATCATTAGATTGCAATCTGTTTACTGATTCGCCTTACTTAAAATTGATGCATTATTATGTAAATAGGCGTCACATAGATAGTGCAATCTGATTTTTAAAAATAATTTTCAGTGAAGTAGCGGATGGTCTGATATTGTAATTGATATTGCCAACTATAATCGAGTATTAAATAAATACTAACAAATTTTAAACATCGGAATATTAAAAAGTACGATCTCAGGTTCAACATACTTCTTCTTGTGACTTAATTTTGGTCCCTGATATTAATTTAATTTGTTAAATCACGTAGATTGAGGGTCATAGTAACCAGAATAAGCTAATTATCAGCAATTTTTCTCCTGGAACCAATTCGCTGATTAAATCGGATGCATGAGAAGAACTGACAAGAAACTCAGGTTACTCCTGTTCATAGCCAAATAGTTAAATATTTGAGGAAAATGAGTAACAACCTGTGTGGGCTCTTTGACTTTGGTTTTTTTGCATAAATTTACTCCCAAATTGTTTTTAAGAAGCAACGCCGTTGCCATTTTTTATAAATTTTATTGCGCCACATGTTGTACTTAAAAATAAATGTCATATTTTCTACCAAAATCTATTTTCGATCACACATCGAGGGTAGCATTCTACAAGTCATTTTAGTAATATTTATCAGTGATCCTTTGATCATGTCTTTGACAGTACAACAAAGTATTCAATCTTCTTGAGACTAGGGGGAGAATAAAACGAACACTTACTGCATTTGTGTGGTTGTTGTGGTATTATTATTATTATTATTTTATTGCAAATTAGTTTAATTTTTATATTACCCATTTAATTTTGATCTCAGCACGTCAGCATTTATATTCTGACATGCTGCGATAAATAAATCCTACTAAAATTATAAATGCGAAAGTTTGTTTGTGTGTATGTTGCCGCTCAGCGCCTAAATGACTAAACCGATTTCGATGAAAAATGGTATGTGGATAGATTCCGTGCCGGAGACGGAAATTTACTTTTTATTCCGAATATCGGTCTGGGTCCCGAGAGAGATGAAACACCCTCTAAGCTCGGGTGAAGCCATATGGTGCGGCTAATTAAAATATAAAACAATTGCAAATTAATAATTTATTTGAATTTTTCTATTCGGAAATATTTAATACGTCTATCATTTAAAACATACAACATAGTGGCTGCTGAGAAGTCGCTGTAATTCACCACTATCTACCAATTAGGAAAAGAAGACAAATAGTAGTGCCTATTTTGATCACTATTATCAACCGAGAATAATCTTGAAGTATCGGGTTTGCGCATTACACTCATTTTTTTTTTTTTTTTTTTTTATATTATAGCCTACCTAAGTGACTCCACCCCGCCTGATTGTAAGCAGTCAGTGGAATCCAGAAGTGGTGGCCACTATACCAAAAGCCAACGTCTTAAACTGCTGGTATGGTGGCCTCCACTATGGCGGCTGGGAATGGGGTTAGGGGAAGGGATTGAGGGAGGTGAGGAAAGAGGGAAAGGAGGGAAATTGGGCCTCCGGTGCTCTCACTCACCGAACGAAACGCAGTAGTACGGATACTACTACTCTTAAGTCGATCTTCTATGAGAGGGTAGTACTTCCCCGGACGATCCGGCCCATTCATGCTGAAATCAGCGTGGATCTACTACCGTAAAAACTCATGCAGTCATATTCTAGCCGGTTCTGCAACAACCAAACGAAATATCTCTCTGATATATTACCTGAAAACTATAATAAATACCTAATACATTTTTGAATTAAAAAATACCTAATACATTTTTGAACATAAAAAATATTTTAAATATTTTTGCTATCCCTACACATACAAAGTTTTAAAGATTAAATTGTGTTGTTGTTATTGATTTGATGTAAACAAGTGGTTTAGTTTCAGTTTTTGAAAAGTAACTCGGAACTCGCATCATAATTTAACGACACGTCCACCTTGGAAAGCAGGTTCCATGGTCATGAGAATTTATGACTTCGGTGAGTGAGAGCGCCGAGCCGGTAGCTCAATTACCCCCTCACTCCTTTTCTCTTTTCCTTCCTCCTCCCCTACTCCACATGGTCAAAACCGGCTTAGTTGTGTTTTTAGCATTACTAGTGATCGCCTTGTGGTCCAAATCAGGCAGAGTGGAGTTTTTTCTTTTTTTTTTTGTATTGTAGCCTAAGAAAGTGACTCCACCCCGCCTGATGGTAAGCAGTCAGTGGAATCCAGAAGTGGCGGCCACTATACCAAAAGCCATCGTCTTAAACTGCTGGTATGGTGGCCTCCACTATGGCGGCTGGGAATGGGGTTAGGGGAAGGGAATGAGGGAGGTGAGGAAAGAGAAAAGAGGAGAAATTCGGCCTCCGGCGCTCTCACTCACCAAACGAAACGCACGGATACTACTACTCTTAAGTCGATCTTCTATGAGAGGGTAGTACTTCCCCGGACGATCCGGCCCATTCATGCTGAAATCAGCGTGGATCTACTACCGTACAAGTTAGGTACGGTAGTAGATCCACGTACAAGTAGTAGTACACGTAGGTAAGTACAAGGAGTCACTTTGGAAGGCTATTAAAAAAAATGGTAGCTTGTATAATTAGCAGTCTTATCACAAGACATTATCGTATTTAACTCTTATCGATATACGAGCTCAGAGGGCCTAGACAAGTTCCATAAATACTTATAGAATAGAATAGAACAAATTAAAAATGTATGAGATTGACATAAGCTAACGCTATATTTCCTAGCTTATGTCAATCCCATGCATTTTTTTATTAGCATTTATGCCACTTGTAACCCTCAGAAGCTGGAAACTTCCTATTATGCGGCTTTCGTTTTGGGACAAGTAAGCAGTAATAAAGACCAGCTTCAAATTATAAACTAGACTGCAGGGCAAAGTTTTATAACATAATTAAATAATAATATTATTATTATTATTATTATTATTATTTAATTATGTTATAAAACTTTAACAGTAATAGATAATAAAAATCAAATAATAATGATAATAAGTTAATCTTAACAACATTACATACTTTGACGTATCTACTCGTATAGTCTGTTTTAAAAGATAAATCAGCTCAAGTTGTGACGTCATATGGCTAATAATTATTACATAAGCATGTCGTAAAGTTGCACTTTAACACCTTTGCAAAAGCTTGTAGATTCGATTCCCTCACAGGACAAAATTTTGTGTAATTCATAAATATGTACGTACATATTTTGTTTCAAGTATTTAGGTATCATGTTTGTTATTGAGAAGAAAATCTGTGAGACTATATTATATTTTGTAAAAAGTTAATACTTAAGTATTATTTTATTTATTAAGCTTCATGGACATATATTCAGAGCCCTACTTAATGCTAAAGCATTCTCTACCAGGCAACCTTAGCGGAAAGCAGAAAAAAAACTAATATTGCGATTTAAATTAAGAATAATAAAAGTTTAAACATAATTTAGGAAATAAACGGTAAATAATTTAATTTATATAATTTATTATAATAAATAGTTATCAAGGGATATACATACATATATTTTGGAATAAATGTTATATACACATAAATATATACTTATATACACTATAACAATGGAACTGAACGAAATTAATTCAAACAAATTCTCAAAGAGGAGAGCCCGAATAATAATATTGACCATTCGATTTTCACACGAAAACGATTGTAATAATGATAAACCAAATATCAATAAAGCCACCATACCGCGAACTATTGATACAAACATTCTATATTTGGATTGATAGTGGTGTTCCGTTTTCTGATTTCTATCACATATAATCATACTAATCTGCAGCTAATAGCCCAATTCATATTTAATTAACTGTATTATTTACTTTGAAAACTAGAATTTATTATTATCATCATACGATGGGCGTAACATAGCTTGCAAGTATTGGGAGGTTTAGTCATAATCATAATGCCAGTGTAAAGCATGAAAAGCAAGTAGGTACTGAGTAAGCATCACTAATTTTATTAATATTTGTTTATAAAAAAAAAAAATTAATTATACTTTTATACGACTTCTTTTCATGTCTAGTTCCTACTCTTTCTTTTTTCTATTTCTACTAATATTATAAATGCGAAAGTTTGTGTGTATGTATGTGTATGTTTGTTACGACTCAGCGTCTAAACGGGTGAACCTAATTCGATGTCAATTAGTATGTAGATAGATTCAGTGCCAGAGACGGACATAGGCTATTTTTATCTCGAAAATCGGTCTGGTTCCCGAGGGAGATTAAAAACTCATTTTACGCACGGGCGAAGGCGCGAGGCGCAGCTAGTTTTGTATATATGAATAGTACTTCTTAAAGACATCAGACACGACAGTAAAGTTAGCGACAGTTAGCTTGAGAAAGAAAAATCTATTCACAACACGTGCCATGTAGAAGAATCGTTGACCCATTCACGAATACGAGGCTATAAGGTGAAGAAAGAAAGAAAGAAGCATACAATCCACCTTATGGTAAGTGGTAACCATAACCTAAGGACACGGCCATGTTTTTTTAAACACAACCAAACCGTTACTAGCCACATTAGGAGATGGTAATGAGGAAGAAAGAACGTAAAAGGACCGAGGCGGTAATAGATCTCCAATTGGTAGTCACAGTATCTTTTTCGAGGAGAGTCTTATCACAGGACGCTACCAAAAAATAATCCAATACGTCCTGCAGATTATTATTTTATTGATAAAGTTTTAGTCTTTAAACATAAATTCCTAGAATAATAATTATCAGTCATGGGCATAGTCAGTAGGTAAAACCAGTACAACATTTATTTGTGGACATTCAACGGTTAAGACGTCTACATCCATACAGAAAGAAAATCTGCCACACTTAGTTATCTTTGTGACTTAACTGAAACAAGCAATATATATTTAAAAAAAAAACAAAATAAAATAAAGGAGTTTTTTCTCCTGCTGACGCTACATTGATATTTTATAAACCCTATGTCACTTCCACAATCAATACGAATCTAATGACAACTCATACTTTAAAAACTATCAAGCCATTTAGGCTGTAGAGCGTGCTAAAGAAATAGACATACCTAAATCTACATACATACATACTCTCGAAAAACATTAGCCTTCTTGACTTCGGCAGTTGGGCAAAAAATAAATACCTAACATACTCGTTTTTGGACTTTATGCATCCTCTAATGTTTGTTTCACGGGACGTGTTATCAGAATCCTCTTATATACCTATATGTTTATTAGATAGAGACATAGTACTATCGTTACATTTTTTCTTTCTTTCATATCTACTGTAATTTAACCTTAGCTTGTACTTACAATACACGCTAATATTATCCAAAATTACAAATAAAATTTACTTGATTAAACACGTAGTTACGGAAGCATAATGATTTTGTAAATAGCGTAAAATTTTGGGATTTTCTTCAAATCTTTAGCGCCACTTAAATACACCACATTAATATTTCTATTGATGAATAATCGTTGAGACTTTATTTCAAAGAAGTAAAGTTGAAATTTGGTTGTTAGAAGTAAATGTAAGTGAACTGTATTTTGGCAAACGTCTGACCAGTTGGGGGGTCCAATTGTCAAAGCCTGTCATATCTACTATTGTTGCTAATAATAGACGTTGTTGGTACGATCTCAAAATAATTGCATTACAATACTTATGATTGACAGAACAAAAGTCGATTGACATGAAAAATATTCACTTTACATTTTGTTAAATGGTACAATAGATTTTGTTTTGATAATGTTTTCGTGTTAAGTTTAGAATAAAGAAAATATAAAAGGCTTTGCTATATTTGAGTCAATGATGAGGATAATTCTTCAGTGGAATCGTATTTACTGCATTTAGATATATTATCATTTTAAAAGATCATTTTTGATGGAGACATCCTAAGCATTATACCCCTGTTTGCAGAAAGGGATTATTTTTGAAGAACATGATATTACGAGATATAGTTAATCGTTTTTCTTTTTGTAGCCGGAACCTGGAGTTTTGGTATCTTGGATTTTTTTAAAACAATACGTAACAAAAATATTTTTTTATTGATTATACAATTTTGTAACTTGTAGGTTTTGAACCTCTAGAACAGCAGTAGTACACCCTCCCGCTGTACCTCCGAAGCAGTCATATACGTATGTGTTATTGTTTATGTAATCGAAATGTAAAGATTTATTCCCACTGACAAGTCTAGTCTCTTACTAAACTGAACGTTTCATTCGTATGTTCGCCTTTACTTCGACTATGGAAACGCCGATTTTAATTTAATGATTAAAGAGCGAGACATTACCGTTCAGAAACCGTTTCCTATACGAATAACATCGGATTCCGACATCTCGACGACTATTATAACTAAACACCACGTTATGGTATTCGAGTGGTGTAAGTTAGAAACTGAAGGCCTAGTGCGAGTTTGTTTTACATTAACGCGATCGACACGTTTATGATTTTAGGTGCTCTGATTGGCCTGCTACAAACTCTTAAACCAATCAGAGAGCCAAATGCGGTAAACATTTCGATCGCGGTAACGTAAAAACAACTCGCACTCGGCACCCTGAAGTGTATTCGAATTGAGTCGACTCATTTTCTTTTTATCATCCAATCGTTTATTCGTGTTACTTGCGTACTTATCTAATCATGACTAGTGTAAGCATGATGACTTTGGATTTCTTTCTTTGCGGGAGACATATCCAGCAGTGGATGACCAGTTACTAAAAGACCTAAGGTGACTAATTGGGTTAAAAAAAGTGTCCGTACTATGAGGTTGTATGGGGAGTCGGCTAATGAGTCATAAAATACAAAACATGAACAAATAGAGCGTTTTGACAATTTCTAAAGAGTAACACAGTTACTATGTAATATAATATAATATTCTACCACATTCACACAGCGCCATCTAGCCCCAAATTAAGCAATTATATTTGCTTGTGTTATGGGTACTAAACAACTGATATACTACTTATATGCATTTTTTTTGTAAATACATACATATTATAGATATATTATACTTATTATTATTATTATTATTATTATTATTATTACACCCAGACACAGAACAAACAATCATGCTCAACAAACAAAGATTTGTCCTGGGTGGGAATCGAACCCACGATCTTCGGCTTAGCATTCAGGGTCACGAACCACTAGGCCAACAGGCCAGTGAAATCATTCCACAGTAATCAAAACTTAAGCATACGTGACCTTTGAATTGATGACAAGGCGATTAAATATTTGGAGCGCGTGTCACATATTATGCCAATAACGATTTTATTAGGCAATAGATATGACAATATAATAATATATCGATATTAGCGGTATACTAAAGTAGTAAGGAAGATAATAGCTGCTCATCAATCAAATTAATCCAATACGTATCTAGAATAACAGTCATTAATATATAAATGACTAGCTGTGCCCGCGACTTCGTCCGCGTGGAATAGTGATTTTGGACAGCATTTTTTGGATATATCTTTTGGTTTGTTTTGAATTATAAACATCTTCGTTTAGGTGAATAAGAAAAATCTTTACAGTAAATGCTTCTCTATATACGATTTTAGACGTATAGCCATCGAGGATCAAAGCCATACAGGTTGCTAGGATTACTTACACGTGACAAATCCACATAAAGCTGACCATGCAAAAAACAGCTAATATTTAGATCCACAGTCACAACATTTAGTGTCTGACCTTAGGCTTTATTAATTGTCATCGCGAAACATAGGCTCACTGGAAACTGAACTCGTTTAAAACTAAACGGGAAATGGTTTGGAATGAGAGGAATCCGAGGAATAAAAACGCTATAAGGTTTTTTAAAATATATTAGCCTGCCAAAGTGACCCCATCCCGCCTGATGGTAAGCAGTCAGTGGAATCCAGAAGTGGTGGCCACCATACAAAAAGCCATCGTTTTAAACTGCTGGTATGGTGGCCTCCACTATGGTGTCTGGGAATGGGATTAGGGGCGTGAGGGAAGTGAGGAAAAAGGAAAGGGGGAAATTGGGCTCCTGGCACTCTCACTCACCGAACGAAACGCAGTAGTACGAATACTGCTACTCTTACGTCGATCTTTTATGAGAGGGTAGTACTTCCCCGCATTCATGCTGAAACCAGCTTGGATCTACTACCGTAATACTACGGTTAGGTCTAATTGGGCCCCTGTACAATGCCGCGGGCGTCCAGCGGCACCACCATTTATACGGGTCTTACTGGCCGGCGGGTTGACCCACACCACCCACACAATTACTCCACGGATACTCAGCTGGTCCCACACATGCTGCGAGGATTGTCATCTCTGCATCAGTTGGGCCTCCGGCTCTCGCACTTACCGAACGAAACGCAATAATATGGATACTATTACTCTTACAACGATCTTCTATGAGAGGGTAGTACTTCCCTGGTCGATCCGACCCATTCATGCTGAAATCAGCGTAAATCGACTACTACTACTTCGTAATTCACTGTAATTCCACCTATTCCGTAATGAGACGTGTTAACATGTTTTTATCATAAAAAATAAAATAAGTCCAGAAAAATATAAATCTAACTTTTATTTACATTTTAACTGATAAAGTATTTACATTTTAATGAAGAAGTAAGACGTGTTAACCTAACTTAAAAACACACTAACCTAAGCTAAATACATACCACATGTATGACGTGATTATTTAAATTGGCATAACTTTTTTATTTATAAACCGATTGACATGAAACAAACACTAAATGTTAAGTGAAGCTTACCACAATGTATCAGTGAAAACCATATTTAAATCGGATAAACCGTTTTTGAGATTAGCGTGAATTTGAAACTCGATTTCCCCTTGACTTTCCCCCTCCCTTTCCCCTGACTTCTCCCTCACTACCCCCGCACTTTCCCCTCACTTCTCCCTTCCTTTCTTCTTCCTCCCCCTCCCTTCCCCCTCCCTCCAAATTTCAAGTCGCCAACTTCAAAAGCAAAGATCTTTCCATACAATATTTCATCCCTTATTTCACTCCTATAAATCCACCCCAGTAAAAAAAAAATTATGAGCGTATTTTTTATTTAAATAAAAGTATTCCAAAACAAAATTTCAAAGCTGTAACTTAAAAAATGAAGACGTTTCATACAATTGATTTCATCCCTTTTCATACACTTAAGGGTTGAATTTTTAATAACCCTTTCTTTGTACACTTCTAGACATTAAGACAAACACACCCTCCAAATTTCAAGTCGCTACGACCAGCGGTTTAGGCTTTACGTTGTCTGTCAATCAGTCAGTCAGTCAGGACAAAACCTTTTATAATATGTATGGATGTATGGATTAGACGTATAGCCATCAGGGATCAAAACATACAGGCTGCTAGTAATGCTAACACGTGATAGAGCCACATAAAGCTGACCGAAAAACAGCTAATACTTAGATCCACACCCACAACTTTTAGTGTCTTACCTTTACTTTAATTACTTAATTAATTAATTACTTTAATTAGTCATCGCAAAACATAGGCACACTGGAAACTGGACTCGTTTAAAACTAAATGAAAGACTGTTTAGAATGACAGGAATCCGAGGAATAAAAACACTATCAGCTATTCCGCAACCTGTTAAAACATCTGCTTCTATAAGATTTCGTAGTAAATTAACGAATGTTCGATGTGATTCTTTAAATTGGCATAACTTTTTTATTTATGAACCGATTGACATGAAACAAACACTAAATGTTAAGTGAAGCTTACCACAATATATTAGTGAAAACCATATTTAAATCGGATAAGCCGTTTCTGAGATTAGCGTGCACAAACGCACAGACAAACAGACAAACAGACAAACAGACAAACATTTTAAAAATCATTGTTTTGGGTTCTATTTGCGTTGATATAGGTCCCAATAGTATTTTTTCTCATATATCTTCCATGTACAGACAGCGATCGGTTACATTTTTATTATACTTATGTATAGATTTCCTTCTAATATTTAGGCTTAGTAAATGTAAGTACAATATTGCGCACCAAAATATCTACATTCAGGTCAAGCTAAACTGATTCTTATGTGCATAAGGTTAATATTGCGATTTACCTAAAAATCACGTATACTTGTTTAGGGTACCTACTTTCATTTGGTGTAGGTACTTAACTTTTGGTGTAGGTATAACAGTTTATGCGTTAAAGTGCGAAGATATTTCTTACACCTAGACTACGAACGAGACTTGCTTTAGAGGTAAGCAAGAGAGAAAGATACAAGAATCTTTTTGTTATACCCAATTATGTTACATTCCTAGTTTCCTCACAAAGTTTTCTCTCACCAAAAAGTCCAACTTGCGAGTAAACAGACATATTTAAAATCGGATTGGGACTGTCCCCGTTTCAGCCAATACAGTACCTAACTACTACAATCATGACCTACCTAAGCTTACATATCACGTTAGTCTCATTTCAAAGATTATTTAAAACTTGCGTTGGTTTACCCGCTTCATTCCTCACCTTGCGCCAGTCCTTACGAGTGTCGGTATCACCGCAACGATCGGGCGTTGGCAAATGATGTTAATTTTCGAGTCTTACAGCGAAACAAAGCAATTGTTATCTTTCGAGGCATCGCTCACGAGTTCTGCCGCTGCTATCTAGCGGTAGGACTCGGACTTGTCAAGTTAAACTGGTTGTACAATGAGTGGAGAATACGAGAACTTTACTGAAACCTATTGTATTAGAATGAGTTAAACCGAATAGCTACCATAGATATATCAATATGTGAGCAGATAAAGCAGAGCTTCTTTTAAAAAAGCTCAACGTCACGGGTGTCACGAGCGTTAAAGATTTTTTATTGTTAGCCTATAGGGTTGTCCCACTGCTGGGCAAAGGCCTCTTCCAAAAGTTCCCAATTTTCCTTTTTCTTGTGTTTTCTTGCCAGTCTTCCCGAAATTAATCCAATTTTTATTTTTATTTGTTGACAAATAAATAACAGTACAACATTAATATATTATTATCCTCGCCAAGCTAAGCAGCTTGTTGGTGAGATACGCTCGTTAATACATATCAATCGTATACATACTTATAGGTAAATAATGTTTACCTATGTGCCTTCTACGAGTATACATACCTAAAGCGGACTAGTTATAATAAAAAATCTATGGATGGATTACATCATAAACCGTCACGCCATCTCCGTCTGGGCTGACTAGGTACGTCACCATTGACCTTCGTGAGGTAAGCTTTGAACGGATTGGGTTGAATCCGTCGCTACAGGAGCCCACCTTTCAGGGTACCTACGGCAACCATGTCCGGTCCAATCCCATAGAAAATTCCGCGTGCATCATACTAAACCATCGGCATAAAGCAAATCGCGAGATTCGGATATCGGTGAGATGGTAAATATTATGTAGGTATAAATGCAATATATATGACATGATGCGATATGTGTACGCCATGTCATAGGTAAGCAACCCGTTAATACATTTAAAACATGGCATTTATTTTATTGCATCATACCATTGATGATGACACTTTGAAGAAGTTTGTTGTCTCGCAGCAAACTTCTATCATTATGTTAATATATTCATAGAACAGTTAATTAAATTTCACGTCATTATCGCACCAACATAGATCTCTTCCAAAGGGAGGCATCACGCTTGACCGGCGTGGCTTGGTTTAGTTACACAGGCAATTGAATTTAAGTACGCAGGTAATATAAAATGACTCCATTTGCGTGAAAGTAGGCAGTCAGTTGGGGATTCACATTAATTAAGTAATTTGTAACATTTTTTAAATAAGGTATATCAATGCAATCATTACGATATTAATTTAACATTGATGAATTGATATTTAATATATAAAATACATCGTATTCGGAAATGTAATTGCGATAATAAAGCGTAACAACTTCAATTGTAGATTTTCGGATTTTTATTTAACATTGCTGAAAATAAAGTTGATTTTTGTGTCGTAGATTGTGTGGAGTTGTCATATTTCCTGCAACCAATGATCATAGTAACAATATCGTGGACCTAGAAACCTTCAGTGGAGAAAGTCATAAAACACATATTTTGGCAAATTTCATTCTGTAATAATAGGCATAAAGTTAATAATCTCTAAGTTCGTTGAAATAAATTTTACTTAGTAAAAAAACTACGTAAGTACTAGATTTTGTTTTAAGGAGATGGACAACGGCATCTTAAAGCTCTTCTAGAATGTCAGCTGTAGCTCATAGCAGAACTACAGCAGTGTGGGTGGAATGGCGAAAATGAGGAAAACTAAATATTTTTGTTACAAATAATAATTAAATGATCTTTTTTAGGTTGCTACCTTATTCTGTTAAAGGTTTGTTGCCACCAACCAAAATGCAGTGCTTACCTAAATAAATATCATCAGTCGACATATCGCGCCTTGTATAAAAGGGAAATAAAATTAAATGATGATTTAGCAATTTAAAATGTTACAGCTATGAGTAAAAGGTAAAAATTTATAAAAAGCATTGTTGTCATATACTTTTTATCTCTAAGGTCTTATGTTTCATATACGCTACATAGATAATTTTAAAAATGGATTATCGTAATATGACACATTAAGAATATTATCAATGTGATCCATTAATTAACAAATTTAATAACTATCTGTGATTATGTCTGACGCAAAATGCGCCTCATTCTCGTAATTAATTGCAATTGAAAACAGATAAGATCATAATCAAAATATCTACATTCAGGTCAAGCGAAACTGATTCTTATGTGCATAAGGTCAATATTGCGATTTACCTAAAAATCACGTATACTTGTTTAGGGTACCTACTTTCATTTGGTGTAGGTACTTAGGTATAACAGTTTATGCGTTAAAGTGCGAAGATATTTCTTACACCTAGACTACGAACGAGACTTGCTTTAGAGGTAAGCAAGAGAGAAAGATACAAGAATCTTTTTGTTATACCCAATTATGTTACATTCCTAGTTTCCTCACAAAGTTATCTCTCACCAAAAAGTCCAACTTGCGAGTAAACAGACATATTTAAAATCGTATTGGGACTGTCCCCGTTTCAGCCAATACAGTACCTAACTACTACAATCATGACCTACCTAAGCTTACATTTCACGTTAGTCTCATTTCAAAGATTATTTAAAACTTGCGTTGGTTTACCCGCTTCATTCCTCACCTTGCGCCAGTCCTTACGAGTGTCGGTATCACCGCAACGATCGGGCGTTGGCAAATGATGTTAATTTTCGAGTTTTACAGCGAAACAAAGCAATTGTTATCTTTCGAGGCATCGCTCACGAGTTCTGCCGCTGCTATCTAGCGGTAGGACTCGGACTTGTCAAGTTAAACTGGTTGTACAATGAGTGGAGAATACGAGAACTTTACTGAAACCTATTGTATTAGAATGAGTTAAACCGAATAGCTACCATAGATATATCAATATGTGAGCAGATAAAGCAGAGCTTCTGTTAAAAAAGCTCAACGTCACGGGTGTCACGAGCGTTAAAGATTTTTTATTGTTAGCCTATAGGGTTGTCCCACTGCTGGGCAAAGGCCTCTTCCAAAAGTTCCCAATTTTCCTTTTTCTTGTGTTTTCTTGCCAGTCTTCCCGAAATGAATCCAATTTTTATTTTTATTTGTTGACAAATAAATAACAGTACAACATTAATATATTATTATCCTCGCCAAGCTAAGCAGCTTGTTGGTGAGATACGCTCGTTAATACATATCAAACGTATACATACTTATAGGTAAATAATGTTTACATGTGCCTTCTACGAGTATACATACCTAAAGCGGACTAGTTATAATAAAAAATCTATGGATGGATTACATCATAAATCGTCACGCCATCTCCGTCTGGGCTGACTAGGTACGTCACCATTGACCTTCGTGAGGTAGGCTTTGAACGGATTGGGTTGAATCCGACGCTACAGGAGCCCACCTTTCAGGGTACCTACGGCAACCATGTCCGGTCCAATCCCATAGAAAATTCCGCGTGCATCATACTAATCCATCGGCATAAAGCAAATCGCGAGATTCGGATATCGGTGAGATGGTAAATATTATGTAGGTATAAATGCAAAATATATGACATGATGCGATTTGTGTACGCCATGTCATAGGTAAACAACCCGTTAATACATTTAAAACATGGCATTTATTTTATTGCATCATACCATTGATGATGACACTTTGAAGAAGTTTGTTGTCTCCCAGCAAACTTCTATCATTATGTTAATATATTCATAGAACAGTTAATTAAATTTCACGTCATTATCGCACCAACATAGATCTCTTCCAAAGGGAGGCATCACGCTTGACCGGCGTGGCTTGGTTTAGTTACACAGGCAATTGAATTTAAGTACGCAGGTAATATAAAATGACTCCATTTGCGTGAAAGTAGGCAGTCAGTTGGGGATTCACATTAATTAAGTAATTTGTAACATTTTTTAAATAAGGTATATCAATGCAATCATTACGATATTAATTTAACATTGATGAATTGATATTTAATATATAAAATACATCGTATTCGGAAATGTAATTGCGATAATAAAGCGTAACAACTTCAATTGTAGATTTTCGGATTTTTATTTAACATTGCTGAAAATAAAGTTCATTTTTGTGTCGTAGATTGTGGAGTTGTCATATTTACTGCAACCAATGATCATAGTAACAATATCGTGGTCCTAGAAACCTTCAGTGGAGAAAGTCATAAAACACATATTTTGGCAAATTTCATTCTGTAATAATAGGCATAAAGTTAATAATCTCTAAGTTCGTTGAAATAAATTTTACTTAGTAAAAAAACTACGTAAGTACTAGATTTTGTCTTAAGGAGATGGACAACGGCATCTTAGCTCTTCTAGAATGTCGGCTGTAGCTCATAGCAGAACTACAGCAGTGTGGGTGGAATGGCGAAAATGAGGAAAACTAAATATTTTTGTTACAAATAACAATTAAACGATATTTATTAGGTTGCTACCTTATTCTGTTAAAGGTTTGTTGCCACCAACCAAAATGCAGTGCTTACCTAAATATCATCAGTCGACATATCGCGCCTTGTATAAAAGGGAAATAAAATTAAATGATGATTTAGCAATTTAAAATGTTACAGCAATGAGTAAAAGGTAAAAATTTATAAAAAGCATTGTTGTCATATACTTTTTATCTCTAAGGTCTTATGTTTCATATACGCTACATAGATAATTTTAAAAATGGATTATCGTAATATGACACATTAAGAATATTATCAATGTGATCCATTAATTAACAAATTTAATAACTATCTGTGATTATGTCTGACGCAAAATGCGCCTCATTCTCGTAATTAATTGCAATTGAAAACAGATAAGATCATAATTTGCAAATGTTGTTATTGTCAGCCCAAATTATGCCACTGCTGGGCAAAGGCCACTCCTCATGAGCATTGCAAGCAGCTTTATATGATTTCCTACTAAATACCAACTTAGGTACAGCAGCCACTAATCCTTCTGGCTGGCATACGTGATATCTATAGCAAACCCTTTTGAAGATGTCTGTGTTCAGGCTGTTAATGTAGTGATGAATGAACTTTCCATTTACCAATCTCTAAAGTACTTTGCATCGTTGTCTTTTCCTGCGGGTAGTTATATCTAAAACTAAAATAATATTATAAAAAAAAATGCCTGCGCCTAAAATGTGTTTTGTCTACCTCAGGAACCATAGGTTCCGATTTCCGGGATAAAAACTAGCATAATAATTTATTTATTACAAAACTTCATATACAAAATATATTGGCGGACTGAAGCATTCTCTACCAGTCAACGCCATTACCGGTGATGCAGAGAACAACAAAATAGGTGTATCTGAAGACAGTGTGAAGAGATATCACAAAGGGTAATAATAATATGTCCATCTCCATCTCATGTATTCATAATAGAAGTAGGATTGTCATTTTCAGTCATTTTCAGAATTTCAATATTTTAAGAGCCTTGAGACTTGAATGATGCAAAACAACATTTTTGCAATGATATTGTCCGTAGGCGTTTGTTGTGAGACCGAATGAAACTTTTAATACCGAAGCGAAGCGAGGGCGGACGCCTAGTAAAATCATAAAGTGATTCCTGGTGTTGAAAACGTCCATGAGCTACGTTAACTGCTTACCGTCATAAGCATTACGAGTGTTTTATACCTTAGTTGTGTATACCTTAAGTGTTTAGTGTGTCTCAGTCCTATGCGAGTGCAATCGGTGTACGGACACGCACGGCAGTCGCGGCCGAATTACGACCAAGATACAATCGTGGACGACAAATCGACGACCGAACCCCTCCTCTAACTTCACGAGCTGCACAAACAATATAGATACGAATATCATACAAAAAAGTAACCGAGATTAGTTACCGACAAACTATGCTGCCTGGGAAATATTTTGTTACTAGTTTTCCGCGGCGCAGTTTCACCCGTGTCTTTGGTTACTGCTCTACTCCCGTTGCCAGTAGCTTTACATAGCCTATAAACTTCCTCGAGAACTGGGCTATCGTACGCAAAAAGAATTTTCAAACCCGACTGGCAGTTCCAGAGATTAGCGCGTTAAAACACACAGAAGTTCTCGAGGAAGGTTATCGATTATGTAACATCACGCTACTGGCGACGGGAGCAGAGCAGTAAGCAAAGACGCGGGAGGAACCGCGCCGCGGAAAGCTAGTTTCATAATTATAATACACGAATTAAAAGGCAAACTGTTTCATAGCCGCACCAAAATAGGCTCCATTTCTGTATAACAAGATAAAATAGTTTCCAAATGATGCCCCATATAACATTATAGGTCTGACAAAACAAAGTACAATGTTATGCATCGAAGACGTAATAAGTAAAGCTGTGTCCTTATACTTACTTACAAATAAAATACAAAAAGTATTTTACCAATATAGCATATAATCCTTCTGGTGTTCTAACCGTGTGTTTTCCGCTATTGTATTCTGTAGTGGAATTCGTTTATTGAACGAAAGAGTAGAGACGAGACAAAAAATTAAACGAAAGACGACCTTAGGAAGTGGCTGTTGTTCTAAAGTGGACGTTTTTGGCATTACGGTGATTATGATTATATCTGTCTAGTAAGCAATTAATAAAATTAATTAAAAAAAGAAGAAATACTTAAATAAGTATAAATAAATAAATAAAATTATTCCTATCGTAGTCTAGTAAAGTTATGCTCACTTATTTATAGATGATAATTATGAATAGTCATTTAATCTTTCAATCTTGTTACTGTTACTGCTAGCCTATACCATTTCACTGCTGGGCAAAGGCCTCATCCCGTGATTTACATAATTCTCGGCCAGTGTTGACCATGTCTTATTCGCTGCGTCCAACTTATCCTGCCATCTTTTTCTTGGTCTGCCGCGACCAATCACATGCTCTTTTAAATTTTTTAGGTATTATACTATAATGGCTTCAATTTGATTCACTCGTAGAAATGCTTCCTTACAATGGCATGTTGCGTGTTCCTGCCCTATCAACCAGCAGTAGTATCTGCTCACGTTATCTTCAGGTGCAGTAGATGTGCACCGAACACCGATACTATCAGGCCAAAGGATGCCGGGGACTTGTGCTTTTATTGTGCTATGTCTTTTGGTGGGAATTTTGTAAAGTCATTATGAAAAGACACTGTAATCACGTAGGTATTGTTGTGATTGTTGCGAATACTTTAACGAAGCAGCAAGCACTTATTTTCTCCTTTTACCTACTAAGTATGACATTTTAATTTAAAATTTCGTGATTTTAATTTGGTGTTTTCTTAAATTATAATTTTGGTTATGACTTATATTCTACTTTGCATGTCGCTGTGACGGTAGAATATGGTGTAACTTAACGAAATAAAGACATTTATTCTATACTTACCCTTATATCGCAAAATAAAATTTGATTTGATTTATCGTAAGATACAGAAAACAAGCTAAATCATCTTTAAAAAATTTGAAACATGTAATTATATTTTTTGCTTAGAAATGAGAGTTAATAGTACCTATCACTTAGGTACTAGCTGTTCATGGCGTAACATAATTAACACAGGTTAATATATTATAAAATACCCATAAAAATAAAATATTTTGTCACAGTACAAAGGTAGCCTACATAAAAAAGAAAACCATAATTATCAATTCGTCGCTCTATTCCGTCATAAAAAGAAATTGAACACACTTTTCTTTATACAAAATTAGAAGGTATGCATAGTTTTGCACTTTTTATTTTTAGTAAGTACCTAAGTAGGTCATAAGAAAGCAAATAAGGAGAAAATTTAGGAATGTTTTTGTCATAATATGTCTCTAAACATATAGAACGCAAACGCACCTATAGAAATCTTAAGAATTTCATGTAAGTACAAAATTTGTACTATGGTTATGATAAAATGTTCCATTTTCTTTTTCTCTTTAATATCTTTTACCCTTGTAAGATACAATAACGAACTCATTTGTTATAATCTCCGTGGCGAAGAGACAATAACTTCGTCATTGTAACGTGATCACATTTCATGATCGTTCTCTCATTACTCTATTCTGGAGCTAGTTCTAACGAATTAGCTGTGACCAAGCTCACGCCTAACCGATAAGGTCTTATCCCATTTAGAAGTTTGTTTGTTTAGGTAAGTTCCCAGATACACGCTACGATAATAATATCAATACTTAAAATTTCGAATATTTTATTAATTCAGCAATGATTTAAATATCAAATGTTGAATGGTTAAATTTATAGATCAAATATGTCAACCTCTACAAAATATTTATGTACGAAATACCATTTGGTATTTTATAGTCCAAAGACATAGACAGATTGACGATTGCAGTAAGTACTGACAATATCAGACATCACAGGTTACTGTCCAGACCTGTCTGACTTTTCTACCACCTTCTCAAGTGAGGATTTGAATGCCATCATCATCAATCATGGCAAGTATACGCTACTTGTAACTTAAATATTATCACTTTATTACTGGACGTTAGTGTCATTACACCCCAACGCCTTGAAATCGTTTTAGTCTCTGATTAAAAAACTAATAAAAATTATCATAAAATGAATCGAAATATTTATTGATTGTAAGAAGTGTTCCAGAACACTACTTAGTAAAATCAGGTCGTTTTTTAATTTAATAGTTGTTATTAAAACAATAAGAAATTAATAGCAACGTGATCAGTGTCTCGGGCTGCGGTCCTGCAATACGGATTAACCGATTGTCTGCATCCTCACGGAGCCCGCGCACCCTTTTCACCGCAGTCTACTACCATTTAGATATTTCTAAATATATTTCAATGTCATCTAGATGAAAAAATATAAAACAATATGTATTATATTATTTTAATAAATACCTAGCTTTTGTTGAGTAAATTACACAAAATATTTGGATAATAAGATAAGATGTTTGAAATACCTACGATTACTTATTTAACTCATTATTTTTCTGTTCTACAAAAATTTAATATTAAGTAGGTACCTATGTTAAGACATAGTCAGATTCGGTACCTAGAAAAATAAAGTTTTTTAGATTGAACTTGTTATTTGTTCAACAATACTTCGCTTAAAAGTTATACGAGTATGCAATTTTGATCCCGATTCTTTTCTAGAGTTCTATGTCTTAAATATAAGTATAGGGACGTATTGAACCATTTGGCTTGAGACACTTTAAATTTGAGTGAAATGCACTTGAACTACAGAATAATTACTAGTACCAACTAAGAAGTATCTCCTTATAAGTAATCTATAGTAATCTACAGACAAATAAGGAAAGCAAGTTTTCGAAAAAAGACAAATTAGTATTGGTCGTGTCATACTCCTATAGATATAGGTACAAAGCAGTAGCTAATCAAATAAGCCCCAGACAGAAAGAGACCGGTTAGGATCGTTCACGATCTGCTCACGGTAGATAGTTAACGATTTACTGCTCTATTGAACATTACATCGCGATTCGCGACTGCCGCGTGACACCGAAACCACTCGGTAGATGGCGTTGGATACAACTTTTATTAACGACCTCGAAATAGATTTAGTAGATCAATGTATACCTATATTTTTATACTAGCTTCCCGCGGCGCGGTTTCACCCGCGTCTTTGCTTACTTCTCTGCTCCTGTTGCCAGTAGCGTGAAGTTATATACCTAGCCTATAACCTTCCTCGAGAACTGGGCTTTCATACGCAAAAATAATTATTCAAATCCGTCTATTGCTTCCAGAGATTACCCTACAAACAAACAAACTTTTTTATAACACATTTATATATAAATAAGTTATAGTTTAATTTCAAATTGCCAAAAGTTACGAACAAGTACTTATACCTAGGTACAGCTTTGTCATCATCATCATATCAGCCAAAAAATGTCCACTGCTGGACACAGGCCTACCACAATTTTCGCTACCTTGGCCGGTCGTGTATTGGTTCCATCGACATCCATCGGTTGCTCACCACACTTATCGTGTCGTCGGTCCACCTTGTCAGGGGTCGATTTACAGCTTACCTGTTGCAGCTTACCTACTACTAGTTTTCTGGCGCAATTTATCTGAGTGCTTAATGAAACAATTTCAATTGTCTTTTGTATTTGTCCAAACATGAAACAAGTGACACACGCTACACTACTACTATAACACGAGTTATATTAGTAGTTATATTCTTTAATTCCGTTCTCATCCCCTCATATTGTCATTCCGGTCTGATCCTCTCAGACTTTTTGACAGGTAAGTACAGTCACGAGAAAACACAATTTTAATGACAACATGAATTTTAATAGTTAACTATACCTACTTACTAGAAACTTCTCAATGTTCAACCTGTAAATAACTAGCAATCGCTTCCCGATGCTCTTAATCGGCTAACAGCAAAGGTTCAGTTAACAACTATAACAATACTACTAAAGGCACACAAATCACAGAGCATAGAATTACCCTGTGAGTTATAAAGGCGCACAAGTGTCAGCTTTCGACTATAAACTCTATAAAGTAGGTGCGTCAGCACGGGCGGTCGGCAGCGTCTGCGCAGATTAAGGATGGCGAGTCAGACATTATTTTAAGAGAAAAAGGTTGCTATATTTAAGACACAATGAATAAAACTATTTGAAGGGGTAAGGAGAGGTATTTAACCACCCACGTTTCCCCATTTTATTTTGGGTCCCATGTAACAGGGGCGAGCCTGTTGCCATTATCAGGCACAATCCCAGACTCTGAGTAATACTTAGAATTTCTTGAAAGAAAACCCAATATCACTTTACCTGACCCGGGGATCGAGACCTCTGCGTGGTAATCCGTACATAGTAAGTACCACCGAACCACAAAGACAGTCTGCTATTAGTCTAGATAAAACTATTTGAATTACTTTGTATTATAATTAAATATCATCCGAATATACATAAACCTACACGTATTTACCTACTTCAAACCACTATACGGTTTATAGTAAAGACCTGTAATGTATGTTCCTGCATTCATAAAAATATGCTAAGTAAGTATGTTAATTTTGTTCAAACTTTGTGCAAGAAATTGTCCATACCGACTTAATTCTAATGATGCCAGTAAGTCTCATGGAACGATATGAAATTTTGGCTCCAGAAATAAATATTTTAGTATAAATTACAGTTTCAGTTCCTGCCAGTATTTGAACGTTACACTTTTTATGCCTATTATTAATATGACCCTAATTTTTACATTTACCTAATTAATAAAACATAACTTCAAGTTATTAAATTATCAATTACCTATTAAGTAACCAACCTTAGTGGGAGTTCGGCGTAAATTGAAAATCCTCGTGACAGCACGTGTCGGGTTCAGATGCCCTGATAATGGTCATTGTTTGTCTTATCCTTACTCAGAGTAACTAGGTACAGTCGATATAATTATGTATAATAAACTGGATAAAGGCAGCTTAGAGTACGATTCAACGAGGTTAAGCAATTGCCTAAGGAATATTTCAGGGATGCATACCGAGCTGACGAAAACTTTATTTACACTACTACTTACCTACTTCAAAGGAGTTCTCGTTTCGTATTTGTATTTTCAAATATTTTTTACATTATGTTTTCAATGTCATGACGAAATTAATGCACTTTAAAAACGACTTATTATTTTATCTGTCGTTTTCTTGTCTATTGCTGTTCTGAGTACCCCTGAGAGTTGGTCAGATCCTCGCCTCCGGTTTATCTCGTTGTTAGCTAGCCTAGTTGTTTGTTAGCAGAACTCTCAAATTGATTTGCTTTCATCGGAGAACAATATACGTATCTAATAATAATAACACCAGCCAAATAATATCATATATACTGCAACTGCTACAAGGGGCAAAGACCTTTCCCATACATTCCATGTGTCCACGAAAGCTTAAAACTGCCAATTAAGAAATTCCAATATTGTTTCCGTATTATGCACATTGTTCTATTATGCGAGTGTACTACTGAACTACGACAGACACTACAGCGCAAGACCGAACTGGGAAAACCCTTAACTTCAACAGGACTCAACTGCGACTACCCTTAACTGCGACAGGACTTACTTACGATAGAACACGATTTATCTGCGACAGTCAGATACGATGACAACAGATATTTTTTCATAATTTACTGTTACTATGAAGGAGATGAAAGTCACGGAGGAGGCCTTTAACCAGCAGTGGGATGGTATAGGCTAGTTGTATCTAACAAAAACTTAAGTATGGAAAAATATCTGTTGTCAAAGTATCTTACTGTAGCAGATAAGTAGTGAGTAATATATGTCCTATCGCAAGTAAGTCCTGTCGCAGATGAGTCCTATCACAGTTGAGTCCCATCGAAGTTAAGAGTTGCCACAGTTCGGTCTTTCGCTGTAGTGTCTGACGTAGTTCAGTCGTACCTACACTCTTATTATTCACAGTTATTAACGTAAATAATATAAGATCACAATTATAGCGCTACGGCTAAATTTTGTAAACCTACTTCTTCTGTTGTGGTTTAAAACTTATATGTATACATTTTAGTAATACAGATGCACTGATAACACGGCTTCATATTTCAAAAGTAAATAATATAAGTTTATGTAATGTAGTAGTTATGTACCTATCTGTTCTGTTTACCGCAACTTACCTAAGCGGCAAACAAACAGAGCTTACGAATAAGATGTTAGGTATCGTACATTATATACCTACGCATTATATTCTAAGAAATTCGTACCAAGCCATTGCCGACAATAGAGATGATGAGGAAGGAGAAAGAAAATAAAGGAGACCGATGGTAATTTTAGGTGTACACGAGAAACTATCGCAGTTTGTTATACTGAGTGATGTTCTTACTAGATTCTACTTTACATTACCTATTACAACTCCAACTAACCAAGTGCTGTCATTACTTATTTTCCAGTGTCACGACCTGATACATTTAATAACTAACCTCGTTACTATGGGTACTCTAATTTTCTTTACGAAATAATTTCATTATATACTACAACAGATGCGCTGTCTGCTTCCTACACGGTGACAGCTTGACAGCAAGGCTCCACAAACCACCCAGATTATCAAAAAACTTGACTAATTTAAATCATACCTTATCTAAAAGATGTTAAGGGTTAATAAAACTGTAGATATAAAGTTGTACTTGAATAAAACTAAAGGTTAAAAGTTAACCACCCATCCGGTGAGCGTTCGGTGCACGATTACATTGAATTTGATGGTAATGGTTTCGTATAGGGATCGTACCTACTTGTCTTAAACCCTATTTACTATTCCATGTAAACAAGGTTCACATTATCACGAATAGAAAACCGTTTGTTACCTTTCTACTCTGAAACCACGGAATCGATCATAATGAAATTTGACGGAAAAATGTTTTCATCCTGACGAATTACAAGCCCACCTCTAAAGCAATGCAATACGTAAAATGAGGTAGGTAGGTATCTTCTACCGTAACGAATGATGCAGATAAATGCATAATATTGAGTTGATTAGTAGCACCACTCAGACAATCCAATGTAAAATATCATGCACGCACATACTGCAGCGCAGCGCTTCTGGTATTTACTCTGCAAACAGAATTTGTGATTTTGGCAGTGTCAGGTTGTTACCGACAATAGACATCCATAACCTATAAAAAGCTATCTCGTGAACTAGTTCTTATAATAGGGATATAAGTACCAGTGTTTTTCTATTTGATGCCTGTTGAAACGTTACACATATTTCCTTCAATTATTACTTAAGACTAACGAAATCTGATCAAGCTTCCGGGGCCAATGAAACTCGACAATGTTAGACGGTACCGAGGCCATCGTCGTTCCGCAGTACTAATTATACATAATTATAGGTGTACCAACCTTCAGCTGACAAGGTAATAGACATTGTTGAGAACAGTTACTTGTGCGCAGTTGTAATTTGGACGTATTTTTAACACGATAGCGAACCGAAGTTGGCATTGCTAAGATATTGAGTTAGTAGATACTAATTCAATGTCTCAGCGGTTACAACTCCGGTTAGTAAAGGATATACTTATAATATTCACTTGCCACAACTAAGTAACTACAATTTAGAGTATCTGTACACACATAGTTAGAGCTGCAAGCGCGCTTTCATATATCGTTTTATTATAATAATAATAATAAAACGATTTATTTTTTTTACACATAGTTACATAAGAACTAAATACATCAAGTGCAAGGATGAGTATAATCTAACTTTGTGCGAGGCTGGTGCATGTAGTAGATTTAACATTAAATCTGTATCACATGACACCAGGCCCAAATCGCGGTTAGTATGACCTATACTGTATACATACTGTAGATTCATTTTGGTTTTTTTACTGTGAATCTCGTTCTGTGAGCCAATATGTAAATAAATAAAATCAAACTTAATAATAAAAAGAGACTCTAACTAGGTAAATAATCATCAATTGGATTTGTGCCAAGTGACCCACCCATTTCAATTTTTCAAATAAAACGTCTACGCTCCGCTAAAAAGTGTTGGCTGCAAAACAATCGAACTTCAATGACAATCAGTATGTACGCATGATCACAGTGCCTTTATTGTCAAGCTTATCACCATAAATAAGAAACTTATCCCCAATAACAATGAAAGTCATCACTAGGCTAGACTCTCTTAATAGAACGTACCTACATTTCTAATTCTGTGACTGTTTGTAGCGCGACTAAATTATAAACGTAATTAATCGTAAATAAAGAACACAAAATAAAATTGGAACATCTATTAGGTATTTCATAAATTTTACTAAAAATTATTTGGCGTTGCGATACACAAGATTTAATGCGACGCTATAATATGGTGAGGTAACGTCCTTGAAAATCAGTAAGTAAGTATGTTAGTTCAAAATCTTCTACTGCTGGAAAAGGCCTCCCAAACATAACGTTTAAGAAATATTTGACATAATGACTAATTTGGCAGGCAATATCTTACAAAAATATTCCAATCTTTCACAAAACTCAAACAAAAAAACTGAGTATTTTAAAAACCTAAAAGTCCTTTTCAGAAAACGTCTGACGACATCAAAAATGCCTACCCTTTTCAAAAAGCGAGAGTAATCTATGGAGGAGACTGGTTATTTTAAATGCACCACAAAGGACATTACACAGCTATTATTTGGACACAATACTAAAACTCGTACATTCTCGTGCTTAAGAGCTTTCCACGCTTGCCCTCATTTCATTTTCCCAAAGGTTGGATATGCGCAACACACTCACGTTTTCGTGCGTAAGCGAACAATGACAGAATCGCCTGTGAAACGTGATTGATATAATTACTTTACTCTAAAATGGAAGACCATGTTTGGACGAAATTGGTGTCCAGTGATGGCTTTGTGAAATATGTTTGGTGCTAACTAAAAAAGAAGGAAGATTTGGAACGGCTTCACCGTTAATAGTTCTGCAAATGTTGGCTCTTACATTTTGAAGATCGTTTCTTGGGTAGGTAATGATGTAATATTTCCGACTTTACGATATTCAATACAATAATAATTGGTGGGCAAATCACGAAGCTTCATTCAAATGTTTTAGATACCTACAGTACTATTAACTATTCTGTGATACAACTTAAAGTTGAAAGTTTTATTAGTTGAATGTTTTCTGTCTACTTCTTGACCTCTCTTAATGTGGACTCGATGGATCAGGACGGCTCACGACTAGCCAAGGTGGTTAAAATTGGGGGAGGCCTAAGTCCAGCAGTGGACGTATTTCGGCTGACAATAACATGATAATGATGATCATCATATCATATCAGGCCATTATTATCCCACTGCCAGGAAAGGACTCTTCTCATACAGAGAAGGTATGAGCATTTATCGTCATGCTTGCTCAAGGCGAATTGGCGATTTCAAACTGCCTCAGAAGTCCAGGTATCCATACGTTTTTCTTCACCCTTAGTCAGAAATGTCCAGATAAACTTAGAAAGTACATAGGATTTATTAACTTTGGAAGCAATACATCTCTGTTAATCTCTTAAGAAACGAAGGCGTGAGCTATGAGTTGAATGAACCGTTATGGTTTTAACCAAGAACACGGCTAAATTAGGTACCGAGAACTGCTGGTTCTTTACTAAACTGTAGTGTCTTTATTTCAATTTTCTACGAGTATCGACAAGAGTACTTAGAACAGTTTTAAGTAGGTATTATTGTTAATCAGTTATCACGAAGTTTTGCAGTTAAGTAAAAGCAGCAACAATGTAAATTATAATAGGGTTGTTGCATTTTTGATTTAAAATTAGATTTAGTTACAAAATGAATGTCTTAGATGTCGCTAGAGTTATCCACATTTCCAAGTTTTCTGGTCTTCTAATGGTATTCTCGTTGTAGGTATGTTTCTTTTAAACGACGCTTCATATTTTCATACGGTTTTTACTATTATTCTAATTTCTTCGATAGGTATTATAGTGCCTATAATTACCTATTCTAAAACATGCTTAACATAAGCAAAACATAAGTAGGTAGGTACACATTCGTGCGAGCTACACTACTTAGGTAATATTTTCTATACAAATTACAAGGAGCTATTATGTTGTAAACTTACCTACAAAAATGAGCATATTGTCGTCTATAGGAAAGAAAAGAATTCGCAAGAATGCCGATGGGACCGGGGGCGGCGGTCTCTCACGTCTGATGGACGCATTTACACACGAGGTCATTTTTACTATCGACTATTTCTACAGGATTTTAAAAGTATTTATAAATATATCCTGAATCAGTGCCGAATTTATACTATAGGTACCTACTTTTATTAAGTAAGTATATATACTTCAGAATTCTCTTTTCTCTTTCTCTCTTATCATTTTTTTTTTCTTTGTGGTCTGCGATACTGAGGACAGAAGATACAACCGTGGATAATATGCTTAAATGTTAACGAAATTGTATAAAAAATCTGTTTATTCTACCAAAGAAAGCGAATCAACACCATCATATCAGCCGAAAGATGTCCACTGCTGGACATAGGCCGGTCGTAAGCCGCCCCCTTCCATCGGTTGCCTGCCACCCCTATAAGGTGGTCGGTGGTCCACCAGCGTCTGTCCGCTGCGTCTTCCGGTACGTGGTCGTCTAGAATGGCGACCAAGAAAGCGAATAAGTACCTTTTAGTTTATTTATGGCGTCCCCAATTTCACAGTAGATACCTACCTATGTTTAGTAATTTAGGGAAACCGCAATCTATTACATAAATCTTGTCACCCAAATGTTATGCGTTGACTCAGTCATGATGACACAGTCATTACAAAGCAATTTATTATTATCAAAATTAATCTTAATTACACCAACGTGATCACCTAGTGGTAAGAACACTCACCTTTTGCATGTATACGAGGTTCGTGTAGACTAGTAAGACTTAATAATTTACGATGTTTTAGTTGGATAGCAACAGCTAGTGCTAAAGGTACGGATGTCCGTAGTTACGATTTTATTTTTTACTAAGGTTCGGAAAGCTTAGGTTACTTAAGTCTTCCCAAACTATCACCTTTCTAACCGGTCGTGGGCTGCCTCAATGCATCTGCTCATCTGTCCTTCAGTTTATCTTGGCCACTACAATTTTAAGTAAGTAAAAGAACTCTACTAGTTCTCTTTATTTGTAAATGGCAGCGCATGGCAGTTGTTATTTTAAACTAATAACATAAGTACTGATTTAAGTTCGTTAGTCTTTGTAGACTACACATCTAAATGATTAAATTAAACCGAAAAACAAAAAAATCAAATCCACTCGTATAGACCGATCTTCTTTGAACGCACGGTGCGTTATTGTGCGAATTAAAACGGGCATCGAGATCGCCCGTGGGCAGGTCACGAACATACTATAGCCACGAGACGCCTATGTGCTTTAATCATATTCAAAATGGATGCCGATATAGCCGTTGATGCCGTTCATAGCACCGCTCGGTCTAAAGAGCTTATAAGATGTCGTTTCATGGTTTTGTGAAATAAGTGACAATAAAAATACTTGAAAAACAGTCCTATTTAATTTCACCAAAGATTTTGTTGCATCTTACATACCTAATAATAAAATTATACCTAGGTATTTACTAAAAGCTCGATAATGAGTTATTATATGTAAGTAAGTAACTTACTTACAATAAAAAATACTTGTCATTTAATAAGAATGTAAAAAAAATAATTATGGTAGTGCTCTTCTTTAATTTTTTTATTTGTTACTTTACCCGTTATGCATCTACCGTATGGATGACAATAAAAGACCGATGCAATTGTGTGACAAACTTTCTGCAGATTCATTGACATACTCAAAATATTTTAATGTTTCAGTTGTATCTAAAAGATTTAAAAGGTAAGATAGTTAACTACGGTGTTTAGATTGAAGCGCCTACATTAATGTGAACCGCAACGACACAGGTGCGTGAACGCGTTCATCCCAGGTGCCTATTAAATTTTATTTCGACTATATTGAATAATAATTAATTGTAGCTGATTCGAACAAACATGTTGAGGATTTTTGTCTTTTTAGAAATCACCTAAAAATGCTTTTGAATGTTGAATAGAAAGAAAAATATTGATTTTTCCTCACTGCTCGACTAGATTGCTCAACTGGGTAACACCAGCAGCACAACTGGTAATTGCTTAACTATGAATAGCTGAGCAGTAGGTAATACCCGCTGATCAACCAAAACTGCACAACGAGCTATATTTATTACACAAGAAATCATTAACTGTTAAGTCTGCTCACAATAACACGCTACTGTCATTGGAGTTCTTAAATATTATTTAGGTAGGCGCTTTGCGGTAATTATTTTGAATCACTATGAAGAATTAACACATGAAAAGATTATTAATTATATTATTAATTGTTTAAATCATTCAGCAAATTAAATTATGTATGTATAAATTGAAAACGTGCTTAGAAACGTCGGTGTTAGGCTAATTTATTGCAACAGTATTTTTATCGAATAATTTCATATTTTTTAATAAATTAACTTGTAAATCCATTAAACCATTTAGAATTAATTACGTATTCATTGACCTAGTAAAAGTAATCATAAAATTTATTGTGTTCGACATACCATTGGCACTTGAAAACAAGGTACTTTCGAAAATATTCGTAATAGGTAGATTCGCCAAAATGTAGAAATTGTTCATTTTAAAAAGTTAATTTATCTTGCGTTTTATAGGACTCGTAGTTAATAATAAACACACACAATTTTACCAAGATTTATTTCACTTTACAACTTTTTTTATGTTTCAATATTTCTACAGGCGTCAAATATAAAACTGTATTACAATTTTCGCACTTATACTCTTTAGCATTAGGTTTATTTTGTTTTGAAGTTGATGGTGCTTTTACTTCCTTCTTCTCCTCTTTAGCCATACATGTAAATTGTGTATGTTGTAGTTTTTCTAAAGGCGAGAGGCAGACTGATATTCCGCAGTTAGGGCATGTCCAAGGTAATTGATATGATTCTTGATAGCTTTGGTAGCTCCAGTCATTGTCTACAACGCTAGAAAGTAACAAAGATTGATAAATTTACAAAATATAAAATATTTGGGATATATGAAAATATACGGTAATACAAAAAACCGGTCAAGTGCGAGTCGGATTTGCGCACGAAGACTCCGTACCATTATCTTTAAAACCGGCAAAAAAAACATGATTGTTGTATGAGAGCCTCCTTAAATACACTGACGGACTCATAAACTGCATTAAAGTAATAGACGACATTGAAATAAATATTTTAACCAAGTATGCAAACTTTCTATACAGATTAAAATTGAAACCTCTAGATTGGTTCGTGAACTTTAAAACAGCGTAGGGTCATATCCTTAAGTTTAAGTTTGTGTACTGGAAAGGACCTTAAGACTTTTTTGAAGAAAAAACAGAAATTTAAGGAAAATTGGTTTAATAAAAAAAATGGTTTTAACAATAGACACAAACTTTATGCAAGGGTTTATTTATGTTTTAATAAGGTGTATTACCTCCACGTGCCCTTATTACGGATTCTAATCGGTTCCGCATAGATTTTATTAGGGTTATTATAAGATCTTGCGGAATATTGTCCCATTCTTCTGAAAGTGCTGTTCTTAGTGCTGCCACTGTCGTGGGCACAGGATTTCTCGCATATACAGCTCTTTTTAAATTGTCCCAAACATGCTGCTGGATTAAGATCCGGGCTGCGTGCTGGCCAATTCATTGTACGTATCCCAACCTCTTCGCAATATTGTCGAACTTGTGCAGCAGCGTGCAGCCGGGCATTATCCTGCATTAAAGTAAAATTTTCGCCTATGAATCCCATGTAAGGCACCACGTGATCTTCTAAGATCTCTGTTATGTAGCGATGTGCAGTCAAACCCCCTCTATTACCGTTTTGACGGACCATGTCTATGAGCACAAGTTCTGTTCGCCCGTTCATCGATATGCCACCCCAGACCATACACGAACCGCCTCTAAAAGGAACACGCTCCTCAATGCAACTTTGAGCATATCGCTCCCCACGTCGACGATAGACTCTTCTGCGACCATCTGCACCATATAAACATGTCCTACACTCGTCCGTGAATAATACGGAGGCCCATTGCTCTTCTTTCCAATTTAGGTGATCACGCACAAATCTTAAGCGAGCTTGTCTGTGAGCTACAGACAACTTTGGACCATTTGCTGGTCTAAAAGGGGTGATATCCGCTTCCTTTAACCTTCTTCTTATTGTTCGTGCACTCACATTTATTCCACGCACTTCATTAAGCTCTGTTTTGATGTTAACTGACGTGAGGAAACGATTTCGCAGGGAAGTTGTAACAATAAATCGGTCATCACGACCGGTGGTTGCTCGAATCCTGCCTGTACCACCTCTCCTTCTGTAAGAACCTGTCTCCACAAACCTTCTGTATATTCTAGAAACCGTAGACTGGTTTAAATTTAAATTTCTACCAATCGTTCGTTGATCCAAGCCCTCCCGCACCAGTGCTACAATTTGAGCCGCTTGTTCGGACGAAGTATCCATATTATGGTTCAAAAACTCTCGATGAGTTAAAAAACAAACCCAACAATTCTGCTGGTAACAATAATTCAATTGACAAAAGAATAAAAAATCAATGCGAATCAAATTAAAACTTTGCTTTAAATAACACGTAAATCTGATACTACGAGTAAATTTTCTTTTCCCGGCTGTATTCATTTGTTTTACTGCAGTTCTATTTTTAAATTTTGCTTTTTTTTAAGATTAAGAGCCAGTTTCTCCATATTTATATAATTTAATCTAAAAAGTTTGCATACTTATTACAAAAAATCATTTCAAAGTAATCCTGAACTTTGATGCAGTTTATGAGTTCGTCAGTTTATTTATTTTATTCTGCTTTTTCTTACTATTTGTTGCTATAGCGGACAGCGGAGTCTTAGCCGTTTTATCCTTTGGGTATAGAACCCTAAAAATCAACCACAAACAGCATACATACATACAGCATACAAAATCTGAAATTATACTGAAATAACAACTTTTATATAAAAAACGTCATCGTGATCACTTGTTTCGGAGAATGCCACAGACCCAATTATTGTCTCGGTTTTCCTTTTCCTTCCTCATTTTCTTTTCTTACACGTTCGGCAAGGGCTTGATTGTGTTTTGTTAAACATTATTTCTGTGATGACACAACTATGTGTGTTACGGTTACCACTTTACACCGTATGCTTGTTTGTCACTATATTTCTATAAAAAACACACATTTTAATTGTCCTACTTACCAATTATAAACAATATTATCCGTAACATAAACACCGCCTTTCTTCTCATGAGGCCTGCATTCAAATTCCGGATCAAAAGGATTGGGGTCAATACTGGCATGGGCCTCCTCACCCCCATAATATATGACTTTAAGGTCACCAGGGAGTAAACGTTTAATGGTATAGTAAACTTGTGACGTCATATACGAGGATATGTCGCAAGATAATTCGTGTTGATGTTGCTCGTAATCGATTTTAGGAGTATTTTGCTTTTGTAGTTCGGTGTCTAATGATTTTGTTGGGTTTGCATCTGTAATGAAGAAGAATTATCTTGTAGTAGATCATTGCTGGTTTAAGCGACTTGGTTCTCTTTCTTTTCCTTTTTCCTTCCTTTTCCCTTTATCCCTACTATACTATACTAATGCGTTCAGCTCTATGAGTAAGAGACCGAAAGCCCAATGAGGGTTTTCTAAAATAGCGCCCACTTGGTGGCAGCACTGAAGCGTCAGGTCCAGGCACCTGTCAAAACGATTTCACTCAACCAATCAACTGTGAACGATTCTATTGATTTCAAACTGTGACTGAATTTACAATTTTGATTTTGAATTTTGAGAATGAACCTTTTACCTAAGTGGCGCCAACTGGGGCAAAAAATTTTCTAAACACCCTCATTACTTCCTCTTTTCTCTTCTTTTTCCTTTTTGATGGAGTAATAGATAGTGAGCTGCCCATATCTATTGGTTGCCCGTTAAATTGATAACAATCAATCAAACGTAAAAAAATCTTGTGGCCTATGAAAATAAATGATGACTCTATACACAACAAATCAAACAATTTAAATACACACCTAACAATCTTCTATTAATCAAAGTATCCCACCGCTGTCGCAATTTTGTAGCCTTTAATAGCAAATTCAATCCTGTCTCTGGATATGGAAATTCTAACAATAACCATGAGTCGCAGACGATTCTAGAAAAAGATGTTTATCATTATTACATATTATGGTAAAATACACCTAAATCTATTAGGTTTAGGTCTATTTTTGTTTCGCTGTTATTATTATTTACTTTGTTTTAGTTCTAGTATACTCATTAAAGTGTGCAAAGAAGACTAACATTTAACAATTTCTAAATAAAGTCACTTTTTGTCTTGTCTGGTTCTCCGCTAATTTCTTCTAAACCACAATGCAACAGATTTTGATTCGGTTTATAGCTAGCGTTTAAGACATTCTTTTTCAGAAGGTT
The DNA here is from genome assembly GCA_963082885.1 of Parascotia fuliginaria. Lineage (NCBI taxonomy): Eukaryota > Metazoa > Arthropoda > Insecta > Lepidoptera > Erebidae > Parascotia > Parascotia fuliginaria. The sequence goes on along the minus strand of OY720185.1, from coordinate 12,082,235 downwards.
TATAAGTTATATAATACATGTCTTATTATAATACAGAAAGAGGATTTAAATTCTTTGTTATCTAAAGAAAAGTAAGAAATTATTAGGTAAGGTAACGCCGTGTTTATAATTATGTGTAAAAGAAATATTTTTTGAGATTCTATATCCATTATATTTAATGTAGGACATCTATTAACAACTTTGAAAGATGGTAAATTAAACATAGCTGAGAAATATGTTGATTCAGTACCTTGTAAACCCAATATTAGTATCAATAGTATGCGCGAGTAATAGCAGTGTTTGCGCGGCCGGCATACGCATAGAGTTCACTATGTATGGCTTTGTTGTTTCCAATAGAGATCTGCAAATAAATAAAACATTATGATTTAGTTCACGAAAACATAGCAAAATCTTCAGATAGCCACCATTGAAGGGTTTGCTTTAGTGACTTGGTTAAAGCTGAACGGGACTCATGATTACATAATACATTTTTATCTATGAGACTAGTTTTAAATTTAATTATTATGAGTTAACTTAAATGTTAAACATTTCATAATATGTTTTTATTATTGTCATTGTCATAATAAAAAGTTATTATTTTCACTGTTGGCGAGCACGTAGATAAACGCAGTAAGGTGATAATTATATTGTACGTACGCAGTGTTAAGTGCTAGAAATAGAAAATGAATGGGATTTTTGGAAACCTTTGACATGCTGCTATTATTATTATTTCAATTACTTCAAATATATTAATAACTTACAAATAACACAATATCTGATGTTTATCCGACAGAGGCAGTTTGCTCTTGTATCCTGGCGGTGTGTCTGTCTGTATGTCTGCTTCAGTCAGTTGTAGGCAGCGCGGATTCTTGCCGAAGTATGAAGTCGGGTGAAGAAAAACAAACGGCTTACTCCAAGTGTGATATAACTGCTCGGCATTTGACTGCGAAAAAATAATCTATAATATTAATATAATATTTCAACAACTACACACAACGCCATCTAGACCCAAAGTAAGCATATTATATGCTTGTGTTATGGGTTCTAGAATGCGGATATACATGCTTAAATACTTTTTTTTTGTAAATACATACATATTATACATAGAAACACCCAAACCAATGCAAATAGACATGTTCATGCACACAAATATTTGCACTGAGCGGGAATCGAACCCGCGACCTCTGCGTGGCAGTCCATACACAGTACCACCGAACCACAGAGGCAGTTTACTATTATATAAAGCAGAAGAGTTTGTTTGTTTGAACGCGCTAATCTCTGGAACTACCAGTCGTATTTTAAAATTTATTTTTGCGTATGATAGCCCCGTTCTCGAGGAAGGTTATAGGTTATGTAACATCACGTTACTGGCAACGGGAGCATTACATTAAGAAAAACGCGGGTGAAACCACACCGCAAGTAGCTAGTAAATAATAATGCCGATTATAGTCCAATCCTAAACATTAATTCAAATCAAAGGCATATTTGCAAAATACAGGTTTTTGAGATGTTACAAATTGTGTAGGTACGTAGTTCTCTGCATTTTACTATGACAATTGTATGCAAATTTTAAACAATTATTTATTTATTTGTTTACTTTATACACTATTGTACATAGGTGGGCTTAATGCCACAGACATTATCTACCAGCCGACCTTTGGATGATGCAGAGAAAAACTGTATATAACTGTATATATTTATGTATATGAAAATAAGATAATTAAAATTGTTAGGACTTATTTTACTTTTTTTATACGATTTTGGTGTCAAACAAGCATATAGCACCTGATGGTAAGTAGCAACCGTAACCTATAGAGAAAGCTGTTTTCCAAGCATTACGAAAGTAATAATGCTTAGAAAACACCACCAAATCGTTGCCGACCACGCAGAAGGGGATGAGGAAGGAAAAGGGAAAAGGATCAGGACCGAGGAGGTATTTGGGCTGCCTACTTATCCCACTTATAAAACATTAGGTTATAACAATGCATTTGAGGCTTGGGTGAAAGAGGAGAATTTCTTTTTGAGATAATATAGCCAGTACAGTACAGCAACAGCCAGTACTAATAGCGTGTAACACTAAAAATATTTTTTTTTTAAAGGTTAAAATTATAATTACCTTGCAATAGTTAAACTCGTCAGCTACAGCCACTTGTGGGTACAGTGCTCGGCACAATACCACCTTAAATACAAAAAGGAAAGTCTGTCAATTATATAAACTAGAGACAAATAATATTAAAGACAAACAATATTAATTTATTCTTGATTTGACCATAGACTTTAACAATAAACAAAATATTTTATTTTATTATTTTTTTATTGAATTAATGTATTATATATGCATATTTTTGTTTAAATTTTAGCATTCTGCATTTGAAAACGAAACTTAATACTCCTCCGTCCGCGCAATTTTTGTAAAAAGAGGTACAAAGTTTTCATTTTACGTATTATTATATAGATTTTAGGGACAAAAAGTAGTATTTAGGCATAAGAAACAGAGAATAATCGATTTCCAGTAGTCCTATTACAACAATATTGCAATAATTTACCTTAAGCATAATAAGATCCCTTCCACTGCTGGTACTCGAGCCCGCTATAAGCGCGTGTATGCGTGCAGAATCGTTACTGAGTCTAAACTCTATATCCCTTATATCTGGTATATCGTCTTCGTTCGATCTTTCATCGACAATTTCCCAAGAGTCCACTTTAAGTTGTTTCTTGCGTTTTGATTCCTCAGCTGCTTTTTGTTTGTATTGCCTGGGAAATAGTTAAATATATTAAGGACCATGGAGTAAATGGTGAAATTAGGCGCTAAGTGGTAACAAACTTGCACACCACACAGTCACACACGCTCGCACGCACGCACGCACGCACGCACGCACGCACGCACGCACGCACGCACTCACACACACACACAAACATTCGCATTTAATATTAGTAGGATTAATTAAATGATACCTTCTCATATCTTTCAGTTGTTTAACCTGACCGTGTCGTAAAGCCCTTTCAGACGACGACATTGACTCTGGTTCTGGAGTATCCATTAAATTATTATCCTACAAATTAAAACAGTTTTATAATAAAAGTATTTAAATATTACAATTAATCAGTCGCTATAATGGAGGCCACGATAGCTTTCGGAATGGTGTCCACTACTTCTGGACGTCATGGTACAAAATCGTTTTGAACGGAGTAAGAGATCAGACTTGACTATGGTAAGCACTTATTTGCCATCTATAAAAGGTGACATTAAATTAAATAGTTTAATCTATTTTAGCAATTAAATTAAAGGCATTAACAGAAGACTTGGCTATCAATAAAAATGTATAAATCAACAAACAGAATAATAACTATACCTGTAATAAACTATTAAGTTGCGCAGCTAATTTAGTTAATTCATACAATCGTTGTTCCTCAATGCCTCTACGCTTACACCACGCTCTGCCACCGCGGCCATCTTTCTTCTCTCTCAACCAAGCGCAATATAAAGATAGCAATGTTAGAGGATCACCGTGGTCAGATTCGTCAGGTTTTCGAGCATTCTAAAATAAGCAACAATATTTACTTTCAACACAAAAAAACAGCAACAATATTACTTCACAGCTCTTGTTCTGCTAAGGAATAAACCCCGTATTGGAGTACTTTATAAATTTAATAATTCAATTAATGGCCACGAAGTACAGCCGGACTTGAAACAAATTTGGTACACACAAAGTATGGGCTGTATAGAAATTAAACCCATAAACAACTATATGTAACTATGAGTAACAAAAATAAATGGTTTAAGCATTTGGTCTTGTACAATAGTCGCAAGCAATGTTACTGCGATACTAACACACTTCAAGGCAGTCGAAATAAAAATTAGAGAAAATGAAATCATTGAAGTTGTGCAAAAGCAATAGACTCGGCTTTTAACACCTAGATTAATAATTATATTAAATTTTAATACATACATAAATACGTAAAAATCGAAGTGACCCAGCGGATAAGGCACCGAAAAAAACACGAGATAAAAGTTCCAATCTGGGCAAGTATCAATGTGATTTTTCAAATCATATGTACTTTCTAAGTTTATCTTGGATATTTCTGACTGACGGTGAAGGAAAACATCGTGAGGAAACCTGGATTTAAAAGTCTAAAATTGCCAATCCGCCTTGAGCAAGCGTGGTAATTAATGCTCATGCCTTCTCTAGGCTGCCCTGCAGTGGGACAGTAAACAGGCTGATATTACTATTATTATACATAAACTAGAGACAGATACATACCTCACATTCAAAGTCTCGATGAGCTCTAGTAGTGTATATAGATCGTATGCCGAGCGCGGCGGATAGTGCCAGTGCAGAGTGTCGCTTATGAGCGGAGAGAGTGACGGCGCCTAACACTAATCCTTTCGCTAAGCATACTTCTAAAGGCAAATTAGCGAGAAATTTACCAAATGATGTAAGTTTTTCGTTTGAAGTCAATGCACCCTGTGAATAATTTTATAATATGAGTAAAAGTTTGAAAGCTCAATGAATTTGGATGACTTTTTTTTTTGTTTTAAAAGTGACTCCACCCCGCATAATGGTAAGCAGTCAGTGGAATCTAGAAGTGGTGGCCACCATACCAAAAGCCATCGTCTTAAAGTGCTGGTATGGTGACCTCCACTATGGCGGCTGGGAATGAGGTAGGGCAAGGGAATGAGAGAGGTGAGGAAAGAGGTAAGGAGGAAATTGGGCTTCCGGCGCTTTCACTCACCGAACGAAACGCAGTAGTACGGATACTAATACTCCTACGTCAATCTTCTATGAGAGGGTAGTACTTCTCCGGACGATCCGGCCCATACATGCTGAAACCAGCGTGGATCCACTACCGTATAATATGATATGTATAATGACTGAGTGCGACCCATAGATTACACCCAAATAGATGTCCATCGAGATGAAGAGACGATTAAGGGATGAAGATACCGCATTATCATTTATTTGTTCTAAATAAGTTTACAAAATAGTAAAATTATAGGGTAGGGGCGCGATACGAGGAGATGAAGATTTGAATACACTGAAATATGTTACGTTAGTGAGTTATTTTGTTAGCAAATAGCGGTATGAGTTATATACGCGGAACCTAAAGGTTTATCTGTGCCGTGGAGCCTTCCATTCGAAGCTTAACTGCAAAATGTTCTAAAATCAAAACCTTTTTTACCACAACACTCATTATCATTATGTAAACTTAAATGTAGTATCTATGCAATCTTTATTAGGTACTAGAGGCCTGCCCCGGCTTCGCACGGGTGGACATTTTTTTTAAACATTTTAGAATAAATAAAAATACTTTTGTATGGGAATATAGAAAAGCGTGTTTCTTTCAGTCAATTTTAAAATTTTTCTCTCCGTAAGAACCTTTCTCGTACTTCAAGGAATATTATAAAAAAATAATTAGCGAAATTGGTTCAGCTGCTCTCGAGATTTGCGCTTAGCAACACATTTAGCGATTCATTTTTATATTATAGATTATTTAAAGCGGAAACGTTTGTTTGTTTGAACGCGCTAATCACTTGAACTAACAGTCGGATTTGAATAATTCTTTTAGTGTATGATAGCCCCGTTCTTTAGGAAGGTTATAAGGCTATGTAACATGTAAAAGCTTTCTTTAACAGTCAATCTTAGATAAAAATAATATATTTTTGTTTATTTAGACATTGTGTTTGTTTCTTATCAAATTTCCTGTCGCTAGTCTGCTGTAAGCAATTTCTCACGAAATAAGCAGTACCTGTGTCCTATTGTTATTATATGCACTTTTCTTCATAAGTATGGTGTGTGCATTTATCATACATAACTTCACGCTTGTCTCCCATTAATGGGATTAGCAGAGACTATAGAACGCCATTTGCTGCGATCCAAACATACCTCTTTTGCCTCTTCAACAATCATTAACCTTTTCATACACATATCGGTTACGGGTATATAAATAATACTTACATGTTGTTTTAGTTCTAAAAGTGCATTTTCAATCGCTTCAGCGGGAGGTGCATCTAAAAATGGGAATCTTCTAACATCACTCACTCCTAGAGAGCTCATAAGTAACAGTAACGATGCTAATGGAACCCTTGATACTTCAGGAGTACTAAAAGATTCCATGTCGTTGTATTGTTGTTCTGAATATATACGGTAGCAAACGCCGGGTCCTAGAATAAAGAAAGTTGTTTATTTGCCTTTTTTTAGGACTCCATATCCAAAGGGTAAAACGGGTTGAACAGGTTGAAATATAATAATGTAATAATGATGTTTAATGAATCATATACTATAAATAATAATTATAATAATTTATAATAATTATAATAATTTACAATAATTTATTTAGTAATAAGTATAAATTACATGTGAAATAATATAGGTAGTTCCCTTTGGTCCCAAACTAAGCTAGTGCTTGTATCTTGGGTACCATCGAGATTACAACATAATATCAATACATACATAACAAAACTTTAAACTAATACATATTTTGATATATAGAATAAGACTTACTGTATTATATTATACTAAAATATATACTAATACATATTTTAAGTAAATTAAATTTAAAAACTACCGTACACGCAGTGACGGCGGCGGCGTCGTGTTACGTTGCGGGGTGTCGAGTAACCGGCCTCGAATATTCACAGAATATTTAGAGATATTATTCATTTTAAATTAAATACCTAAATAAATTAAAATAAAACAAATATTTAAGGGGAGTCCATACAACAGACTTGATTTTTGCCGTTTTTATAGATAACTAGCTGTTGCCCGCAGCTCCGCCCGCTTGAATGCCGATTATATCACATTTTAAACTTTTATTTCCTATTTCAACCCCTTTAAGCCATTTTTTCGCGATAAAATATTGCCTATGTTGTTCTCCAAGTTCTATTCTATCCAAATGCCAAATTTCATCAAAATTGGTTCAGTGGTTTAGGCGTGAAAGCGTAACAGACAAAGAGATAGAGTTACTTTTACATTTATAATATTAGTATGGATGGTACGGAACCCTTCGTGCGCGAGATTTTTTATTTAAAATACCAAAATAACTCAGCTCTGCCTAATGGTAAGCAATCAATGGGGTCTCGCTCAGGAAATGTCCATTAACCGGCCATACTAAGATCACAAATCCGGCTACCAAGCGTGACAATACTAAACTCCTCCCTTTGGCACACTAATGATGTGTTGCCAGTTTAAAAAAGCAACCATTTGCTTGAAATTTTCAATGATATTCAGAGATTAAAAATATAATAAAATATCACCTGTACGACCAGCGCGACCTTTTCTTTGATCGGCGCTAGCTTTAGATATCCAAAACTCTTTCAATCGTTGCATCTTTGTTGTAGAATCGTAACTCATTTCTTTCACCTGAAAAACGTTGAATAATATTTTGTAGATTATAAATGTATATTTATTACTTTATTTTTTTTATAAAAAGCCATTAATTTTTTTTTAATTATCTAAAGGTAGTTCGAGTTCTTTTTTGCGCGTATACGTTTTGGCGCTTATATGAGCTTAGCATAAACGCTGGTGCAAATTGCGCTCATATACGAAAACGCACATTAAAAAACGAGCATATACGCGCGTAATAAGCGCTAGTTTGCAACTGTCCTAAAAGAAGTAATAGAAGTATAACTTGTAAAAATCGCTATTTTACTGAACGCCATACACTACTAGCAGACATCATAGAGAATCAATTATTGAAATAAAAAAAATTATACTATTATTTAAGCGGAATAGTTTGTTTGTTTGAACGCACTAATCTGTGGACCTATCAGACAGATTTGAATAATTCTTTTTGTGTTTGACAGCCCAATTCTCGAGGAAGGTTATAGGCTATGTAACATCACGTTGGGAGGGACGGGAGCTGAGCAGTAATCAAAGACATAACTGCGGGTAAAACTGCGCCGCGGAAAGTTAGAGGTCGTACACTACACTACTAACCTTGCCGGAATCAACAACAAATCGAATGCCATCAATAGTAACAGATGTTTCGGCTATGTTTGTAGACACGATACATTTCCTCACACCCTCTGGTGGGTAATCAAACACCTGAAATTACCACAAAAATATCTTACAACTGTTGCTGAATACCGCATACTTACATTTCTGACGGTTTGGAATAAAGTAGCTAGACTAACCCCCAGTTTCTGAAAGGCTGATCAAGGACAAATAACTAATCACCTGTTAAATCTCATGTAAAAAACCAATGGGGTTGTTAAAAGCATGAATAATAAGTTTAATTTGATCTAATTAGTAACTAATTCTGCAAAAGTCGAAATGACCCAGTGGCTAAGGTACCCGCTTCGTAAACACGAGGTAGTGGGTTCGAATCCGGGCAAGTACCAATGTGATTATTCAAATCATATCTACTTTCTAAGTTTATCTTAGACATTTCTGACTGACGGTGAAGGAAAACATCGTAAGGAAACCTGGGCTTAAAAGTCTGAAATTGCCAATCCGCCTTGAGCAAGCGTGGTGATTAATGTTCATTCCTTCTCTATGTGAGAAGAGGCCTTTGCCCTGGGACAGTAAACAGGCTGGTATTAATATATATAGTAACTAATTCAGCGGGTAACATAGGCTACAGGTGGATTTCAAGGGGGATAAGTGGAATAGTAATTTTTCAATTCCAGTATTCCCCTTAAGGGGGATTCTTAAGCCTATTTTATTATGTTTAACATATTTTTTTCAGTCATTTTCAGAATTTCAATATTTTAAGCGCCTTCGTAAATCTGAATAATTTAATACTACACTATTGCTATGATATTTTCTGTAGGAGTTTGTTGTGAGATCAAATGAAACTTTTGATACCTAAGCGAAGCAAGGGCGGACCTCTAGTATGCAATAAAGGTGGCAATAATTTTACTCAAAACTGGAAGACTCGAACCCGCACCTCTGGGATTCCGTCCTAAACTAACATTTATGCTATATGAGTACTGCTTGGAGAGTTGTAACAGTAGTCGAATAAGTCGGATAGCTTTCTGCTCAGTGCAAATATTTGTGTGCATCAACATATCTCTTTGCATGGGTCTGGATGTTTCTATGTATAATATGTATGTATTTACAAAAAAAAAGAGTGTGTGTACTCATGTACGCACGTTAAGAAGTTATACTTCTTTAGCATAACAGTTAACCTCAAATCTATAAATGCACTTAAAACAGTATATTAAAACCACTTTTACCACTAATATGAATTGATATAAACGCCAATATATTTTTTATTTATTCACACTGATTATTTGTACAGATACGACACACAAAGGTTCGCAACTAACTTCAGGGTGTTGCTTTTTTCTGTCGGTGTGCGCGCGCATCATAAAAATTCACTCTCATCATTTTTCCCAATCGCGCCAAAAGAAGTATAACTTCAAAAAAGTATGTATATCCGCATTCTAGAACCCTTAACACAAACTATAATATATGCTAACTTTGGGTCTAGATGGCGTTGTGTGGTAGTTGTTGTGATATCATATTTGGTAGTGCGCCGGGACGGTATTCAAGAAGTGCGGGTTCGAGTCTTGTTCCTAGGTTAATTTTTTTTTATAAACATTATTTTTATAAATATTATGTCATGAAATAAGTACCTTATCTTGCTCTGCGAGTGACAATCCACTATGTAACGGTAACACAATCCAGTTCTTTGACTTTTCAGCGTACTGTTGTGCAGCATCAGCGATCGCTGTGATCTCTTGTACACCAGACATGAATATTAATAAATCGCCTCTTTCGTTACCTAAAATATGACATGTGTAGATTTTTTTTATTGGCAAAAGTATTGAATAATCAACTCACACCCAGTTTCTGAAAGGCTGATCAACGAAAAATCATCTAATCACCTGTCTAATCTAATCATCTAATCATCTAATCTCATGTGAAGTACCAATTGGGTTGCTAAAAGCATGAATAATTAGTTTAATTTGATCTAATTAGTAATTCATCAAAACACTATATTTTATTTTTTAAGTACGCGCTCCACGGCTTCGTCCGCGCCTAAAATTAGGTTTGTCTCCCTCGGGATGCAGACCGAATCCTATGTCCGTCTCTGGCACCGAATCTATCTACATACCAATTTTCATCAAAATCTAATTAGATCAAATTAAACTAATGAATTCATGCTTTTAGGTACTTCACATGAGATTTACAGGTGATTAGTTAATTTTTCATTAATCATTCTTTCAGAATCTGGGTGTTAATCTGTCAGACGTGAAGCGAGATTGTGCAGTATGAGGTAGTGCGTTTGATACCCACATGAAACCATTTTGTATGATTCATTAAAAATTGCTTTGAGTCTGGGTTTAATTTTCAAATCATTATACATACTTGGATATTTACTATCAATCAGCTGCATTATCTGGACGTAAGGCTGTGGGTCCAGCCGGTCATCTCTTGAAGGTTTATCTTCTATGAATATTGGCTTGTAGTTTAGTTCTATAGGAAATAATCTACCTGGTACCTAGAAGAGATCAATTGTATAAGTATCAATACAAATAATGTTAACAATTAAATTATTATTCTATCACACTCATTTGTGTTTTAAGAGCAGCTATAGTTAATTAGTTATAGTCTGAATGATACATTATATACCGTTTATTCACATTATAGTCACACTGCATCCTGTCGCACTGAGACTGAAAAAAAATTCGCTTGAGTAACTGTGACTCGATGCGAATTTTTATTTTCATCTAGTAACACTGCTTCGTGAATAGTGTTACTCGTTCGGAAAAACAAATCTCATCGAGTAGCAGGAGACTCGATGAACTCGACTCGAAAGCTGTCTTGGTGAATTTTTGTACATTCAAATTTTAATAATAAACCTTGAAATAGCCACTTACAACGTTGCTTTTACTTTCCGCGCATCCCACTCCTCACTCTTATTGTTGTAAGTTTCATTCAGAACAAATAAATATGAATGTGGTACACAGATATACTATATCTGTGATGTGGTATCTATAAGTAGGTTATATATAAAATGCGCCCCATTTTTGACGCTGTTTAAGAGTAACAATCAACATCATTTTTTAACTTACTTGTATAACAGCTGCAGACTCAGCAGAGAAATAATCTTCAAACAACTTAATATTTATAGTAGCAGACATTAACACCAACTTGATATCATTACGACTATGTATTAGGCACTTTAGTACACCCAATAGGAAATCACCCATAAGATGTCGTTCGTGAATTTCGTCTAAAATTATGACGTCATAGCTTGGTAGGTTTTCTGATGACATCTGAAGGATTAAAAAGTTAATACCTAGTAAGAAAAGCAACTGTCTTGGCTAATCTATACTATTATTATAGCGGAAGAGTTTGTTTGTTTGAACGCTCTAATCTCTAGAATTACCAGTTGGATTTGAATAATTCTTTTTGCGTATGACACCAACACAACCCAGTTCTTGAGGATAGTTATAGGATACGTAACATCACGCTACTGGCGACGGGCGCAGAGCAGTAAGTAAAGACGCGGATGAAACCGCGACGTGGGAAGCTATTAGTATAATATATTGTCACTAGTTACTAGGTGTAGCAAAGACAAAAAGAATGTCAGATGTTGAAGAAAGACATTCTGTTAAAATCAAAGTAAGATCTTCATGAGTGCAGTGGTCTGTAGAGTCATCAATTCATACTAATATCATAAATGCGAAAGTAATTCTGCCTGTCTATCTGTCTGTCTGTTACGCTTTCACGCCTAAATCACTGAACCAATTTTTTATCGCGAAAAAATGGCTTAAATGGAAATAGGGGATGAAAGCTTGTATGAAAAATTGCCAATGTAAACAGAGATATAACTGACATTTACGCGGGCGGAGCTGCGTGCAACAGCTAGTCATCAATATTTTTTTTTTTCCACAACCTTTATAGATGTCACTAGAAGAAACTAAGGAAATAGACAGTAGCATTACCTAAGTTAGCAAAACCTATGCCCTGCAATGTTACAATGTTATTCTATCATCCAGTAATTTCATTTTTAATTAAACTATATTATAACTTTATACCTAACCTGTCGCAAAGGCCCAGTGGTGAAAGCACCCGCTTCGTAAACACGAGGTCGGAGGGTTTGAATCCAGGCAAGTACCAATGTGATATATCAAATCATATGTACTTAAGTTAATCTGAAAATTACTGACTGACGGTGAAGATAAACATCGTGAGAAAACCTGGACTTCTGAGGAAGTCTGAAATCCCCAATCTGCCTTGAACAAACATAGCGATCAATGTTTATACCTTCTCAGTATGAGAAAAGGCCTTTCCCTGCAGAGAGATAAAAATGGGCCGATATAATAATACCTGACCTGTCTCAGCAATAAACCTTCAGTGATGAAGCATATCTTGGTATCAGCAGTCTTGCTCTTCTCAAACCTGATTTGATAACCCACTTTAGTTTCGAACTGTGTTAACATTTCATATGCCACTCTTTTGGATAATGAGACACATGCTATTCTTCTTGGTTGTGTGCAAGCTATGAATAGGAATACATTTGTTTAGTATGGTCCGTACAAGTGCTAGAATTAGGTTAAACCTGTTTAAAAAGTAACCATAATGCTTACAGTTATTTCACTATGAAAATAACGCAAGTTAAGTTTCAAATGTATTATTTGCATATAAATAGAACTGTTAACGCAAATATTTCTTACTCTTTATACAGCTTCCACTTAATTCTAGCATTTGTACAGAACATATTTTTATAATATAGCTCCAATTAAATGATAAAAATTGAAAATGACACTAAGTTGCGACGTTGCCAGTCATGACGCGTAAACGCACTTAAGCATATTATTATACACCTTGTAGTGTATTAAAAATCTTAACCCTTTCGTTGGTAGATGTAATTCTCTAGCATCTTGCGAGGGGCTAGTGCTTTAATTTCTCATACATTTTGAACTTGCTGGGCGAATCCTTGGCAATTAAATAAATTGGGTTAAATGAATTGTATAAAATTAACAAACACAATGTTAATGTTTGTGGTCTAGTGGTTAAAGTGATCATGTCAGTGCTACAGTTCTCATCCTAGACTAATATTTTAATGATTTAAATTATAGTTTTAAGATTCTGAGTGCATCAGACTTGTTAGTTGTATAACTTTTAAAGTGAGTTCCTATAACAAGTAAATGGGTACTTTTGCCATAAGTGTGGCGTTGTGATCTTTTTATAAAGCATAGGTAAAAAAAAAATCTTATAACTAAGTATATACCTATGTTTTGGAAGCCTGCTTCATGTAAATACTGGGGCACTTGTGTAGACTTTCCACAACCTGTGTCTCCTGCAACCACCACCACTCTTTCACTCTGCACGGCAGATATAATCTCATGCCTGAAACAATATTGTTTAGTGTTATAAATAAATGTTATATACTGAAGATATTAATAAATTATTTGTCTGTAAATACAAAATATATTTAACTAGCTTGTCACAGCACAGATTTACTTGTGTCAAGTTTCACCTTTGCTACTGCTCTGCTCCCGACGCTCGTAGGGTAGTCTTAAATAGCCTATAACCTTTCTCAAGAACTGGGCAAAATTAATTATTCAAATGCGACTGGTAGTTCCTGAGATTATCACATTCAAACAAACTTTTCTGGCTTTATAATAAATTTCAAGATAATGTTATAGACAGTAGTAGATCCACGCTGGTTTCAGCATGAATAGGACGGATCATCCAGGGAAGTACTACCCTCTCATAGAAGATCGACGTAAGAGTAGTAGTATCCGTACCACTGCGTTTCGCTCAGTGAGTGAGAGCGGCGGTGGCCCAATTTCCCCCTTTCCTCTTTCCTCACCTCCCTCATTCCCTTCCCCAAAACCCCATTCCCAGCCGCCATAGTGGAGGCCACCATACCAGCAGTTTAAGAAGATGGTATGGTGGCCAGCACTTCTAGATTCTACTGACTGCTTACCATCAGGCGGGGTGGAGTCACTTTGGTAGGCTAATTTAAAAAAAAAAATAATTATGTTATTATTTATAAAATAACTTTAAAGTATTTACATACCTATATTTAGCAACAGGAAGATCTCTCTGGGCCTGCCTTAACTTTTTAAGCTTTTCAAACTTCTCTTTATTTTTAAAATCAATGTAAATGGATACAATGTTCAAGAAAGCCTCAAATAGCCTTTTGTCCAGCTTTCTCCGCGCTCTGTCGTCAGATACTACGTCCACGTACTTTAAACTAGTAGTGTAGTTAATACAATTAAATTTAGAGAACCTATTAGGCTCGGTTTCTTTAGGAACGAAATCCAATAAGGGTTTATCAGCCTTTTTCAATGTAGCTTCATACTTTTTCAGAAATACCCAAAAATCTTCCAAATTATTAGCCACTGTACTACTTTCACTACTATACAATATTATTTTATTCAATTCCCGCTTATAATCTAAAAAACTAAAGTATTCATCATGTTGTTTCGAAGTTGAAGAAATGGGGTCTATTTTTTTAGCTTTATGACGATCGTATGAACGCGAGCGTGAACGTTTTCGTTTCTGATTCTTATGTCTAGTAGGAGAAGGACTTCTTCCCATTTTTAAACTAAATTAATATTCTAAAGTTTCGTACTAAATTTATTTTTCAAGCAATGTTTTGTTTATAACTTTTTGACATTGACACTATTGACAGGTCTATTGACAGATGACAATTTTAGAAATAGGGCTGAGATTAGGAATCGAGTCGATATTATTTTATTATTATAATTCTAGAAGTAGAAAGAAAACTAAAAATTTATTTATTCATTTCTTTTGGCTGATAGCCCTCTAAGAGGTAATCAACGACATCTATGAAGTACCTAGACTTTATTTACATAGTTTACAGGAAATTGCCAAGCGCCTTGTCGAGGCTTCACGTGACCAGAGGGCTGGCTTATTCTTTGGCCAAAGAATCAGCATTGCCATTCAGCGTGGCAATGCTGCCAGTCTTCTGGGCACGTTGCCAGATGACAGCGATGCGGAGGAGTACTTCGACGCGATTTAATCCTTGTTTTAGTTTTTATTCTTTGTTACTTTTAAACTTGTACATAATTAAACGTTATGTTTACTAATTAATAATGCAGAAACGTAAGATTTGTATGGACGGTGTGAATTTATCAAATCAAATTAATTTATTGCGAACATAGTCAATACATTGGTGTTAGAGGTGGTAACAATAGCACATTCATGTTCTGCCTTATAGCATGCAATACGGTTAGTAAAATGTAAATCGTCCATATCCACAAAAAATAACACCTAATTTTCTGCTAAACACAAATAAAATTATAATCTTAATACATACATAATAATAACAATTATATTATTATATTCACAAAAAATACGCACACCGCCATCTAGTCCCGAACTATGAAAGTAAGCATATTTATATAGCTTGTTTTATAGGTTCTAGAATGCGACATACCTACTATACTTTTTTTTTGTAAATACCTAAGTACATATTATACATAGAAACACTCAGACAAATGCAAATAGACATGTTCATGCACACAAATGTTTGCACTGAGCGGGATTCGAACCCGCGAACTCTACGTGGCAGTCCATACACAGAACCACCGAACCACAGAGCAGATCGTCAGTAATAAGGGCACATTTTGACTCGCAGTCTCAAAGACGCGGAAAGGGAATGGAGGGCGTTTTCGGTGAGAGTGAATATGCTGGCTTGCATGGTTTACTCACTGCTCCAAAAGTGTACAAAATACACTTTTCAGAGCCCTCTGCACGTCTACTACTTTTTATACAACTTTCACCTCATTATAGCATTTAAACAGAACATAATTATTTTTAAAATATAGCTGATATGATAAAAATTGAAAACCACGAAATATGACACTAAATTGCAACGTTGATGATGCAAATACGCTCATAATCAAACTTACAATTTAGCTAAAGTACATATAACTAGTATTTTTCAAATCAACTTAATTAATTACCAACCATAATGTCTATAATTATTAATCATTGATCTGTCCTGGAGTAAATAATAAATATGTTTCTTAATTAAAAATACAAGGTAAAGAAGAGAAGATATCTAAGCTGTCTAAATTTTATTATAATATTTGCAAGAACGTCTTAAGAAAGTGCATAGTTAGTGATAAACGGAGTAATATCAAAAGTGGATAAAACACGTGAGAAGATTCTAGGAATGCGAAAGTTGATTAGCTCAAGCAATGATGACAAGTCAATGTAGCCATTATTTTAATAATCTTGTAGAGAAACATTGTATCCAAGTCGATGTACGTCGTTTTTCTAAAGGCAACAAGTTATGTGTTACTGATGCTGTAAAATAATCAACGTGGAAAACTGTTAAGTGTAAGAGTAAGTAACCCATAATACTTACAGTAATTTTATGCAAAAAAACGCAATTAAGTTTCAAATTATATATGTATTATTTGCATATAAATAGAATTGAATTCCACTGCCATGAGGCGTAACGCGTACGCTCCTAAATACTAGGATAAAAATGAAGTAGCTATCAAAGTATCTTTAATCGCATTTTAGAACCAGTAGAACCAAAATCACAAGGTAGACCATAATAATTATTATGCTTAGTTTGCCTTTTCTAGATAACGCTGTGCTGTCTAATTGTTTTGTAATTATTACCCGTTGAATTATTTTGCTGTTGATAGCTTTTTGAAATCCAAAATGTACACTTTAACAAATTGATTTGTTTTATACGTACTCAAAATAATGTTGAAATTATATATTTGTATATATATATTTTTTCTCATTTTTTAATGTTTTGTTTTATACATTTAATTTTAGATGTAGGTAATATATATTATTTTACTATAGTGGTCTTTCGATATTTATTGAAGAAAAATCGATTACTTTCTCTGATAGGCTATAAAGTACAACACTGGGCACAGATAACTTTAGACAACGGTAAAGCTTTAGCTGCCCTCTATCGTCAGCAAACAACGTTTTTTATAATAATTTCCGCCATTACGTTCCGCCATTTTGCTTGGTCGCGGAGTGGACGTAAAATTTATTCCCATGTATTTTATCGTAAATAACTACTAGTTAGTTTAGAATTAGTTTTTAGCACACTAATGGCTTGCTTAAATACACTTAAGTTAGAAATCAAAACGTTAGAACAAGTGTTTCCAAAAAACCATGAACGTTTTCAGATAATGTCAGCCAGTGTCGACGAACTGACCTGCAGATTCGTTGGCAGAAATGGAAAGAAATATGAAATACATGCTAATATTACGGTAAGTACCACAATTATTTAGTTTGTACACAAGTGACATAAAAATTAATTCGTTATCACAGGGGTGCGCTTATTGATTATCTTTCGCTGGGACAAAGGGTCGTTGTTTATGGGGGCAGGGCTGTCAACAAAAGGTTTACGGAAGTGAATTTACATTTCCCTGTTGCAACTGCACGTTTGTCACGTTTCTGTGTAAATTATTTACAAAACACACAATCAATAACTAGTAGTATGTTACGAATGTTCGAATCATATGTTTATTGAGCATACGGTACCGTGTCGAATTGCTGTATCGATCATTTCGGGTCCAGCACGTCATTATCGAAGTGTTCGTGAATCATTACAGCTATTTTATAGAAAGAAGTAACGACTTGTTTTGTTTGGCTAACGGTATATAGGCGTTTTTGGGACAAAGGCTGTTAGTCATCCTCTCTACCTGCTTTTTGTTGGTCCCATTTAAGCGTTTTTTTTTGTTGATGCAACAATGCTGGCTTGGAATTTTCAGTGTCCTTAGTACATTCACTGATAACAGGTTATTAGAGAGCACTACTAGGAGTAACTTGAACAGAGTAAACATGATTTGTTTATGTACAGTGTACCAACTGACTATTAATAATTTTATACCAATCATTGATTACATGCTTTGGATAACATTATTGATGTTAAAGAACCTGTAGAATATAAGATTATTCTGAACTTAAACATGATTTTAAGCTTTTATTTTAAATGAAAACTATGTAAATATATAAAACATTGTGTCTATCATGTTCTGTCAAATGTAATTGGCCACATATAATAGGTACTTAAATATGTTATAATAGTAATAATAATAATATTTATTAAAACTAGTTCATGTATTTTCCTGTACCATGAGGGCCACAATTGTGCATTCGGCTCCAATGCTCCAGGAAAACACAGTAACACAATAAGTGTAAACAATTAATAGAGATATGAATCTAATAATAAATTCACAAATAGGTAAAGTTAAATACAATAAATGTGAAATTATTATCAATAATCAAATAGGACCCTGCTAAATGCTATTTGTTATAAAATAATGTTAGAATTGTTTTTAATCATTTCAAATTCGTTTAAATAATATTCTTACATTTTCTTTTCAATTGTAGACACTTATCTGTAGACAAATCAATAAATTAGATATCTAATGACAGTTAATCTGTGTTTATGTTAATTTCATAGTATTTTTCTACATGTTAGTCTGACATCCATAAAACATCAAGATTATTTTTTTATTGTTAGGAGTCCTGTCTATTAGTTCAATAATAAATTACCGCAAATCTATTTAGTTACAATCTACTTTCAAATTGTATTTAGTAACTAATTATTGCTGAACCAAATACTTGATCTCAAATTAAAGTAGAAACTGTCAAATGTACTTACTAATCTTGAGTGCATCATAAACTTATGATTAGTACATTTAAGTGCATTTATCAATATGGGTTTAATATAGATTGTGAATATTATCTTCACTATATTACTGGATATTAATAACTCCAAGGATCAAAAGTTTAGGGGCAAGCAATATAAACCTTCCAGAAAAATAATAATTAAAAGTTACTTCAACGTAATAATAGATAAGCCTTTAGTTAAAATACCTTTCACTGAATAAATTATTAAGCTATAGCTTATTAGTAATACATTTGTAAAGGCAAATTTACACTTTATGTAGGTCATAATAAATTATGCTGACATAACAACCAAAATAATGTGTCAGCTAAATTAACTACTGACTATTTGCTGACTGAGATTGAGCCATAAGAAGAACTCAATTACAATATTGGAAATGAGTAACAATAATTTGTCATAATATATTGCTGTGAATGTATTGATTGGACACTAAAGTAAAAGTTATAGTACCTACTTATATTTTAACCACAATGTGACCTACTGAATTGTCAATCATGCTTTACCAACTACTTATACAGTTGAACATGAACTTATCACTTTCATAAGTGCTAGCTAACTTATGTAATTAATAAATATGGTGGCTTGTTTTATTTCTATTTATTATCTGTCAAATTTAACCGATGATTGTGATACAAACCATAAATGGAACCAATGCCTTGAGAAAAAGAGTATTAAAATAAGTTTGTTGAAATTTTCTCTTTAGGAGACATACCCCAACACACCGCCAGTATGGTTTGCTGACAGTGAGGACCCCATTGTGACAAATGCAGTCCAGATCCTGAGCAACACACAAGGCAGAGATAACCATGTTATAAACCAGGTAAGGTAACAACCAATAATTTAAAATATTGGACATAAGGCGAACTACACACTACCTTGCACTATGCGGCGGGGTGCATGGTGAAGGAATATCTACACCGCGTGTGAATGCGTTTTCAGTGTGTTGCACTTCGCGTGATTTGTATACAAAGAGAGATACAACGCAAGAACACGCACGCACGCACTACGCTCCGTGATGTGGGGCAGTGTGTGAATCGTCTAAGGGAATTACATTGGCAATCCAAAATGTTGACTTCACATCATAATTACTGGGATGTGGGTATTAAAAGAAACAGGGAATACCAGGTTACAGGCAGAAGTGTTATTTATTACTAGCTATCTGCGGTTGTTTTTGTATCCCTCGGGAACCAAACCGATTTTCGGGATAAAAAGTAGCCTATGTCCGTCTCCGGCACCGAATCTATACACACACATACATACAAACTTTCGCATTTATAATATAAATAGGATTTTCTTACAAAGTAAAAACTGTTGAAAAGATACAATGCTATCTTCTACTTTTGTATGAGTAAAAGAACAGCATTATGTTAAAATTATAGTTTAACAATGGTTGCTCAATAATAATTTATTGTTTAATAGTATGTTGTGAAACAGGTTATTGTGTAGTGTTGAAGGTGATTAATCATTTACTGATACATATCAGTTTAATTGGACTGTAAAATAAACTATTTTTAATGGCGTGGTGCATCTTGAATGTAACCACATTGTAACGGATATTAAGACAGTAGGTATTATCCTCTTCCAAGGATAGTATTGTTTGTTTATAACTTTTATGGTTAGGGTAACTGCATGTAATGTGACTTAATTTTAAATTTGTTGCCTTCTTTATGCTTGCTCGTATATTTTAGGTACTGTCGTGCGTATTTGAGACAGCCAAGACAAAATAAATATATTTGTGGCGTAAGCGCGTTTGAAAAATAAAACAACACAAAAATATATAGATATCGTAAAAAAAAAAATCTCTGTAATTTACACGAGTGTTGGGTTTAGACAGCTGGATAACTGACGCAAGTGAGAAACTGACAAAAATGTGTAGTTACTCTGTTTAGAACGGCTATTTTGTCAGAGGAGAAGGAGAAATTAAAAGCCCAAAATAAAATAAGTGTTTTTATATATTACTAGCTGTTGCCCGCGGCTTCGTTCGCGTGAAAATTCAGATGTGTGCCTGTATGAGAATATTTCTTACCTAATCTTACGGCAATCGTGTATTGTATTAGTAATAAATATCAGTATAATCCGTCTCTAAGGCTAATCCGATTTAAATCTATTCACCGGCTGCCAAATTTTGCGATATTTAACGAAACTTGCCACTCCTATTTTCCCACTTAATAAGAATAGTTCCTAGTTTGGAAATCGTATTATCAAAACTCCCATTTAAAAACTATAGAAGCTTTATACAAATTTTGTTCCCCTTTATACTCCAGGGAAATGAATTTCGCAAAATCCCGTCTTTGAGAGCACCTATTTCCAAAGTTTGAAACTCCTAGCACTTGTAGTTTCTGAGATTTCGTGATGAGTGAGTGAGTGAGTGACCTTTCGTTTTTATATATGTATAGCTTCTGCCCGCGGCTTCGCTCGCATGAATATAGTTTTTCCAATGGAAATTTTTATATTGTTTAAATACTGTTTTGCATACTATTTCTAATCTCACTCTCTAACCTAAAGATATCCCCCGTAAAACAATATACAATACACAAAGGCAAATTTTCACTACAATGAGTTTCCCCTTTCCCTCATTTCCTCTCCCCCTTTTCCCCTTCCCCTCCCGTCCCCTCCCGTCCCCTCCCGTCTCCCTCCCATCTCCCTCACTTTCCCCACACTTCCCCTCACTTTCCCTCACTTCCCACTCACTCACCCCTCACTTACCACTCACTGACTCCTCACTTCCCTCACTTTCCCTTACGTCCCCCTCACTTTCCCCTCATTTACCTCTCACTTGCCCTTCACTTGCCCCTCACTTGCTGCCTCCTCACATCCCCCTGAGTTCCCTTTTCTTTTTTTTTTTTTACACAACTCTATCTAGTCTCAAAGTAAGCATATTATATGCTTGTATTATGGGTTCTAGAATACGGATAAACATACTTAAATACTTTTATTTTTGTAAATACATACATATTATACATAGAAACACCCAGACCAATGCAAATAGACATGTTCATGCTACAAACATTTGCACTGAGCGGGAATCAAACCCGCAACCTGTGCGTGGCAGTCCATACACAGTACCACCGAAATACAGAGGCAGTCGATTTCCCCCTGACTTTCCCCTCCCTTTGCCCTGACTTCCCCCTCACTACCCCCGCACTTTCTCCTCACTTCTCCCTTCCTTTCCTTTCCTCCCCCTCCCTCCAATATTCAAGTCGCCAACTTCAAAAGCAAAGATCTTTCCATACAATATTTCATCCCTTATTTCACCCATATAAATCCACCCCAGTAAAAAAAAAAATATGAGAGTATTTTTTATTTAAATAAAATTATTCCAAAACAAAATTTCAAAGCAATGTATGTGTACTAATGTAAGTTAAGAAATGAAGACGTTTCATACAATCGTTTTCATCCCTTTTCATACACTTAAGGGTTGAATTTTTAAAAACCCTTAGTACACTTCTAGACATTAATACAAACACACCCTCCAAATTTCAAGTCGCTACGACCAGCGGTTTAGGCTGTACGTTGTCTGTCAGTCAGTCAGGACAAAGCCTTTTGTTATATGTATAGATGTATGGATTAGACGTATAGCCGTCAGAGATCAAAGCATACAGGCTGCTAGGAATGCTAACACGTGATAGAGCCACATAAAGCTGACCGTACGAAAAACAGCTAATATTTAGATCCACACCCACAACTTTTAGTGTCTTACCTTGGGCTTTATTAATTAGTCATCGCAAAACATTGGCTCACTGGAAACTGGACTCGTTTAAAACTAAACAAAATATTGTTTAGAGAGGAATAAAAACACTATCAGCTATTCCGCAACCTGGTAAAATCTCTGCTTCTATAAGATTTCGTAGTAAATTAACGAATGTTCGATGTGATTCTTTAAATTGGCATAACTTTTTTATTTATTAACCGATTGACATGAAACAAACACTAAATGTTAAGTGAAGCTTACCACAATGTATCAGTGAAAACCATATTTAAATCGGATCAGCCGTTTTTGAGATTAGCGTGAACAAACGCACAGACAAACAGACAAACAGACATACAGACAAACAGACAAACAGACAAACAGACAAAAATTTTAACAATCATTGTTTTGGGTTCTGTTTGCGTTTTTAAAGGTCCCAGCAGTATTTTTTTTCATATATCTTCCATGTACAGACAGCGACCGGTTACATTTTTATTATATGTATAGATTATAAATATATTATTATATTATAATTATTATTATTATTATTATAATTATAATTTATTTTATATGATTTTTATTATTATTATTAATTATATTTTTATTATTATTTATTATTATTGTAAAGATAGATGTAAGTTTAAGAGTAATAAATAAATAAATAAATAAATAAATAAATTATATATTATTTACACTTATTTTATTTATATTTAAATTGATTACAATTTTTGCTATAAGTAAATGATACTAAGTTAATTACAAAAACTATATAATATTTTATGAACCTTAATTCTAGGTACGTACGTGTTTTAAGATCGCTTTATTTTGTAGGTACACAAGGATAATAAATCCAGTTTTTAACAAAAAAAGGGATTTCAATGATAAAATGATAAGTTACCCTTACATTGCGTAGCTATGGACAAACATGTTTATGGGTGGAGTTTGCAATACATCGATAAGAACTGTGTTCATTTACATGGTTGTTCTCTTTCAAAACATGGACTCTGGGTCTTTTTTGCAGCTGGGACAGCTTTGTCTTTGCTTACCAGTTCTCTGGTATAAACTTCTAGAGGTTGACAGAACGCCATATTAAGAATTATAATTTATAATGTTAAACAGGATAGACACATTCTAGTGACATATTTTTCATATTGCAATTGACATCAGCTCAAAAACCTCTAAGTAACCAAAGAGATTTGCTAATTTTCCTACTGCTTATAATACCAGCCTGTTTTACTGTCCCACTGCAGGCCTCTTTTCATATAAAGAAGGCATGAGCATTAATCACCGCGCTTGCTCAAGTTGTATTGGCAATTTCAGACTTAAGTCCAGGTTTCCTCACGATGTTTTCCTTCACCGTCAGTCAGAAATGTCCAAGATAAACTTAGAATTAAAAAAAAATACATTGGTACTTGCCCAGATTCGAACCCACTACCTCGTGTTTACAAAGCAGGAGCCTTATCCACCGGGCCATTTTGACTTATGCCATTCCTACTGCTTATTCGCTGCAAATATAATAACAGATTTTATTTGGCTTATCTATCATAGTATGGGAATTTGGATTCGTCTCTTGTTTACATGGTAAATGCATCTCGTGACCATATTGAATGCCAAATTATCGCCAAATGATTAACTTACATAATAAATAATAGACCGAATAATATTTATACTAGACATAGTTATAAAATCATCATCTTCAATTTGCATCGTAGTTTCTTTATTAAACCTTTTGTCTACCATTTTTTTTATTGCCAAACGGTGCAAGACTAGCCAATAGCCCACCCAAAGACGATAGATCCACTTGACTGATAATACAGCGTACAAACGCTCGCCAAACATAAGGTATTTAGCGCTTATATCAAACCGCGACAGATTTTACTCATTTAGTTCCGACCAAGTGTCATAATTATGTCAATACGCTAGCTACATTCATAATTTTTTTACGAAAATGCCTTCCTGCTCTGTTAAATGGTGTGGAAAATCCACTAAAACATCAAGTTATACCAAGGATGGTATAACTTTTCACCGGTAAAGTACGATTTTAGTTGTGTTATGATAAATATTTATTGTGATTGCAGGGCTCAAGTGATATTGGTTGTTTGACGTAAATACGTCACCATCACTGATTGTCTCTCTTTCTCGCGCGAGACGATTGTCAATAGTTCTGTCTCTTTTTGTTTTTTTCTGTCACAGTAGTGCTGAGACAAATCGGAAATAAAGTTGATATCGATAATTAATTACTATTCATGATTCAGGTTTTTCGAAGAAAAATGGATAAATGCTGTTAACAGACAAAATTGGTACCCTAACAAATACAGCGTTATTTGTTCAAGGCATTTCAAAGCTAATTCTTTTAAAAAAATTAAAAAAATTAAAAAATCGACGGCGTTTATTTAGTTCAGCAACGGCGACAATGTTTTTACCTGTTTTAGTACGCTTATATATAACTTCATTATAAAATATTTAAAAATTGATGTGAAAATAATAATTTTATTTTTGCCGAAATACGTAATTTTTTAAACTTTTATTATTAATAGTATTCTTAAATACTGTAATAGGCTATAACCACGGTAATACTATCTATACAGTATTGTAACACGGATGAATTTTTTAAATAAATGCCTACACCGTAAACGTGTACTAGAAATCATATCATCGTCACTCAAGTGGTTTTATACTCATTGAGCCCACCTGATGGTAAATGGTAACTGTCGCTCATCGACTTTTTCAGTGTCAGGGACTCTGCGAAGTCGCTGCCTACCGGGAAGGGAGTGGGGTAGGTAAAGGAAATGAGGCAGGTGAGAAAAAAGAAAAGGGGGGAAATTGGGCCTTTTGTACGCGAGTCTAAAGGTCCAGACATCAAATTGCAATACAATGCGATTTCGCAATCCAGAAAACTTGGACACGAATTGCTGCGATACGATTTTGTCCCTTGAACTTGATTTAATTTTCAATAATGCACGATGCGAATTAATGAGGGTGTTGAGGATAATTTTTCGCCACCAGTTGGCGCCACTTCAACTTTCACATTTGGCCAATCAGGGGGTAACAAAAAGCGCTTTTTGTTACCGCATCGGTGCTGCCGCCTCGTGGGCGCCATTTTAGAAAACCCTCTCAGCAATTTTCTTTTGTCCTTATGCACGTGAATTATCCATTTTGTAAATTAAACATTAAATTTGCCGAAAAATATAGCACTGAAAAATAACTGTAACAATAGAAGACCTTTTACCAAAGTGGTGCCAACTGGTGGCGATGTTAAAACTTTGCGATAAGGCGTCGCATCGCATTGAGTTTGAACCAATGATAAAGTGGTCTATTGGGTGTTCTATTTCTAATGTAACAATGTTCTTGTCCGTATCGCGGGCGGGTGAGATATTATGCATACCTATAACAATCACATCTGTCTCCCATTGAGTAGACGGTTACGCCAATTGTTGCTATTCTTATGGATCTTAATAGTTTTTTTGCATACACTATTGTAGACATGTGTTGACGATCAATAATGTATCGTACGTACCTAATGTATAAATAAACGTGATAAAATATTTAAGTTAAGGTAATAACTAGCAAACGATTTTATTTACCTTATTTTAAGATAAGGTTAGTTCGGTCTGGTAGCAAAATTGAACCTTTAACTAAACCAGTTGACCTACCAAGTTTCAACTTTTTAGGTCAAGTAGTTTTTGAGATTTCATGTTTAATAGGCAGGCTTTGCCTCAGTAAATCTGTTTTTATCTTCTTCTCTTTTTATTATGGCAACTGAGCCGACGACTGTGTCAGTTATTTCTGCCAGCGTCAAGTGTATAATAATATTGTTGATGATTATAATGGTATATAACAATGATAAATATAGAAAAATGTGGATGAAATTAAATGACAACCATCTTTCATATCCGTTTTATTTGGCTCTGTAAAATTTAATCGTATCTGTGGTCTCCTATCTAGGTATAAACTACCGACCTGTTTCCGTTTATAGGTCAAGTATTAGTGAAATTTTGTATTTAGTACCTGATAGAATGAAGGTCCTCTATCCTTTAATTAAATAAAGAAAGCATACTTTTCTCCTGTACGTTGTCAGTAGGGTTGGTGACCGTAGTAAGATAGTATTTAGTACGTCGATAACGCTGCTCTAGTAACCTAACATTCCGTTAATAGAATTTTACAACACCCACGGAAAGAGATAGGGTGATTTAACATTCTTCACCGGATAGGTCTCGTATAGGTATATACAGTGGGAACTATTTAGTAAATAGAAACAGTTGTTGCACTTTATCTATTATTGTTCATTCAGATCATTCGACCGCGACCTCGGGATCAATGAACTTTGTACCAAAATAAGTGCCCATAAACACGACGTGCAAATTGATACACGTGGCTTTTCTATACAAGTTTATTCACGTTAATTGTTTTCCAAATAATATTTGAGGTAAATAGATTTTCCATTTTGATCTTGAAAGTAGTGTCTCAAGGGCATGTGGCAAAAACATAATATTTGTGAAGGAAGTTTTATTATGCAAATAGATAGATATCAGTTACAAAATCTTGTATAAGTTTTACTTTTTGATATTTTGCGTCATTAACAACCGAGACGGCCTTTGTTTTGTGAAAACAAAGATTTGTTTCATTGAAAAAATAATTAGTATTAAAATATTGCATCTTGAGTCCTGGCATGTTTGCAACATCAAATTTAAATGTAGGTAGATGTGAAGTTCATTGTTATAGTTGTTCAATTCAGTTATAATTTTACATTGCATTATTTTTAATTTATTAAGTCCTGTTTTGCAATTTTAAAGTTCATACAAGGTGATTTCATATCATGCTAGAATCTTATGAAATATGTCATTATGACTGATAAATGATAACAATAAAACTAGAATATTGAACTGCCAAGACAATGGGGGTGCAGGTCATTGATCTACTATCGATATCTTAAAGTTGATTGGCATAAAGATAGATTTACAAAATACCTACATGCTTACAGCGTTACATCGTACCCACAAAAGGGGAAAGGTGAAAGAGAATTAGGTACATTGCACCCACCATTCGCTAGATATATTAGTTCTTATGTAATAGACAGCCGGCCTATTGTCATATTTCGGGCATAATTCCAAGGATTGATTGACAATTTATTCAGTCGTCTTATACGACGACACTTACAGACTGAAAGGATGGTGGCAATTCATCACGCCGTTACACGTAGTTGTAAATGGTATCAATATAGACGTTTGTATAATTTCAGGTTGGTATATTGTTGAGAGAACTATGCAAGCTACACGGCGTGCCAGAACCGCCGGATTTGGATTCCTTGTCGCTACCGGTGCATCCAGCTCCCCAACAAAGGTCAGTGACTGTCATACTTCATTAAGGCTAACCCTACATTGCAGGTGCATGTTCCTCGAGCGCGTGAACGAATGCCCAATATGAGGTCAGCCTAATTAAAAGAACGAAAAAAAAACTCCCAAGTACCGTGCAAGTTTAGCAAGGCAGCGCTTATGTGGGTATGCATTATGTAACTTTTCTAACCCTTAGTTTCTGAAAGGCTGATCAACGAAATATTAACTAATCACCTGTTAAATCTCATGTAAAGTACCAATTGGGTTACTAAAAGCATGAATAATTAGTTTAATTTGATCGGCTAAGTTTGGTTGCTATAAGCTTGAATAAAATTAGTTTTATTTGATCTAATTATATCAAATTAAACTAGTTATCCATACTTATAGCATGCTTTTAGGTACTTTTCATGAGATTTAACAGGTGGTTAGTTAATTTTTCGTTGATCAGTCTTTCAGAAACTGGGGGTTATTAGAACAACTACTAATTATTCATGCTTTACGGGTTTATTCTCCGTGTTGTTTGCTAAGAAGTTATCACGATTATTATAGACGAAATGTATACAAATTATCACGCACATTTTTGTTTGTTGCGTTTCTATGCCTAACGCATGCGATGGGAAAAAACACTACGTGACTTTAACTAGTTCTAGTCGTCCTGCTCAACTGATATCAGTAACGCACAGAGTAAACGTGACAGAGATTTCACTGTAATTTAAAAAACTTAACCATTAGGGAAGAACACATTTACATGTTGAGAATCGCTGATACATAAATAAAATCACAGCCGTTGTATAAAAGCGCCAGTAAAGATTTTTCCAAATTTAGCTACATAAAAATATTTAAGAAAATAAATTCACACCCGTTTTTTTTCATGGTTTGCATATGATATGTTTCTGATAAACTTCATTCACTTGACATCTATGTTCTTTAATAATTTCGTACTGATCTTACTTCAGAACGTCGTAATATGGCGTTCTGAAGACTTAAGACAACAACGTAATTCCTATTTAATAAGAGCTTTTATTTTAATTTTAAATATGATAGCAAATAAACAGTAAATAAATATAATAATGTAAGCTAAAAACTGCGCACATATCGATCATCATCAAATCTTAAAGGTCATCATCATCACTGTTTTAAGTAATTTGTAAATATAACAATAATGAACTTATACACAATAATTCTAATCGGCGGCGTAAACATTTTTAACTATCCAAGTAAGTAAATTGGTATCCTACCGGTGATAAGAGTATATATTAAAGATAATAGTCGTCTTAGAAGCGAAGTGTCATTATCACGTGCAAGTGATAATTAATGACTCTTTCTTTCTCTACTCTTATTCGAATTTATTAACACTTTCCGGGAAAGTAAACGAATATGGCCGTGATGACAATAAAACATCTATTGTGTCTACAGTAGTGTCCATGAAAAGGTTAAGCACTCATTTTTGATTCATTATCTATATTTAATTCTTGGACTGAGTTCATATTTATTATTATTATACAATTTAGTATAGGTGGTAAATGTGTATTATTTACTTGTTACTTTTGATAGTCTTTTTTATCCACATTTAGACTCTTTAATTGCATTTGTTTTTAATAAGAAATTAACATATTAGCTGGATTAAGACTTACTCGATGTAGGATAGACGTTAGTTTCATAAACAGCCGGCTCAGTGATTCGTAACACATTATAAATATGAGTTTCTCATCATAAATAATAAATTTCTAGAGTACCAAGTGTAACGTCAAATGGGGCGGAGTCGGGCACAGAGGAAGATGAGGAGATGGCGGCAGAGGAAGACGACTCTGAGGGAGAGGACGACTTGCCACTAGAAATGGTCGACGATGCTGGACGTAGCAATAAAGTACGTAACATTACATTCCAATTTTGTTATAAGTGAAATTGAGCTTTATGCTATTGTTATTATAACTTGAATTTAGGTTTAAAGAAGATTCTCATAAGAAACAGTGTTCACTCAACATGAGATTGTGTTATTTGTATGCAACATTGATGATTGTATCATGTTAGTAGATATGGTTATTTTTATAGCTATTCTATTGTGTGATGTTAGTTGGCAATATATCTTAGAAGTCCAATACCAAGTCAAACAGTTTGGTGCTACATAAAAGGCAAGTGCTTATGTTGCTCAATTAAATCCTGGCATTTTTGGAAACTCTTATAATGGAAAAGTGTTGTAAGAGGAAAATTTTTCTCTTATAACTTGTGACAATTTAGAATAAAGTGGTATTTCTTAACTTTTGAGCTTTTTATCTGAAGATGCTAAATAGTTGTTTTGAATTATTTATTTAATTAGATCTATTTTAAATTTCAGGACGACATGGAAACAGAACACTTAGCCACATTAGAACGGCTTAGACAAAACCAAAGGCAGGATTATCTGTCAGGCAGCGTTTCAGGCAGCTTACAGGCTACAGACAGACTCATGAAAGAGTTACGGGACATATATCGCTCGCACTCTTTCAAGAACAATATGTATTCTATTGGTCAGTATTTTAGTAAAACCTATTATTAAGTTGTCAAACCCTGGATAAATTCGTAGCAGGCTCCGAGACAGTAGGTTTAGCAGTCCACGAGACTTGCGAGTGTCAAAGCTCGGTGTTTCGTATTGGTTATCACTGTTAATCCTGGCTTACAGGAGTCACAGTGATGGGCATGTGGGCGCGATTGTCCCGAAAATAAAAACCCTAGGTAAAGTTCGCCTCGGTGGTACAATAGTACTGTGTATAGATCGCGCAGAGATCTCGGGTTCAATCCCTGGATTGTAATGCGATATGAAAGTTTTTCTTGAAATTCTCAGTGTTAGCTGGGTATTGTGTCTGGCTACAGGCTTACCACCTGTTTTAAGAGATCAAACAAAACTGTCGAGACATGGATGTAGCCTTTGCCTACCTTTTAAATAAAAAGCTAGATACATACACTCAAATTTCGATTTATTAAATATTAATTATATCTATTATCTATTCCAGAGTTAGTAAATGATTCCCTTTACGAGTGGAACATCAGACTGCGATCAGTAGATCCGGATAGTCCGCTGCACAACGATCTGTTGTTACTAAAGGAGAAGGAGGGCAAAGACTCAATACTGCTCAATATTATGTTCAAAGAAACTTATCCCTTCGAGCCTCCTTTTGTCAGAGTTGTATATCCTATTATTTCAGGTGAGCATTATAGTATTCGTTTGTAGTATCTAGAAGTAAAAATCTGTACTAATAAAATGTTGATGAATATAATAAAGGCTTCACTATCTGTTTTCCAAGAAAATAAAATAACTCGTCCGCCTTTTGATCTGCGTAATATAGTCGATTGTTTCTTATAAAGGTCGAAATATACGAAGTAGTTAACAGTAAAATTATATTAACTCCGCAACGTATTTTCATAGAGACAGAATCAAATTTGCGAGTAACAAAGCTTTATTAGTGCGCGCGCGTATACTCAAGCACTGATTACGTCTGATTACGTAAACCAGTGTCACCAGTATATTGACAGTCGTCAATCAGAACGATAAAAGTCAGAACATTCCTAACTAGCTATTATGCCTAGTACGCACCATGTACCACCAGTACTTAATTATATACTAAGTTATTAGACAAAATTTTTGGTGTTTAGATACATTTAGTTACAAAATTGCTACTAAACTAAAATACTAGCATGGTGCGAACTAGGCTTTACTAACGTTGGTGTACTAGAAGCCACGGGAGTACACGTGAATCACATTTGTATCTTTCCTTTTGATGACACATGTTTTGTTACAGGAGGCTACGTGCTAGTAGGCGGCGCGATCTGCATGGAGCTCCTCACAAAGCAAGGCTGGTCGTCCGCGTACACAGTGGAGGCTGTGATCATGCAGATAGCGGCCACGCTGGTGAAGGGCAAGGCGCGCATACAGTTCGGCGCCACCAAGGTGGTCTCACAGTCGCAGTACTCGCTTGCGCGCGCGCAGCAGTCCTTCAAGTGCCTCGTGCAGATACACGAGAAGAACGGTCAGTACAAAACCACTCATTATATACTACATTATAATTATCATTGAATCCACTAGGATGATCCCACATTGGGCGTGGTCAGCGTTAATGTCGGAACAATCAGTGAGTGTGACGGTGACGCGACGTAAATTAGTTGTAATGTACACAGAAGACAGCGTCTTCTCACTCATTGTGACGTTTTTTTATGTCAATTAGTACAGTTTATAACCGCTCACATCGTGTTATCGTCCCACACCGCTCGTTGGACGGTTCGATCTTTGAACAGAATACGCATTTATAAGACATGTGCACGCCTCATGTTAGTTGATCCAAGCACGCATAGACTGTCCGGATTATGTGAAAGTTAAAATCTGTATGCAACATTTGCCTAGCTGAGGTTATACAGATATGACGCCGACGCATGTCTCACACAGTGCATGTACGCTTGTCGTTGGCACTACTCCCACTGTGACTTCGAGCACGGCGCATTTATCGATAAACACCAGCGCGCCTTCGCACGTGTATAACACATGCCTCTCTACGATTGCCATATTTGTTTGTCACCGTTTACTTAGGTAGCCTGTACACAGCCACCATTACATTTGATTACCTACAAAGATTGTCATAAATGTTCGTATAACTAGCACGACTTACAGCGGGTTTTTAAAAGCAAGATGTCTAAATGTTTTTAGAAAACTGTCGTTTATTCATGGACACCTTGTTCACTCGTCTAGAGAGCGTTGTCTTACGCAGGTACTTACCTTCACGATTAAGTGCTCTGTGGTTCGGTGGTACTGGATATAGAGTGCCACGCAAAGGTCGCGGATTCGATTCCCGCTCAGTGCAAATATTTGTGTGCATGAACATGGCTATTTGCACTGGTCTGGGTGTTTCTATGTATAATATGTATCCGCATTCTAGAACCCATATCACAAGCAATTAATATATGCTTACTTTGGTTCTAAATGGCGTTGTGTCATTGTTGTGGTATTATTATTATATTATTATTATTAGGTGCCTGTGTTTTGTATGTGTATGTTTTCCTATAACTAATACACATTTGTATAATTTTCAGGATGGTTCACACCCCCTAAAGAAGACGGTTAATGCAGGCCATCACCTGCTTACATTTAAGACTAAATGTGCAACATTGACAGTAACGCCCAAACATACAACCACTTCAAATTTTGACAAGTGACTTTGAGTTTGCGTGATACTATACACTATGATTCCATTCGATGTTTGTTTGTTCATGTCACGCAATTTTGTATGTGTTAAGTATGACTGAGAACATTATGTGGTCGTAACTTGTGTATATTATATGTACTTTAATCGTTAAGTGCTATTAATGTTCTGATGAAGAAGTGCGGGCGTTCGCGAGAGACTATACAAGACTTATAGGAAATGTTTAACTGTGTAACGTTTTTTGTAATCATTAATTTTCTCAAAAAAGTTATCCATATGGTAGCCTAGACGTTACTGGAGTGTAAAGTTGAAAGAATTCTTTGCATTTCTCTTTAGTTATTGAAATAAAAAACCTGTGATTCTTAAATGTGTTTTATATACCTTCCTTATGTACAAAAATAAATCAAAATATATATACACTGCATAGCGTAATAAAATCTTTTTCACATGTCTTCCCAAAACCGAATTGTACCGCCCTTCCTACCCCAAAATTATATAAAATCACATTTAATTTACAGGAAATTAAGTTATCCAATTTGACGTTTTTATCAGTTAATCAAAACCTTTGAATTATATAGTTTTTCATTGATTTCTTCATCTGGATACTAAGATATTAGCACGTTACAGACGTTCGGTGTTTGCCAAACCGTTATTGTCCAAATTTTATTTTTATCCTTATTTTTATTTTAAAGTTAATTATTATAACTTTGATAATACTTCCTGATTGTGTTTTGTGTTCGCCATTATGGCTTTTAAGCCTTCTACATGCAATTCACTGCCAGGAATATTGATCTTTTTACAATAATCTGTTTCATTCATATTGTTTAACCACTGCTTAAGTTTCGGAAATCTGAAAATTAAGGCTAGTATTAATTCTAGTACCTATTTTATATTTTTCTTATGGTATGAACTCTTAGATGTCTAGATTACTAGGTTTTCCCCTTAGTAGACTTAATTAACCTGCATAATTCACCTAGGTGCATTAAATCAACCAAATAGTGTACCTTATTCACCCAGGCGAATTAAGTACACTTTTGGCATCTTTAATTCACCTAGGTGCATTAAAGTCATCCAGTCGTTGTTGCAAGTTATGTAACCTATTTTAAAACTATTGCTGGCCACTTATTAATCAAGTCGACAAAACAAAAGATTATGGGATTGTGACCGGATATTAATCGTGTTAAAAAATTGGTCCAAGCGATTTTCGACCTTATTTACATATCCGGCTATATTATTTCATTAGGCCATTAAAGGAGCAGTCCAAATTTGTAAAAAAACAGTTCCAATTTTCTTATGTCAATAAGGTCGAAAATCGCTTGCATCTATTTTTTATAAACACCATCAATGTCTGATCACTTTCCCATAATCTTTTGTTTTGTCGACGTTCGCTTGTTTTGTCGATATTCACTTGTTTTGTCAGCTTTCATTTCTTAAAATAAAAATTTAACAAAACTATAATAACGTCTGATTCGATTATGGAGATTGAATCTGTTATCGATATTATAGTTTGGTAAATTTTTATTATATTTAGTTATTTATAGATAACTGATTCAATCTTTACGGTGGGTGAACCAACAGGAATAGGGTCTTCCTCATGGTCACCCTAAGGTAACAACTGGGTAAACCACAAGGAACAAGTCGAATTAAATATGCTAAATAAGTATACTTAATTCACCTGGGTGAATAAGGTATAATATTTGGTTGACTTAATCATATAGGCAGGTGAATAAAAATACTATTTGCTTGACTTATGCACATAGGAAGGTGCATAAAATTACTATTTAGTTGATTTATATCACCTGGGTGAATAAGGCGTAATATTTGGTTGACTTAATGCACATAGGTCAATAATAATACTATTTGGTTGATTTAATGCACCTAGGTGAATTATGCAGGTGAATTAATTCTACAAAAGAAGTTTTTCTCAATGGTTCCTTTTATTAGTCCGTAATGTCCAAAATAAACTAGTACATCATACGACTGAATAATCCACTATGTCAGATGGCATTGATAATTAAGCTAATAAAAAGTTTAATTAAGTGAACGGTTGACATTATTATTGCCACAATTACACAATTGGACTGTAAGATTACATAATTAACTTACGTCTGTTTTATACCCCATGTTCAAATTTTCAAAACGTGTACTGAACAATTTGGACTGAGCTTGTGGTTCCTTCTGATTCAAATTCGTCAAGTCGAGTAAGAAGGCTAGACTGTCTAATCATTACCTTATAGCGAAAAGAGAGCGAAGATAATAAATTATTTAAGAATTTATTAAAGGATTTGATCAGTGGCAACAATGCTTTTTTATTTCGTGGAAATCGGCATTCCTTAAAATTAGTACCAACTATAGAAGCGTGATATAGCGTATCAACGATCAACGTACAGTACTTAACTGGAAAACAATAGCACCTACTTATGTATATTAGTGGGTAGTGCGTTCGTATGGTATTATAAAAAGTCCCGTAGTACCACTGGTGGTACTACTGGATGTACCACAGATAACAAAGGCCGGTACTTAAAATAAATTAATTAGATGCCTTGTTTGGACTTTACGCATCATGATGTACTATTTTCTTTATAGCTTTTAGTAAATAGTTTTAAATTTTACACTTATCATTAGACTTGCTTTCACCCGTCTTT
Source organism: Parascotia fuliginaria (assembly GCA_963082885.1). Lineage (NCBI taxonomy): Eukaryota > Metazoa > Arthropoda > Insecta > Lepidoptera > Erebidae > Parascotia > Parascotia fuliginaria. The sequence goes on along the minus strand of OY720185.1, from coordinate 12,046,816 downwards.
GCTTACTGCTCTGTTTCCGTCGCCAGTAGCGTGATGTTACATTCCTCGGGAACTAGGCTATCATGCGCAAAAATATTTTTTCGAATCTGACTAGTAGTTCTAACAAACAATCAAACTAGTAGTCCGCTTTATATAACAGTATAGATTACAAACCTCTTTTCCTCAACGGGGACTAGTCCGTTTAAAGTACCTAAAGTCGATATAATGCTTATATCAGCAATAGTTACGACGTCATCTGCCATGTATTTGTGCTCCGATAAATAATCTTCCAGTACAGAGTAAGCGTCCTTTATGTTAATAACCATGAATTTTGTCATTTCTCCTAGTTTTCCTGAGTAAGTTGATGCCTAGAAAATAAGTTATTATCAAAGAAATCACATAGAAAATAATAAAATAGGTCTTTACTAGTTTCAGCAGGTTTGAGTCTAATCCGTACAGTCTTCTACATTGTCTACGACTTGATAGTGTTACTAGCATTGTTTAGAGTGAACTACGATCAGGTAAAGCAATCATTCTATTACGTTTATAAAAAACTAACACCCGCGTCTTTGCTGCTCTGCTTCCGTCGCCAGTACCGTGATGTTACATAGCCTATAGCTTTTCTCAAGAGCTAAGCTATCATAGGTAAAAAATTATTCAAATCCGATCGGTACCTAATTCCAGAGATTAGCGCGTTCAAACAAACAAACTCTTCTGCATTATATAATAGTACTTGTAGATAAAAAATAAAACGTTAGTAGTTATTTACCATAACAGTTCTTAATCGTGGAAATAGAACACTGCAATCGAAGAACATCCTTTGATGTAGAGTTCCTCGTTTTCTGGGGTCAGTAGGGTATAAATTTGCGTGTTCCGGTTTGCCATACTTTTCTAATAGATAAATCATTATAGCATGACTGAAAATTTAAAAATTTACGTTATGTTTAATAAAATCATTTCATTTTATCATCTATGGTGCGATGATATTAGGTAATGCGTAACCAATGTACTAAATAATCATTTACTGTGGTTATCAAGCCGCTTACCAATTGTGGATTTAAGAATTTACAATATGTTTAGTAAAATCAATTCATTTTATCATCTACCGTGGGATGTATATAAATTATGTAGGTATGTCTGTCACAAGCAGCAAGTTGGATGCCACAAGATAGTTGGCGACGACTATGGCCTGCCCAAGCGAGACGACGATGGCCGGCTCTAGCGAGACGACTTGGACTGGACGTCTTTTGCAACACATGGCCGAAAATGACGCGATAGTAGACTTTGAAGTTCAAGGGAGAGTGCTTTACCAAGCAGTTAAGAGGTTAATTAAAACAAAACCGTTATACCGAAGAAAGACTACTGCTAGGCTTTATGTCGCTCGTGAGAATCTCCGCTAACCTATTCTGAGCTACCGCCATCCATATATTGCAACACCTTACTTACTCGCGCTCCTTTTTTCGGTTCGAGGTTGCCAGTGCAAAACTTTTCATAAGATAGTCTGGCTACCTAGGTACCTACTAGTTTTATTATAGTAAACAATTTAGACCTTAAATACAAAGACTTATTATTTACATACCTGTCTGCCAGCCAGTAGTCACCTTCATCCAACAATGGAATCGTCTTCATAGGATTTTTCTGAAAATTGTAGGTAATGCCAACATTTAGTCATAAACAAAAACATAAAAACCCTTTTACTTGTTATAAAACCTCACCTTTTTAAGTTCCGGCGTGTCCTGCTCTCTTAAAACAGGATTTAAATTTCTTTGGTCGAATTTTAAGCCAAGAATATCGACCAACATCATCACGGCTCTGGCAGGTGGACTAGCATCAGTTTTGTAAAGTATTGTGGGCATTTTGATTACTAAAATTGACAAAGTGACTATTAGACATCGGGTATAGGTAGGTATAGGTACCTTCATACTTACATTAACTTCTGGGGATATTTGGGAGGGTAAACAGGCTATGGAACGCCATTCTATACGATAAAAATAACATAATACCTACCCCTATCAAATACGGTGACTCAAAGGGAATAAACGGGCCTACCTATATTATAATTATATCTCCTTTGTCTCTTGGACCTACCCAACAAAATTAAACGGGCTTAGTCAGGTACCTAGGCACCAGTAGCGAAGAGTCACTTTTCCGAGGACGGAAGCCGGTGGGACTAAAATACTTTGAATTTCGCAAGGCCAGTTAGACTTTAAGTAGACACTCAAGCAGTGACAGGTATAAGGAGGTCAGGGCATATTTCAAAAGGGAAGCCGGCAGGAATCGTGTTATACGGACGCTTCGCCACTGCTAGGCACCATTAAGTAAGTGTCTAGATAAGTATTTAATATCTACCTGGGTACTTAATCAAAGGTAAGTACCTACCGACCTATCTAACTCAAAAACTTATAAATTAAAGATAAAGTTGAGCTCAGTGTCAAATTTGCATGCAAAGTTTATCTTACTTACCTACTTATTTTAAATTTTGAACTTTGGCAGTTTTAATACAATCACTTAAAGAAGATACATAATATCACAGAAATCAGACCACCTAGAGAGAAAGAGCAAGCTGTTATCTGGCTAATATTATGTAGATACTATATCTATCAACATATCTAAATGCTTAAGCAGATAAAATAGATAGGAAGCTAAGTAAGTACCTATGGGTTAGGGTAAAGGTTGTCTTGAAGAGATCGCTCTTAGCGACAAGACCGCCCATTGTACAACTTCTTTCTATCTTCTTGTGTCTCGTCTAATGTTATTGTCAACATGTATTTGGTGTACAATAAATAATATTCTATCTATCTACCTAAGTACAGTGGTTATTATATATATAAGCATAGAGGTTTAAGTCCACCAAATAACTTGTAAACGACAAAATTTACTTAAATAATCTAATCAGCATGCGTTACATCAATAACCAGCTAAGTATCAATAAGAGCAAAGTCTCAGTCGACTTACAGTATGTAGGTACCTACTTACTTACTTACCTTTTTAAAAATTACTAGTATATCTTTAGTACTTTAGTCTATAGTTATAATAAGTACTTACTTATCGTTGTTTTCTTTAAAATTCGTACTTAGTTTCACCAATCAAGCCATACACAACACACTACACAACAAGTACAATATTTTTGTACATACCAGTACGTACACACATTAAAAAATAAACATAGTGAAGTGATGACATCCGAAAAATGTTTAACGATAAACTATCGATTGTTTATTGATAGGTAGAATTCAGCATCTACGAAATCGAAAGATCTAAGTAAGCCATAAAGATGCTATGCTATTTTTCACCTTTGCAGGTAGCTCAATTCTCGTGAGTGATTTATGATAGATTTAAAAATAGAAGTTAAGTGACCTCTACTATCGTGTCGTAGGTGTATATCTTGTATAACTACACTTTAACTCTACTTATATTTTTGTGAGACTATCATGTATATTATATAAATCAAATATATTTATTTTTAAATAATTAAAAAAATAAATAAATAAATATTAGGTAAGTAAGTCAGTAGTACAAATCATAATTATAGCAGCAAGCATAAAACGCTATTCTCTATATAACAAATAGGTAGTATACTCGTCTAGAAAGAGTAATAAATTGTGGTATTGATTTTTATTATCAGCATTAATTACCTTCTTAATATAAAATTATCGATGTGTCACTATCGATATTTCGGCTTCACGATAGAGGGGGTTGACCCCACTACACGGCGAGGCGACAGCTGATTGTCAAGTTTATAAGAATACCTCGTGTTTGCCGGAGATGGCAGCACCTCCGATTTCTTACGTCGGCGATTTCATTCGATCTTTAAAAACTTTGTTACAAATCAGGTTTCCTTGCAATGTTTTCTTTCATCGTATGATAATACCAAACCGTTCTATCAACCTGCACGGTAATGGTCTCATTAAGATAGGTATAGGTAGAGTAGGTACATACTACAGAAGCGTTGACCACTAGGTACGCTTCTCGAGGTGGTTTGACAATTTCAGTCTTACTTACTCCAAAGATTCAAGATGTTACCGTAAATCAGTAGGTAAAAGTAACTTATAAAGCACTCAATTTCCTAGTCACACTGCTAGTTATTACCCAGTTTCGAGCTAAGTAGGTACCTAACTATCTTATGTAGGTATATAGGCACGAGTAGGTAACCTACTGATACTTACGAACTTACATTTCGTACGGTGAGCGAGAGTGCCGGAGACCCTCGTATGTAGAAGGTACAGACCTAAGACCTATAAAATATACCTAGATATAGATAGGTATATAGGTAAGTAAGTAAATAGGTAGGTATTTACAAAGCTGATAAACACCTGTGGGCTAAAAAACTTAAGTACCTAAGTTAAACAACTGTGAGTAATTATTAGTAATTAATTACCTACTAATTAGTAGGTATATAATTACTTGTGTGTAAATTTGTAGTCGATCAGATTCATGTGAGTACTAGGTATACTTCAGTATTCATAAAGTAATTAGGTAATTAAATGCTTCTGTAAGTAAGTAGTAGGTACCTACCTAAACTAATTAAGGCGTAAACTTGTTTACTAAATAACAAGAGCAATTAATCGAGTCGAGACAAGTCTTTGATTTTTAGGGTGCTGTATCATAAAAGGCAAAACGAAACCCGAATATGATTACTTTGTTGTCTGTTCGTCTGTCTGTCAGTCAAGACCTGTTTTTCGGTAACGCGTGGAGTTATTAGGTTGAACTTTATATCGTAAACCTACTCTTGTCAACAACCCTTTGAACTTTGAAGCTGTGAAAAAAGCAAAGTTCAACGTCAACGCAATCAAAAAATATTAAATCGCAACCCTCGGTACGCGACTTTGACTCACACACCGGTTTTTTTGTATACCAAAGCTGCATTATTTTTAAGAATAAACAAAAACTTTTTAGCTTGTTTAATTTTGTATCTAGTTATTGGAGCGTTATGTAGGCAGTTAATTAAGTTAAGTTAAGTTAGCTAACTATCGGCCAGTTTGTTTTTGTTTCTTCTGTTCGTATCTATAAGATAAATAAGGTAAGTATATATAAGTAGATATTTATCTAGATACTAATTACCTAACCATTGAGCGTAGATACTTCAACGTAAGCAGGTACATTGCCTACGAAAGACAAATTTATCGAGATTTTCACTACATGGAAAGAATGAAGCAAGTTTGTTGCAAGGTAAACCAACCAACCAACCGTATAAATGATCTTAAACTTTAACTTTATTGAAACCAAACCAATACCACTAAGTAATAATCAAATTAAAGCAAAGTAACATAAGAAGTGCCGGGTTTATAAGCCCCTCGGTGAAAAAGCTGATTAAATTTCAACTTACTTAGCTACTTGTTGCGTGAGTGACATCCGTAATTGATTTTTAGTTTTATCTTAGTACTAGCGTACACTCTAGCATTTAGCTCTAGCAATATGTCCAGCCACGCAAATTGACCAAAACGCTAAATATCACGCGTCCTTCAAGTATTTTGCCCAAGTAGCATAACGTCCTTAGCGCAAAATATCTTATTAGAAATAATTAGTCTGTGAAACATAATGTCCTTAATTAAAGAAAGTTAAAAAAGTTATTAGCAGAAATAGCATAAATACATAATATGTAGTTACAAATCTTTGAAATTATCGCCTTATTTTAATATAATAGACATGTATTTTAAAACTAGCTTTCCGCGGCGCGGTTTCAAGCACGTTTAGTTACATCTTTGGTTACTGTTCTGCTCTCGTGGGCAGTAGTGTGATGTTACATTGCCTATAACAAAAACTGAGCTATCAAATACAAAGAATTATTCAAATCTGACTGGTAGTTACAGACATTAGCGCGTTCAAAAAAGCAATTAATAGTATAGAATTATAGATTACTATAGATTAATGTGTAAATATTATTTGATTTGATTAAATTACTATAATTTTGCCGGGATATATTCTTTGAATGATAGTGGAAACCGTATTTAAAACTGTTGCGTGATTTAAAAGAAGTGTCAGCATTTAATTTTATTAATTAGGTAGGTACGTATTTTTGTATTACGTGGTGGTATCTTGAACCTTGTTATTATAAAGTACAACTCAAGCATAATATTATGTTCTTAAACGATCGATCGATGTAATGGAATATTAACAGTTATAAATACGGAATGAGATAAAACAAGTAGTTTAAACAATAAATGATGTAAATAACCTCATTATCGGTGGATGATGTGTATGTGATGTATCTTAGTTAATAAAATGTGTGATGGTCATATCCCTAAGGCGAGAGCTACATAGAAAAGTAGGGTGAATATGAGACAAAGACGCATCAAAGTTGATGCGCGGACGCGACTTTTAAAATTATGTATACGAGACGTGGACACCTCATAAAGTAGTAGTGGAACATACAGCAGTTAGACACGATAGGTTTTGACTTTCTATTGGGCAGAGGGCAATTGGTTTAGTAAGCTAATTTAAACAAAAACTAAAGTAACGGAGACCTTGTCTTCGGCCTTTTATCTAAAAAGCATCTTGCTAACAAATTTATAATTAAAAAACATGGTTTTATTATGACTACCTACTCAATTTAATAGGTATAAGATAAAGAGATAAACTTGTATTTGCGTTATTGACCTTTAACAAAACTGATTTTAATTGTGTTGTCCTTCGACAAAAAGATTAATTTAAAGTTTAAAGAGATGTAGCAGTAGGTACCTATACTAGAAGCTCATTAAAGCCACAGCTGTGAGCTAAATAGAACTAGTACCTATCACATGAGCCGGGCAAAAATCGTTCCAACCCTTATTCAGTGGGAGCGACAAGTTATTTAAGGAAAATAAATTAAACCCGCACATTTATAACAGAATTACTGCTCTTGTTACATCGCCGTCTCGCCCTGACCTTAAATTTGTGTATCCTCAGTCACATGCTTGATGCACCATCGTCCATCATGTATAGAATGATGTATATTAAGATATATATTAAATTTTTTAGTAAATATATTATCGATAATATCGTATTGACCGGTGTGTATATCGTCAGCTACGCAATTAGGTAAGTTAGGATTTGTCATAGTTATTTTATGATTCCTGGCATTTTACACTACCAAGAGAGTTTTTGTTCCAACCAGTACGAGTGTACTTATATAATTATCTACTGAAACGTGGGTGTAATTCACTCTTCTGGAAAAGAGCTTATTGTAAGCTTGTATTGTTAATTACCCAATTATTTCAGTATCCTACGCACGAACTCTAAGAACACAATTAGTACGCTGTTTTGCGTAACAACAATAATAAATTTAGGTAATATTTTATATTATCTTCTTGACTAAAAATGAGAGATTAATTTAAAATTATTTTTATAACATTATCCAAGATGAAATTGTCAAAACTAATTTGAAGTTGTAAACATACTCATTTAATATAGCAACAGAATAATATCGTTTTTATTCTTTGAGAATATAGATAACAATTATTTATACAAATTATTAAGGTTTTTATTTATTATTTTATATTACATCAAATTACGTGTCAATTAATTTAATTAATTTACACTGCATGAAGTTAGACTTCTAATATGGTACATTCGTAAACAAATAGGACACAGATTCTGCATAATGAGTACGTCTAATAGCTTCAGCAAGCATTACAGATATATCAATCGTTTGAATCTTTGGGCACAGCTTCATATGCTTCTCCTGTGGAATAGTATTAGTCACCACGATAGCCTCTAGACTCGAGTTATTTATCTTTTCTATTGCATTACCTGCAAATACTCCATGAGTTAGTATAGCGTATACTTTAGTAGCACCAGCCTCATATAAAGCCTCAGCGCCTTTCACAATTGTATCACAAGTATCAGCTAAATCATCAACCATAATCGCTGTCTTATTTCTCACGCTGCCCACAAGAACTGTGGAATCACCTTCATTGGCTCTCTGTCTCTCTTTGTGTATGATAGCGAAGTCGATATCCAATCGATCAGCAATAGCTGTCATCCTCTTCACTCCACCAGCATCAGGCGACACCATCACACTGCTGTTCCAATCAGGAATATTTTCCTTAATCCATTTTGTAATAGCAGGTTCAGCATAAAGATTGTCGACTGGTATATTGAAAAAACCTTGGATTTGTGATGAATGCAAGTCAATTGTAATGACGTGGTCAGCACCAGCCACTGACACAAGATTAGCCAGCAATTTAGCTGTAATTGGTGCACGGCTTTTCTCTCTCTTATCTTGTCTGGAGTAAGGAAAGCAAGGAATCACAGCTGTTACTCGAGATGCTGACGCAATCTTGCATGCATTAATCATGATAAACAGTTCCATTAGATTATCATTAATTTCTCCACAACCACTCTGTACGATATACACGTCCTCGCCACGGACAGATTCTCCAATCTCAACATTGGTTTCCTGATTGCTGAATTTCTTTGTAGTAGCCCTTCCCAAATCAAGTCCAAGTCTCGCTGCAATTTTCTTCGCAATATCGGGATGCGAGGTACCAGTAAATATTTTGATGTTCGGCATTCTGGCACCGGGATTTGAGAAGTGTCTGGTAAAATTCTTCTCTGTAGGTGTCTCCTGCGTATCTTCAGGTTTCATAAGGAATTGTCACAAGTGAAGCACTCCTTCACGTCTCGAGTTTCACTAAGAAATAACTTCTTATTTGTTTAATGCGACGATTTATCTAAGTTCACGAAGAGGTCAATTAATGATCTAAGTTCCCCGGAATGGAGATGTATACTGTCCTATCCATTTCAGTAAACACAATATAAACACTGTGTACTATATGTTTATTGATCACTATTTTAAATATTATTACGTAAAAGTTAATCGCATTACAAGAGTGAACGTAATAACACAGTTCAAAACATAAGTATTGAGAGTATATTTATGATAAAGAGGTCGCATAGAGATCTGCCTCTAATTGCATCATTACTGATAAAACGTTATTGCTTGCTAGTCGTTACTTGTTTCTAAGCGTTGGTATGGTAACAAACAATAATCGATTTATTTCGCGCTACTTTGCTAAAAATATAAGAAAGAACTTAGTAACTTATAACTTACCGCCTATAAAGTATTAATTTTATATTTACTTACGAAAATAAAATCACATCACTTAATTATATTTCAATATAAAATTCACCAAGAGTGTAGGTCAAACTGGTTAAGATAAAGTCACGTTCATAGGCCATAAAAACCTTTAAATTTTTAACTGCAAGGCCAAATTTTGGCATATACCACAAATAAACCGTGACTCTTTCTGTAATATCTACATATTTTTGTCACATTCCTTTTATGTACAGGTATGGAGGTACGAGTATGTATGCTTTTATTTTACCTGGTCTGAAAATAGTAATATCTAAACCTGCCTATACATATACCTACACAATCGCCTTGCTTATAATACTGCTGGTCTCTACAGGGGTGGTCATATACACTTAAGCTTACTAAGATAACATTTATTATCTGCGAAAGCAAAGCCACATCACCAATCAAGCAGTCCGTGAGTGATTTTATCCTCAGTTCTCAAATCACATAAATCTATGTGTGTTATCACTCGGCGAAGATTGTCTTCATTATTATCATCTACGTGCAGACCAAATATTGTTATATACCAGATGTCTCTGCCCATTAGGTTTGCAGAATTATCACAGAGACTTTCAAAATCATCACCTTCGGCTGTAATTGTTAATGTTTCCGCATCAGCTTCAAATATTAATGTCATGCTAGGTGTCACAAATACTTTGCCTCTGGCCGAGCATACAGTAATAGTAGGTATTTCAGTAGTAGTTGGTTCTGTTGTTGTTGTTGTCAATTGCGTTATAGTTTCATCATTTGCAGCGAACTTCTTCTTGATTTCTTCAGTGATTGGTTCAGATACTTCTTCATCAACTTCTACATCATCAACATATTTGGTTTCACAATGAAGTGCGATAATTACATCGAATGGACCAAATCGACGGGTTTCTTCTGTTGTTAATCTAATTTCCTGAAAAATATATTAAACATATTGTTGAAATAAGCCGTCTGAATTATAAAACAGCTTACAGCATACCTTATTTTAAATTAAAGTATCGCAATGGCTTTTGTTTTTTCTCGTGTATGTGTGAAGAAATGGTAACCCTAATAAAAAAAATAAGAATTTCATTTACCTCATGTATCATAATAATAGATCCTCCACGCATTAACGTCAAAAAGTCAGCTTCAGTTGTAGTCATAGTCGTTGCGTCTCCAGTTTCTCCTTCAATCTTTAAACCACCCCAAAATTCATACCATTGTCCTGGAGGCATCCAAAAATGAACGTGACTTTGACTTGGCTGCAAATTTGGAACTATAAGCAAGTCGTTACCTACAGAAAACTGAGTCGTCACATTTGCTAGTTCTTCAATCGCGGGATACTGGTAAAACATAGGTCTTAGAAGAGGTCCTTCTTGAAGAACAGTGTATATGTAAGGCATTATTTTCATGCGTTTAGTCAACGCTGTGATCATATGAGCTCTGTCAGTGCCGACGAAAGCCAGAGGGTTCCTTTGAACTTCTTTAGAATGTATCTTGATCATAGGGAAATATGTTGCTGCCATGTACCATTTAGCGCATAGTCTGATTTGATTTTCATTATCAAAATTTGTCGTGTCACCACAGATAGGAGATGACCAATACCAGTGACCAGAAATGCCTCCCAAACTAGCTTCGATCAGTTCTCTATGCAGACTACTCCAGGAAGTTTCAATGTTCTGTCTGTTCACTCCTACGTTTCCATTCATCCATTGGCTGGTACTCATTGCTGTAACTGGATTGATTTTCTGAAATGCTTTTGCAAATTGGATTCCATATTGATTGTGTGTGTCGAGGTATCTTTCAGGTCGTGTGGCATTCCAAAGCGGCGTATGACTGAAAGCTTTTTCGAAATTCTGGAAATTTTAAGAACTTTATTTATGTAAGATACCTACTGACTAAAATATACTCATTATATTTCTTTCCTGGTTCTTTTACAAAGCTTGTTATTTTATAATAATAAAATCGTTTATTGCATAAATTGGTAGACTAATCTAAATGGATGTTTGAGTAAAAATAAACAATTAAGATTAACACAGTTTTCGGTAGGACTTCTAAATCCTTGTGATATCAACAAAAAATGTATTACAAATTTGTTTAGACAGTCAATAAATCACAGATCAGATAGTTATGAAGAGCTAATTGTGCTGTTCTGAGCGTGTATTATTAGTGTGTATTATGCTTTAGTGTCTACTGTTACTTGTTACCTCATTCTATGACATATTTATGATTTTATAGAAAATGACGTCTACTGGAAGACATAATCCTCTTCCAAAATGCTAGTGGTCGTCACCTGACGTCGTTTCTTACGGCACTCATGGTGATTGATAAGACGTAGGATAGTTCTATTTTGTTGACCAGTAGACAGCCAAAAGTATACTTACTTCATTGAAATACGGTAGAAACAGGTTTAAATCGTTAACTTCATTTTCAGACTCATCTAAAGGCCAATTATTTTCTAAAATAACAGCATCAAAATCACTGTAAAGCCACAGCTGATGCATAAAATTTTCATTGACCATGTCATATATTGGATAAATAACATGATGACCATCTATTGTACCGAAATACATAGCGTCGGATTTGGAATTTCGAATTATATATTGTTCATATTCTTCACCATCAAAACATTGGTCGTTAATCGTTGTTTCTCTTTTTATTAGTTCGTTCTCTTCACTCTCTCCTTCTTCTTTATCTTCTTCTTCTGGTTCCTCAGGTGGTATAGTATAACGAATCTAAAATATGTGTAATGGATCTTTTAGAGCGACTTCTAGAAAATGATTTTGTAATTTAGATGCGAATTTTTTTGGATTCTATGACATAAGCATAGAAAATAATGGTTAATTTATGATTTAATTATTAGGATAGTATTTCGATATTTCAGAACAATTAGAATGATTTGATTGAATTAACTCACAGAAACCTTAAAAGAATTATATTATAATTATAATTAGATTTACTACTCGAATAACCACCTAAATACAAGAAATATTTTAAAAGGTGAAACGTTTTCAGGATCAGTAGCTTACAAGTGATACTCCTGATGTTGCAAGCGTCCATAGGCCATGGAAACTGGTTACCCATTAGATAGATAGGATTAGCCGTATGCTTATTTGTGACTTAGCCGGTATAAAAAGAAACTACATATAGTATTCAGAATGACTTACGTAAGGAGAAACATGGGGCACAAACTTTTTTCTAGCATTTCTCAGTGTCGCAACACCGTTATTCACCAAAGTCACTTGTTGGTTATTACAGTCAGTATTGAACACAACTGGTGCAATACCGCAATGACTATCAAACGGTAATCGAGCGGTATTTGCATCGTTGATAAAATTACGAAGACCTGTTACTGGATCATCCGATGGTAGCTCACTGAAAAGTAAAAAATCAAAACCAAAGAAATTATAATATGTGTTTCGTTTACAACCGGCGAAGGTCGCCAAATGGGGAGGGGCTATGTCCAGCAGTGGATGCTATTCGACTGATATGATGATGGTCGATCGATGGATCGGTCCTGTCTGTGGACGACCGCACAGAGGTCTTGGATTCTGATAACAACTCTCCTATTACGTAACCAAATAAACTACCAAATCTGTTCCGTGATTTACAAGTTTGACAAAAGTGCTATATCCGAGCCTCATGACGTCAAACTAAGATTTTATGGATCACTACCCGTGGATCCACCCGTGGAAGAAGCCAGTGGGTGCACGGGTAGCGACCCGATTTTATTGATACTTATTATAATTACGAAAGTTTTTATTATATGTTGCGTTCACGATTCAGTGGGAGTAACTATTTGACTGTGATCAAAAAAGGAGGAGAGAAGGAATATATGTATATTTATGTATCTTCATAAATATAAAGGTTTGAAGAATGACGGTTTGCACGCATATGTCTATTCAAAGGTTGTCGATAATAAGGTTGTTTAATTATAAGCAATTCATTAAGTTTGGTGTACAATAAAGTAAAATACAATTTCATAATGATTCTACTTATGCGGGGTGCAGAGCTGAAAATATTTTTTTTCATAAAAGGACTAATTACAATATAATTCTGCTGCAAAAAATGCAAATGTACCTAATATAATGGGGTTCACTTTTTGTGTTATCTTAGGTTAATTAAAATTCAATAGATTGAAATTTGTGTTAATTTAAATGAAATGTTACATGACAACACAATGGTTGTGTGCTCATCTGTTGTAATGAGAGCAGAACAATTTAGAAAATGTAACATATATTTATATGACACACGGATCGACCTTACACTACGCCACCACCACCGCCGAGGCAGAAATGAGTTCAATCATTTTTAAAGTATTAGGTTGAAGTTCGATTCTTGTCAAAAAATGCTTAAATCCGCCTGAAGTCTAAAATTGTGACTGGTTTAAGGCTCGTGTCAAACGTATATGAGAGCAAATGTAGGTATATGAATCTCATGATTCATAAGTACATTTGTTTATCTCTTTAGAAAAATCATGATACTTTCTTATTGTTTGTTTATCTAAAACTATGTCAAACACAATCGTAAAACCATTAACAGCATTTTCTTGTTTACAAGAGCCATAAACCTTCGTAGTTACATCACATAAAAACATATGTCATAAATTGATTGATAGTACAGTCCTTGTGTTTTCATTTCATTTCAAGGCAGGTTTGTAAAAGTTATCAACCACTTACCTACAAACATGAGCACCAAGCATCCAATATTCAAGTTTTTTATCAGTCGCTATCAACTCTGTGACATCTTTCATTATATCAACAGGATCGGGCCCAACGAACAAATGAAATTTTAGCCCAAATTTCGTAATACTTCGAATAACCAACTGATTCTCACTCCTGATATCAACTTCTGTAGGGGCCGTCGTATCTATCAAAAGACCGTGATAAGCTCCGTTGGATCTTGCGTAGATTAACGGTACCGAACTCAAACCTCCTTTGTGACTATAAATTACTTTGGTCGTGTTCTCTCTTATAGGTATTTCACCCAGTCCATACATTACTTCATCTGTAATTTTAAACGCTATTTCCCAAATATCATCAGAAGCAATAAAGGGACCGCGTGCGGTATTAAAAATAGCTCCTTGTAAACCATTGATTATCACTTGTAATTCCTCTAATGTACCAGCCTTTCCTCCTATATCGTATTCATATTTTTTATCTTCAAGTCTTCTTCCCGTTATAAGTTCGTCGGATTTGTAGAAGGTCAAAGATAGATGCGTAGCTGAAATTTCGTCAACAGAAAGTCTGATATTTGTGAAACTATTTTGTGATACAAAAGGCTCTCTGGTTATTCTAGGAGTTAACAATACCGACTCTGTCCAAGGTTCGTTTAAGAGGTATGAAAATCTTGAAGGGAATCTATGAAAGCATGTATTGTTGTGTTGATCGTAGCAACAGTCGCTGTGACAGTCTTCTTCTAGGACGTCCCCATAACCGCATGGAAGTCTAATGTGTCTTGGAACTAGGCAGGATCCAAATGAAAGGCCATCAGAAGGTGGTAGCTCGAGAGTCGTGAAGAATAGGTATCGGTAAATGAGCACTGGCGCTACTACTGTAGTTAGTAATAGTGCTATGATTACTCGTAGAGAAATATTCAGACAAATATAGTCTTTCCATGTGGCTTCTGAAAGACAAACAAATTATTATTTTTATATCTAGGTACTAATTGGGATTGTCTTAAATTTTATTAAGATTCTTTTACCACCCATGCGATGGTGTCATGCTCATTAAAATGCCATCGCTTGTGGTGTCGTATTTTACGGGTCATCACCTTCTCTCTAATAAAATGACGAAGGTGATGATCGCTGGTTCGTGCGTCATGCTCGTTAACGGGTGATACTTGGGATGACTGGTCAATCTTGGCATGGCATACATATAATAATTATAATTCAATTTTTCTTTGTCGTTCAATATGACCGTAAAGTAGATTTACCATGTCAATTAAAAGTGATCAAATTACCATACTTACTAGTTGAAACTAAATAATTGAAATTCTTTCCTCTTTTCTTTCTTTAATATAGATAAAATAATAGGTATCAGTTAGTTGCTTGGAAATATTATATTTTTATTTTTGTATGGTCCTTTGGTTACGTTCAATATTAAAATTTTAATTATCTGGCGACCGAAAAGAGTGGGCTAAGTTTCTTGCTAGTTCTTCTAACGGCTCTACCTCGTCAGAGAACTGTCTATAGGTTAATTGGCTGTTTTTTTTTGTAATTTTGACGTTAATAATTATCATGCATGTGATCCATATGAAATGAATGCTTTGACTATTGACTATTGGATTTCTAAATTGTTTCTATATTAAAAAAGTTCCATGTTCAAAACTAGTAAGGATTTTTTTGCATATACTTATGATACATACTTATATATTTTTTATTTAATTACTAATTCCATTAAAAGCGATGGTGCTTCCAATTTACTATCCACAACGTCTAACTTAACATCAGACAAAGTTTAAACATTTTGCGTTGGTAAACATAGCAATTAAATAAGGTTCATAGTATTTTCAATACCTCATCAAAGAAATCGTAACAGTTAGTTTTCAATTTGCAAAAAACGATAAAATAAGACGACTATTTTTAGTATGTACTTAAAAACGGTAATTATACCTAAAGTGAATAGACATTAGTGATTGATATTGAGGACTAAACGATTACAAGAGCAATCGGACTCGGCAACATTAGTCTAGTAGAAAGTTAGTAAAATAAAGTAGAGTTTTGTAAGAAAAGTTTTGCAGAAGTAAGTTTTTACGTAAACAACTTTATTAAGTTCGAAGATTGTAAAGACTTATTAATTTAAGAAGTTCGTTAGGCCTATTGATTTTCAAGAGTGCCTAGTGCTTAGTTATAGCGCTTTCTGTCGTTTTAGTAGTTGGGTATTACCTACTAGCTAAAATAAACCGTTAAGCACTAAAAATTTGGATTGAAAACCCGATTAATCATTTAATACGACAACTTATAAGTAGGTACCTAAGCTGATTAAAAAGAATATCTATAATTCTCGTCTCTCTCTGAGAAAATTTATTTATATAACATTGTAACATCAACACAGCTTATGAATAACAAAAGAAAATATGTAAAAGAAGATTAATTTAATGTAAAAATAAACGAAAATTGAGTAAATAGCATTAGAAATTAATTTTGTTAATCTTTACACGTGCCTGCCTCAGGGTATTAATTTTGGTATCATACATCATTTTAATCCTTGTTGCTGTAAAATAATTTACTTTATTTTCTTTTAATAGGCCACATCAAATATTTTCATCAACAATAGATTATATTAATAACGATATTTAATTGTTTTTATTTTAAATTTGGAGCAATCGACGGTAGTAGATCCACGCTGGTTTCAGCATGAATGGGCCGGATCGTCCGGGGAAGTACTACCCTCTCATAGAAGATCGACTTAAGAGTTATAGTAGTATTCTTACTACTGCGTTTCGTTCGGTGAGTGAGAGTGCCGGAGCCGCAATTTCCCCCCTTTCCTCTTTCCTCACCTCCCTCATTCCCCTTCCCCTAACCCCATTCCCAGCCGCTATAGTGGAGGCCACCATACCAGCAGTTTAAAACGATAGCTTTTGGTATGGTGGCCACCACTGCTGGATTCCACTGACTGCTTACCATCAGGCGGGGTTTAGTCACTTTGGTAGGCTAATATATATAACGGGTGGCGCAAAAGTAAAGACCCTATTTGGTTCAGCTATAACATTTTTTCTAAATTAGAAAACTAGATTTAGATTTTTTTAAATGTATATTTGTGCCATTAAATTTCGTACCATTAGGATTTAAAGATGATGTCTTTTAAATGGTGACCTCCAGAGTTGATACACATTTGAGCCCTATTTATGACATTTTGCATAACTTGCCGTAACACTTCCTGCGATATGTTCGTTATTTCTTGACGAATGTTTTCTTTTAGAGCTGCGAGAGTCTGTGGCTTGTTCACATACACCCGAGATTTCAAAAAACCCCAAAGAAAGAAGTCTGGACTGGTCAGATCGGGTGATCTTGCAGGCCAAGGCAAATCGCCAAAACGAGAGATAACTCGGCCTGGAAAAGCGTCCCTCACTAAGTCCATAGTGTCGCGCGCTGTGTGTGCCGTAGCGCCGTCTTGTTGAAACCAGATGTGCTCCAGCCCCAATTCGTCCAAACTGGGTATCAAAAACTCACGTAACATGGTTCTGTAGCGTTCTCCAGTGACAGTAATCGCATTGCCTCCAGCGTCTTCGAAAAAATAGGGTCCGATCACTCTGTCAACACAGATGCCACACCATACAGTAACTTTTAGTGGGTGTAGAGGTGTTTCTTGAATAATGCGCGGATTATCAGTGCCCCAGAACCGAGTATTCTGCTTATTGACATGCCCTGAGAGATGGAAATGCGCTTCGTCACTCATAACCAATTTTGAAGGAAAATCATCCTCTTCAAGGTTGAGGTTTATGACGCGCTGGCAGTAATCTAGACGAGCTCGGTGGTCAGCAGGCAGCAGCTGATGAGTCATTTGAGTTTTATACGGGAACATCTTTAAGTCTTTCACCAAAATACGCTGCAGGGTCCGTCTGGAAATGCCCAATTGCGTGGCACGTCGCCTCGTTGATGTTTCTGGACACTCTTCCACATCTTCGCGCACAGCATCGATATTTTCAGCTGAACGGCCTGTTCTTGGTCTCCCAGACTTAGGTCTATCCAATGTTGAGCCAGTTGCTTCAAGGCGTGTGGCAAAGCGTCGAATTGTGCGACCAATCGGTGCCGGACGGTGGGGAAATCGTCGACGAAATTCACGTTGTGTTCTTATCACTGATGAATTATTCCGTAAGAACATTGACACAATTATTCCACGTTCTTGGGGAGTAAAACGGTCCATGTTTATTTTCAGTGTATTTTACATTTGTTCTCTACACAATTTTCAACAACAGAATGACAGAAAATGTCATATATAAAAAAAAAAAGTATTTTCTTTAGTGCCAGTACTTTTGCGCCACCCAGTATAAAAAAAATCGAACTCTATTTTTAGGGTTCCGTGCCCATAGGGTAAAACGGGAACCTATTACTGAGACTCCGCTGTCCGTCTGTCAGTCTGTCTATCTGGCCGTCTGTCTGTCTGTCACCAGGCTGTATCTCATAAACCGTGATAGTTAGACAGTTAATATTTTCGCAGATGATGTATTTCTGTTGCCGCTATAACAACAAATACTAAAAAACAGAATAAAATAATAACTACTGAAAGAGGAAAAAAAATACAAGAAACTTTTTTGTTATATGTATAGTTATTGTTTTTTTTCGTCCTTTCTGCTCGATGTTAATAACGGCAACAGATAGACGCTTGAAGTATTCACAGAATATGTAGTTATTATTTACTTTAAAAATAAGTGATTTTTTTTATAGATAATAATAATAATAATAATATAATAATATAATATTCTAATATTCTACCACATTCACACAGCGCCATCTAGCCCCAAATTAAGCAATTATATTTGCTTGTGTTATGGGTACTAAACAACTGATATACTACTTATATACTTTTTTTTTTTGTAAATACATACATATTAAAGATAAATTACACCCAGACACAGAACAAACAATCATGCTCATCACACAAAGGTTTGTCCTGGGTGGGAATCGAACCCACGACCTCCGGCTTAGCAGTCAGGGTCACTAACCACTAGACCAACAGGCCAGTCAAATATAATGTAATGATAATAGATAGTCGGACTCGCGCACGAAGGGTTCGTACGGAACCCTTCGTGCGCTGGTCCGACTCGCACATAGCCGGTGTTTTTTTCTTCTTTTTAAATTTAAATGATTTTATTTTGCAATATGCCGATTGAAATAAATGGTATTTAAAAATAAAATTATATAAATGTTAAACTATCTATTCTAATATTTGTTGCAAATAAATTCAATTAAACTTAAAACCTCATTAGTTTAAAAAAAATACGTTTATTACCAGAATAAAACACATAATTTTTAGTTTGTATTTGCCCAAACTAGGTGAACCTGTATCTACTTCGTTTGTTTATAGTCGATTATAGTTTGTATTTTGTAGTAGGCAGTAAAGTGTAGGGAACTAAAGAAAGATGTTACAGAAAAGGTATTTCTGGGACTCATTAATTCATCAAAGTATCGCGTAGCATCACGACTGAAACAGAAGTATAGGCAGAACCTATACTTTGGTATACTCTACGTAGTTTTTGTTAAACGGTTTAAGGAATAATTACTTACTTTTTTCATTTTCAACGACATAAGAGACCGCTGATTCTTCTAAATCAACGGTTTCTTTCGCATTTACGTGTGGATACATAGCACATGTTTAGTTGACACGATCTGGAATGAAAAATAGTTTATTTTAATAATGATGGCATTTGTCTCACTGCATTAGATGAATCTCAAACATGATATACAAATTTATTACACAAACAAGAGTTATTATCACTATAATAATTCCGTGATTATATAGGAAAGAATGTCTTGTCCTTGAATATTTTGTTACAAGCAATCACATCTAACATAAACAAAGAATTGTGAAATTAAAATAATGTTGTAAAAATAATGTAAGGAATTATTTGTAGATATTATTAAAATTTATTTTATTTTATTTATTTTATGGTGATGCCTCAAAGATGACAAGAAAGTATAGTACTCTGATATTTTTTTTGTTACATCTAGACCCATAGTAAACATAATTATACATATTAATAGCTTGTGTTATGGGTTCTAGAATGCGGATATACATACTTAATTACTTTTTTTTGTAAATAAACATCTAGACCACTGCGAATAGACTTGTTCATGCACACAAATGTTTGCACTGAGCTGGAATCGATCGCGAACTCTGCATGGCAGTCCGTACATATGTACCACCGAACCATACAGAAGAAGTCTTATTTATCACCCACTGGTAATTACCCACTGAGTTTCAGAAGTGATCGAGGCAAACTGTTTAATGCTAGCTCTACTATGACTGCTTTGTGAGATGTATTTTTACGTCTCGCTTGAAAAATAGAATATAATAACCAAAAACAAAAAGCCAGTGCGCATATTCATTGTATTGACAGATTATATAAGCGCAGATGGTGCCCCTTATCATCAGTAATGTAAATTTGCGCCGTGTTTTCGATGTTCGCTTGCGAAGATTCAACAATATTATACTGTTTATTTTATTATGTAGTTTTGCTGATATGCTGTTTTGCTTTTGTTTTGTGTTTTTTGTGAGACGCGGCTGATCACCAGCTACACGAGTAGAGTATCCCAAACACCACCAGGGTTCACGGTCAAAAGTTATCAGTGAATTTGTTCAAAAAATTTACCAAAATGAATGGGTGATAAGATTTTGGCCACGGAATTAACTAATTTACTAAAAATATCTGTATAAGGTACATCATGTGTGGCCATGAAAAAAAAAAGAAAACATTTATTGGGCCCTCTTGAAAAATGAGAAAAGGAGAAAAAAAGAGAGACAAAAAGGCCCTTACTCAACTTCGTGCTATACAAGCACAAAGCAGCACTGATACTCTGTTAGTAGGGAACAGTTTATTAGTTACATAACAAATATTTAAAACCATAAATTATTAAATTAAGTAATATTTTTATAGTTGCCAAGTCTTACTTATTGGAACACGATTGGCCATATTTTGTCAGTCAAACTTATATATACTTATATATTTCATAAACATCAAATGAAACTAAAGGAAAATATTGCCTTACAGATTAAGCTTTAAAATATATGAAAAAAAGGTTTAATCATGACAAAAACGATAATTTTAATCAGCTGCCTTAGGCCCTGGTGCGGCACAAAATACACTTGACTTAATTTTTCTTTATCCTAGAAAAAGGTTCGAGTACTTTTTTAGAAAGGGTTTAGTTATTAATGTTCACATTTGTGTTAGTATTCAATTAAAATATTTTTGTATAGAAAACCGTTAATAATGATTTTGATGTAAGTAGTTGTCGTATATATAAATAAATAAACAAATAAATATATTTATGTAAATTGCGCGAAAAAATATGGGACATTAACATGATACAATTCTAACTTACGGTCAAAAATATAATCGTATATATTTTGGCGGCTTTATTTTACTTTATATACCTGTCGTCACATCTATTGACCCAGGTATAAATCTAACGTCACATAAATTTTGTCTACGTGGGCGTAAACGTAGGGTCTGTTTCAATAAATTTTACATTAGTGTGAAGTTAATATACTATCTCATCAATGTATTATATCATATATCATGGACCTTGTAGTCTGTGGTCGGGGATGTGTAATCATTCTCTTCCCGTGGGTGAAGTAAAAGACGAATAAAGATACCCGTCAACGTGACTTTATGCGTAGTATGTTGTAATTTGTCCTACGTAAATAAAGCAGGCTATCGTAAAAATAATATACGTTAATTAGACGTATGTATGTAGGTAAAAAGTAGTGTTGCCTGTTGCTGACATTAATTAGTGTAAAATATATTGCTTTGATATATGATTATACTTATCAGTGACAATAAGCTTTAGCTGATGTTTTGTTTGATTATAAACTTTATTGTTGCCTACCTCATGTAGGTTAAAAGGTGTGTTTGCTGCTCAAGAAACAATCTATTTTGCAGTCAATACAGAGGCCCTAGACAAGTGTTAAAGATTACTATTCTATTCATAGAATAGATACAAAAATGTATAAGATTGACACAAGCGTTGGCGTTAGCTTTCAATCTAATACATTTTTGCATCGTTACATTATCACATATCAAAGAAATTAAATAATGTTGTCGCAATGATTGAAGAAATATTTTGTGTTGCTATGTTTATCCGCCTGCGTCTGTGACAGTTCAGTGTTACTGTGTACGGATTACCACGCAGAGGTCTCGGGTTCAATCCCCGGGTCGAGTAAAGTGATATTGGGTTTTTCTTTTGAAATTTGTCAATAGTAGCCCGGAGTCTGGAATTGTGCCAAATAAATGGCAACAGGCTCGCCCGCTGTTATAAGGGACCTAGAAAAAAAAATGCGAAAAGAGGGTGGTTAAACACCTCTGCCTACCCCTTCGGGGATATAAGGCGTGACGCTATGTATGAGTGTATGTATGTTTAACTGCATTCTAGAACCCATATCACAAGATATAACCATAATAACGCTTAGTTTGATTTTAGTTAGCGTTGTAGTTTTGTGTTATCATTATTATTATTATTATTCAAAACAACAAAAGAGTTTTATAAGAGCTCCACCTGGCCCTCTTGCAATTCCGTACTGTTGTACCTACCACTTGCACCGAATTGAATTAATAACTACCTATATCAATCGTCTGGAAATTGCAATAAAACGGTTCGAAGGATATTATTCAATGTCAACTTATACGGCTATCGTATTGAGGTCATAGGCGTTTTGTTAACAATAGTTGTATAGAATTTGGGTCAAATGCCAACCGTGATGTGTTCAGTATCAGCTGAAAGTCTGGAATTAAATCAGCAGTAGTCACACAAGTCTTTTAGCCTCTATGATAAATAGAAATGTTGATAGTACACAGTAGTACTCGTAGTAAAGTGGCTTAAGGACCCGAGATGTAACAATGTAACTTTCGCATGCAGTAAAAGGACATACATTTTTTGATGCGTAATTAACGTCCTACTAGAACTATCGACTGACAACACAGGTATCACTGTCATAAACTTACTTGAACGTTCTCCCTTTCGTGATATCAACCAACGGTTGAAATACACCTCAATATCTTCACAGAACTGTACAATATCACCAAAAGAAACTATAAGAATCCGTTTATTTACACAATAGTTAACATACTGATTATTTCGGCAAATATTTCCTTATCACTGACGTTAATCGTTATGATAATTAAATTGATTAAATGAAGGATATTGATTGATAACAAAAGGAAATATTAGATAAGATTCTTATAAATAAATCAGATACTGGCATATTTAATTATGAATAGTATAACAACATGACAGGTATTTTGGGAAATATAATCTTAATTTAAAGTAACTTAGATCCGTTTTTTGTTCAGCTAATATTATTTATTTACATCGTTCTTTCTTTGGGGATATTGAGTATATTTTTTGATTATCTTTTTTTCAAAAGTTGATATTAATGACTAATAAATAAATATGATAACAAAGATCTTCATACAACTATAGCGACAATCAAGCATACTACAATTGTGATGTTAAATTTATAGAAGCTTGGAATGCTAATATTAAAAATAAAAAGCAGAAATTATTTTCACAATAATCACGTTCTGCTAAGTGAGGCAGAGTGCCGGCGCCGGCCGGCGATTCAATTCACCTCCCTTTCTTTCCCTTTATCTACCTGATTTTTTATTCCAACTACTTACTTAAGTTGTACTAGTCACTAATTGTAGAAAAGGATACCAATTGTTGTACTGTGTAGGTGTAATTTCATTCATTTTTTTTTTCTGTCCTATAATGGCATTCACATCTCTTGTGCGTGAGACGTATTTGGCCAATTACGACGTTATATGCAAGTATGTTCGGTGTTAAATTTTGAAAAACACAGGTCAGGAATTTGGTCCAGGACACAAACAGGTCTCAAACGTCCGTGTCCTGAACCAAACTCCACTTCATTCATTCATTTCGCCGTATTTCTCTGTCGTATGTTTGATTAATCATCATTCATAGCTCGAAACTAATTACTGAACAGCCTGCTTGTGACATTTTAGAATTTGTATAATTTATATTCTCATAAGTTTGTATTTGTTTGACGTATTCTAAATAAAGCACCACTATTGGAAACAGATTATGTTGTCGTTTTGATTGAGTGACATATTTGCAGGCCAAAATAAACATGTCACTCGGGATTATAGGCTCAGATAATTATGCCATTATGGATCATTAATGATAATAGGCATAACGTAATCACAAAGGTGTAGGCAGGCAGAGGTACGTAGGCATACACATGTTTCGCAAGCTATATTGAATCCAATAAAACAGGGGGGCGAACCTGTTGACTTTTACCAGACATTATTTCAGACTTTGGGCTAATACAGAAATTTCTCGAAAAAAATTCATTATCAGTTTAACCGATTCGGGGATCAAACCCGAGATCTATGCGTGATAGTCACTACCTTCACAGTATCGCTATACTGAAACAGTGAATAATTGAAAATCTTATACCTAATTTTAAATTATCAAATTGCCTATCATTAACAGTTTACTGATTTTCAATAGCAAAAGCATAATCACTCACTCATTGCTGACTCTGACATTTGTTTGAAAACAAAGGACTTACATTTATAGATATTTTTGTAATCGTAAATCATATGTCATACACATTTTGTTCTACTATGAATAAACTAGTAGCACTATAAAATTTAGATTAGCGAAAATTTTTATTTATTGTCTGACTGGCGCCGTGAGAGTGCGTGCGGTGACACCTAAACCACTGAATGATTTTGATGAAATTGGTATAGTGATAGAATAGACTTTGGGCAACAACATATCTTTTATTGCAAAAAATGGCGTGAAGGGGTTAAAATAGAGGGAAAAAGTTTGCATGAAAAATCGTCAATGTAGAAGATTAAATTTTATGCGATAACCGATTCACGCGGGCGGGTCTGCGGAAATCAGCTAGTATACTATAATTCGAGTAGGTACTTCAACCCTGAATAGCGTGGTTTATCAGTATCGAAATAATAACATCTGTCGCACATAAGCAGTAGGTAGGTATTCCACATAAAAATATTCCATTCCATTTACATACGTCTTCTTGATTATACCAAAAGATCAATACGGTTGATTTTAATAAAAGGTCCTTAGAAGCGATAAATTGGTAAATATTTCTTTCTTTGTTATCATTGTACTTAAAGGTCACGGTTTTCCGTTCTATTGTTATAACTTGACAATAGAAAAAGACTGCCTCTGTGGCTTAGTTTCATTGCGTACAATCTGTTATGACTTTGATCTTAGGTTTGATACCCGGACACATTACTTGAAAGTGACAATGAGGTTTTCTCTAGAAATTATTAGTATTAACTAAGAATTATTGGAAATATTGGACCCAAAAAAGACATCAGCCCCTAGTCTTAAAAAATATGCCTGTTAAATGGCAATCGTGCAGTTAAAACGTAGGATATATACTTCTGCCTACTCCTTTGGGAAATACAGGCGTGATGGTATGTTATGGTAAAAGTTCATAAGAAACATATTTCGAATACTTAATCTTAAACATAATCAGTATGAGAATCCATTCTCAATATTTAAATAATAAGCTGACTGAGAATCCATTCTCAATAATTTAAATAATAAGCTAACTGAGTTACTATAAACGATTGAACTGGGGTGCGAAGTCGAATATTCAATTATAATGCTTTTAATGTGTATTACAATATTTCAGGTTCGTCAATTTTTTTATTAGTCGTAATTTCCTTTATAACAGTCGAAAACGAGCCTTCCCAAAACTGAGAGCAATGTTTTATGTAGGTCTAAACGCTTTATATAGGTCTGAAATCTAAAACTTTTCTAAGATAACATATAGATATTGCAAATGGCCATTTGCGAGCTACGACGCAACGGTAATCTGGGTTTTATGTCGAACTTTATTTCGTAGCATATTTAAAGAAACAAAATTATTAAGAGTCTTTACATAGAATAACCTCAAAATAACCCCTCCAGCCACATTGGCAATAACAACCTAGTTCCTTCCTAGTTAATTCACGAACTCTCACTTTTCTAATATCCCTCCTAAATGGGCACGAATTTGCACAAAGTCAATATTACCTGAGAGATAAACTGGTACGTGAGCCATTCGGAGCGATATGACGTCGTATTATTAGATTACTTACTGACCGTGATACGATATTGTGGATTATATTAGTGCTAAAATCTGTTTATTTGAAGTGAATTTGGTCAGTTAACTTAGGTATTATATTGATATTAAGACGGATTATATGAGTAAGTGGTGAAGTCTAGTGAAGTCTAGTGGTTAAGAGAGTTGTGGGTCTGAAAACGGGCAAGTTCTAATGTAACTTTTAAGGTAATTGTGCGTTTTCTTTGCACGGTACTGACCTTTGGTGAAGGATAACAACATGAGGTAACCTGGACTTATAAAAAAAAAATTGATATTGACAATCCGCCTTGAGAAAGCGTAGTGATAAAAGCTCATGTCTTTTTTGTATAAGAAAAAGCCTTTACTCTGCACTGAAATTATAATGCTTTAGGTATAATCAGCACTCTTTGAATGGAGCTTATCTGCCAATCAAGGCTTAAGAAACCTAGCTCTAAGAAATATGAATATAATAATTTACAGATCAAATAAAAATGAACAAGTTGATCATCAAATGAAACAACAGTCGATGACCGCAGACATCGAATTCATTCATTTGCAATCGGTTGGCAAAGTTGCTTACATACAAATAAATGAAATTAATTAGCTGTAATTATAGCTTATTACATTATTTTAATGCTATTAAAAATGCGCAAGCGTAAGCTTATTCTTAAAAAAACATTAGAATATGCGGATAATAAGAAAATGTTACTCAAATGCTCTTTTAACTTAAGTTAAGGGTTTTCGTACTATGTTATGTAAGATGCAAGTACCTACAAAACAAAGTAATTAGGCGTCAGCTTATGTCAATCCCATATTATTTTTTTCCATTACATTCTATTCGTATATCATTTATCTATTTATTGATTTATTGGCTCACAAAACAAGATACAAACATAAAGAAACACAGTTAATATATAAAATAGAAAGCTAGTTTGTAACTCTACGCATGTGTGCACAGATGCTCCAAACATTACATTACCATGTCTTTTATTAAACGGAATTGAAACTGCTGATACATGGAATACGTCTAATTTCACTTTTGAATTTACTGACACTACTATTAAATATATCTAAGGTAGAATGTCGAGACACCATGTCATTGTATATTTATGCCACGTTTCTAGGCCCTCTGTAGTATAAATCGTATACAAAACTGGAAGGTGGTTTGAAGAAGTTACATTTCTACTGTCTGTTCTTCCGCAAACTTCTTCTAAACCACGCAACACAGTTTGATACGGTTTTCACAAACTTCTTTTTATACGTATAAAGTGTCAAACAAGCATACCTGATGCAGTCTGATAGTAAGCAGTGACTGTAGCCTACGGACGTTTGCAACACTAGGAGTATTACTGGCGCGTTGCCGACCATGTTAAAAAGCTTTCGAAAGAATATGTGTAGATGCATATTATAGAAAGTAGAGAAAAACAAGAATTTAATAATATTAATCATGTCATGAAACATATTGAGCCCATATGCAAAGCCGAAGCGAATAATTAGTATTTATTTTCTAAATATTGTGTAAATATACGCCGCGCCGTGCCGAGGGTGAGTTGCTGGAACTCGTTACTGCATCAGCGGGAGAAATTAGGTTATAAACATCGAATATGTTTTCCAATAATCGAATTATAGATGTTTGTTGATAGTCGCTTTATGTAAACTAGTTCAGGGAAAGCAATCAATTGCTTTTAATGAATTTTAAACCCTAATGTAGTACGGAAACTGTGCGATAGGCAAGTGTTTCCTAAAACAATTTGGGCACTTCACATTTGGCTGCATATGCGTTTTAGTCCGTGGTTTTAGTGGTTAAGGTGAAAACGATTTTCAATTTTGAATCACTATTATGTTTTTTATTCTCACAGGACAACAATATTTACATTGGTCTAGGCGTTTCTATTATTAATGTATATAATAATATTGATAAAAAAGTGAAGAACTAAACTAAACTAAAAGTAGAACTCATACATACCACAAGCTATATTATGCTTACTTTGGGTTTAGATAGCGTCGTGTAATTGTTATATTATTATTAATAATATTTAAACGATTGGTGTGTCTTTGAATAACAAATTATTGGTAGTTGTGTGAAGTCTGTGTATTTTTCGTGTTTGTTGTAAGCACTTCTTATTTAAGAGTATTTTTTAATGAAAAGAAATACTGTATATGTGGTTCAGCACTAAAGTCCTTTGTTTGCGTAGCAGTCTGTACATTACTAAACGAGTTCGATTCCTGGGTCATCTAAAGTGATATTGCATAGTTCTACTATATGTATTTTACGGTAGTAGATTCACGCTGATTTCAGCATGAATGGGCCGGATCGTCCGGGGAAGTACTACCCTCTCATAGAAGATCGACTTAAGAGTAGTAGTATCCGTACTACTGCGTTTCTATCGGTGAGTGGGAGCGCCGGAGGCCCAATTTCCCCCCTTTCCTCTTTCCTCACTTCCCTCATTGCCTTCTCCCAACCCCATTCTCAGCCGCCATAGTGGAGGCCACCATACCAGCAGTTTAAGACGATGGCTTTTGGTATAATGGCCGTCACTTCTGGATTCCACTGACTGCTTACCATCAGGCGGGGTGGAGTCACTTTGGTAGGCTATAATATAAAAAAAAATATGTTTTGATATTAACCGTCTTTTAGGAGTCTTCTATTGTGAATGACAATAGGCTTGTCCTTGTTATAAGAAAACCAAAGTGGAAGAATAGAACGGCAAAGTAGGTATCACTCATCACTCACTCATTCGACCGTATATATTTTCTATGATCAGGTGATCATAGAAAATATATACGGTCGAATTGAGAATTATTTCAAGTCGGTTGAAAAGGCATGTTACTATGTCATGTTTTTCTTATATAGAATCTTATAAACTAAAAGGAACATTGTATTGCATACAGTCTTAAGTGGTATGTCATGTAAACAATGACCTTAATAAGCATTTGTCAGGCTAAATAATGATGACGTCATAGAAAATAGGTCATACACTCATATAATACTTATATTATGTTGGGTAATGTCGTTGTTGAAACATTTCAGCTAAATGAAATTTAAAGTTTATTTCAAGTGGTTGGAGATTTCCAGATACAATCACTTTAGAGTTATATTCTATTGACAGTGGTGATAGTAGCTAACGTGTAAGTGTTAAAGATTTCTATTCTATTCATAGAATTGAAAAAAAAATGTATTGGATTGACATAAGCTAACGCCAACGCTCTCACAGATCGCCAATCTCATAGATTTTTTTATCTATTCTATGAATACAATATAAACTTTTGACACTTGTCTAGGACCTCTGGTGGTAAATAGTATCTGTCATTCGTGGATTTACATTTACTAACACTCTTGATATATCTGTGTAAGGGCGCGTTCAATTTAGACGTTTTGTGTCGGACTGCTGCAGCACCGCAGCGGTGCGTTTGTCGTACTGCGCACGGCACCGGTCCTGCTGTCATGCGTGTGCCGTCCTGCACGCTTAGCGCATAAATTGTATGGAAAAATCGACCGTACAATGCACTCTTTTAAGCATCGGTATTGCTGGTCTCTAATATGAATACGACACTTTAGGTAATCTTTTCATTCTTTTATCAGTACTATCTTATAAAGATGAAATTTTGAAGTCAGCAGATTTTGTACGGAGCCGGGAACTGAGGACTTAACAAATCAGCAGGAGATTAATTGGCTATATGTATTAAGCGTTAAGTTTAACTAGATATACTTAATGCACTCAGTATACTAAAAACACCTAACCACATGCCTAACGACGACGTAGATCTATGAGAAGAGCTAGCAAGATACTCTTTAAAATTGCCAGATTGTTACATTTTACTAGTTGGTTTCATTATTAGTAAGCTGACCGGTGAAGTTTACCATGCACTTTGCTAATACCTAAATCGAAATACATTCAAAGCCTCGGGAAAAGACGTCGCATGGAGTAGTGATGACCCCCTCGCTTACTAATAAAGTATATACAATCTAGCGATCATATACACACATTTATTATCTCAATAATGCTACCAATCAATCAAATAATAGTCAAACTCACAAGAAAAGGTGCCAAAAATCCAACACAAAACGGACTTTTTGTGACAAGACTGCCATAGTGCTCGAATACGCCTGCAAAAGTGGCGATTGTAGCTAAACCTTCCAATTGCAAAGTTTGTAAAGAGGGCTTTGTCTATCAGTGGACATTTATGACAGAACTGTTAAATATATTCTGTACTAACTTTCCGCGGCGCAGTTTCACCCGTGTCTTTGCTTACTGCTCTGTTCCCGTCACCAGAAGCGTGATGTTACGTAGCCTATAATCTTCCTCGAGAACTGGGCTATCATACTTAAAAAAAAAGAAGCGCAAAGATCTCTTCTCATATAAAGAAGGCATAACCGTTGATCACCACGCTCGCTTAAGGCGGAAACCTTAGAATAACAAATCAAAAATACGAAAGTGAGTCAAAGAAATTTACTTTCTGAGTTATATAAGAAAATTTTATTCGTCTGTTGTTGTCATGTAGAAATTGAATTTCTTAATATAAAGTTCTGTAAATAGAATGCCATAACTTTTATTATTGAACCATATTGCCGATATTTGTTAGATATTAGGTAAGAATAAACTTTAATTACATTTTGAAACTAGTAGTAGTAGACAATTTTAATCTTTATAGTAATAGCGGACCCCGTCAACAGACGAGTCAACGGTTATGCTGATGAATCTGTAAAGTAATCTACATAAAATATATAATCTAAAAAACCTTATTTTTATTTTTTGTACAGCCTACCAAAGTGACTCCACTCTGCCTGATGGTAAGCAGTCAGTGAAATCCAGAAGTAGCGGACACCATTCCAAAAGCTAAACTACTGGTATGGTGGCCTCTACTATGGCGGCTTAGTGAGATGCTTTTTCACGCCCCCCCCTTAATAGATTCAGGATCAAAGTTAGATGGGAACACACGTGCTGGCAAAGAGTTCCAGGCTTTATTTGAGTGACAAAAGTATGAAGTGCTAAAGCGTTTGGTTCGAGACCCTTTAGATTTCACTGTGGAAGTGTGGCTCTTTAGTCCCGCACGTATCGTTCTGGATAAAAAGGGAGAGGGTGGAATTAATCCCACGTAGTGTTCTGAAGAGCTCTTTGAATTAATTCAAAGAGCTCTTCAGAACACTCTCCGTGGTAAAGGCGATAGACGGCTATTGAGGCGATGTCTCTTCTCTCTCTTTACGCCTTTTATTCAATTAAGTTGCAGTAGACGCTGCTGTACAATCAATTCGTTATTTACAATTCAATCTAATCGATAGCCTGCCACCTGCACTGCGTGGCGCAGTGAGAGCGCAAGCGACTGCTGTGCACGATGTTGTGTGTTCGATCCCCACACGGGACTAAACTTTGTGTCATCCATATTTGTTCCGAGTCTGGGTGTACATTGTGTCCGTTAATTGTATGTTTGTGAAGTCCCTCGCGACACAGGGCTCGTTCCCTAGTGCGGGAGTAGTCTTTTTAACATAAAAAAATAAATAAAATAGAAATATCAGGCTGAAGTTTTATATTTATGAAAATATGACAAGTGCTGTGGAGTGCATGAGGGTTTTGTGTCCGATTCTCACTACGCACAAAACCTCGTGTGTTACTCAAATATACATAATAATATATTTTCGAGTCTGGGTGTGCAAAGTTCCTTAACAGAGCTAATTTCCAGGTGCCAGACCTAAAGAATAGCTTAAAAAAAAAGAAAACAACAAGTAAGGTAAATAGGATTAAGTTGTGCTTTTAAAATGGTTAGATCTCGAAACACCATCTGGCAGTACAGAGACAAAATACATTTTTAGGGTTCTGTGTCGATCCACATACAATAATTTGATAAGTCTAATTCAAAAATCCCGATTCTAATTTATCGAATTAAAAACAAAACTAAAAAATAATAAACTCAAATGCACAAGTGACGTCCTCACGACACCGTGAATCAGAGCTTTTCCCGCTACCTACGGCATACTGTGCTACAACGCTACGGCGGTCACACGTCTCGTAGCCGCTACGGATACTCGTAGACATCGTACTGTCGACGCGAAGTAAACTTTGTTGCACGGTGTTTTAAGTTGGTGTTAAAAATATATGTGTTTAGTTACATAAGTGACTTTAAATGATAAATTATTGTGATGTTTTTGTAAAAGTGCGAAAAAGTTGAATATTGTAATGAAAACGTATGTGAATAACAGTTTAAAAAGTACATCCAAGTGATACATTTTCATTAAAAGTGATTGTGAGATAAGAAAAAATGTTTTCACACATACGAACTTAAGTTATTAGCGCTTAACATATTTACTAGTATGACTTGACCAAAATAATGTTAGAAGACAGTTCTCCAGCAAACGAGGAGACTGATAGTGATCTAAAATTTTGGGATTATTTCAACATGGAAGTGCCAAATAGTATAGTGAACGTGACCGATATAGCCGATGTGGTGCCAGCCCCAGAACAAGGCTTTGTCATTGGAGTGTACAGTGCGTTGCTAGCTGCAGGAGCAGTGGGCAATGTTGGAGTGTTTACTTCACTAGTGCGCTCAAGACGGCGAAAATCGAGAGTCAATTTGCTGATGACGCATCTAGTTGTTGCTGACATGATTGTGACGTTTATTGTTATTCCTTTAGAGGTATGTATAGATTTAAACTACTATTATAACACCGCTGTAATATTATCCCACTGTTAAGTAAAGTAGATAATTAAAAAAAATTATGAGTTGTCATAGCATATGACTAAAGAATATGCTAAACATTAATTACCAAGATTGCTCAAAAAGGATTGAAAATTTTTATGTTCAGTTTCAGTCCAGGTTTCCGTACGATGGGTTTCTTCTGTATGTGTCAGTAATATGTATAAGCTAGTAGATCCACGCTGGTTTCAGAAGGAATGGGCTGGATCGACCGGGGAAGTACTACCCTCTCATAGAAGATCGACGTAAGAATATTAGTTTTCATGTTAATGTGTTTCGCTCGGTGAATGAGAGCGCCGGCAGCCCAAATACCCTGTCGGCCCTGATAATTTTCCTTTTTCATTCATAATTCCCTTCTTCGTGGTTGGCAACGATTTGGTTGTGTTTTCTAAGCATCATTACTTTCATAATGCTTGGAAAACACAGCCATCTCTATAGGTTACGGTTGCCATTTCCCATCACGTGGGTGAAACGTGTGGATATAAAAAAAACGTGGTAAACTTAGTAAGTGTATTTCAGTATTCATACGAACTTAGCGACACACGTTCTTTGGTTGAATTTTAGTTTCACCACGTTTCACAGATATCGTCAATCATCTGATAACAGGATTGTGGTTATATAATTTTACATTTTTATAACAACTGATTAGTAATTAAAGTTGCAAATTATACATACAAAAGGACCTATATATTTTTCTACTGATAGTCCTCTGTTGACAAGAGCCGTCAAAGGTGAATGCGCTTCGTAATTGTATGAATATTGTGTGATACTGGGTTTCAATTTAAATAGCACCGTAAGCTTATCAAATTGATCTTTAAGTAGACATTTATTTTAGCCTCTGACACTGTAAATATCTACATTCTACAACTTATAGTAAATGTAATGTAACGTCATACCACTAGTGTCAAAGACAATTTAATTTTATTCATTAATGATTGAATAACATATTTTTAAACATCAAATAATGGGAATAAAAATATGTGGTGTTGTATTGGTAAATTGTTGATATATAAACAAAATATATTATTAAAAGACAAAAAGAACCCGCCTGCCTAAAGCAAACTGAAAAGAATAAAACCCATTTTTTTTTCGTACTGACGCTACATTGTAATATTATGTATCGGTCACTACACAATTAAAACGAATCTAATGACACTTCATATGTTAAAATCCATTAAACCATTTAGGCTGTAGAGCTTGCCAAAGAAATAGACATACATACATACGTACCGCACGACAAACATTATCCTCTTTACTTTAGGCAGTCGGGCAAAAACATAATAAATTGTATAAATCGTCCATACATACTGCCTCGGCATTTTCTAAACGCTTGCAGTCATCGGCGTTATATAATATGCCGAAGGCAAGTTGGGTTAGGTTAGGTTAGAACTGTGACCCTCTCCCCCCCAACCGGGGTTCTCGCCTTGTCGCGGCGGGGGGGCTTAGTAACCGCAGAACCACGACGAACCAAGAGGAACCCCAAGGAGGCGCCGCTCCTCTGGGCTTTGGTGGTAAGCCCACGATGGAGCGGCTCAGGTGGGTTGCGGTGCTGTATGGGCGGCACCGCAACTGGGTCGGGCTGCGGTGTTGCTTTGGCGACACTGCGGCTGAGGAGTGGCGGGGCCGCGGCGGGAGAGGAGTGCCGGTATAACGGTGCGGCGCTCTCCCTACCTTCCGCGGCCTCGGCGGGGCCGCAACCGCCAGATTGCGGACGCGGTGGGGCCGCAGGGGAAGAGGAGTGTCGGTGTTGCGACGCGCCGTTCTCCCTATGCTCTGCGGCCGAGTTAGGAGGTGGCCCGCGGGCGGCAATCGGGCAGTCGCCGCCCGAACAGCACGGGCCTGAGACGGCAGTGTGCGTGTTCCGCACGCGCCTCTCAAGGGAGGGGGGGCTAGGCCTCGTAAATCGGACGGGGTCCGCTCGCGTGTGGTGAGCGGGCCATGGCCCGTCGAGGTCGTGTCTGGAGGAACACCGTGGGTTTTAGTCGGTATGCCGGCCGCGCTTTGAGTGTGGTCGGAGAGTGCGACATAACCCCCCCCCCCCCCCGCCTTGCCCAGGCGGGTGCGTACGCGTAATGCATTTCCCACGTAAAAAAAAAAAAAAAGAACTGTGACCCCCTGCGCACGAGCCAAGCGAGCGAAGTAAGCGTGCATGTGACATATACACCACTGCATACCACGTCGGAGAAACCAGCCGTGACGCCTTTCGCCGTCTTTGTTTCGCTAAGTAATGACATAACAATTTGCATTGCAAAACTTGTATGGTAAAAGTGAGGAAGGCAACTTATTAATTGATGATGTAATGATGGCGAAGCACAACAAACTTAATCTCCGCCAAGAACGGGCTTTGTAAAATATAATTATAATTGAAATATTTTCAAGGGCGGGTTAATTTTCCTTTCTAATTAGATGCGGAAGGTATTAAGTTAATGAAAAATTTGCAGAATATTATTATCTTATTTAACTGGTGAGGTTCTTAAGATATTTAAAGATAAAAATATCAAATTTTAGTGACTGTTTAGGGTATGTGGTTTACTTTAAAATATATAACCAGCTACGTGGGTAGTAAAAGATGACTAAGGGATTATCATAATGCTACCTGCGTACGTGTTGTAGACGACCTAATTACGTTAATTATTCTACCTGTCTAGAGTGTTGATAAACACCTTTTTTGGGTAAAATTTATGTCCAGCAGTGGACGTCCTTAGACTGTTACAGTATAGTAGCTAGTAATTTTTAATTTTGTGTTTTTATTAGTATACTAGTTTCCCGCAGCGCGGTTTCACCCACGTTTTTGGTTACTGCTCTGCTCCCTTCGTAAGTAGCGTGATGTTACCTAGCCTATAGCTTCCTCAAAAACTGGACTATCATACGCAAAAAGAATTATTCAAATCAGACTGGTAGTACAGGAGATAAGTGCGTTCAAACAATCTCTTCCGCTGTATATAATAGGATAGATGTTGAAATCTGGAGGTATTTTTGGATCGCAGCAAATGGCGTTCGGTAAAGTCTCTGCTTACCTCATTAATTGGAGATAGTCGTGAATTTATATTAAAAGTTATGTATGTAGGTATGTTGAAATAAATATATAAAACAGCGTACAATATTGATTTTATCAATGAATAAATCTTTGAAACCTTCACTTCAAAAGGCATCACTCAGCGCAAATAGGCTTTCAGCCGGATGAAATATATGGTCCAATTCAATATTGTAGCAACATGTAGTCAATTGCCCGACTATAATATTCGATAAATATATGGCTTGACCTATTTCTGTAAAACTAGAAGCCTTCTTAGTTTTATTGCTTGTAATAAATCGTAGGCTTTCTGTGCACTGAGATTTGTTACTCGGACTATTACATAAATTACCGATTGTTTTTAGCTCAGTGATTCTAAAAAAGGAGATAATGAAATGGAATGAGTGTCGTGATGATGTTTATGGTTCACGTATTTTATGCACGAGGTTTAAACTTGAAACTTTTTTTTCTTTCTTTTTTAAGAAACAAGCCTTTTATCGAAAGAAAGATAGAAATTATTTATTTATTTTTAATAACTTATTTATTTATTTGTGGAATGGTGACTTTTGGAATCTTGGTATCTACTTCTGGATTTCACTGATTACTTACCATCAGGCAGAGTGGTTTCACAATGGTAGGCGAAAAACGAAAAGTACGGCTTTTATTGTATCAATCGAAACAATCTCTTGCATAGCAGTTGCACGCACTGACACTGCATCATATAGTTTAACTACATTTTTATGCACTTATCTTTTATACTTGTCACCATTCATAAAATTCTTTAATTTGGTGTAAATATCTTTTATTTTTATGCTGCAGTGCATGTCGTTCTTTGCTCAATTAATTTCATTACTTTTGAAGCCAAAACTAACTGACAATTCAGCCCCATTACTTAACTTGGCAACTTTGAATATTTATGAGATGATTCATTTTTTTAATGATTTTATAATTTGGCTTGATATTAAACCGAAACAAATTAGTGGTTTTTAGTTTCTATAGACAGTCCCGTATTATCATGATGCCCAGTAGTAAAATTTTATGAATTTCTATGTTGTAGATACTTTCTGGTTTCAGGACGAATAGATCATTATATTTCATTGCACTCACGGTACTAAACGCATTACGATCCAATTTTATAAAATACAAAAAAATTATTACCACAACGTACATCTCGGGGTTCTAGTCTAGATCGTAGTCTAGACTGGGTTTAATCATTCAAAGTCACCACAGTTTAAAAAAAATTGACAATAGGATATTTTGCGGCTCCGGGTATCAATACTGCGTTCTTAGGTATAAACGCCAGGCATGCAGTAAACAGCTTGATCTTGCCGAGGTTCATAAGCAACGGCTATCATTTACAAATTGTCCTAATGGTTTGTGTCCCAGTCGTAAAAACATTATTAAAGCTAATCCGGATTCCGTGACCTAGTTTCTATCAATCTCATCACATGTACACACAATTAAAAAATTTCATGTCAATAGTATAGGTGCAATTAGATGGATATAAAATTCAATAAAAGCATATTTAGATTTGATAAAAGCATATATTGTTGTGTGTTATAAAACTAAAGTGGCAATTAAGGACAGTGGCATTCTTGATTTAAGAGCTCACCTCTTATCGGTGGA
The DNA here is from genome assembly GCA_963082885.1 of Parascotia fuliginaria. Lineage (NCBI taxonomy): Eukaryota > Metazoa > Arthropoda > Insecta > Lepidoptera > Erebidae > Parascotia > Parascotia fuliginaria. Next base: position 12,009,699 of record OY720185.1, on the reverse strand, counting down.
GCATCCGCCATTGTTCTTACAAGTGCTTAAAGAACATTTATTTACGAGTATAAACAAAAACGCAGTCTATATCGAATACGGTTGAGCTCTGAGGTACGTAGAATTAAATGTCAGTATTTTATTTGAAGTTATTACCATCTGCAATCACGTGTTAATTTTTGAGCAGCAACGACATTCGCCTGATATAAAGCCGTTGTGGTAACCGAACGAGAATTTTGCCTGACTTGAACTTACAACACATACTGAATATGTGTTGTACAATGTCAATTCGATATTCGCGATTGCTTTATTATATAACGTGTAATGAAACATTGGTTGATGTCTCTCATCTTTGCGTGCGCCTGTTGAGAACAGAACAGTTATGATGATTGGAAATAAATGTGGTTTAATTAAATATCTAGAAACATTGTCTTGAGATTATATTATTACTAGCTGCGCCTGGCAGCTTCATCCGCGCGTAAAATAAGATTTAGGATAGCTTATGTCTCCGGCACCGAATCTACCCACATACCAATTTTCATCGAAATCGGTTCAGCCGTTTGGACGCTAAGTGGTAACAAACACACACACACACATACAAACATACAAACTTTCGCATTTATAATATTAGTAGGATGTAGTCTTTACAAGTGGTGAACTTAAATTTATGTGCCAGAGTAGAGAATTCGTGAATGTCTGGTATTGTAAACGTGTATTTTTTAACCGACTTCAAAAAAAGGAGGAGGTTTCTCAATTCGACCGTATATATACTTTTTTTACGTTAATAGTCTACTATCAGGTTATTATTATACCAAAGTAGCTTTTTACCCGCAGCTTTTCTTTCGTTAATATCAAACCGTATCACTTTTTGAATACTTACTTGTTTTAGTATTTTTTCTTACTTACCACACAAAATAGATATTACCTGTGTTACTCGTTAATAATAATATTTTCTATAGTTATAAAAATTAAAAGCGATTAGGTAGTAAAGAAAATCTTTTCTCTTACAATATTAGTTCGGATAACAAAGCTAAGACTAAAGAATTTCAGACGTATTACAATTACTCACTGAAAGGTACTATGTCAATGTAGCAAACTTTGGCTTTTGAGAAACTGTCAGATAGAAAGTAGCAAACTTTAACATAGACATTTCATAACAGTCTACAAATAAATGCGCTAGATAAGAGTTTTATAATTAAGAATTTCTTACTGAAGGAGATATTTTTCGTACTTGATATAATTAAAAACGGTCAAATGCAAGTCAGATTCGCGCGCCGAGAGTTCTGTACTAACTTGTAGTGAATATTTATAAAAAGAAAAGGGCATATGGTACAAAACCATTCAAGATGAGCTTCCATGGGTGCCTTGGTTTGAAAATTGTAAGCTAAGCAGAAGCTATATTAAGCTAGCTTTAAGATTGCGTTCCGGACACTATCCATCGGCAATATTTGCAACACAGTAGGGGAAATACAACATTTGCTGATGGATTGTGTTCAGAACAAGCGTGAGAGAGAGATACTGATTAGTGAGTTTCAGTTAAATACACTTGACGTAAGTTTAATTCAGAGCCCCCCCCGATCGGGGTTCTCGCCTTGTCGCGGCGGGGGGGCTTAGTAACCGTGGTTACGCAGAACCACGGCGAACCAAGAGGAACCCCAAGGAGGCGCCGCTCCTCTGGGCTTTGGTGGTAAGCCCACGATGGAGCGGCTCTGGTGGGTTGCGGTGCTGTTTGGGCGGCACCGCAACTGGGTCGGGCTGCGGTGTTGCTTCGGCGACACTGCGGCTGGGGAGTGGCGGGGCCGCGGCGGGAGAGGAGTGCCGGTATAACGGTGCGCCGCTCTCCCTACCTTCCGCGGCCTCGGTGGGGCCGCAACCGCCAGATTGCGGACGCGGTGGGGCCGCAGGGGAAGAGGAGTGTCGGTATTGCGACGCGCCGTTCTCCCTATCCTCTGCGGCCGAGTTAGGAGGTGGCCTGCGGGCGGCGATCGGGCAGTCGCCGCCCGAACAGCACGGGCTCGAGACGGCAGTGCACGTGTTCTGCACGCGCCTCTCGAAGGAGGGGGGGCTAGGCCCCTAAATCGGACGGGGCCCGCTCGCGGTGAGCGGGCCATGGCCCGTCGGGGTCGCGGATGAATGCGCAAGCGACTCCCGTGACCCCGACACTCAGGCCGTCCGGAGGAACACCGTGGGTTTTAGTCGGTATGCCGGCCGCGCTTTGCCGAGAGCGTATGCGTAATGCATTTCCCACGTAAAAAAAAAAGAAAAAAAAAGTTTAATTCAGAGCATATTAGCACAACCAAAATCAGATGTTGCAAAGAGGCTGTGTCAGTTAATACCTAGACCAACTAGTAATACAAACTAAAATATAGTACCTAGGTACCTACTTACCTGAAGCTCACTCGTTAGTATCTCGCTATCTGTTATGTACTTATGTTAAGTATTTATATTGTTATGTTAGTTACCTTGTAACATAGGATAAGGCACGATGGGGTTAACATTATCCAGAAGGATAACAACCCCGATTAAATTAAAGGAATTAAAAAAAAAAATCTTGTAGTGAATATAAAAAACATGAGCAGTCATATCTTTTGATTGCATCGTTGACATATAATTTATATTTTTTTTCATATCTTCAAGAAATGAAAACAAGAGTATTCGATATTAATTTTAGCTTAAGTTTCTGAAAAAAAAGGTTATGACAGTTAGATAACACAGTAATGGTATAAGGGTTTCTCCTTATAAGGTGTGGAACCTTCAAAACCAACAGTTTCATTAAATTACCACCAATGTCGACTGAGCTCTGAAGCCGCAAATTAGAATCCTACAAATTTTCAGATATAAATACTAGAATTGAATAACCATATTTCGAGGGCTAGTAAAATTCTGTTCTAGTTGTAATCGAGTTACAATTTGTTAAGTTTCTTTGGGTAACAGCTGGGCATGGTAGCATTAAATTGGCTGTTGATTTTTTAACAAGAATTAAAAATTATAACTCTTGCTATAAAAGAATGAAGCGATGACCACATCGCAATAGCGAAAATCCTTCAAAGATCTGTGACAAAAGTTCAGGTTCAAGCAATTTTGGAGGCCAGAGAATGCTTTGGTTGACTTATTGCACCAATAAAGAATCTACGACCTTTTGTTTGTATGTTTTGGACGGTGGAGTTATGACTTGCCGACAGATTCAAGCATATTGCCAGAACAATATCTCGTCGCTATTATTTTTATAATAGTATAACTTGCATTGTTTTTGGCCATTAACCGTATTTACAACGTTGCATTTGCGTGATAAGGAAAATTTATTATAAAATGGTTTCTGCAATCTTGTTTTCTCTTTTCTGTTATCCCTGACCTATATTCTGAAGACGGTGGCCGACTTTGTATGACATGATAATCTCTGTGTAAACAAGTATTTTCATCGTTGCATTTAATAAGCGTTTGTAAAAAGGATGCAAAGCAAACATCGTTTACCGTTTCATAAAATGAAAAATAGACGCTTTGTGCTCTAGGGACGTTATTGTATACTAGCGACCCGCTTCTGCTTCACACGTGAATAATTTTATACTTTTTATTTCATGATTAAAAATTGAAATTCGCGGCTTTTATTTATAAATGCACGTATTATAGTCATAAACCTCTCTGATAATTCTCTAAATGATAGTGAAAATTGTATCAATATTGTTACGTGACTTAGCAGAAGTACGCGGAAAACAGACAGGACACTATTAATTACTATTAGACTACCATTAATTATTTAGTACTAATTGCATTCTGGTAAAATATTTGTAAGTGAGAATACCATGGTAGAAATAATTAGCGTAGTCTAACTAGAGTGCCTACGAAGAATTGCGGCGTAGGAAAATGAAGATCATTGAAGCTAATGAAACTCTGGCTTGACAGTAAAATAACAATAGCTTACAACTTTATCAACTCTTCAACCTTTTAAACCTCAATATTTTATAGCACTAAGTCTAGAAGAAATTAGGCATCTCGTAGTTAAACAATTATATTGTTTTTTTTTAAGTAGAAACTGAGCTTGGCTACAGTAGATATAAAGCGTTGCAATCTCGATTATTTGACACTAGAATCCCATTAGACTAGAGAAACCACTATTGGAATAAATTAATTAGGCTGCTGACTTTGTCGCAGGTATTATGCCAAAGACCCTGTTTTATATGCATTAGATATTTTGTTTTTCTCATATATTTACCTTTCCGATCCCTTCACTATTATCGTTGCTTTCGACTCCTATGGGTGATAGGTGATATCGAAACATATTTTATATAATACAAAATAACAGCGAAAACCCGATCCGAATCCTTCCAAATCTAGTTTTCGAGATGAGCGATTTTATACAGACAGACGCATTCCGGCGACATTCTTTAATACTATTATTTTAATTAAAGCACCACAACTGTCTTCACACGTTTCCAAAATATGTTGACCCACAGCGTAACAAGTAAGTTTATATCATTTGGCGAAAATGTGATGAATTTTGCAAATTATTTCGGTCAAAGTGTAAACCGCTTTTGTGATTGGCACTTTGACAAATCCACGCGCGAAGTCCGCCTCCGTATAAAGTTATCCGAAATACATTTTGTTCTGTTATATTATGCCCAGATCATAGATTTTATCTCACAGTAGTTTATGACTCCATTTATATGGATGGAGTCGATCGCGGGGTCATAGAGCGAAAAAGAGCTTATTGCACGTTCAGATTATAGTATTGTTGCGTCACTGTGGTAGAGTAGAGCTCATCGCCATGTTAAGTATACATTTTTATATTATACAAGCTTCCCGCGGCGCGGTTTCACCCACATCTTTGCTTACTGCTCTGCTCCCGTCGCCAGTAGCTCAATGTTACATAGAAATATAGATAAATGTTTTTATAAGGCAATTTTTTAAATTTTTCGCTCTGTAAGAACCATCCTCGTACTTCAAGGAATATTATAAAAAAAGAATTAAATCGGTTCAGCTGCTCTCGAGATTTGCTCTTTGCAACCAATTCAGCGATTCATTTTTATATTATAGATAACATAATTAACTCCGATAAAATCTAGTACGTAACATTAAATATGAGATCCAATGCTTCAATTCGACTTTGCGGTTGTCGAATAGCGTCACGTTTCATCTTATTTTTAACTTGTTCTCCAGTAAAAAGAAAAGATCATGTTAAGAAAGAGAAGTAAAATCAGAATATATTCAGTAAAATAAAATTTTGAGAATTCGATAAACACATATAAAACGACTATTTTGTCGTCTGACCTGACACGTATAAATATCTTGCAAATGTTTTTTGCATCAGAGCTCCTTATACTACATTGCAGACAAAATAACTTCATATAAGTAACTTGTATACAGCTGTGTATATCACAACGTAATTGTAAAACAAAACACGACGTAGTATAAGCTCTATACCTCTATAGGCATTTTTACAACTATAGGCTGTGAACATGTAATGTTAGCTCGGTACACAGGCTCGGTAGGTTTCAGTGATTTATCACTGTACCAGTAATTTAATAGTTGTTAAAGGTACTAGTTTAAGATTACAGGGTTTATGTTCGCATTTGAAGATATCACAATTTATTTTCTCTACTCCGTAGTATTCTTTGTATGTGTTTTTAATAAGGTCAAGATCATTAAATGGGGTCTATTCTCATATTAGTAAGAAATTATTCATACCGTTTGTGTATACAAAATGTGTTCTTTGTTGCCCAATAACATCATGAGGAAACCTTGAAAAGGTCTGAAATTAAGAAATCGGAATGCAAGCGTGGCAATTATTGCTCATGCCTTGGTATCTACTCCAAGAACATTTTTTTCTTTACAAAACACCGAATTTCGACACTCTTAAGGTCTGTAAATTTTTGGCCAATTATTGAAAACCGGATAAACTAAGTAAACTGTGCGCTTTAGTGGATCGATGACCTGTCAATGGTGGCCATTAATCTATGAATGAGAGCAGCTCAATACGACATTTCAACAGTTATATTATGTCCCTTGTATGAGGTTGTTTAGCTAATTATATGTACGTCCTCCTTTCTATATTTGGAGCATTTATATATAGTTTGAGAAATAAGATACTCAGTAGACTGATTCCAAGAAAATGTAAGTTAAGAATTTAAATAAAAAAATAATAAGTTAATATTATGACAACATCAGAACGCAATTTCATTACATTGACGGTCATTTGTTAGGAATCTTACATTGTTAGGACATAAATTACTAATGAACCTAAAATAAAACTCCTTTCATCTATTTTCCTAAGAGTTTGCACGATCTTTGAACTAAATTCCTTTGTTACTTATTTAAAGCTTCCAAATTTATACCTACTTGGGTATAAATTTGGTTAAGCTCTTTGTTTTTAGATCAAGTATCGTGATAGAAAAAGTCCTAAATTAATAAAAAGAAATCTGTTATAAAGTATAAAAACATTTCTTTGAAGATTAGCAAAAAAGCATCGGATGGTATGTGGTAATCGTAACCTATGGAGATGGTCGTGTGTGGCTGACACAATCAAGCCGTTTTCGACTATGGAGAAGTGGGTGAGGAAGGAAAAGGGAAAAGACCGAAGGGGTAATTAGTAATCGGCCATACTTTGGTCTTGACTTCTGCATGTTTTGAGTGCATGCTCTATTACACTAAAGTAAATATATGTTACAGATAACATTTTGAGGTTTCAGTAAAAACGAGTTTGCATGTTGGAGTTCACTCAATTTCTCACCAAAGCTCTTTGAAATGGAGCAGCATTTTATTTAATACGGAAAACTCTACCCTATTTCACATAAAATTTTATTTAGTTAGACTAAAGTTTTAAACTAAAATGGATTTTCGAAACAAAAGGCTCTTACTCGTAAAATATAGCGTAAATGTTAGATATACCGTGTATAAAATAACTCCAGTTATGTACACATTTTGTATTGTTTTGTTAAAATTTTGATAATGGTAAAATTATTCATTGTGATTTGTGAAATAGAGGTACATTGTGATACCTATATAAAATATTAACAGTTTATTTATAACCTACATAGAAACATTTACCACAGTTCACATGTTGCCTTTTTCTTTTGTAACAATATGCAAATTGAAGCAGCCTTTAAAGCACACATTTTACTTTTTATTTTTCTTTACAACAAAGAAAGCTGTAATTAATTACCTATAGAGTTAAATGTATTGCCTGTGTCACTTTGCATGCTTCTTGAAATTGTAACTTACAAAAGCTGTAATAACCTGGCGATTAAAAAGAGTGGCCTGAGTTTCTTGCCAGTTCTTCTCATGGCTCTACTTCGTCAGTGAACTGGCTGTAGGTTATTTGGCTGACATTTTGTAAATTTTAACGTTCATAAGTGTTAATTTAATTAACCTACAAGAATAAATATATTTTCATTTTCCACTCTATCTGACGATGGTAAGCAATCAGTGGGATTCAAAATTGATGAAGCATCGTGTCAAACTTGGTTGCTTCATGAGTTGCTCGCGCCTTGTTTAAAAGACCCGTTATTAAAATTAGTAAGCAACATGATGGTAAAGAGTTTCTTGAACCTTGGTTTGAGACTCTTTATGTGACCGTGAAAGCATGCAATTTTGGACAGTTAGTCTTCATTTTTATTAGGACAGAATACACATGTTCATTAACACTGATATTGTCATGTTTCAACGACCCTTCCTATTCGGCACATGACCGCGTTAGTTTAATGCTTGGGAAGAGTAAATCTGGGTTTCAAATAACATTCACTATTCACATTATGATTATTTCAACATATTCCACATATTCTGTTCCACTTTTTATTTGTATTACTTAACACCGACCTTGTTGCGACAAAATTGTAATTTCTCAGGTTCTAAATGATTTTCTTTCTCGATTTCATCAAATTATAACTCGTTTAGCAGTGACTGATTAAATTTTTTCTGTCGAGAATTGTTGAATCTAGTAATTTGGAATATAAGAAAATCAGTAAAATCATTATCGTTAATCGTTGTAGTTTGCCATTGTAATCTAACTCGAGTGACTAGATCTAACTCCATAGAACTTGGTTATAAATACCACCTCCCAACTCGTCCGTCTAAGAGTACTAATTGTAGTCTTTGTTTGTGTGTGTGTGTGTGTGTGTGTATGTGTGTGTGTGTGTGTGTGTATGTTTGTTACCACTCAGCGCCGGCGGCTGAACCGATTTCGATAAAAATTGGTATGTACTACTCATACTATTTTCTGCGCGGGCGAATCCGCCGAGCGCAGCTAGTCTAATAAAAGTTTAAGCTTACTAATTTGGTTTGAGCAAGCGCGATCACTAATGCTCGTGCCAGCTCTGTATAGGAAGGACTTATGCTTTGATTCGGAATAATATTGGGCTAGTTAGTATTATCAAAACTGTTTTATTTGTGTCTGTGTTAGCGTTGTCCAGCTGCGACCGAAATAAAACGGTTTTGTACTATCTTGTTTGGTTTCTGATAAAAGCAAAGCTTTTAGCCAATGAAGTGGGATCAAGCTAAAATAGAACTATCAATATCAATGAGAAGATAGCAATAGTTAGTAGATATTTATAGTGTATACTGTAGCATAATTATTTTACTAAACCTAGTATTTTATCGTTCTTAGATTAAAAAGATAATAATAATAATAATAATATTTTACAACTACACACAACGCCATCTTGACCCAAAGTAAGCATATTATATGCTTGTGTTATGGGTTCTAGAATGCGGATATACATACTTAAATAATATTTCTTTTTTTTAAATACATACATATTATACATATAAACACCCAGACCAATGCAAATAGACATGTTTATGCCCACAAATATTTGCACTGAGCATGCTTACAACATAGTAGTGCATATTCTTCATAAACATATTTCATACAAAGAGAAATATATACCTATCTTAATTTTCTTTTTTATTTAATTCTTTTTTAATTAAAATACGCAGTAAAATTACCATACTACATGAAACTAAATAATTGAAATACTCTTTTTTCTTTTTTTTTAATCTTGGTAATTAAAATAATTGGTTGGTTTGTAATAATTACTTTTTATGGTTCTTTGGTTGCGTTGATGTGCTAAAATTGTTAACTCATGCAAAAAACTGTAATTATCTGAAGATTGAAAAGAGTAGCCTGAGTTTCTTGCCAATTCTTGTCACAGCTCTACCTCGTCAGCGAACTGGCTGTAGGTTAATTAACTGACTTCATGTAATTTTGACTTTTCATAAGCATTATACTCTATGATCAAAATGAAATAAATACTTTGAGTTTGAGTTTGAGTTTATACAATCTATCCTTTTAATCTATAAAATTTATAAAGTTAAAGAGTTTGTTTGAAACTACCAGTCGAATTTGAATAATTTCTTTTTGATAGTTCAGTTCTTGAGGAAGGTTATAGATTTTGGCGACATCACGTTACTGGCGACGGGAGCAGAGCAGTAACCATAGATGTTACTTAAAGCAGATGAAACTGCGCTGCGGAAGGCAAATTTAATTTCTCTACAGGGTTAAAATTCTTAGCTTGCAGTGAAGTGAGGATTGACGCGCTTTGGTAATTTCAGACTTATTTTTTATAGTTTTAGGTTTTCTTACGATCCCTTTCATGTCAGTAATGTCTATTGTAAATAACGCAAGATATAATTTGAATAGTAACATTGGTACTTTTACAATTTCAAACCCATAATCTTGTATTTGTTCTTGTCTTGTAGTTTTTAAGTAATTTGTGTAGTGGTTTACTTTGTATAAATTTGTGTCTTTGTATCAAATAAATGTATTCTTTTTTTTCTTTTTATCTTGTGTAAAATAAATATAGTGAACCTATCTGAGTACCTGAGTATCTGAGTTTATACGGTAGTAGATCCTACATGAATGTGTAGTGTAGGTAGTACATGAATGGGCCGGATCGTCCGAGTAAGTACTACCCTCTCATAGAAGATCAACTTAAGAGTAGTGGTATCCGTACTACTGCGTTTCGTTCGGTGAGTGAGAGCGCCGGAGGCCCAATTTCCCTCCTTTCCTCTTTTCTCACCTCCCTCATTCCCTTCCCCTGACCCCATTCCCAGCCGCCATAGTGAAGGCCACCATACCAGCACTTTAAGAAGGCTTTTGGTATAGTGGCCGCCACTTCTGGATTCCACTGACTGCTTACCATCAGGCGGAGTGGAGTCACTTTGGTAGGCTATAATATAAAAAAAAGTACCTTAGCAACTGTATAACTAAATGTCTATAGCTCCTATCTCTTCTTTATAAAACAAACATTATTACAACAACAGGTACTGTTATTTAAATGCTTTGATGTTACAAACTTGGTAAGTCTTTACATAATTAGATACTTAATGTTAAAATGGTAATAATTTCGTAATTTTCCAAGTAAATATGTTTTCGTTTTAATTCAGTGACCCTCTTGTTATTGTACTTTATATGTTAATATGTTCTGTTTTATGATACTTCGCTGACAAAATTATTGTAAAATCAACAAAAGTATAGTTTTTAAAGAGACCTTTTAGAGAAAGTTTCTATACTTTATTTTATGGTTATTATCATAAATATTAAATTTAATGACGGTAGATTTATTAAAAAAATAAACCTCTTTATAGAAGAGGCAACACTTATACCTACTTAAATCATAAGCTACCAAAAGACCAGAAAAATTAACAGACTTTTCGTGATAATGATATTATCAATTTAGAAATGTAATTTTGTACTGAAAATCATTCCGCCTCATTAAGTTAATGAAAGCTATTTTATGACAAGGTATAATAATATTACTATAAGAATTGTGTAAATATTGCTCGTTATGTCGTGCAGTACTTATAGTATCTGTTGATACTTTGGGCAAAGATTACTATTGTCATTGTGAACATCGACATATTTTCTTACAAAATATTATCGGGTTAACTGCGTCACTAAATTATCGATTTATTTTAAAGGGTTAAATACGTAAACCAAGACATTCTGTTTAAAATAAAAATATGTAATGAAATGCTTCAGACAACCGATAAAAATTGGAGATAACTTTATGTAATCAAGTGGCTTTGCACGAGTGTATTAATATACTTTTTACAACATCCCCATAAACCTAAAAATCCTCGATTTATGTACTACAAATATGCAATTATACAAAAAATATTAATCTGCTGAAGGAATTTCTCTTAACGATAGTAAAAGCCGTATCAGAAACTAGGTACACATAGCGTGGTTCACAAAAAGTTAGTAAAGAAACTGACGTAACAAAACGGCGACTTTCTTTATAGACTTTTAAGCATGACGCAAAAGCAAGTTTTTTTTTTTGAGGTATTTGTGTGCGTTAGCATCAAAGTACTCAAACTTTTGTCGAGCTTTTTGATCTAATATAATTAAAATAGTACAATGGAACTTCGTTTAGAAATTATAAGTTTTTTGTGACTTATTCTATTTATGGTGTTTGAAAAGAAACATGATGCGTAAATTATATAAAGCTCGAAATTTTATTATGAGTGCTTTGTATTATTTTATCCAATGCGTCAATACGCTTATTTAGTTTGTTTGAGATCTAATTGACAGTATATAAAGTCAAGACATCCTAATTAAGGACACAAGATTTTGATATAGTTGACTGCCTCTGTGGTGCAGTGGGAGCGCAAGTCGCTTCTATGTACGAGGTTGTTCGATTCCCGCACGGGAGAAAATTTTGAGTGATCCATAAATATTTGTTCCGAGTCTGGGTGTACTTTGTGTTCGTTTAAATGTATGTTTGTAAAGTCCTCCACGTCACAGGGCTTGTTCCCTAGTGCGGGAGTTCTCATTTAAAAAAAAAACATATATAAATAAACTGTTATGTTGAAGCGTCGCCGCGTCGTTTTACGAATCGAATATGAAGGCCAATCACGTCTCCCACAGAATCTACTTTAATTAATGCACAGTAATTTAGATGATTTAATTTTATAAGTCAAGATGTGTTATAGCAGTTGTTTACATTTTAAGCTATCAAATTACGTACCTGTTTAGTAGTATCTTTATGATAAATAAAATTTAGCACTAACCACAATTTTTTTTTCTTAGTCTATAAACTCCACTCGGCCTGATGGTGAACAGCAGCTTCTAAAATTGATAACAAACTTTTAACGATAAGGCTACTTATTGTACTATCTATTATAAATGGTGTGCAATAAAGTGTATAATAAATAATAATAAAATAAATAAACTAACTTATCATTCCGTTTTGTTTGTGTAAAGTTAGCAGGTCGGGTATTTGACGAACTCTTAAAGGTAAGTGAATGCCGTTACCTATGAACACTTACCTATAAAAGTATTATACCGCGTGTCATGTACTTTCAATAACCTCATACTTGTATAGTGTAAGGTTAAAGTCAAAGTCAAAGTCAAAGTATTTATGTCATTTTGATCATAAAGTATGATGCTTATGAAAAGTCAAAATTACAATATGAAGTCAGCCAATTGACCTTACAGCCAGTTCGCTAACGAGGTAGAGCTGTGAGAAGAACTGGCAAGAAACTCACGCCACTCTTTTCAATCGCCAGACAATCACTGTTATTTGTATGAGCTACAATTTAAACATTCAACGCAACCAAAGAACCATACAAAATAATTATTACAAATAAACCAATTAATATAACTTTATTGTTACCAGCAGAATTGTTGGGGTAGTTTTTTGACTCATCGAGAGTTTTTGAACCATAATATGGATACTTCGTCCGAACAAGCGGCTCAAATTGTAGCACTGGTGCGGGAGGATTTGGATCAACGAACGATTGGTAGAAATTTAAATTTAAACCGGTCTACGGTTACTAGAATATATAGAAGGTTTGTGGAGACAGGTTCTTACAGAAGGAGACGTGGTACAGGCAGGACTCGAGCAACCACCGGTCGTGATGACCGATTTATTGTTACAACTTCCCTGCGAAATCGTTTCCTCACGTCAGTTAACATCAAAACAGAGCTTAATGAAGTGCGTGGAGTAAATGTGAGTGCACGAACAATAAGAAGAAGGTTAAAGGAAGTGGATATCACCCCTTTTAGACCAGCAAATGGTCCAAAGTTGTCTGTAGCTCACAGACAAGCTCGCTTAAGATTTGCGCGTGATCACCTAAATTGGACAGAAGAGCAATGGGCCTCCGTATTGTTCACGGACGAGTGTAGGACATGTTTATATGGTGCAGATGGTCGCAAAAGAGTCTATCGTCGACGTGGAGAGCGATATGCTCAAAGTTGCATTAAGGAGCGTGTTCCTTTTGGAGGCGGTTCGTGTATGGTCTGGGGTGGCATATCGATGAACGGGCGAACAGAACTTGTGTTCATAGACATGGTCCGTCAAAACGGTAATAGAGGAGGTTTGACTGCACATCGCTACATAACAGAGATCTTAGAAGATCACGTGGTGCCTTACATGGGATTCATAGGCGAAAATTTTACTTTAATGCAGGATAATGCCCGGCCGCACGCTGCTGCACCAGTTTGACAATATTGCGAAGAGGTTGGGATACGTACAATGAGTTGACCAGCACGCAGCTCGGATCTTAATCCCATTGAGCATGTTTGGGACAATTTAAAAAGAGCTGTATATGCGAGAAATCCTGTGCTCACGACAGTGGCAGCACTAAGAACAGCACTTTCAGAAGAATGAGACAATATTCCGCAAGATCTTTTAATAACCCTAATAAACTCTATGCGGAACTGATTAGAATCCGTAATAAGGGCACGTGGAGGTAATACACCATTAAAACATAAATAAACCTTTGCATATAGTTTGTGTCTATTGTTAAAACCATTTTTTTTATTAAACCAATTTTCCTTAATTTTTTGTTTTTCTTCAAAAAAGTCTTAAGGTCCTTTCCAGTACACAAACTTAAACTTAAGGATATACCCTACGCTGTTTTAAAGTTCACGAACCAATCTAGAGGTTTCAATTTTAATCTGTATAGAAAGTTTGCATACTTGGTTAAAATATTTATTTCAAAGTCGTCTATTACTTTGATGCAGTTTATGAGTCCGTCAGTGTATTATGCCTTACGAACTCATAATTTCACAAAGTTAAAGTTAAAAAGTTCAAAAGTTAAAGTTCACAACTCTATTGCCTAAAACAATACTGAACAGTTAATGAGTATTATGAACTGATGGCCTGTCAATAACAAGCTTACGCTTTTGATAAAGTGAAGTTTCTTAAGAAACAAATTCGTATAGAAATAAAAAAACTTACGTAGGTAATTAATCTTTATGTATTTAACGTAATTAGTCTATGGATGGAGCTGCAATTCGATATTTAGTTTAGAGTAAAAAGACATTTTAGTTTTGTGCCAAAGAAAAATTAGAGGGTCTACCAGTGCGAAGCCAAATGCCACCATTAATAAATAAAAGAGGCTCTTTATGGGACCGACTTTTCATGCATTCTAAAGTTACTTGCCGGAATTCAAAATGCGGTGTTAACATTCTATAAAAGTCAAGCGCCCCGTTTTATTACTCGAAAAATTCTTCTAGTACTTACACTAAGATGTCTTCGCCAACAGTTGGCGCAACTTTCTTCACATTGGGCCAATCAGAGTTTCTTCAACTTTTTTCAACTTTCTAAAAGCGCTTGACAGCTAGATCTGACGCGTCGGTGCTGCCATCTCGTGGGCACCATTTTAGAAAACCCTCTCAGAGATTTTTCTTTTGTCCTTCTTAATCACGTGAATTAACCATTTTGTAAATATAACATTAAAATTTCCGAAATGAACACTATCACAGTGCTGTCAAAATTAAAAACCTTTTAACAATGTGGCGCCAACTGGTAGCAAAAATTTTCCTAAACACCCTCATTAATAAGCACCTTTCATGCTAGAAATCATGTTTGCTCTTTCGTATTTATAAGTTACATCAAAGAATTATATGCGGAATCCTTTGAAATGAAAACAGATATATAATACCGTAAAATGTATGTAACCTCTAATGCATGCAAATGCCAATTTCGCCATATAAACATACGTCAAGTATATAAATATTTTATAAACAAAATAAGTGAATAAATATCTTTTTACGGTCGTTATTCATTTTCTATACATAACCATTATACCTTTCCGTGACAAGTATTTCTTTGAGTTAGGATAGGCTTTTCTTACTAAAATCTCAACAATATGATATATAGCTGACATTTACTGTCTGCATACATATTTTATGGATTCCGGATTTTAGACCTTGTTTCAGGAAAGGTATGAAAAGATATTGTATTAAAAAAATACTGCAGCTTACTAGGTTATTTTTTATTTATTACCATACCATACAAAACAAAATAATATTTTTTGACAGTAATGTCACTTTAACCTTTATAGTTTGTGTGGGACACAATGATTTCATCTTACTATATTTTTATTGTAAGTTCTGTACATGAAAAACATTATTACCTGTGTTTGTTCCTAATAATTATTATTTTTTCAATGTCAAACGTTATTTTCTAGGTATAACAATAAGTTGAATTGGTATCAATTAAAAAAGTTTTTTAATTTAAAAAGGTCCCAGTAAAATTAAGTCAGCAGTGTCCTGTGATAGGAATTCCGCTTTTGTGATCTGACGCTATTATGTTTGCCATGAGTGGATAGGGTTAAAGATAAAAGATAGAAAGAGTGAGAGAGAAGATAATAATATTGCTAGAATCATGCTATCTCAACTGACACAGGTACAAAATAATGGTATTAAATTTTATTTTTCATATAGTTCTTCTTCTTCTCCTTTTTTTTGGCAACAGAGCCGACGATTGTGTCAGCTATCTCTGCCAGCGTCAAGTGTAGAATAATATTCTGGTAGATGATATCAATGGTATATTACAATGATAAAATAGAAAAAATGTGGATGAAATTAAATCTTTCATATAGTTGTTAGAACCCAATGTAAAAAGGATTTAATATAATGTATGTCAAATACAAATAAAAATAGATACACTGCTACGTCGAGTCATTCTATTTGTTTATAAGAATACCGCTCTTAAACAAATAGAATGACTCGACGTAGCAGTGTATCATTTAAATATGATTTCTTATCTGTCAAATTCTATGATCATAGTTCGACGACCCTCAAACTATGATCATAGATAATCACATGTAGTTATTATACCATCATATGTTCTTCATTTAAAAATGACTTACACATCTTTGATCATATTTCTATGATAGTCTAATAGCGGCCTTAGAGTACCTACTAGTCATTTCGTTTGCTTTGTCAATTAAATCGAGTATCGAGCGACCGTTTTTTTTGCATAGAATCCTTTGCAATGTCATTTTATTACATTTATTACTAAACTTCGATATATTTTCTATGTTCCCTGTCCTGTGAATTGCCTTTCAAAGAGAAATTGATATAGATTAACGGTCCCGCAAAAAAGGGTTTCGCCACAATATGTCGCTCTCTGCTCTCTTATATAAGAACGACATAAGTGCAGATTATTGGCTTTGGAATAAGCGTTTTTGACGTATCACAATTAAGGCTCATTTTCCGAAACTTTGGTTGCAGTCAAGTTGGGGAGAAAGCATGAATTTTGATATATGTATTCCTAATCCACAAATAAATAGCAAACGATTTGTCAGCGGTTATTGTGGAGCAAGCAATGAAGGCAGTGTTATGAATGTCCTGTTACCTGCAGGACATTCATAACACCGCCTACATTGCTCGCTCCGCTCAGTACTAAAAATTGGGTTTTAGTTTGTGTATGTATCTATAATTTTGTGTATTATTATTAATGGTTTCACCAGATCTAATTTACATTTACGTATTTTTTTGTCGCATGGGAAATACTCAACTTATTACACCGACCTGAGGTCATATCACGTAGCTATGTGGGGCTCGCACACACTAAAACCACCTAAAACCTCTTCGATGTCCTGCCTGTAATGCATTACACACACTATACGTCTAACCTTCTGGTAACTTAATTTGAACTGGTGATATTATTAAATTGAAATGGTGATATTATTAAATTGAATTGATGATATATTGTTTATTCAAGCAATCTACCATGACCTATAAATCTACTCTTCTAACATGACCGTCCGTTATGAGTCCTTATTATTTACCCATAATATTAAGTTTTATAGAATTATATATATTAGGTATGCAATTTATTTATCAATCTTTTAGGATACGTCTCTTTAAAGTCAAATAATGACAATATACGTAAGAGCATTTCTAAGAAATTTATGCATACTGATTACCAGTATCACGTTGAAAGATCTTCGCTCAAGATCAACATTTATCTTCGTCTTAGCGTAGCTGTACACATATAGACACTTTGTCAAGGACTTAACATACCTGTTACTATTACCTCAGCTTCACACGTGAGCCCAACGTTGGTCCCAACGACACTTGTCCAACGTGTGGATCTGAAAAATAGTGCACGAACGCTCCTTTATCGATGGAGCCAATGCTGTTTTCTAGATTCACATGTTAGACGAGTGTCGTTGGGGCTTGCATTGTGGCCAATGTGTGTCCGGCCTTACAGCGATACCATAAACCTCATATTATAATATGAGTATGTTATAAGACGACGTTTATTGCGCCTCCAAGATCATGTTCGGCTTTTAATACCATCATTATTGGATGATGTTAATCGTAATTGCTATTGGACAAAGGAGACTGCATTGAGCTGTAGATTAAGTAATAAGCAGCTTTTTTTATTAATTTTATGGAATACAGTACAGTTTATTAGAATTAATCCTTCGTCTTTTAGGCTTTAATTAAAATACTCATTTATTAAAACTGCAGTCAGCCTAAGTCTTTATTAGTACTAGTTTTAGATTATTTTAGAGTTTAAGACTATATCTTAAAATATTTATTGTGTTGTTATCTACTATTGCCTAATGGCCATCTCGATATAAAATACCAGCACTTTGTGACTTCGTTATCCAATTTTTTTATTTTGAATATAGATTTTAATAATTTAGTCGCCAAGTCAACTAAATCCTATAGAGTTGATTGAACGCTGCTTGGAAAATGCTTTCAAATATTCTAAATATTTAGTGAATGAAAAATTTATAATTACCATCTTGTTCGTCAAGTTTCGTTCATTGTTAGCCATCCAAGTCTAGACGTTGTCTATTTCGATTTAGATGAAATAAACTTTGTATATTTTTATTTTATAAAATTAGCATGTATTTAATAGTATAATCCAACTAGACTAGTAGATACTATTATTAATTCTGGGATTCGAGATAGGATCTCAAAGAGCTTTGTTGATATGTTGTTAGTGCTCTAGGCCACGAGGCACGCGCTTTTGAGTCTTATTCAGTCTCTTCGAAGTTGAAGTTATTAAGTACATTTTATATAAGCAATTTAGTATGATAACAGAACTTAGGTAGTGAATCCTCATTTCTTATGAAGTAATTTTGTTATTAATGCTAACTTGAAGTGTTAAATTTATATTAGATCTATTGTCTAAAAGGTAAAATTTATTGAATATAATAGATTTATTTATTGTTCGTCTTACACATTAAATATTCATATTACAAGTTCCATTTTTGCTTTTCGGGTTGTAAAACAGAATCCTTATAAAATCATTTCATTGTTAGTCTCTTTGTCTGTTACCATTTCCCGAAGTGCGTATAAAAATCAAGCCGAAATTATTATGAAATCAATTCAATACAATAAAAAAATCATCAATTATTTTTTTCCTTTTTACATGCGTTAATAACTCAAAGCTTATTTTCTGTTTGTAAAATTTGGCAAGACGCAAAATTACGAGGCAAATGTCGCAAAACTTACACAATCTGCCTTGAACGTGCTGGTAATTAATGCTCATGTCAACTTTCTGTATGAGAAAAGGCCTTCGTACTGTAAGTGAAGCTAAGACGACGATGTACCTACTGTTATACTAGATGTTACCTTTCACCATTAAATAACTATATTTCAAATTGAAATTCAATCGTTTGATGTCATGGTTTGACCGTTATCATTCGGTTGTTAGTCTAGACTAAAGTTGCTAACAATTTCTCAAAACACAAATCGAGTTATAAAACTTTTAGTTCAAGTCTCAGTAGAGCTATATAATATAATAAACTGCATGTCAACAAATAAAGCGCTGGACGTTTAATTTCATAAAAACATCGCAGTCTCTGAAAACATTTGAATAAATTATTCAGAATATGTTAATTTCTAAATAAATTTTACTCCTCTTAGCTACATGTATAATTTTATAGCGAATTGTCTGGAAGAAATATTAAACTGAGTGGAAGTCTTTATATTTAAGAAACTTTGTAACAATGCAATCAGTTTTACAACCAGAATTTTATTACTCTTTTCAAGACGCTCTTGATTTGGTTTTGATGAAATGGATTCCTAAGTGTCGCGTAATCTGTGTGGCTATATGAAAAGATATTTCTTGCTTTGAAGACCTCCAAAGTGCGTTTCTTTTTACAAATCGTTTGACCCTTACGTAGGCAGATTTATGTTGAGTAATGACCTGTCTACGTTTGTGTAACTTTTTATTTGTGAAAGGGATATATGCGAATATTAAATAAGAAGAAATAAATAATAAAAATAGAAGACGGAACTGCGCGGATATCAGATACGTTCAGTCCTTTTACCGCCAGATAAATTACTTTATCTACAAGTAAATAATGGATACTGAGTGCTGATGTATTGTCTCTGACTTTCAGCTTATCTATCTATATTTTTGTACTTCATGTTCGTTAATTATGAGTATAATATTCATAAAGAACTCTGTGATATAGAGCTTGTATTCCAATAATACAAATACCCTATAAAAAAAATTAGAAACACTTTGCTATAAATAGAAAAAAGGCTTAATCACAAACATTATCAGAAATAACAAGCCGCTATTTCTTTCCGTTTCATTTGTAACAATATTCTTAGAAGCAGGAAACTTCGCTTAATATAATTAAAGTAATTCAAATATACCCACTCATTGAGGAAATGCGGTTTTTGACCTTGAAAAATTTGACGTCGCTTTCTTTTACGATGACCTTTTTAATAAAATAGCTAGAGAAAACATTGAGTTTCAGGGTTAAGATGTGTCAAGGGAATACATTAGTGTACCTAATAAAAGAAATCTTGAACACGAGAACTGAGCCAGGTTGTATTTACACTGCGTAGTAAAGTTTGCACCGACTTTGTGCACTATTTCCTTTGTATCCTATTAATTGTGTTATCTTACTCAATATAAGTGTGTCTAATAAACATTTTCTTTCTTTCAAATTTGCGTCTTATTTTTACAAAATGTTTGAAAACAGTAATACACGCAACATACTTAGAATACACCCAGACTGAAGACAAATGCAAATGTTCATCACACAAATATTTGCCTTTCGCGGGAATCAAACCCACGATTCCCGACGTCGCAATCAGTTACACTAACCACTAGACCAACAGTGCAGTCAATACAGTCACAATTATTATACTCGAAGTTTTGTGAACGAATCTAAGAGTATGAAACGGCCAAATGCCAATACGAACTTTCAGGATCATATTATAAGCTTTCAAAGTAAAGTTAATCTTAGATATTACGGATACATCACGTACTTACTTTACGCCGATATTGTAAAAAAGTTGTAATTCCCTGGTCGATTCGGCCCGTTCATGCAACTGTCTACTACCACATCATATTGTTTATGTATCAATAGTCAACAAAAATTTTCGCCTTCCCAAATAACTAATACTCACTCACGCACGTCAATGGCTCCGTCTTGACGCCAAATATACTATTAGAAATATAGGTAATATTACAGTGTGATAATAAAACTGGCAAAGGGTGGATGTGAATGTTTAATGTACGTTATCGCATTTCATTATGATGAATATCACTTAAATTGGGGTTTGTGTTGCTGTGTTTGTAAAATATTGGTAGTATACTTTGTATTTATTTAAGCTCGGTTACATAGATTACCCCTTAATAGATACCGCATTCATATTTATTTGTTCTGAATCAAGCTCACAAAATAATAAAAAAACTGCAGCGGAATGCGCAGTATACAAAAACTGTGCTGTGATTGGCTATTTCAAGGTCACGTGCACCAATCTATATCTGTTCTATTGTATAAAGCGGAGAAGTTTGGTTGTTTATTTGCACGCGCTAATCTCTGGAACTACCAGTCGTGTTTGAAAATTCTTTCTCTTCTTTTGTGTATGATAGCCCAGTTCTCGAGGAAGGTTATAGGCTATGTAACATCACGCATGGCGACAGGAGCTGAGCAGTAAGGAAAGACGCGGGTGAAACCGCGCCGCAGAAAGCTGTCGTAGACACATAGTGAGTTCTTATGCTAGCGAATGCCGGTATGAGTAATGCGTGTATGTTGCTCTGTGTGCAAAATCTATTGAGGGGTCATTTGTGCCTGTATGATGAAATCATTATTTCGGTGTTTTGTCAATGTCACTGTGATTGAAAGTCTACCATCACAGTCAGTTGAAACATAGCGGGGTGATCGTAGAGTTGGTCGTCTTGCTTTAAGCCGAGGTTCGTTTATCTTTTGTAATAATGTGGATGTTCTTTGTAAATGTAAGTTGTATGTATCGTAAAGTAAGACTGGCCTGTTGGTCTAGTGGTTAGTGACCCTGACTGCTAAGGCGGAGGTCGTAGGGTCGATTCCCACCCAGGACAAATCTTTGTGTGATGAGCATGATTGTGTGATCTGTGTCTGGGTGTAATTTATCTATAAAATGTATGTATTTACAACAAAATAATGTATATAAGTAATATATCAGTTGTTTAGTACCCATAACACAAGCAAATATAATTGCTTAATTTAGGAGTAGATGGCGCTGTGTGAATGAGGTTGAATATTATTATTATTATTATTATAAATGTGTAAGTTGTATCTACGTGCAATAATAAGTGCTTGTTCCCTACTATGCGAATGTGCTAGGTAGTACTTATAAGAAAAACGTATTTATAAACGTAATAACAAATTTATCGTAGACACCGACTCAATGAAAGAAAAGAATTCGCAGTATTTAATAATTGCGTCGCATCTTCGGAAACTTTTATACCACACAGTATTAATTAAGAAAAGGTAATAAAATGAGAATGTCTGTTTACCAATTCCCACTTTATGTACAAAGATGTCATCTCTACAGAATGACTTTGCTGCTGAAGTTCTTCGTAATTTTGTCGTAATCTCAGACATAGTGGCCATATAACTAGCGTCTTGTTATGTGCAGTTTACTAATTGTAACGTAGAATGGTATAGAGCTGTAAACATCTGTAAAAGTTAAACGTCAATTATTTCTAAGTAAAACAAGGGTTGAGTGCATGGTAACCTGAGAACATGGTATTGTTATATAAAGCTGGAATTGATCTATCTGAATCTAACCTTAAACAGCAAGACAATTATTTGAAAATAGACCTAATAAATTTAGATTATAGACCATAATCGCTTTAATCTTTTGAGTACTGCTTTAAATGTATTAAAGGAACGTATTGGTGTGATCAAAGTATCGACAGTGTTACCACAGAACGCTGCTGCTCACCCTGAGTTGTATACATAAAAATAAATATGTTTTGGCTGTCCGTGAGGAAACCTGATTGCCATAAAAATATAAAGGTCATAGTGCTTAGCAAACTTTTGAAAGTTATCTTAGTCTTTGATAAGTAATTATGAACTAAAAGCTGTTCTTTGGTATAAAACTGTTTATTGAACTCAAACATGACTTTCGTATTAACCGTTCTGGCAAACTTTATAACTTTCATATATAGTTGCCCAACTATTGCGGGTAAAGTAAGGAAGTAACTTTCAATTTTTTATTAATTTTGAGAGTTTCGTACCCAAAGGGTAAAACGGGAGCCTATTACTAAAACTCCGCTGTCCGTCCGTCTGTCTGCCTGTCCGCCTGTCACCAGACTGTATCTCATGAAACGTAATAGGTAGACAGTTGAAATTTTCTCGTAATATTATGATTTTTTTTTGTTGACAATATGACAATAAAACTAAAAAACAGAATGAAATAAATATATAACGGGCTTCCATACAGCAGACATTTTTTTTTTGCCATTTTTCGGAACTCTTCGTGCACGAGTCTGACTTGCACTTTGCCAGTTTTTAACTTACTCATGGACATTATAGCGAACTATCTACAACCAATTGTCTAATGAAAAAAGCTCTAAAATGGTCAATCGGTCTTGGTGTTCATGCCTTTTCTCTATAGGAAGTGGCCTTTTCCTGTCGTGAGATAACAACGGGCTGGACCAGCCCGTTGTTATGATGGTATGATGTTGATAATGAATTGCCTCATAAAAGCAGACCTGTAAAAACGGGCAAGAAATTCTTTATAATCGCCAGATTACAATCTTTGGTATGAATTACAACTAACCAACACGCAACTCAACCAAAACACCATATAAAATGATTGTAATCAACAACAACTTATTATTACATACATAACTTCACGCCTGTCTTCCATTAATGAGCTAAGCAGAGATTATATAGTACGACATTTGTTGCGTTGCAAAAATACCTCCTTTGCCTCTTTAACATTCAATAATATTTTCATACACACATGTCGGTTACAGGTACTTGTAATAATTGTGCCCTTTGTCAACACTTCACCTATTTGGTCTGCTTATGTCCATCTAGGGCTACTTTCTCAGTCATTTCCGCTCCACAAATCTCTTTCCTTATCCTACATCCATGCATTCTTTCTTTTCTACATGTCCAAACTTATTATTATGTTATCATCGCAGCTACTCGTATGCAGCAAGGACTTGCTTGTAATTTGGAGCTGACAAATGAACTATTAAAACTAACAAGGATAATCGACTCGAACTTGGCCAGTTAGCAGCATGGACCCGACAGTTATTGTGGACGAATAATGAAGGGCTACTGACGGTTGCATATGGCTGACCTAGTTATCAAAATAGTTTTGGTCCTTGCTTGGGAATATAGATAAGTAAAACGTACTACTCTTACCACTTTCCGGGGCAGTAAACATATATGGCCGTGATGACAATAAAACATCTTTTGTGCCTACAGTAGTGTCCATGAAAGGGTTAAGTAATTTACCGCACTGACCACTTGTAACGTTTGATTAATTTTCTTCTAGCTCTGAATGGATTACCACTTTCTGAAATGATCAATTTTCGTGTCATGAAAAACAGGTTAAAACTTTTTTGACCGAAAATCCAATATCATGTTTTCAACTGCAGGATTGAACGCGAGACCTCTGCTGCATAGTAATCCGCACACAAAATGGAAATCCCCAAAACTGTAAAAATTATGGAATATCAGTGCGTGTCGCATTTCAGGCGCAATTGGTTTGACTGAAGGCTGACCTCAATATCTCAATACAATTTATATGACGGCTTCGGATTTCCGCTTTTTATTTGACTTCGGGAAATATCAACCTTACTGATGAAGTAGTATAATTTTATAGATTGTTGTATTTCCAATCCATAAAAAAAAACCTGTGGCACTCGGGGACTACCGCGGTAAAGCTATAAAAGCGTTGCATTTTTTATCAACTTATGCAATTATAATTATTTATTTATTTTTTATTTATGCAGTTTTTTTTTCTTTGATATTAATTCAAGTTTCTTCTTTGATATTAATTCAAGTTACACTTTTTGAGCGTGGTGACCGATAAGAAAACATTTTTTTTTTTTTTATTGAATAAATGAGAAGTTAATATCGTTTAAAATATTTTTATTATCTTACAATACATGTAGGTTATTCAGGAATTTTTATCATCCTACTAAGTATTTTTACTCCGAATAAGAATAAAACTGGGACATTACATTACATTGATGCATTATTACACGTTATTAAAATCTTAGTTTCATTTATATAGTTCTACCAGATAAAATTTATCGCAAAATTGACAAAATATTCAGCTTGTCTGCGGTAAAAATTAGCGTCACTAGTGTTTATCCTGAGAAATATTTTGTTCATACACGTTAAGCGATCGCTCGACCGAGCTACATGGTAGACGGACTGGGGGGTGTTCGGTTTTATTTTCGTTACGGAATTCCCTGATTCGGTCGCCGCGCTCAAAGCCCGCGTTATAAGCTATGCAATAGCTTAAAAATCATAAATATATGCAGGTGACAGACGATGCAGAGGTCCTCGTATTGGATTCCTTCTCAGAAATGCTATGTCCATAGCTCATTGTTTTATTGCCACCTTTTTTTGCGTCTGCAGCTATGCAAAAAACAAATAAGAACTTCTTCCTGAGTTACAATCTCCCTGTTATCAGCAGTACGCTTAGAAGTAAAAATAGTACAACACTATGTAGTTAGTGTTACTTTTGATTTTTTATGACATGCGGGTACAGTTATGCTATCTCCTAAGATATAGATATACTTAATGTCTAGTTTAGGATATAGAGACATACGAGTATCTTGTACAAACTAAATCAAAAACGAGATGCGGTAGTCCACAGTTTGAATATATACATCAAGGTAATTAACATAAAGGAAGCCATTACGACCATATTTGCACTGATTAACTATTCCATTATACAGCTAAATTGTGTAAATTATTATTTAACTTAATCCATTTTCTAAACTATTAACCACTAATTGAATTCCAAATAATTTTAATTTGCATCAAACTTCAGAGGTTGTCTGAATGTGAAATTGAGATTAACTGTCTTCAATCGTCCGAAATGGTATTTTCCAAATCAAAGAGAAAATAAGCTATTCATAAACCTAAGAACTTCTATCAGAGTCAAAGACCTTGAGAGTTTTTGTTAGGAATAGTAAAAGTGTTCTCAAATCTGACGGATTGCAAATTAATATTGGAATCGACATCAAACATGACTATAACTTTGTGAAAGGTTGAGAATAAGGGTTGATTTACATTGATACAATAACTGGCGCCAGTATCACATGATGCCGGCAGTGGATCAGCACTGTATCAATGTAAACGTTTCCAATCCAGTACAGCATCCAGTGTATCAATTTAAACGTTTTCAATCCAGTGATGCTAGCGCCAGCTACTGGATCAATGTATATCAGTCTTTAGGGACATGAATTTTAATACCATATATTAACGCTTTGGCATTCATTATATTTGATAAAAGTTAAAAATTTTTTTAAGGAAAAATGCATATTATACACATATACCCCTTCGTCAAGAGCGTCATTGCGTTTATGTTAAACTCGCTGGCCTGAAATGGGAGGTGGCCAGAAAACCGATTGAAACCTATAGTTATACATATCCTGTATTAACCGATAAGTGGTCAAAACTTTATAATACGTCAGTGGCAATAAGTATCTTTTACAATAGGTTAGCGTGCGTTTGATTAAGCATAATTATATACTTGCATAAAATAAAGACTCCGGTAAACTAAATTTTCTCATGCAAATTTTATACTATTTGAAATGTGAGACACTGCCTAGACCTTTGTCTAGGCAGTGTCTCTGTTGGACGATTGATATATTATTATCTTTTCTATAGAAATAATAAATAAAAATAATATACCGCTACTTATGCTGTGTTGGTTGATTGTTTGCAGCTTTGTCGCGTGATGCTTTTACTACCGTAATTCGGTTATCTGATTTTTCCAGTGATGTATTTACGACGACTACGCTGGATGTATTTCGCTTGTTAGAGGCGGTGCTTTGCCTTCCCGACACCTAGTTAGGACTATTGAAAAGAATATGCTACCTGTGAAATTTATCAATTCGAGATGTACTGGGTACTCTGTATACAAATTCATCTCATGATGCCTCAGCCGACCGGTTACAATGTACACTATCAACCCCGTTAAACCCAATTTTGTTGTCAAATAGTTTCAAATGTTTGCTGTACTTTAGGTGGCTACTTCACACGTTGTAAGTTTGTGAATGTTGTCATAGAAAATCGATTCCTTTGATCTGAGTTCCCTCGTGGTAGATTTGTAATGAAATTGCTTACCTATCGCTCTATATAATAAGTTAATTCTTTGTAACCTATGCTATGAAGAACTAACAAAGTGAGTAAACATGGGCATAAAGAATTGTCAACCGGTAAGGGCCCAATAGCAAAGATTTACATGCAATCTAGTGGTAGTATATACATATATATACCTACTACTACAGGGCAAAAAGTCAATTTAGGGCACTCAAAGGTCAAAACGTGGGAAAGCAGGAGGATTATCATTCAACACAGGGCAGACGCGTCCTGTATATGTCAACCGTGAATGCAATCGTAACACCGCTTACGTGGCGATTATGACGAAAATTCACTTAGTTAACTTAATTTTTGCGGTGGTGAATATGTGTTCCCTAGCGTCGAAATTATGCAAGACCACACCCTTTGTGTGAGTTACCACAACGTGAGTGTTTCTGTTTCATGCTAAATATTTTTTCTAAATCTTAGTGATCTTTGCTTATGTGTATGTTGTTAAACCCATGCAAGAAACTTGTTTCACGGTGAGTTGTCAAATGAGATTTATTAGTAGACTCATGTGAGTTAGTGAGTGAAACAAAAATACTAGTACGTCGTGGTCAATGCTTTATCCTATAGCACATCATGGTCACTAAATCCTAAATTACTTTACATTAACAACCCTCTTAAGTGTGCGCTTCTCGTAATTAGTGTGTTGTAATGGTGTTTGTACAGTAATTAAGGATTTTATTTCACTGACATTAAATTTATAAGGGTATTACCACACTTAGGTTAAAAAGAAATTCTATTTTAATTGGTTACCTAAGTTTACGAAGTTTTGTCATGTTTTTGACAAGACGTCTCTGTACGGGTTAAATTTGCTATTTGTTTTGATTATACCTAATTGCGTGTAATCACTTCCAAGGTCTTATGAGTTACTATATTTTGCGTCAATATGATCACTAGCTCTTCTAATTATTGACAAAGAAAAACATTAAGACATGTCTAAATCATTATTTAAAAAATTAAGTAAAGAATTTGAAGTATTAAGTTGAAGTATTAAGTATTAGTAGAAGAGAGCTTCGGCAACCAAGTGTATATAACACTTGGTTGCCGAAGCTCTCTGAAAATTTAACTTTCATCGTCCGTATTACTCACATGTCGGATACATCGCTGCAGTTAATTAATGACGGGAACAGCCTTGCTTAAAAAAATATTTAAGAACGGAATATAATTAAAAAGAACCGACCAACGGATGGTTAAACTAGTTTTTTAGTGAAAACATTATAAGTCTGATATACGTATATAAGTATGATGTAGCTTTGCTGGTTTAACAAAATGACAAAGTTAAACCAGAGATTTCTTTACAGAAATAGTCAACAACACCGAAACACAGAGACAGTCATTGCATCTCACAAATAAATAAATTTATATTTATAAGCTTTCCACTGTATACAGATAGCGCCTAAACCTTACAATAGATAATCGTATAATATTTAACTTTTAACAGGCATAAAATAAAAGGTCATATTGTCATAGAATAAAGGGTCATATCGTCATGATCTTTTATTCTCGTACGACACGGTATATGGGTGTTTTAAATAGTTTCAGAGTGAAAATTTATCACGCGGCTATGACGAAATGTTTTATGTTTGAACAAGTTTTTGTTGACATTGTTGAGGGTCAATACAAAGAAGAGAGTAAATAACAAAAAGGAAAGTAAGCTATGTTGGCCACAATACCCTATAATATGTATTATAGAAGGGGATGAAAGGGATTCGTGTGTAAGTCTTGGTGGTGATTTTGAGATTATGGTGACTTTCAGTTTAGTAATACTGTTACTTACAAAAAACAGTAAGCAAATAATATTTTGTTTGTTATTTTTTAAAGACATCGCGCACATTAAAATACAAGCTCTTATTGTGACTTGCGTGCTTACTTTACAACATGCAACTAACGAATACAAATTACAGTCAGGGACGGGACAAGTATTTATGAATCACACAAAGTTTTGCACAGAACTTGCACATAAATACGTGAAACTGCTGTGCAAAACTTTGTGTGAAAATTCTAAGACAGTCAAAACTTGACTATTGTGTATTTCTATTTATTTATTTACTTTAATTAAGACGGTACATGAGACCAATTATATTAATTAAAGAACATATAATTAACACATTACATTATACAGTGAAAAAGAAAATAATGTTCCTAATCTATGTAATCTTAATCTCAATGTATCAATGTACTCATCCTTTGATAACTTTTGAATAGATTATTTAAATATAAAAATTAAATAACAAATCAAAAACATATAAATATATTATTGTGAGCGTGTAAAATATTAATTCACAACTCAGTTCAAAGGTTTCATCTAATATATTCATATATAACATCTACTAAATTGGTTTTCTTGCGGTTCAAATGTTCCAATGAAACTTGTGATTTTGATTTTATCTTTTGCTTTTGCCAAAGACTATTCTTCTTTTACATTTGATTTCATTTTTTTTTATTATTTATATGGTCAACAAAACATGAAAAATATGAAAGTCTATAGATCTATAGATAGATTAACTTTTAAGGACGAACTTAGTAATAAAATTGCTCATTTATATTAAGATTAGCAATCCACCCCAGCTTCGCAAGACCGTACCTACTAAATAAAATACGAAAATTGATTCCAAATCGTTGAAGTTTACGGCTTTTATCTACTTTACTTACTTGCATGCATTGTAACAAACAAAGAATAAATTAGGAAAAACAGTCAGGGAAAAACCGTGATTTTTCTTTAAATTAGGCCTAGATCGTAGTGGTAGGATCTGATATTAGCAGTGAATTTTATAGGGTTGAGATGTCTTCAGTTCGGCCGCTTCAATTCAGGCAATAAATCAATATGTCGCTGCTCAATGATGTCGTGTTGGCTCCACGATTAAATCCTATACATGAGATAAATTACCCTCTTTTTCGGTAGGCCTCATGTCGAGACAGTTGGATCGTATATACGTTGAGATATATAAGCTGCTAATCCTATCTCGTTAGTTGTGTTTTTACACTTAGGAGAAATAAGGACGTGTGTTTATAACGAATTTAAGAAGAAAAAATTAAGTTTTTAGTATTTATTACACGGTAAACATAAGCTACGGTCACTGCTTACTGTTAAGCGAGCCGTATGAATGTTTGTCATGAAAATATGTCTGGCGTAAGTTACTCACTTGTTGATAATAATTAAAATAAAGATGAAATATTTCTAAGTAGTTTCATGCTGAGTGATATTTCTTTTTAAAGACATAAATGTCAAAAAGTGCGGTTCATATTAAATATTAAAAACAATTTATCATCAGCTTTTGTAAATTAAGTTCGATGTCGAAACTTTTCTGTAATATTGTGCTTATTAGAAATGTTATTTTAAAACAGGTTTGCTTAATTACTAGATAGTGAAAAGGTATGTTCTAATAATAAAATTTTATTTACAGCCCTTTAGGTTCCTGACTGAAGAAAATCGATACACAGGTATGCAACCCTTAACGCTTGGGCTGTTAAAATTAAATTCTGTCTGCCTTCATAACCTTGTTGTCCCTTTGCATGCTTACCTAGCGACCAATTATATTTACATTTAAATTAAATTATATCCACCTTCTAACTGCGAAACTACGCACGATGAGGTTGTCATAATTAATTTACACTCAATAACAATTCCTTAGTATACGCGTAGACGAGTCACCGTATTAATGGCCGCCTTAACAGCTGTTTG
Source organism: Parascotia fuliginaria (assembly GCA_963082885.1). NCBI lineage: Eukaryota > Metazoa > Arthropoda > Insecta > Lepidoptera > Erebidae > Parascotia > Parascotia fuliginaria. Next base: position 11,979,212 of record OY720185.1, on the reverse strand, counting down.
ATGACATTTAGGACGGCGGCCATCTTCTTTTGGATCCACTGACTGCTTATTATTCGCTGAGAGTGAAGTCATTTAAGTAAGGTAATAAAAGGTTGTGTGAATATTGACATCTATAATATGGGCAGTGGTTTAAAGTTCTACTTATAGAATATTGTATGATCCTCTTAACTAAACATATTTTAAAAGAAAGCTGCTGGAAAGTGTATTGAAAGCGGTTGTTGAGATTAGCGACTATAAACAGAGAGGCGTCTGTATAAAATCGCTAATCTCAGGAACCGCTCAATGGATTTGGACAAAGTTTTCACTGTTATATAGCGCGTTTTCGAGGAGGTTTGGTATATAATACAATAACCTATCACCTTTACGAGTTTCTTCATCCATTATGGAACCATCTTCATTGTAATGATGACAAAGAGCATATCTTCTTGATGTAAACAATGATCATTATCAACTTCTGGTGATATAAATTAGATTTGTAAAATGGTCTATGAATCAAAGGGTTCAGAGACCCTTATACAAATCATAATTCATAATAGCATTGTAAGAACTAATAAATTAAAGAATAACTGCGATCTCGATAACCGCCAAGCGTGACGATAACAAAACCCTCTCTAATTCCCTTAATAGGTAATTGTAGAGGTCACGGTTGCCTTAACACTTGCAATAATCATTAAACAGAATCATAATACAGTAAAGTTTTACAAAATGGACATCTGTTTCGTATCATATATTCTAATCTAGTACTCCTAGCTGAAACTTAGACAATCTGTAGTTTGTAGTGTATTTACCAAAATGGATTAAGTTTACGTAGTGCGCAAACTCGTAGGATAATACCAAAGGCGAAGTCCCGCGTTGGTCATTAATTGGGTTGTAGTAGAGGTTAGATGCTTTTGAGATTATTGTAATCGTCGATAGATGGATACAGCTGCTGTTATATATGGCCAAAAGATGACTCCATGGTCAAGTAGTTTTGAAATGGATAGTGAAAATTCGCTAACCAGCAAGTTAAATAGACTTGACAACAGCGTTTAAATATATTGGATGTAAGTTGCTTCCAATTGCCATTTAGATATCGATGTGAAAAGTCAGTGTTCAGTCCTGGAGGTCTTGAAGCATAAATTTGTGATATAAAACATTTTTTTGTTTATGGATTATTTTTTCTATTTGCCACTAAAGGTATGATATGTATAAAGAAATTATGCAAGATGAAATGGAAATTATTACTGGCAATATTTAAGGGTGAAAGCTGGGTCTTCCTGCAGTTATTTCAATAAATTGGAATCGGTGCGATCTGTTTTCATAGCATGTATAATACAACATCACACCTCCACAAAGAGGAAGGCACTGTCACACTAAAGTTTGGAGATTCTACTGGCTACTCATTATCATGAACATACCACTACTGCCGTACTTTAGTACTAGCCTTCGGTTTTTCGAAAAGCTATGTTATTTCCGTGAGCGTCCTTCTCAATTCGAGAGTTATTACTTACTACCTAATGCTACTAACTTAATTGAATTCAAAGTTCCCTTTGCCTGCTCAACTTTCAGTATAAGTTAAGTTTAAATATTGAGTATGTCTTAAGAATCTAACAAGAAAAATCTTGAAATAGTCTAGTCTTATTTGATAGTGCTTATTTAACATTCTGCGTAGTTTTTATTATAAGTTTTAAATTCGCAATACATATTAGATGAAGAGAAATACATTCACGTATTCCTTACCCCTCTATCAAGGGTGTAGGCATAATTAATCAACCTTTTATTCTGCTTTAGGAGCACGTTGACGTTAATTAAAATTTTTAACTATCTATTAATAAAACTAAATGTAGAGTAAAATGATTACGTATAATATAGTTAATATTGAAGTACTTAAATAAGCTTTTGATAAATAACTAGGTAGATATTTAAGTCGACAAAATCAGGTAATTTTTAATTATAACATTTCACTTAATTTATTTTTAGATTGTATGTTTTTTAATCTTTCGTTGGTATAAATAACAAGTAATATTTAGAAAACATGAACAAAACTTTATAACTAAGTTATTTTTTTAATGAGAAACGCATCTACATAAAAGTTACACTTCGTAAGAATACGTCGTTGGTGTCCTGCGATCACACTCTACTACAACATACAATCGTCAACATATATATTATTTATTATATAACCGTCCTCTACTGGACAAAAGCCTCGTCTAAGCACCGTCACTTTGACCAAACGTGACCTGCCCTTATCCATAGAAGCAAAAATATATATGTACTATACTTAAATTTTTTACAGCGAAAACAGACTTAATTAGAAATAATCTAGGTCATAGTGTGCTAATTTGTATATAAAAAGATAAACTCGAACGTTAGTCCTGATATTTCAGCCTCAAGTTTAGGGTGACCGGTATAGTCCAATAAACAAAAAGGGCCTTTCAAAATGTGTTAATGTATGTTCATTACAGTCCAACAGCTGACTCAAATTAAATCCATTAAAACACTAATCCATTATGGTTCTGGCTGTTATGGTAATACTAAACTTGCTACCATTAGCAAATAAAAGTATAAAGGTAGGGCTTAGCCAGATTTCTCGGCCATTTTATGGTGTAGTAGATTGGCCTTATTGGTGTAGTATCATTAAAATACTGCGATTCGAGTTATAAGTTTTTTATTTTGGTACTTTTTAATTTAAAAGTTATTAATCAGAAGTCGCCGCGTGGGCAGACTCTTCACAAGGTAGACCGACGACTTTGAAAGGTGGCGGTCGTCTGATGAATATAGACTGCTCAAGATCAGTCAAATTGGTGATACTTGGGGATAACAATTTACATGGCCGGGCGTCATTCAACGGAAATGTTTTTCATATTTTGTTTGGATCGCGCAGAGAACTTCATGTTTTTGGTTAAATCATCAAGCATATACAATTAAACATACTTTTAACATTGCTTATTAGTTACATAAATTCGTCACTGAGTTTTTTTTTCATTCTCCTTAAGTTTTTGGTGAGCACTTTATTACAATTGCAAATAAAAAACACGCTAAAAAAATTTTATACACAGCAAATAAATACTTCTAAATTTTGGCACGTTTTGTTTTTAAAGTAGGTGTTTCATGTAGTAAAATTTACAGAGCTTTATCTTTAAATGTTCTGTAGAATTCGGATCACGTTTTGTGAATATTACTGTAACTATATACACTGTTGTCACGCTGCTACTGCATAGTAGAAATTGTGCTTTGTAACAGATTCAATAAAACGTAATTATATAATATTATCGCATAATAAACAACAGGCATTATTAGATTAAGAACTAAGTAAGTAAGTGTTGCCGAATAACACACTTTTCTAGTAACTACAATTTAAAAGTACCGTTACCAATTTAAGTACTTCTTGTAAGTAATTTTTTTTTATTGCCGACCGTGGCAGTCGAACAAACAGCCTACGTGATGGTAAGTGGTAACTGTCACTCATAGACGTCTCAGAGTCCCTACCATTACTCCTGCAATGCCAGGAACTCTGCGAAGCCGCTACCAATAATGAAAGGAGTAGCACTCTCACTCACCGAAAGCAACGCGATAGTATGGATACTATTACTCTTACGTCGATCTTCTATGAGAGGGTAGTACTTCTCTGTTCGATCTAGCCTATTTATGCTGAAACTAGCGTGGATCTACTACAGAAAATATATAAATGAATAGTAATCAAATCAATGCATGAAATGGCGGACTTTTATTCATACTTATCTATGTTTTTATTCTGTTTATGTAAAAGAAGTTTGCTTTTGTTGTGAATAAGTTTCTTCTTTTAAACCTAACCTTGTTTTTTGCTTAAAAGGTTTATCGGTAAACGTATATCGGTAGTAGATCCACGTTGGTTTCAGCATAAATGAGCCGGATCGTCCGGGGAAGTACTAACCTCTCATAGAAGATCGACGTAAGAGTAGTAGTATCCGTACTACTGCGTTTCGTTCGGTGAGTGAGAGCGCCGGAGGCCCAATTTTCACCCTTTCCTCTTTCCCCACCTCCCTCATTCCCTTCTCGTAACCCCATTCCCAGCCGCCATAGTGGAGGCCACCATACCAGCAGTTTAAGACAATGACTTTTGCTATAGTGGCCACCGCTTCTGGATTCCATTGACTGCTTACCACCAGGCGAAGTGGAGTCACTTTGCTAGGCTAATTAAAAAAAAAAGAAAAGTAAAGTAAAAGCTGAAATAGGCTAATTAAAAAAAAAAGAAAAGTAAAGTAAAAGCTGAAATAAATAGCTTTAAGGCCCAACCGTCGAATGAAGTCTAAACATGAGGATACTTTTTATAATTTAGACTATTTAGAGGTATAACCTTAAAAAACATTTATTTTACTTGAAATTATTGTTTATACTTTAAGTAAAATAATTAAGAAAAATCATCAGGGAAGTTTATGATTTGTCGTATCTACCCTTTTATTGTATACACTTATTTCAATTGTTATAATTTTTGGACATAATTACACTATTAAGTGGTTGATAGCATTGTTCTAACTAGGTCATAACGGGTAAGAGTATTTTAGAAGCTTTTGGTATTTTAATATTAAAGGATGTTGTTAGTAATTTTAATCTTGTACAGTTATACAATTTAGGGAACTATTAAATTGTCCTGGTTGCTTGAATGAAATTTACTAGCGAAGATAACAAGTTCATAATCAGTCGGGTTTGAATAATTCTTTTTACTTATGATAGCCCAGTTCTCGAGGAAGGTTATAGGTTATATAACATCACGCTACTGGCGACGGGAGCAGAACAATAAGCAAAGACGCGGGTGAAACCGCGCCGCGGAACGCTAGTATGTATCTATACTTAAATAAATATCTGATACAAATATTTTAAATGTCAAATCGTAGTAATTTATATCCAAGTATTCGAATTTTGTGAATTGTGTATAGTATTGTCAATAAAAAACAAAAGTTGTAATTTTTTGTTTGAAATTCTTTTCGAAATTATAAGTAGACTAAATACTTACATCACGTGTAACATTAGAATTGTAAAACATAATTATATTATTTTACATAAAAACTAAATTGACGGATTGCTTACCTCACTTCATCATCATAAAATGATAAACATAAACTTAGAGATGAGATTATTTTAGAGATGAGATAAATATACGATTGTAAATATCAGCTATATTCACCGGATACCGGGCAAACTTGATCCTCATAAACCTATTATCTTTTAATAATAAAGTGAAGTCAATGTTTTCTTTTGTTTATACCACGCAATAGATTTTAGAACTGTTTTCATTATCGCTAAGAAATTTTCTTCCAGAGCGAAAAAATGTATGAGATTGATATAGGTAATGACTAATTTGTCATTAGCGTATGTCAATCCCATACATTTTTTAAACTATTCTATGAAGAGAAAAGAAATCTATGGCGTTTGTCTAGGGCCTCAGATGGTTTACCTTCTACTGAAGTAGGCTTACCATCAACTCGGCTAATTAGCAATATAATAAAACAGTAAAAAAAAAGCCCGTTGACATTAAGACCTTTGTAGATGCAACAGTAACTCACTTTACTGTAGATTGTCTGATAAGTTCGTGTCGTTTGTTATCTATACTAAGAGTATTTAAAGCGAAAGAGTTTGTTTATTTTGTTTGAGCGCGCTAATCTCAGGAACTACCAGTCGGGTTTGAATAATTCTTTTTACATATGATAGCCCAGTTCTCGAGGAAGGTTATAGGTTATATAACATCACGCTAGTGGCGACGGGAGCAGAGCAGTAAGCAAATACGCGAATGATAAATAAAGGTTGAGGTCAAATTCCTTAATTTTATTCGATAGAGTAACATTATAAAAAACAATGTCAACAAAACTTTTAGCAATTTCGTGACTGATAAATTCGAGACAGCGTGGGTTTGGAAAGTATTTTTTGTATTTGTAAAGATGTGGTTTAAAAAATCTTTTTGTTTCTGTTGTAAAAACATTATTTCTTAGATGTCTTCCATTTTAGTAAGTTAGTTTATTTTTATTGGATTTACAATCTGTTATACATTAGAGGTTCGCTTAGAACACTAATGATGGATTTACGGCCCCCTTTGGTTATTGAAAAAGCCCGTATGATCAGAAGTTATACAATGTACGTCATGGCGATATTGTAAACTGCTCTATTGCCACTGTGTATGAAGAGCACTATAGTTATTGGCTTTGAGTTATGCCCCTTTTATCGAATATGAAAGAGAACTGCCGTATGTATCCGAAAAATGCTTTTATCTTTGTTTGCACTGACAAACTGTTTCAGCATTTTCTACTACAAAGTTTTACTTCAAAGACTTCTTGTACTAATATTTGTTTAGGTTCAAGGTCTATTCGAGATACCTAAAACTTGGTGTTAAAATGTTCATAGAAATGTTATTTCAGATAGCTTTACACTCTCAGTTACACTGCATTTCTTACGTTTGTGAGATCTTATAAATAAATGTTATTTTATTAAATAATTCTATTGTAGTTTCACGTATGCTGCAATTTAGTTATTATTTGTTATACGTGATTTTACATAATAAAATTGCTCAACAGTAAAATGCAGTTCTATTTATAGAAATATTTAACAGACTTTAAAAAAAGATGAGGTTTCTCTATTCGATCGTATTATTTTCTAAAACGTTTTTAATAATCCGAGGTATACTTATTATAAAACTTAGGGGTTTATGTTCAGTCCCAATAGTTTTTATATACTTAACACAATTAATGTATACCACGATAATTTTTGCGGTAGTAGTAACATGAATGATACAAGCAAGATATTTATTGTTATACTAACCGTTGCCCGCAGCTCCGCCCGTGTAAATGTCGGTTACATCGCATATTATTATTATTTATAAAAGATTTTTACTAAAATAAGCGTACCCTAAGTTACTTCTTATTACATCAGCTACGTGCTAATAAAAGTACCGTAGTAGTAGCCGGAAAAACAGACAGACAGACAGACAAAAATTATAAAAATGTTATTTTGGTGTTTGTACCGTATACATATTCATTTAAATGAAGTAAAAAACGGTTATTTCCATATTACAAACAGACACTCCAATTTTATTATATATATAGAATCAAATATGATTATAATATAATAGTCCCTACTTTTATCCTACGTAATGTACCGAGAAATGTTATGGTTATGATACGTTGATGGCCTCAGCTATACAGATAATGATCTGTAGTTTACGCAATTTACAACAGATGCTAAGGTTCAAAACTTAGAAAAATAGGTAAAATAAAAGCGTCATTTGAATATTTATTTTGTTATTTGGTTGGTAAATAAATATAATGTTTTGTTGCTTTTGCGCAACCTTTAAAGAAGCTTTGTTTTTTTAAAACCCTTTAAAAATAAATTCATGATATCTATTTTCCTAGTGTTCGCTCAGCTGTCGGGATTCAACCGTGGTTCATTAAGTTTTAACATTGATTTTTTTTTATTACAATAATTTAGTTTTTTATTTACATTATAATTTAACTTTCTGCCCTTTTACACATTATTACATTTAACTTTGAACTATCTCAAAACCTTTGGTGCACGTACCTAAAATGCTTAAAAACTTGTACATAGATATTTTCATGTATTAAAATATGGAGAGAGACAAGACATTAAAAAACGGACATAAGCTTTTCTATTTACAAAAAAAAAACATTGTTTAAATTGTGTTTTGTTACACTTTATGCATTATTAATTCGAATGTTCTTTGTTCCAGATTGGCTGGCGGACAACAAACGCGTGGTTGGCGGGAAACATGGCCTGCAAGTTCTTCCTAGTCCTGCGAGCTTTTGGCCTGTATTTATCTTCTAACATATTAGTATGCATATCACTTGACAGGTAAATATTTAGTTCAAGATTTGAACATATTGTATCTGAATATTTTTCTTATGATGGTTTTTTAGAATTAAAGGTCAGTGTTTAAGGCATGTGGAGTCTTATTGAAAATGCATGCATGCAATGACGCCGACGTCGCGAAGGCTTTATCATTTCTGCTAATTGTACGTTCCCATGTACAAATAACAGCAAACAAATTTTGTGCTTTTAGCAAGTTTGTTTATGTTAAAAAATTGGAGGCGCATTCCCATATTTAAATTTGATAAATCTTAATCACACACCTACTTACATACATAAACGGTAGTAGATCCACGCTGGTTTTATCATGAATGGGGCCGGATCGTCCAGGGAAGTACTACCCTCTCATAGAAGATCGACTTAAGAGTAGTAGCATCCTTACTTCTGCGTTTCGTTCGGTGAGTGAGAGCGCTGGAGGCCCAATTTCCCCTCTTTCCTCTTTTCTCACCTGCCTCATTCCCTTCCCCTAACCCCTTTCCCAGCCACCATAGTGGAGGCCACCATACCAGCAGTTTAAGACGATAGCTTTTGGTATGGTGGCCACCACTTCTGGATTCCATTGACTGCTTACCATCAGGCGGGGTGGAGTCACTTTGGTAGGCTAATATAAAAAAAAAAACTTTGATTTGTATTTTTGTTATATAATTTTATTTTTAAAGTATATAAATAATTTGACGCCTATCTTCTGCCGCCTGCGTCCTAAGCAGAGGATGCCTATTGCTACGATCCAAATATACTTCCTTTGCCTCTTACTTCTACCAGATCACTTATTTGGACCGTGTATGTCCGTCTAGGGCGATCTCTACTAATTTTAACATGCATTTCCGCTTCATAAATTTCTAAACTATCTCATAAATTATCGATGCCTGTGTTATACTAGACTGTATAATTAAAGGTAAATATGCAAATATTTATAAATCTCTGCTCAACTTAGCCCCTGCACGTGCACTGAATAATATTAATTCGTTGTGTGTACTTTAAGAAGCACTTAAGGAACCTTCAGTCTTAAGTCTTATTCAAACTTTCAAGATTATAAAAGCTATTTCTTAACAAAGTGGGTTAAAGTCTTCCAACCTAATATAACACATAGATATGATTCTAAATATGTAGTTATTTTAAGTTTTTCGATACTTGGAGTAACTGAGATGTAGCTTTAAGGTGCTCCCTGACCGCGAAAAATTACCAGTAATGTAACGTTACAGATGCTAACATTAAATTGGTGAGGAAGAGAAGAGCACTTTAAAATGATGTGTGTGACCTTGCGAATGTTCTCGATGAGAGAGCACCGGTGTTTCGAGCATAATTAGTAAAAATGCAAATAAATATGTAGATAGCTAGAGATAGGAATTTCAACAACTCTTTTAAAATTGGTTAATAACATAATCTACGTTAATGTACTTATGTTAGATGAATGTATCTCAATCAAGTGAAAAACTGATGTAAAATGAGATTAAGCAATTATTGCTTGATATTGCTTTATAGCAATGATTTCCCAAAAAGTATTTTGTCATAAGCTACATAAGGTACATAAGTACAATTTTTTTAGACAACAATAATACACGTCAACTCATTTCTTAACTCGTAAGTGTGCTAATATGTAATCCATTAGCTAGTTATTCAAAGTAAACGAAGTGTGGATGTGACATGTCGTAAGGGTGCCTCTAATTACGTTTACAATAGCTTTAGTTGAAGTAAGACAGTACCTATTGCTTTATAATTCTAGAATTAAATAACGTTAACAATAATTTAGCACTGAACATATCCTGACAATAGGTTCACTACTAACCACCCGATAAGAAGAAGAAGCCTTTAAGACTTATAGTTATTTGTTTCTCTCTCAAAAAATAATTGGTGATAATTATGAATTTCAAAGATACATTGTGATTGTAGAAAAATATTTTTTTTATATTATCCTACCAAAGTGACTTCACTCTGCCTAATGGTAAGCAGTCAGTGGAATCCCGAAGTGGTGGCCAACATTCCAAAAGCCAGACTACTAGGCATCTATATACTAGGCTTATGTAGGTGCCTACTATAATAAAAACAGATAGCTGTTTATTAATGCCCTTATTAATTAAATTTTCAGCTTAGACAGTCGTTGTCACAAACATTTAAAAACCAACGTCAGGTACTAGTGGTCGGGCATATTGGCTGAACTGGGGTTGTTTGGTATAGCCGGCTTACCTCGTGCAAACTTGTGCTTTCAGTCAGAGCTGAAGCGTATCGTCTTCCTTTAAGTGCAGCTGTGATTTACAAAAGTTTATCTACATAACCATTCCATAGTTACATATTAGTCATAGCCTCCAGTTAATAAATAAGAAATCACGCTACCACGTGGGTGTCTTAAGAGGCGACTAATGAAAGGTCACGGGAATCAACGTGACTTGCATAAGTTGCGCAGGTACCTACATATTATCACCTTACCACACACGGTCACAAACTCGCCCACCATTATGTAAAAACCTTTAGGTGAGACTTGATGTCACCGTGCTCAGGTTAATTGAAAGATTATCAAAAACATTAACCATTTATTAAAAAAAATGTATAATTGTTTGCATCAAAATTTTGTGATACTCTGGAATGAATCCCGAAGATGCCAAAATAGCGCATGCTTAGCGTTTTGGCAAACAATGTTTTGAAAACTCCATTACATGTGTTTTGTGTGAAGTTCATAGATTTAATAGAAGTCCAAGTTGAAAATTTATTAACGTGTCTGTGTTCGCTTGATTTGTCTGTGTATGTTAGTTGCGAAAGTGTATTATGTAGAATCGTTCTTAGTAAATAGTAATATTATCGTCTATAGGAGAGTTATAGGAACTCTACCTAACCCTTTGACAAAAAATACTTGACGCTAAATCATATTGTGTTAAATTTTTATTAGTAACTGGAATTTATTTTTTATTATCTGCGACTGCAGATGAGTCAATGGCCCATCATGTTAAGAGATGATAATAAATAATGCTTATGAACTTCTGCAAAGCTAGGATCTCGATTAAGATGAAAATAAAAAAAATGCGTATGAAATTAAATGACAACCAAATTGGTAAAATGAACAGATCGGGGCAACACTTATCTCTATAAACGAAAAATTCATTTAATTTTAAAAAGTTATTATGTATAATGCCATCCCTATCGCTTTAATACCAAATTTAACAACAGCATAACTTTTAATGGCAACTTAATTTAACTAACGTTTAAGTATTTGAATATTAGCTACTAAAAATATACAAAGAAAAATTTAAAACTACCAATTCTACGTAAGATTAGGACATTTAAAATTATATTTAGATTGATATTATTAATTTCTCTTCTATTAAGCCCCTATCCTATCAAGTTGAGAATAATTTTAGTCGCTCTCTAGATACGTCTGTTAAAAATACATTTAGGAAGGTAAATTGCTAAATGAATGAACATGAATGAACTCTCTATTTTCGTCCGTCCACTATTGACTTGGTAACAGAATAGATCATTAAATTTAGTTAAAATTAGGTCGTGATGTGACGATGAATATAGAATTTAGCGCTCGTTTACGTGTAGGTAAGTACTAGATAGGGATTCGATAATCACATGAAAAGGTAGTTAAAAATAAACCAATACAAGACATTGCGATCATCAACCTTCCAAACGTGACGATTGTAGCAAAACTCCGTAGTACTTGAGATTGCCTACAACCAGTAGCGAACGTCTATTAGCATTAGCATTTATGCCACTTGTCTAGGCCATCTGAAGCTACTCAACGATGTCTAGATGTACGAATCGTGGAAATGCAATAAGTTTAAAATGCCTACCAATTTAGGCTTGCAGACCTTTATGAACTTACATGTTATTATTTTCTTTACTATTTTATCTGCACGTGGGGCTAGGCATCTTTTATAAAGAAAATAAAACTAACAATTTTTACTATCACAGTTCATATCCTTTTGTTGTAATTTAACTTAAAAAAAAAGTTCTAATACAACACACGTAGCTCTATTTAATAACTCAAAAAATCGCGTGGAAAGAAACGTTTTTACTGTTCACACTCGATGTAACCATAAGTAAACAATTATCTTAGTTTTTTACACTGAAGAAAAGTATTACATTCAGCAACATCATTCTTGTATTCACCTTGTTTTATGTTGGTTAAAAAGAGTGACCTAAATATTTAGTTGTTTTCATGCATCTATCTCGTCGTCGAACTAGCGGTAGATTCGTTCATAAGTGTCACTCATGTGAACACTAAATGAAAATATCATAGGTATGTTGATGATGACATTGCATAATTAAACTTATAACTTCAAGAGGTTTAAAATGTAACAAAGTTGTAAGTTTGTATAAAAGTTACAAAACTAATTAAACTTTGTGTAAATACGTTTTAAGTTTTATTTGTAATTAATAATTATAAAAGATATCGGTTAGGAGTAAATTGCCAATATATATTTTAAAAGAGATAAAACGCAGCGAAATGTTTTTAAGAAGACTTCACGCTCTAATTGATTTAACTCGACAGTCGGATTCAAGTTTCCTTGTAAAACGTTTGTACAGGCATTTGCTTCAAAGCAGATTGTGATTGGACTACAAGTACACTGTACGTTACAGTTGGATTGAACTTCCTCCTCCTGACTTCCCTTCTGCATCACCTTTTATCTCATGATCTTTTAATATCTGTTTCTGACTTCAGCGGTGTGAAGAGCTTTTTGAATCGTAGAGTTAAAGCGGTGTGGATCTGGTCATACCAACGTATTCAGTTGCGTCTACATGGGCTCTTTCCATCTACTTTTCCAGTCACGACAAGCTTCTCGAGGTTGTCACCGTCTTTTCTGGCAATGTGACCAAAGTATTCTAGGATTATGCGTAGACACCGCGAGGAGATTTTTAGTTCTCGAAATATGGAGTTGTCGGTTTATCACAAATCGATATCACATATCCATGCGAAATGTTGACTGTCTGATACTTAAAAATCCCAAATTATTTGGAACATTTATCACGTCATACTTGAACCAATCACTTGTGTCAACATAAGTCATTATCGATGGCGTAATTACAGTTGTAATAACAGTTTCATTAGACCGCAGTTACAATCTTTATTAATCTATGTCAGAGTTTTTGAGAAAGGATTGTAATGTCGTGATAAAATTGATTGATCATACTGCAGTTCACGATCACGTGATGTCTAGTTCGTTGTTCTTGGAAGTTTTGTTTTGACAGTACAATTGCTGTAACATAAGTATCATGCCATTTTACAGGTCATAGGCAAAAGTGTAGGTGTGTAGTGTGTGTAACCCACTTTTTGCAGACCTAACGTTTCATTAGAGAGGGCTAGGCTTTTATGATTTACTGGGCATAATTTCATTAACACTGAGCATTTGTCGACATAAAACCTAATGGTCTATGCCTAGCAGCGTTCGGTAGAAATGATGAGGATGAGAACAAGAATCTCAGTGATGGTAATTCTACACACACAGTAATTGTCTTCTAACTCGTGCCTACATACATCAATGTCATAATAATCTTATCCAAAGGTTTTGTTAAAAGACACTTATAGCAAAGATTAGTGCAAAAATACGATAAGAAATGAAATAATCTTAATAAACAGAGCGTTTACTTAATTCTATTGCGTAATCATTTAATTTGGACATGTTGAGCGTGCATGGCGCGGCGCTATCGAGCTTCTCAAATATATTAGAAACGTGATTCAATATCCTAGACAGCTAAGAGCTAAAACGGCTAGTATCTTTGAAGAAGAAGGTAAAGCCTTGTTGATATCTTTACGTTACCACAAGGTTAAACTTGCTCTTTTTGACCTCGGTTTTGGGTAGCATGTGTTTTGTTCATCGTTTTGTATTATTATGTTGGCTACATACCTAGTGGTTTATTCTTACATAATTTTCAGAGAGCTTGTAGGGAAATAACGCTGCTGCCCGCCCGTGTTGGATTATTTTTCTGTGCAGCTATAGTACGCTTACATTTGAGCTCTCCCTCAACATGTATGGCAGGTTTTTACTTAACAACAAAGCTCATTTGGCTTGAAGTTTTTATTACTACTAGTATTACACATAATATTTTAGTAAATCCTTGTAAATATTCTCATTAACTGCGCTACGCTCATTTAACATCGAAGTGTGAATTGTAAATGTCACGCGAAGATAAATGAGAAGACACCTTAGATTACATGCCGCGCCCTCGTACGTTAACCTTGTGAGTTAATCAGTATACCTACCTATATGTATGGCGAATCCTTTAGCAAATGTAAACTCTTGACACGTGAGAAAAGTGCAGCTGTCATGTCGTATTAAAGAAGATGTCTAAAGACCGAGAGAATTGGCGGGAATTGCATCAGTTCCACCGACAAGAGTCTAACATTTTTGGTGATTAACCTTTTATAGTGCCTTACTATAAAAGGTAATGGTTGCATACCAAGTTCAAACATATATGTCATGTGGCTCAAACTAGGCCGATAATTTTGGCTTCTACATTTACTACCTTACGATTGAATATGTTGATCGGTCGACTTGACTAATTGCATTTACATCAAAATCCAATCTATTGCTTTTCGTTTATTTTACGCTATAAATTACATGCATAGATATTTGAGAATTATTTATATTTATATTAACAATAGGTATGTATTGTAATTTTAATTAATTGAAACATAGTCCGCCTACACTTTAAACTGTTGCAAAGTTTTAATATCTAAATAAAACTTTTAAATTATCGTCTAAAGAGTTTCGTATCATCGCTACACTTCAAACTAACAACAACTAATATAATAAATAAAAATATAAATATTTTTTTTCGGTTTTATGCAAAAACTAGCATTACAGAATAACTTAAATCTATCCTTGAAGTTTTACTAAGGCCACTGTAAATGCTTTAGTATGTTATTTAGAGCAAATTTACATGCATAACGTCATAAAAGGCGCAGACCTTACTTCTTGCTGTCCACTTATAATATTTATGACATTCATAAATTATTTTATTACAGTTAGCATATTAGTTTCTACTTTACTGTTAAAGTACACAGGTGAAGTACAGTTAGCATGTTAATTTATACTTAAAATTTTGGTAGCAGTATACCTACTTTATAATTTTAGTGGATGATAATTACCTATAAGAAATAGGTGTAGGCAGGTATAGTAAATCTTTTTTGAATGAGTTTTAACAAGGAGAATTTAACACAAAGTAGAAATTTACATGCAATTGTATTTCAATAACAGCTTTTAGATAGAAGCCGCTATATTCCTAGGTATCGTTTTGCCGTATTTCTTTATTTGTGTAAATTTGTGTAATTTGTGTAAAACAAAAGTTCATTACATTAAATAAATGTATTACTTACTAGCTGCGCCCCACGGCTTCGTCCGCGCGTAAAATATGTTTTGTTGTATCCCTCTGGAACCAGATTGATTTTCGGAATAAAAAGCCCATGTCCGTCTCCGGCACCGAATCTATCAACATACCAATTTTCATTGAAATCAGATCAGCCGTTTAGGTGCTGAGTGGTAACAAACACACATACACACACACACACACACACACACACAGAGAGAGAGAGAGAGAGAGAGAGAGAGAGAGAGAGAGAGAGAGAGAGAGAGAGAGAGAGAGAGAGAGAGAGAGAGAGAGAGAGAGAAAGAGAGACGCACACACACAGAGAGAGACACACACACGCGCACGCATACACACACCAACTTTTACATTTATAAAATTAATAGAATGCGGTAGAAGTTGCCTAGTCACTTAAACAATTAAACTTAATGGGATTTTGGGTCGGCTTATATTCAATAACGCCCTAACACTGCAAAACATCTGCTGGCTTAGTAGTTTCTGCCACACAAAAGTTTTTAGGGTACCATTATTATTATAATACATAATAAATTCACACTGTAGCCTAAAGGCTTCGGTAAAATATTTTGTTCTATTAATACTGGTTCCATGAAACAGCAAGTTGTGGGTTGAATTTCCCACCATACACAAAACTTTGTGTGGTCCATAAAAATGTTATGACAGTAAGTACGGAAGTTGTATGAAATCTCAAGCTGTCGCCTCTTATGGAAAAACGTCCTTAACAAATTATCCTCATTGCAGTACCTACATATACCTATGTATGTTTAATTATTTATTTTTAATTTATAAATTTTGTTAGGTATACGGAACTGTGACATCCTATAAGTACTGTATTATTTCAGGGTTTCGGTGACATTTTAAATCTACTTTCTTGCATTCCCCAACGAAATTAATTTACTACCTAATTCTCATACTGGGAAAACTTGTAATACACTGCCTTATTCATAACTGTTTACAAACAGTCCTTTTCAAATGCGAGTAGAAACTTTATGTATCAGATGCACTGAACTTTACGTATAAATGTTCCGAAACCTAAAACTTTTGCCAGTTCTAGTTAAAACAAAGACTTGGACTACCATGTGATGTTTTCGAACCTTAAATTAGGGTTTTGTACTTGACGGTTTTGTATATGACGCCAATAAACTTCACAAATGCTTGAGAATAAGAAAGCAAGGTTTTTTTTTATTTCAACGAAACGAATATAGACGTGGTAAAGTATAATTTAAGCGAATGAACCGAACGTTAAGTGATTTATATAATAACATTAGTAGATAGATAATATGCCTTGCCCGTTGTCCTTTTCTTTAAAAAACTTATTTCATAATAGTAATGTTTACAAAGGAACTTCTCGGAATTGTATTGATATTAAGAGTATATCGAGTGCTATGATTAGTAGTACTAAGATTTTATTCTATTAAAACCTTGAATTGTATTGCGTATAAGTTGTGTAGGTACACATTTATAAACGGTAAAACACGCAATCAGATTTGTGAAAATTGCTAACATCATTAACAAGAAAAGAGCTGATGATCTTTAATCAGCTGAGCAGATTTTAACCTCCTAATGCCAAAATTTTAAGAGGAGAGAGAGGGGGATTCATGAGATTCATCCGGATGAGTTTCAATTTCTAAAAACAATAGTCATCCGAATAAATAAGGAATAAACCGAACTTTAATTACTAAATTCCAAAAATCTTTAAGTCTCTTGCCATTTCTATAACATCAATTTTTAGTGACTTTAAGTCCAGCTTAAACTTAACTGGCATTGAGTATTTGGGCAAAACGTAATTTTCGATCTTACATTTTGCACAAAGTATATGTATTTATGTGTTCGATAAATCGTTATTTTATTAGTTAATTAACCGAGCTACGAGTGTACTTAAACTATAGTACTGTTAATTGGATAGAAAATTACTAATATGCTCGACATTTTGTGGCAAATTAGTAAAGATTGATGAAACCTTAAAATTTTATTATAATCATTACTACATTTCACACAAATTTGTACCGTTTGTCCGATGTGGTTTGTATATTTCATAGAAAAATGTTTGTAAGTATTTATTTATTTGTAGTTTTGTCGATATAAATAAGAATATTTTTAGAACATATAGGCACCTAATATATAAACTTACAATCCAATTTCGAAGCGGTAGGATGGCCGACGGTGCTCTAACTCACTGCACAAAACTCATTAGTAAGGCGCTAAATTGATATTGAAAGAGTAGTAATTCCCTGGTCGATCTAGCAAATTCATAATAAAAACAACTAGGAACCATAGCTTGTGATTTATAAACGTTTATTCATGCCAAATCGCCCGATAAAAAAAAATTTTTGGCCATTTTCTTTTGGATTATGACTTTTTCGATCAAAAATTATAATTTGTTGTCCAAACTTGTCAATAAATGTTATGTCATCCTATACATTATAAATGAAAACAGTTTGCTTATTGAAATGCAGATGCACTCCTCTGAAAGTCAGCTGTAAAAAATCCTTAAAGTATGTGATAGTAGCTTTCCGCGGCGAGCTTTCGGCGGTTACTGCTCCTGTCGCCAATAGCTTGATGATACATAACCTATATAACCTTCCTCGAAAACTAGGCTATCATACGCAAAAAGAATTTTCAAATCCGGCTGGTAGTTCTAAAGATTAATGCGTACAAACAAACAAATTCTTCTGCTTTAAATAATAGTATGGATGCAAGCTGCATTACAGTGGCAATAAATAAGTAACAAACTATTATCTTTTCTTTTCAGATTCTTCGCTATTCTCTATCCACTGAGGCTAGCTATTGCTAGAAAGAGAAGCAAGATGATGCTGTACATGGCGTGGTTGGTCGCTCTTCTCTGCAGTCTACCACAGGTGACACTTTGTTACATTCCAAACTAATTTAACGGTCCAACTCTCCCAATTAACTACAACTTACTGCAGGATTGCGACATTAGAAGTCTTACGCAATAGTTTGACCCTGTCTGTACTTGTCTCTGTGACGTGTGACGTGTTGAAGGACTGGTAATTAATCCTATTAATATTATTAATGTGAAAGTTTGTGTGTGTGTGTTTGTTACCAGTCAGCGCCTAAATGGCTGAACCGATTTTGATTAAAATTGGTACCTATGTAAGATAGATTCGGTGCCGGAGGGCTTTTTATCACGAAAATCAATCTGGTTCCAGAGGGATACAACAAAACATATTGTACGCGCGGGCAAAGCCGTGGGGCAAAGCTAGTATAGAAATATGTTTTCAAAAATGAAATTCGTTTTTAAACGTAAGATCCAATAAACCAATTAAGTGTACAATATAAAATACGCGATGAAATAGATAGATCCATAGATAATAATTATAACTGAAAATTTTTAATCTGAAATACAACGATTAATGAGTCTTCGATGACGCCTCCGTATCGATTTTCGCTATGACGACCATAGGCTAAGAAATGGCATCTCCTTGGTTATAAAGTTCATATTATGTATCATGTAAATGATCTCATTGATTAAAATATTTTAACTTCTTTGATTTCATCTTCTATCAACTATGCCGACACGTGACGCTAATAAAATAGTTTAAATCGACGTTTGAGAATAGTTTGGTCGTCTCTGTTAATATCAAGATAGTCGCTAAATCCTGTGAGCTAATGTCTGAAGATTTTGGTACTTGTTGCTTCGATTTTGAGAGAATGGAAGCAGACTTCAGTTACAAAATTGTAAACGCTGAAGATTTGTGTTATATTTAAGCAATTTCAGTCACGTCACGTCACGTCACAAATGGCGAATGACGTGCTTATAGACGAAATTGGATGAAATATACATTTTTAAATGAATATATATAATAATAAAAAAATATATGAATTCACCTAAGTCTTCAAGGTTGTTAAAGAATAATAAATAATTAGGAATACTTGCCGAGTTGAAGAAACCCTAAACCTATTAATAAATGAATGAAGGAATGAATGAATGAATAATATATAAATTATATTAGAAGAAAGGCGTTAATTCTAAAATAAACTAGCAACTAGCTTGCGACTTTCAAGAAGAAGATTCAAATATTTAAGATGAATATTGAGAGTTGTATTTTTTATTATATTTAAACACTATTTTATGTAGTTTGACAAATTGGTTGAATGATAAATTATGTACTGACATAATGTTTAAACATTTGAAAGCTTCTGAGTCAATATTCAAATTTTATTGATAAACGAAAAGTATTTTGGACTTTTCAAATAAATTTTAGGTGAGATAGAGTAAGGGTGCAATATTAGAAATAACTTTTTGTTGTTATTATATACAAGTTATTGCTTATACAAGTACAATAATACATAGCAGAGCCACAAATGAGTATAATAAAAATATTTTGTGTAAAATGTGTTTCTTTAAGATATGATAAATCGGATAAATTTGTCGAACGGAGTTTAGTCATGACTTTTATTTTAGAATGTGTAGCTAAATGAGAAAATGGGCAATCTACAGAAGGATAGTTTAAACCACAAAAGATATATACAATTAATTGAGTTAAATGAACGCTAATATTTTTATGAATAAAGCAAAGGTTTGTAAATGTTAAACAGATAGGTGGAGATAATATCGAGTTTAGAAAAAAAAAGTACAATGTATTAATACTGCACGTTAGATACCGTTTTAACGTCCAATTTACTTTAAAACTATTATTAGATGTAAACATTGCTGTTTCATTTTCAATCATTGTAAATCTGATAAGTTATATCTTTTTTCTCGAAGCTGTTTTGTGGGGCAAAGCACTTTATTTATTTAGGGATTTATAAGCGAGTGATATATACGCGAGTGATATATACAGCGAGTGATATATAGAGTGATATATACACTCTATTTTACTCATCGCTAATACTTTCCAGAGTACCTATAGACCCTTGAGAGTATTAACACTCGTATATTTTTGATAAGTACCTATCTGACAGAAATCTATTGGCTTTTAAGTATACAATTGTCTAACTATCCATTAAATTTGATAGTTTAATTCTTTGGAGCGTACATATATACTTACTGTTGACATAGGTACTAATCAATCAAGGGCACGCCACGGTGGTGGCGGTAAGTCCCGTCCTCGAGGAGTGGCTGGAGAGGAGGCACGGCGTCCTCACGTTCCGGCTGACACAGGTACCGGTCACGGGTGCTTTGGCACGTACCTGTGTCTTATAGGCCGCAGACGCCGCAATGGTCGCAGACGTCCGTCTGCGACCATTGCGGGGTCTGCCCGCGCGACTCGGCGCTTTAGACGCTCGTGAAGTGTCCAGCGTGGGCGGACCAGCCCCGGGACTTGATTGCGGCGCTCGCGACGGCCCAACTCTCGCTGCCGGCCGTGGCCCCCAAATCAGACGGGGCCCGCTCACGTTGAGCGGGCCGTGGCCCATCGGGGTCGCGGATGAATGCGCGAGTGTCTCCCGTGACCCCGACACTCTGGCCGTCTGGAGGAACACCGTGGGTTTTAGTCGGTATGCCGGCCGCTGTCTCATTGTGGCCGGAGAGTCCGACATAACCCCCGCCTCGCCCAAGCGGGTGCGTACGCGTAATGCTTTTCCCACGAAAAAAAAAGGTAATAATCAATCTAGATTATAGGGGAAAAATATATAAATTATTATTCATGTCACGCTCGCAAACTTGAAATTTGTAAAATTATTTATTCAAAATTCAAAACTAAACATTCCTTTCGTAGTTATGTATTCTAATACAGTGTTACCTAATGTTATGTTTCTTAAAATTTAGTGATGTTAAAGTTACAGTTAAAATTTTAATGATATAACTTGAAACTAAATTTAATAAAATGTAAGGAAGAGAGTGTTTAATTTTTTTATAGTATTTAATCTATTATAATAAACCGCAAAAATCGAAGGAAGAAAGAACACGGAATGAAATGATGAAATGCATAATTAAAAAATTGAGATTATTTTGATTATTCAAAAAATTCATAATATGTTTTTGCATAATATGTTTTTCATATTATGCTGTAAAGTCATGATTTAATTTGCGAAATATAAAATTTCATATGACTTTGTAATGAATGTCATTCAAAGTTATTTATAATCTAAATAATTTCGCTCCTGACATTGATTTCACTGAATAATATATAATACTAGGTATTACCCCCGAATTCGTTCGTGTGAAAATTCAGATGTTTGCCTGTATGAGATATTGCCTGCCTGATTTTACGGCAATCGTACATGCTATTAATAAATAGTATAGTCCGTATAGCTTTGAAAAATAAAATATTTTCCTTAAACTTACACCCATAATTCACTTTATCTTTAAAAAAATAATATATCTATAAGTCGTAATGGCCCAGTGGTGACGGCACCCACTTCGTAAACACGAGGTCGGGTTTCGTATCCGGGCAAGTTTAAATGTGATTACTGTCTAAGTTTATCTGGGCATTACTGGCTGATGCTGAATTAAAACATCATGAGGAGACCTGGACTTCTGAGGAAGTCTGAAATCGCCAATCCACCTTGAGCAAGTGTGTGGCGATCAATACTTATATCTCTTTCTGTATGAGAAGAGGCCTTTCCCTGCAGTGGGACAGCAGTCCTTTTGCTTAACAAATTTTGAACAGAGGTTTCAAAATTATAAAAGGTTTTCATAATTAGTAGTATAAACATTCACAAAGAATCAGAAAACGTTTACTTTTTTTCTTTGATGTGATGAAAATTCGTCATTCATTGAAACTGCCACAGATTTAAGTAAGTAATCAATAAGCAATATTTACTCATTACGACCTCTGTATACTGCCAATATTCGTAATAATATGATAGGAGTATAAATTTGGTATACCAATGTGACCTTTGTTTTACTTTCTACATTTACTTCTTCTAGCTTACCACAGCGTGGTTTAGCCCGCGTCTTTGTTTACTGCTATGCTCCTGCCGCCAGTAGCGTGATATTACATAGCTTATAATCTTCCTCGTGAGCTGGGCTATCATACGCAAAAAGAATTTTACAAATACGACTAATAGTTCTAAAGATGAGAGCGTTGAAATAAACAAACTCTTCCTTATATAACAGCATAGATATAGATAACTGACTTACAATAAAGAAAATAGTGTAAAAACCTGAACTTTACAAAAATAATGTATAAATCTGCTAATCTGAGCAAGCGTGGTGACAAGTTCTTTGTATGAAAAGAGGCCTTTATCACAATTAACATAACACAACAGTAAGTGGAATAATGATAAGCTGGAATCATATTTAAGTATTTCTTGGAAGCAATAATAATTGAGTAAACTTTCCTTTAAATTAAATTGCTAATAATATTTTTCTAGATAAAAAATTATATTATGTAGGAACATGTTATACAAACAGTAGATGGATTAGTAAGATCACATTCATTACACTGATATAACATATTTTCAGAGTATCAAAATAATGGTTGATGTCTGAAATTTAATATAATATTTGAGATAAAACAATTTTAGTACTTACAAGCACAAGTATTTGTATGAGATTAAGTTCCCTTTTAAAGGTTTCGGACCCAAAGTGGTGTAATACTGTTACTACCCCGAAGCCATGCTTTTCCTGCCGTTTAAGAGGGAAATTTTAGGACAATATTTGTTAGTATTTATGCCAGGTATCTTGTACAGGTGTAGAAAGTATGTAAACTTTTCGATACCTACGAATAGGGACTTGAGACTTTTTGCTACGCCTAATAAATGTTTTAAATATTCGTATAGAAACAGGCTCTAACAATTCACTATTCTGATAGGCAAGCCGCGGAAACCATTACAGTTCAGTAGATAAAGCTTTTCCAATTGGAAAAATAAAAACTCCAAGGGAAATCTTGTCGTATAAATAAAAATAACAAAACTTTTTCATGATCTTGCGAGTATTATAAGCCACTTATAGGGACTATTATCAACCGCCTACGCCATAGACTGCTTGCTACGGCGTAGGCTGTTGTCATCGGGTCGCTACGATGTGGGTAGATAACAATTATGAGTATTAATAGTCTGATCTTTTGATCCTTTGAAAATATTGATCAAAGCTATTTGGAAAATCAATGACATGAATCTAGTAGCTATAAATTTGTATTCTAACTTACATTCTATTTAAAGTTTTGTTTTATATATAGATTATGAAGTTTGTTGAGGTGTTGATAGGATTGTTAAAAAAAAAAATGTCATTTAAAAAAATATATCACTATAATTATGTATCTAACATCATTTCCTTAAAACTTAAGAACATCTTTTATAAACAAACTAAACAAGCAGCCTCAAAATGGACTTGTTAAATGAACTACAGCAAGACTTACAAACTTTATTCTGAAACAATTTTTTTTGCAGCCCTCGTCACTGAGTCCGACTCACATTTTAATCTCCGCCTTGAAATATACACCGAGAAATTTTAGTGGTTTTACAAATTTTTCTGGGTAATAGTAATCAGTTAAACTACACATATGGACATAATATGTGTATTTTAACTACACTAGGACAAGCAGTAAAATAAAAATAAAAAAAAAATAATTTGTGCCAATACTCGCAATAATAACTACAAGGAGTGAGAATTCGTAGTATGAACCTGCGTACGCACACATCAATACATCGATGATGTGACATGCGACTGACACACAAGCCTAGTTCTCTAATTTTTGGTTTTGTAGATCTTTGATATATACTTAGTAATACCCTGATATAAGAATGTAAAACCACAAAAAATTCAGCCAGTATATGTAATGTATGCGAGGTACAATGACGTTCAATGTGTGGCTTTGCCTTTTTTGAATTTTAAAGTGCCGTCAAGAACTGCCTCGGAACTCCTCAAGAACTACGACAGTAGAGGTAGTGCACGCGATTTCCATGTAAAAGACTGTTCGATTCTCACATGAGACAAACTTTGTGTTTTCTTGTTATTATTTGTTCTTAATCTGGGTATGTCTGTTAAATTGATTTTACATCATTATAGTTAAAGCTATATATTGTTATTAGAACGAGATTTATTTCAACGTCAAATACAGTGTACCTGGGACGGCAATATAAGCCTGTTTATTGTCTCACTGCAGGGCAAAGGTCTCTTCTCATATAGATAACGGCATCACCATTAATCACTACGCTTGCTCAAGGCGGATTGGCAATTTTAGACTTTTGAGTCCAGGTAATACACGATGTTTTGAAAAATTATTTAGTTCCTCGTGTTTACGAATCGGGTGCCTCATCCATTAGGCTATTTCTATCCCAACCGTGGACGGCAATACTCATCTTATATTTCTTTGTATTATTTGAAGTGTTTATCAAGAAGCTTAAGAAACCCTTAAGAGTATTACCGTCCACCTGTAAAGATCTTATTATATGTGCTATATATAGATAATAGAACGTCAAATACAGTGTACCTGGGGGTCGGTAGGAAAGTGACTAGAACGCAAAATGTAGGGTGGCTAATGCTCAAGAACTGTCACAACAGACGTCAAACAAAAACATTTTTGGTAATTGTTTTCCTTCTATAGTATCGACCAAATCCATTTTCGGACAATGTAAACAAACAGTCTTTTCAATATTTTTCTATCAAAAACTCATTATACGATGACACATGGGTTTATACACATTCTGTTCACTCTATACTTCATTTTGCAACTATTTTTACTAATGATTAATATACAAGTCTAGATTATTTAATAAAATTACGAATTACTTTTTGCGGTCGAATAAAGACGTCAAAATGATTAACAGATTTATTTTTTCTGTACTCTACATATATTGTCTTTGAAAACCAATGTTGTAATTTATAAGAAGAAATAAGTTTAACCAATACATATTATCATAGGTACATAATATTTTGCCATTTGCCCTCGCAGGTCTGAGTTCATTTGTTTTATTGTAATATAGTATAATAAAAAAAAAAAAAAAAAACATTGTAACATACATACAAATTCCATATGATCAATATTTCACAAATTTTTATCAGGCGGGAAAATATTCAAGAGTATCCCAGTATTCCATTTTAGTCCGTGGTCAAATCGTTGTATTTAGAGGTCAACGCTTAATTTAAATTACATTTATTTATTACATTAAATAAATTGTTTGTCATATTACCTTAATGTTTATAAATCAACGGTTACGTTATAATACAATACCATATTTAACATAAATATAAATATTTCCCCTCATCTGTTGATCGGCCTCCTGGAGGTCGCATAACAAATCAAATAGAATTAATCGATTACGCAAATAGAGTATTAGTAAACGTAATATTATTTAAAAATGTTAGAAAAAAAGAATGAAAATTTATTATTTAATTATGTATGATGACATTAATTTTATTTTTATCATCCTTTTCCGCATCACTAGTAAATTCATGAAACCATAGACAATCGCATTATGGCGGATTGTTTACATTGTACGAAATTGGAGTTGGAATGGACTGTACATGATAAAGAGATAATTTTTTTTATGCGAGACCATTGTGCATTGCTAACATGCAGTACTTTATTTTAATGTAACACTAGCGATCTGCACCTGTTTCGCACGTGGGTATATGATTTTCATAAATTATTATAAATAGTTGTAACTCTCGGTTTTTTCGTACTATAATATATATGCGTTTTATATGTAAACCTTCTAGAAAATATGCTCAAAACGATAGCAAAAACTGTATCAAAATCAGTTGCCTGTTTGAGAATAAGTTAGAAAAGAAACAGACTGGAAACACCAGCGACTTTACTATAGCAACTTTAGTGCTATTTTAGAAAAACTAAATTGTGACACTAATCATTAACCAAAAGATACTTTGTACAAAATATCAATCAATCAATCAGCTTATCGCCGTCCACTGCTGGACATGGGAATTTCTTAGTTTACGCCATCAAATTCGGTTTTCCGTTCTCCGCATCCAGTAATAAATATCAATATTTTGACGAAAGGAAATATTATGTATTACGGTCACGTTTCGGCGGCCATTAGATCCCACGTAATAGGTGACTTTACCACTAATTATATAAATACACATTAATAAAGAATTACCGACAAGTGCCTAATATACTTTTGCAAACAGACAGTCAAGAATACCTACCTCTACATAATTTAGTAATTACCTACTCTTTAAGCTTATTTCATAGTTGCGGTTTTCTTTAGCAGGGCAGAGTACTATTTGCGCTGGGTGCTACCGACTTAATAAAAAAACAATATTTTAGTTGCATACATAGCCAAACCTACACACATATGTACATAAGTTCATAACTTTATTTCCCGAAGGGATGTGTAGAGATTGTAACGCTTACGTTTTTAGTCATGCTGGGCCCCATTAAACAGGGTGCGAGCTTGTTGACATTTACCGAGCAAAACTCCAAACACTGGGATACTGAGAATTGCCCAATATTTTGGATAGTTCGCTAAAACAGTTATAATAATAATAATAATAATATTCTACCACATTCACACAGCGCCATCTAGCCCCAAATTAAGCAATTATACTTGCTTGTGTTATGGGTACTAAACAACTGATATACTACTTATATACATTTTTTTTTGTAATTACATACATATCTAATATATAAAATTCTCGTGTCACGGTGTACGTTATTGAACTCCTCCGAAACGGCTCGACCGATTTTCGTGAAATTTTGTATGCATATCGGCTAGGGTTGAGAATCGGACAGCATCTATTTTTCATCCCCCTAAATGTTAAGGGTGGTCTGAAAAGGGATGAAAACGATTGTATGAAACTCCTTGATAGTTTTGAAATTTTGTTTTGGAATACTTCTATTAAAATAAAAAAACCTCATAATTTTTTTTAAATTGGGTTGGATTTAGAGAGATGAAATTGGGGATAAAATATTATATGGAAAGATCTTTGCTTTTGAAGTTAGCGACTTGAAAATTGAAGAGAAGAGGAAGGGAGGGGGGCGAGGGAGAAGTGAGGGGGAAGGGTGGGGAAGGAAAAGGGGAGGAAGGGGGCAGCGAGAGGAAAATGAGGGAGAAATGAGGGGGAAGTGAAGGGAAAGTGAGGGGGAAGTAAGGGAGAAGCGAGGTGGAAATGAGGGAGAAACCAGGGAAAGGGAGAGTGAAATGACGGGAAAAGGAGAGGGGGGAGGGGGGAGGGATGGAGGGGAGAAGCGGAATGGCAGGAGTGGGGAGGGAGAGGGAGGCGGGGAGAAGCGGAATAGGAGGAGTGGGGAAGAAGGGGGATGGGAGGAGTGGGAAAGAAGGGAGAGGGGAATAGGAGAAAGTAGTGGAAAGTTTACGGGGGATATCTGTAGGTAGGTGAAAGAGGGTTTGTAGAATGGGAGATTAGAAATATTCATTTATATAAAAATAAATCTCTATTTCCCTTGGTCACGGCATCACGCGTGAACGACTGGACCGATTCCGTTAATTCTTTTTTTGTTGTGTTTGTTATTGTCAGGAGAAGGTACTGAGAAAAATTAGATAATAATTAAGATAGGACAACGTCTGTCGGGTCTGCTAGTTATAGATAAATTCCACCCAAACACAGAACAAATAATCATGCTCATCACACAAAGATTTGTCCTGGGTGGGAATCAAACCCACGACCTCCGGCTCAGCAGTCAGGGTCACTAAACACTAGGCCAGTCAAGTTGATAATAAACTAAAGACTATTAACTGCGGGTTAATCCTACATAAATACACTAAATACTGTTGAAACTGAATAGCTCTCTAGAATTATTATCAGATACCAAAGCGTTAAGGCAAATTGATTTATTGTTCTATTTTATCATTGACAGTAGTATTGAAAACGATTTCAATAGACTTAATACGACTATAAGAAATTGCCAAGATCAATATTCGTTGTTAGGTATGCAAAACGGTAATAAAATTATTTAATATAAAAGTGACCAGTGACGTTGGTTTTTAAGCTAAGTAGGTACTTACAAATGGACGTTTACTGTTTATTTATTTATTTATTTATTTATTTATTTATTCGTTAACCTACCTATACCATCCAACTGCTAAGTAAAGGCGCCTCTCGTTCTTTAGTTTATAACCAATGCGTTCTTAACCTTAATATATGAAATTTACACCTAGTTTCTGAAACGCTGATCAACGAAAAATTAACTAATTACCTGTTAAATCCCATGTACTTAATTAATAACTAATAAAATTAGATTAACATTAAACGGAGTCATTAGTGGAGTCACTTTGGTAGTCTAATATATAAAAAAAAAAAAAAACAAATTATCCATGTTTTTAGCATGCTTTTAGATACTTCACATGAGATTTAACAGATGATTAGTTATTTTTTTGCTGATTAGCCTTTCAGAAACGGTGTTAGTATCGCTGGTCAAACGTAGATGTAGATGATTTAGGTGCTTTCTCTATAAGGAATAAGCATATCTTATGACATGGTTAAAAGGAGTTTACTATGCTTGTAAAAAAGAGTGTACATTTATTTAGAACAGACAAATAACAACACAAGTAATAAGCAATATTTGAAACAGTACCTATTAAATGCTTCATGATTACGACAAATAGGTCCAGTTCAGCAATAATCTATACTATTATATCAAGCGGAAGAATGTCTTTGTTTGTTTAAACGCGCTAATCTCTGGAACCACCAGTCGGATTTGAAAAAATATTTTTGTGTATGATAGTCAAGTTCACGAGGAAGGTTATAGTAATATCACGCTACTGGCGACAGGAGCAGAGCAATAAAAATACGCGGGTGAAAAGCTAGTGTTCAATAACTGCCTGACGCAGTTTTTAACGACCTATATTTGAGTACTTAATTTAATAACCTTATTACTTAAATGAACGAAATGAAGAAATTCACAGCTCAAAAGTTTTTCTATAAGGACATTGTTATGAAGTGTCTTATAGGTACGCAACCTATAAGACACTTAATAACAATGTCTTAAGGTCGGTAACCCGTGACTCCAGTAATACAAGCTCGTATTCAATAACCGTTTATCATCTTTTCTTCTATTATTTGAAATATTTATCGATATAAAGCTTATGAGACCCTTCAGAGAGGCTTACCATCCACCTGTGTAGATCTCATTATTTTCAAGTCTGTATTTGACATTGATTGAACTATATAGACAATGAGAATGCTTGAGCGATCGGTTCCAATAACCTAAAAATATGTGAAAAGTAAAAGGTAGTTAGTGTTTAAATAATACTGTTCTTTTATTATTCCACAACCACGCTTACTCAAGGCAGATTGATAATTTTATAAGTTAACTATAATTTCCTTCAACATAAGTCAGTAATAATAAGAACGACACAGTCTACTATTTGTAATTGTTGTGTAGATACTCTTAAGGCTGAACACTGTCTCTCAAGATACAGTTTACCCTAGTTTGAGAGGCAGAGTTACTTTTAGTGTACATATTTAAATCATACAACAATGTTACACTGTAAAACCTTAGGTTTTTACACCCATCTGTACCTTTTTTGAACAATAAATTATTATTATTACTAGCAATAAATGTATGAATTTAAAAAAATCACTTTGGTAATTATTCGTTGTGTGGTCTTATCTCAACCCCGCGGATAGCTACCGTAGAGCATCACGAGGTTACTACGTAATAAGGCAATTTTTGGCGATGTTAAAGTACGTGTATTTCATCAGTATTTTAGTACAAAATACTATAAAACACGAAATCTCAAATTCATAAACACCAAGTTTGACTTTATCTTACAAATTATTTTGTTCATAACTTGCGTGTTCAATTAAACTGTTTAATCAACTAATATTAATTAACCTGAACCTTAACTCCATTGTTTCAGAGTCTAGTGTTCCGTGTGATGAGTCACCCGAAGGCGCCGGATTTCCAGCAATGTGTATCTTTCGAGGCGTTTGCTAACCAACATCAAGAATTAGCGTATAACGTATTTTGTTTATGCGCTGTTTACTTCTTACCACTGATGATAATAACAGTGTGCTATGCTTGTATCTTTTATGAAATATCGAAGAATTCGAAAGAGAATTCAGGTGAGTGAATTACACTTTATTATAATCGTTTATTTTAAGTATTTTGTACTCGTATGTGTGAACTCATAGTGATAGTATCAAATAATTTAAAAACTACCGTTGGTCTTGTCAAAGAATATAATATTTAGAACTGGTCTAGACTATGAAACAACTCCGTCTGTTTTCTTGGGTATCGTAAGAAGGTTAAGTATAGCAGCGTTGATATGCGGTCATCAATCTGCACGCTAAGAGTGGCGACAGTGGGAAACTCGTTATTGAGAGAGGCCTATATTAGCCACAATAGAACTCAACACTGTTTTATAAAAAGATTTTGAACTAATATATTTTGTTTCTACTTTGAGTGTGGTTTGTGTACGTGTAATTATTGAGGATGTTTGTGAAACTCCATGCGGTACTTGTAAGTACAGAGCTTGTGGTCTGAGCAGTAGTCTAAACACAAGCTAATTAACTATTAAAATTGACCACAGTTAATTGACTTTAGTAATCTTGTTCTTGATTTAATAGCTAAGAACAAGATAATAATAACATTAAAAATTATCTGACTGCCCAGCGGTTCAGCTGTAGCTATTGTGTAAGGATTGCCACGCTTTCAAAATGTCGAAATCAACATAAATGTTTATTTATTTTAAGTTACATAGACATGTCATCACAAAGGGAGTTGCGTAATATAATTTAACCAATAACGTCATAAACCACATAGCCCTTAGATCTGTTAACATATTCATAATATTATTATGATGAAAAATGTATCTATAGTTGCCAAAAACATACAAGGTTATTCGTAGGAAATGAGCACTCAAAGTAAAAGTAATGGAAGGAGCACTTACCATAATTTACGCTGAATCTGGTTGGCATATAGTAAAATTGCAACTTATATTTTCAGTTTTTTTTGCTAGTGTTCATGACATTATTATACTCATTTCGATTGAATTTTCCGTACCCAATATGTTTAAATTGCATTGTTTTATTTACTTTTAAACTTTCGCGTTGCATAATATAAATTTATAATCATACGGGAATTAACGCGATCATGCATTACGTATTTACATACCTTATTTTATTTTATTTTATTGCATCGTTTTTCTAAGAAGATCTTCTTAAAATTTGGGTATCATTAAATCATTAAAGTTTATTGCTGGACATAAACTGCCCTCATTTTTCAATATTTTGGCTGATTTTGAGCCGCTCTCATTCATTGGTTGCCCGCCATTCTTATCAGATCTTCCGTTCGCCTTGTGAGAGGTCTGCTCACACTGTGCCTTCAGTTTCTGGATATGAATTACAATATTTATTACTGAATGATAGTTATAGCTATTCCTTAGTGTGCGAATTTTAAGATGATGTTTTACACCAACGTTAGGTATATTAAACCCAGTGTGATAGGAGACAAGCCTATTTCTATCTCGAATTGAAGTATTTTCCCTAATTATCCTTAGTCGCTTTCCACTGTTGATAAGGTCCTTTCTTACGTTTTTGCCGCTGTCCTTTTATAATAATGAAATAAAATTCAGAAAATAGGACTGATAGAATATTTTTAATAAATTCATTCTTTCATTCATTTCAGATGTTCACTACATTTATTAGGTACATCTAAGTAAATAAAGTAGATACGTATTATTTAGATAAATATTGTCGGAGATGTGTACGAAAAAATGCAAATAAAAAAAAATTAATCAGGTTTCGAAGAGCTTTACTAAATTAATACTAAGATAAGTAGTTTTTCTGTCTGTTACGGTTGCCCTACAGGGCTGGTCTTCTTACTAGGCTTAAAATATTATTATGCGCTACTTTAAATTTATGGTGTACAATAAACGTACTGAGTGTAACATTGTACGATTCTTACAAATAACATACTATACAAATTAGTAAGTAAGTGTAGGTCGATAGATACCTAACATATTTTAGTTTTATTTATGAAATATTTTTATTTATTGTGGGTTTATTGGCATGGAATATTTTATAATATATATTATATTGATAGAAACAAAGCCCACAGCCCTTTATCGTTCGTCGCTCCCAAGGGTTCAACCATCTGTGAAGATAACAAGGTACCAATAATCTTACAATAGTACATATTGATTTCATGAATACAAATAGTTGATATCGATATATTTGAGGGAAGTAGAATATAGTACATAATATAGTATAGAAGTATGCTCCTAAGAAGTAATATGATTTCGATTTCCAATACTTACGAAACAAAATATTAATAACACGTATAACGTTCTCTCTAATAAAATTCACGTACTTTTAGGTCTTTTTATAGCAATAATAAAACATAATTATTCAATATAAAATATAAGTATAAAAAGTTTTTATCGTTATTTCAAGGTGAGAAATTATGCATCTTGAAAAACAACTTTTTATGTTTAGTCCAAAGGGGAAATATTCCCGTAGATACAATAATAACTAGGCACAGTGGAAGTAATAAGTGGGGTTGACTTTTGTCGCCTATAATAAGTAGGTATTGACTTAGGCTAGTTATTAAACGTTTAAGTTAACTGCGATTGGGTGCAAACTACATACTTGTACATTGGTTTATAGATGTTATGTGAAAAACGTAGGTTGCACTAATCAATATAATTTATTAGGTTTAAATATTGTAACTGTGTGAGAAAACTGTCGTCGTTTCTGTTTCGTAAATATACCGTAAATGAACCCTTAATTACAAATACAAGAGAATACGTTTTATGCAGCGATACACACAAAATTTATTTAACGAAACAAATTCATACCCAGACTTAAAATATACTTACAGATTACGCAGTTATTCCTACGTGGCCCGTCCCATTTTATCTCAGTGTATCACCAAGGCAGTGTCAGTCACCTGTCTTTATTGTATAAATCTGAGCCTGATAGTTAAATATAACGTTCATTGTTAATTACACCCTCAAAACGGCATCCCTGGGGTGTGGTTAACAAAAACCGTTTGTTAACGACACCACTAATAAATAGTGTTGTTGCCCTGATATCTTCGTATACCAAAATATTAAATAAAACAAAAAGAACTTTAAAACATAATTCTTATTTAACTCTAACGATGCTCAATAATCCTTATTATTTCAAACATAACCTGTCTTCTTTTTAACACAGGTACGTTGTCAAGTTCATGACCAACAAATTCACCGAATTTACGCTTCTTGCAGGCTTGCTTCACAAATGGCACGTAATTTATCTCTTTAACGTCATAAACTTTTTCCAGCCAGTGAATCAGAGAAAAAGTTTTAAAGTTACAAAATTACATATGTTTATCAACCATTGAGTGTATACTAGCTCGATAATAATTGTTAAGCGATATGTTATCCCAGCAGCTAACAAATGCTTTTTGTTAGCCACACCCCAGATGAGTCGTTTTGGAGGTGTCGTTAACATTGAACGGAACATAAATGTTTTATTCGAGTGTTTTTTTACAGAAAAATACCATCCATCAGACCACAGCAGAGTAACACTAAGGAGGTCTGATCAACGGCCTCTGGCTCGTGCACGACGACGAACGCTCAGAATGACTGTTACAATAGTGACTGTGTTTGCTTGTTGCTGGCTACCATATGCTACTATGACGCTGTGGTAAGTTTTAAAATTTTATTTTTCTTTGTTTTAATTTGCTTTTGGTTTACAGTAGACATGTTCATTCATCAAAAGGCGACACAGGACCACTTCTTTAAGAGATTGCAAGCGGTTGTGGACTCGATTCCTAGACGTAATAAAACTTTGTGTAATATTTGATCCTAGTCTAGGCAAACTTTGAGTCTGTTAATTGTGCATGTAAATCTCACGATATGGAACTTGTTCTTTATTGCAAGAGTTATCATTTAATAAAAACAAACTAAGAACAGAACAAAGTAAATATACTAAAGAGGTTGTAATCAAATACCTATTTTGTTTTATTCTGCTCATGATTTCAAGCAAGACAAAAGTAACCATAACTTGATTATTGTTGTCTTGCTTTAAATTAAATTGCATAGAACAAAAACTTTACATTGTCAAGTTGATCTAATTGGTATCAAAATAATAATATAATATATAATATTATATAATCTAGTGAAATATTTACACGGCGTAGTTGATGTTTGAGCTTCCTTCATAAAGCAAATTAAAGACGGATTGTAATAAGAAACTGATGTTTATAAGTGTAGCTTTCAAAGAGAAATTTTATTAAGTTCAAGTACAAACAACACAAGATATAAAAATAAAGAAAGTAATAAGCAAACACTTAATAAAATATGTTTTATTACTAACTTATACCGGTGTACTCGTAGAATGATGATTCGCTCCAGCGTTTCACGAGGGTACTTGATTTTCCTACTATAATATTCATATATTATACACAAACCTTCCAGTCTAAGTTCAATATAACGTTGCGTGATTCTGAAGAAGTTAGCGCGGTAAACAAACAGAAAAAAGAGCAACTGCCGCAGTAAAGGAGGGGAATGTTTTTCAAGCTTATGTATTTATGTAGGTATCTATGTATGTCTATTTCTTTGGTACGCTCTACGGCCTATATGGCCATATGAGATCTCATTACATTCATATTAATTACTATGTAGCGTCAGTAAGAAAAAATAGGGTTAATTTCTATTTAGTATGTTTCAGGCAGGGTTTTTATTTTTTTTATTAATAATAATATTTTGCTTGTCTTTATACTATTTAGAGACCTGTTGTATAGGAACACAGTACTTGATTAAATTAAAGCTCTAAGAATGAAATATTATCGCGTAAACATTGTAGGCAGGCATACGTACCTGAATGTGTGTTGCGAAGTCTTAATGGACGGTTATTTGAGATTGAACTTATGTTTTTTTTTTTTTTTTTTTATATTAGCCTACCAAAGTGACTCCACCCTGCCTGATGGTAAGCAGTCTGTGGAATCCAGAAGTGGTGGCCACCATACCAAAAGCCATAGTCTTAAACTGCTGGTATGGTGGCCTCCACTATGGCGGCTAGGAAAGGGGGTTAGGGGAAGGGAATGAGGGAGGTAAGGAAAGGGGAAAGGCAGGAAGTTGGGCCTCCGGCGCTCTCACTCACCGAGCGAAACGCAGTAGTACGGATACTACTACTCTTACGTCGATCTTCTATGAGAGGGTAGTACTTCCCCGGACGATCCGGCCCATTCATGCTGAAACCAGCGTGGATCTACTACCGTATAACTCTGTACTCATTATGACTAAAACTTTTTTCTCGACACAAAGAACCGACTTATCAAGCAAGTGAAATTTCAAATTTTTCAAATTTCAAATTTCAAATCATTTAATCAGTTTAAATAGAAATACAATTTTTAGAGGCCTAATATTAATACAAAACAGGTATAATAATGTTAGGAGCCTGTACTAGGAGTAATCCTGTATCACAGGCGGTTTATGTGCTAATTTTATAGTAACGGATACATGTTTAGCAATGAAATATATATTATATACATTACTTTAAAAATTAAAGATATATTATTAACTTAATTATCTATTGTAAATAAGTCTAAGTCTGATTATTTTGGCAAGTCATATAATATTAAACTTGTGTAAGTATACTGAATTATCTTACAAAATAAAAATAATTAGGATCTTATTATAAATTTTAAAAGAATGTGTTATTTTAATTTATTGCTTGCGAATTATAATTTACACAAGTAAGTTATGGAAGTATAGTCATCATCAGTATTTTATAATCTAGGTTAAAGCAAATAATGTGTATGTCACGTCTTAGGCTACTTATGTTTATTTCAGTTTTTTTGATGTGAAAGCATTTAATTCTTAATTAGAGAATAAGTAGAACAGTGTCATGGTCAATTTTAATAATAACTTAGTAAACAAGTGTCATCCATAAGTAATTATAGTCGTAAGTATTAAGTACGTGATGCTAACAAAAATTACCAACGAATTACGATACGGGGGTATGTATTTAGGTAAACATAGGTTTATGTCATGTCATTAATATCTAATAAGATTCATTAAATTTATCAGCTAGGTAATACAAAAAATATAAATTAATAGAATAAAACTAGTGTGTAAGTGCATAAAAGGTAATAATAAAACAGGTAGTGCACTTAGTCACCTATATAGTCTACCGAGTTAATATATCTATCTTCGGCGAATTTATGTGCGGGACAAGATTCGTCACCCGTTCTGTGATCACACTTCTTCTTGAACCGTTTACACGTCGCACAGTTGGGGTGGGCATCCTTCTTATTACAGTCCTTAAACACATGACCAGTTTCGCCACAATGATTACACGTAGGGCTTGTTTCTCTACAGAATTTTGCAGCATGACCAAATGGTTGGCAATTATAACATCTCGTTACCAGCGTGAAGTCCCGAACTGGGCATGACGTCCAATTGATAAAAATGCGACCTTGAGTGATCAAGCATTTTCTAACATTAGCGGGGACTTCAATTATATAATTGCAAAAGGAATGTGTTCTCTTACCCGATTTATGGCTAAGTCTTACCGCCGCCATGAAGGAATCTCGGGTAGTGTTTGGAAATTTATCGGCAAGATTTTGCTCGTAAATACATTCTATAACATCTTTTTCATTAAGGACTATGGGGACGCCAATGATGACAATTCGGGGACGGCGTTTGGCTCCTTTTTGGCTCCTGGAGAGTGAGACCTGAAGATTTAAGTTTCGCCGAATTCTTTATTTTCTCTATATCGCCTTTGGATTCGGTGCTAATTAGGACCCCTCCTTTTCCTACTTTTCTTACTCCACGTACACGTAATTTCAGTTCTTTGGGCGAGATGATTTTTTGTACCAGAGACTTGGTCTGACTTGGTTGTCGTCACTTGTTTTGCTTTTATCATTTGGATAAATCGCAACAGAACTCAGGTTACTAGGACGAATAAAATTTTAAGCGCCTTTTTTCACCATATCGGCAAAAGAAGTATTTTCATTAGGTATCAGCTTTTCCTCTACTACGTCTTTGAAGTCTTTGAATGAGTTTGATAAATCCTGCTGTCTCTGAAGGTCATCAATTGTGTTATGGGCTTCAATAGCTTTTTGTTTCAGAGCTTGATACAAAACAGCCATCTGAGATGTACCATTCGTCACCTTGCGACATAGGCTTGAGACCCGAAGCTTCTGTTCAGAGTTCATTTTTCCCTCGCTTACAATAGAACATATGTCATCTAAAAACTCATCAATGGTCGCTACCCATCTCTGGATCTCCGATGTGGGCAACATTCCACGGCTAGAAGGGCTAGATCCTGTGTTAGCCATTTTAACACAGAAACACTATTTATAAATAAAAGTAATTTATTTCATACTTGCAGTTTGAAGATAGACAGACATAGATACACAGAACACTTGCGGCAAAGTTTAATTAATTGCTCACACCGCAAAAATTGTTATTAATAATTTTATATAAAATGATCACTATTTAAAATTTCATTGTAAACAAAAAACACGTCTGTAATGTACAAAGTGCATGCAATAATAAAATCATTGCATCGGAGAAGAGAAATAACACTTGGAACCAAAATCCTACATATTATTTGCCGAGCGAGCGTGCCATTTGGTTGAAATGTCAAAGGTCGCAAACGAGAAGGAACTGTCGCTTTTTGGGACTTATTTTTTGGTGTTGCGTCTCTAAAAATAATACGCTCCTTACACTCTGGGTATAAAATAGAATAGCATTTATTTTTTGTATAACCAATTATGTTGTGTGCAAATGTGTAAAGATTATGTAGAAAAAATAAATAAGCGCAAATTCGACAAAGGAGTTTTTAGACAAAAATAACTCAAAAAGAAATTTATTTGCTTTCTGATTTGTTGAACGTCAAAGAGTGTTGGAAAAAAGGATCAGTAGATTTGCATAGGCACGGTTCATTTGAATTTGTGATAAAAATATTATTTTACATCATCATATAGCGAATATAGAAATTTTAAATAAAAAGAAACTTGACTTTGGCGTGTAATGTCTTTACACAATAATAAATCGATAAAAGGTCAAAAAAATAAAATTGATAAAATCTTTTTTAGGTAAAGACGTACATTTCACTAGCTATATTAGGTAACAGCAAGATTCCGTGTAAATACTGAGAATTTCAGAAAAACTTAATATTCGAATTCGATACTTTTGTGTGGCATTCTGTATAAAGTAGGTAGAACAAAAACAAAGAGACAAGTTTCCATCATTCAAAATTATTTCTAGAGATATCTAACAAACATTCATCTTAGTCACATTTGCGGACAGATTCAGAAACAACCATTTATTGATTACACAAACTTTTGTCTACAGAAGAAAAGCTATTAATGTATTTAGAGAATTCCTTTCTCACCTTCTGATAGCACTTAATTAAACTTTCATTTAGCGGTACTTTAGCATTTAACTCTAATTCAAATATCAAACGATTTACTAATGAAAATTTAACTTTATTTAAGAGTGAAAGTTAATGATTCTAAATTTATTATTGAGAACGTTTTATCGCTATTTCCAAGACACTTGATTTTCCTAGTTAAGAGTTACTTAACGATTTAAGAGAGCACCTTTAAGAACAGTTGGGAGATTTGAATAATGGCCTTAAATTGAATTCGCTTGTAGGTATTATTTTTATAGCTTTGAGAATACTAATGAAATAATTCGATATGGATAGAATGATCAGTTTATTGATATAAACCAAATTGTTCTCTTCTTTACTTATAAGTATAATAAGCTATAACAAAAGTACAAAGTTTAAAAATTAAATACGTACCTTTTTATCTCAACTCAAGTTAAGGTTAACTTTCAAAAAGCGCTTGACAGCTGCCACTTCGTGGGTGCCATATTAGAAATAGTGTCTTTGGCAAAATTAATTGTCTTAGTTCCATTCTCTATTAACCTTCATCTGTCATGTCAGTTAACGACCTTCAATACTGAGTATTTGCGAGCCGATATAATTCAAACGTGGTTTGCATGATATAACATCCATCATTCATATTTGTAGCTTCAAGGTTCTAACATGAAACTACGTCATCAATTAAACTGTCAACTGGGTATATCCAGATGAGACTGATGGACGAGTGTTAGAGGCTTGTGTTAATACTAAACTATTGCACTCTCGGTCTAATAAACTAATCGCCATTTATAATACGTTATGTTTAACTTGTGTCAAGGGCATAATCTTTAGATGAATTGTTTAAAAAAAAACTGAGATTGCCAATCCACCTTGAGCAAGCGTGGCAAGCAATTTTCATGCCTTCTCTAAGAGAAAAGCTTTTTCCTGTGACAATTCAAATTTGATTTTTGTGCTAATGATGGTTTTGTACATTTCTGCATATTTCAAGTGTCAAAGTTTTATTCAGTTTTAAGAAATGTATAAATACAGATGTATTTATTCATTCAAAATAAAGTAAGTTTCATCATACAGAACTAAAAAGAAAAAAAATACGGTGTCAACAAAAATATGAGAGCGGCGTTTATATCCGCGGCTTAAAGTAGCTTAGCATAAATAACTTAACTGCATTGATATTCTTATTATTCTGGTAGTAAAAGACGGAATATCTTGACAGTGTAAATTTTCTCAGTCGGGTTTCGTGAACGCGAGAAAACTTCAACTTTTGGACATTGACCTAAATAGTTAAGGTATTAAATATTTATATACAATCAAAAGTATTTCCTCCTTTCAAAGTTTTTCGTTTAGGGGCTCAAAATCGAATTTCTGCGGTTTGTTGGTATTTATGTTTACAAAATATTAATTTACTCTGTTTACTAATGACATGATTTTAGCTCCATAATCCAGAAATTCATCTGAAAAGTTTTTAAAGCGAAATTGTCGATAACTGTGTAGGTTTATTTTTGTGTAATTTAAGAAATAGTTTTAAGCAATTTGTTGTAAAATTTCATGTAAAACATGTTAACATTATGATCTGGTTCATGGGTCATTTCACCTTAAGTGTTTCAATTAAGTGACTATATATCTCGACAAACCTTTGAATATTCAGGATTAAAAATTCTATATTTGAACGAAAAGAATAATAATCATAGCCGACAGTCTTCAGTTATTACTTTAAATTAATTTAATTACAAAGTTTATTCATTTCCAACAGGTACATGCTAGACCGTAAGTCAGCAGTGCACGTGTCAGCGAGGGTTCAAGATCTGTTCTTCATCATGGCAGTCTCAAACTCCTGCATGGACCCACTAGTATATGGGTCCTATATCATAGATCCGAGGACACTGAAGCGAACGATTAGAAAAATATTTTGCATACATGTGAGCCCTTCGGACATACCGGGTGAGTGCTGTAAACAACCTTTACACTAACCTCCAGTTTTCGAAAGGCCGATCAACGAAAAATTAACTAATTACCTGTTAAATCTCGTGTGAAGTACCCAAAAGCATGCTTAAAGAATAAATTAAATAATTAATTTAATTCTAATTAGCTACTAATTAGATCAAATTAAACTAATTATTCATGCTTTTAGCAACCCAATTAGTACTTCACGTAAGATTTAACAGGTGATAAGTTAATTTTTCGTTGATCAGCCTTTCACAGTAATAGAAAACGCAAGCTGAGAAATATTAAAAATAAATATTTAACTATTAATTAATTATTACAAGATGAATAATTTTCAATTGAATGTATTTCATCGTACTCTTCTTTTTTATATTTCCTTTTATGAATATTCATTAGTAATGGATACGTTTTCAATTGTTATCATTAGTAAACTGTTGGCGTGGTAGTCACTATGGCGACTTTGTTAGATGCATTTACATCCAGAATGCAATTCTAAATTACTTTTAAATTTTTAAACTATTGTAGCGGAATTAAACGTTAATGAAATAGTCTGGCTTCGATGTTTTCCACTGCAGTAGCTAACCGAGTAAACCGAAATTTCATCTTCACTTTGGTGGCTTACGGCTACGCTGACTAATTGGTTTGTGGTATTTCTAGGTATCCGATAGTGCAACCGATATAAATACGTA
Source organism: Parascotia fuliginaria (assembly GCA_963082885.1). Classification (NCBI taxonomy): domain Eukaryota; kingdom Metazoa; phylum Arthropoda; class Insecta; order Lepidoptera; family Erebidae; genus Parascotia; species Parascotia fuliginaria. The sequence continues at coordinate 11,938,268 of OY720185.1, read as the reverse complement.
TAAGACGAATTAGATGTATTGTTTCTCAATTTAACTTACAGTAGAATTTATTCGGTCTCGAATGAAACGGTTTTTGTACTTTATACATCTTCATAATTAAATTCTTAGACTCTTTGCCAGCGCATGTTTTCTGCGAATTTTGATCTCTGGTTTTCTGGTTTAAAAAATCATTTCGTAGCTGCTACCATATTACTAATTTTCAAAGATAGCCTTTGTGATCGTGTTTAGTAATCCTGAGCTCAAATGACTGCTTAGTTTCAGAGAGAGTGGATTCAGTTTTAAAGGAAAATACAAAAATATACTGCTACAAATTCGTATGAAATCTTAGTGTGCCTATGATTTTTGTATATATATATATATATAATATGCGTCAGAAATCAAAATATTTTTTGAGACGCTTGAACACGCCAGAATAAGCTCATGTACGCGCGTCTGGTTTATTGAAGCACAACACATATGCTGTAATGACCGTATACGCGCAGCAAAATACGCTAGTCTGAAACCGCTCTAAGAATCGTGCAGCAATTAAGTAAACAAAATAGTTAATTGAATTTCAAGCTTGACCGATTTCATATTCCGCAAAAATACCGAAGAAAATTAAACGCATTTATTAGTTCCGTTAGATAGACATAATAATTAATTTCTGAGAATAAAAAAAAGTAAATAACAAGCTAGTGACAAGGCAAATACTTTAAAATTGTATAGACTAATAACGTGTCTTTGTATAGTTGGCTAGTGAGCTATGATAGTAACGGCTTGCTTATTGTCTCATTGGTGCCAGTGACAGTGCAAAATTTATAAAAAAACTAGCTGCACATCACACGCGTAAAAAATGTTTTGTTGTATCTCTTGGGAACCAGACTGACTTTCGAGATAAAAAGTAGCCTATATCCGTCTCCGGCATCGAATCTATTTACATATCAATTCGGTTCAGCCGTTTAGGCGCTGAATGGTAACAAACACACACAGATATATACTTATACAAACTTTCGCATTTATTCTGATTTATTTCCGAGTAAACTGCATGGACAACGTCATTATAGCTAATTAGTTGCGGTACTTGGTAATGCACGAGTTGAACCGAGAGTGTGCTAAGTATGTAAGCTACACAGCTACACAGTGATAGTATTTTTTGTCCTTATCTTTTATATTGACGTATTCCGTACTGAAACTCAATTGACTTTCAACCGTTTTTATACCATGTTCATAAAACAACGTTCGTGACGATATTCCTAACAAATCATATCCAGACATCTCATATACACACGCATTTATTATTCACCAAACATCTATCCTCATAGACATCTCAATATGTTTTTATTTACAAATAGTGTGATGGTACTTGAGAATACTATTAACCAAATATAAACTTTGTGTTGCAATACCAAGGTTCAGTTCAGCTAAGCAATAAGCATGTGAAGATTGTAGATAAGAATGTGCTCCCTAGAGGTCTATATATCGCCCAGCAAATTATTTGTAAATAGTCAACATTTTTACGTAGTAATGAAATGCAAATGTGACAGTAGGGAAAGCTATATTTAAGCAGCTTAATTAAAGAAACATTATTTTAATTTTGATTATATTTGATTACTGGTAACCAAATTAGTTAAATTTTTATATTATATTTTATTTAAGTTGGCAAAAAAGCATACACTAAGCCCTAGTATATAAACGCTTGTAATATAAAGAATAGATATCACTTGCACATTGCCGACCTGGGGCCTACCGCCACTTCTTAGAGCAGTATTATTTTAAAATCGCTTTATGTTTTGTCTTTTTATTTTGTATCATTAAAAACAAGGATAGAGACGAAGTAAGGTTATAATAAGATTGATAAATAGATGTTGAGGTAAATTAAAATAAACATTAAATTTAGCATACCTGCAAAAAAGTGGGATTAACACACCTCTGCCTATCCCAACAGGGTGCTTACGTCACAATATCCGAAATCATTTTGTCTTTCATCTTCATGAGTTCCATGACTTATTTGTCATTCATTTTTATGCAAAACGTTTTATTTAACGTTATAATAAAGGTAGGTGTGGTGTACTGGTTTTTTATTACTGGATTGTTAAATTGGTTTGAAACTGCCCTTACGAAACTAAATGATATGGACACCAATGTATTTCCAACTCCCCTTTAAATTGAAGTTGTTCTATGTTGTAATGATTGTTTTGCTATATTTTTGTAAACATATTAATCCAATACACGTTTGAGTTTGAGAAGTAATTGCTTAGCTGTTTTTTTTTGTATAGAAACGCTAATAGAAGATTATTATTTAGCTTTAATTCCAACCTGAAGTCCGTTTCTGCGTTTCATTATGGATATTAAGGCCTGAAAAATTACACGTGCAGGACTGTTAGAACACTTGGAAATAGTTTGTAACAATAATGATAGGTACCTATCGTTTTCATAAAACGTTTTTAAACCATTTCATCCCTTCTACATATATTGTGTCTCTTGCAAAAACTTTTTACAAAAACTACGGAGGGTGTTTGCCATAGTCGCTATGATTAAAAGGCAGATTGCCAATTACAGTTTTTATTGGCTTGCATGCCCTTTTCTAATGTGATGGATTGACTTTCCTTTGGTTTACGAGCGTATTGAGCCAGTGAAGTATATACGACCCCTAGGTTATATATGTAGATATATACATGGGTCGTGCTGTCGTCACTGTTCCATACACAATCTTTATATAATAGATTGTTCTTATGTTTGTTTAATTGTTTGGTTTGTTTGCAACGATTTAACTAAAAAGTAACATTACGGTTTTAAAAAATTCTTTTACTTTTGGAAATCAATAAATTTTGCGGATGACATCTTTTCATCTTTTCATTATCTCCGGCCTTTACATCTTTATCAGATGAATTAAACAACGTTCTTGCGGCAACATTTGGAATGGCTGTAAAGTCCGATACGAGAGCGACAGTAGCGTTCGCACAACTGGCATTTCAGCTGAGGGTCGTTAAATGGTAAGCTTGCTGAAGCGACCCTATCAATTTGATGTCTTCTCTCGCGTTTGTCGGCAAGAGTCTGGAAACGGGTATCATCATGTGTTTTACGACCGTCGGCTAAAGACTTTCTCCACTGGTTTCGATCGCTAGCCAGGTCTTCCTATTTATTGGGACTAATGCGAGAAGCAAGCACTTCACGCTTAGTGCAGCCCTTGAAACGTAACATGGGCCTTTTAACTCTTCTCTTTGCGTATGCAACTTCACTCAACAGGGTACGCCTTGGCAAGCGGCTGCCCTCCATTCGATGCAAATGCCCCAGCCATCGCAATCTACGCTGTTTGGGCATTGCGATGATGCTCAGAATCTGTGCAATTTGCAACACTCTCTCGTTTTTAACCCCTCCCGTTTTTCCCGTGTTACAAAAAAGCTATATTATTATGTTTAATATATTATTTTCAGCCATTTTCACAAATTTAGTATTTTAAGCGCCTTCGTAAATCTAAATGATGCTATGACACTATTAATGATATTTTTCGTAGTATTTAATGAAACTTTTGATACCGAAGCGAACCAAGGGCGGACCTCTAGTATAATATATATTCATTTACTGTAGAGAAATTTTATAAATAAAAGGATAAAAACCTCGTGAAAACTCTGTTTATAACGTTAATTATTCTTCATAAAGCCCTTTACGGGGCTATTAAGTAATAAAATTAACCATTATGAATATACTTGAACATCGTGGTTTTATTGCGGTTAAAACATTTACCTGACAGAATTGTAAATATAAAAAATAGTTTATGCAAAAACCTCGTAAATAAGTAATTAGTGCGAATTGGTCCCTGTGATAATGAATCTACACGCCGAACCTATATCACAATAACATACTATATCTGAAAAAAAGGTCTGAAATCGCCAATCCGTGTTGAGTAGGCATGGCGATCAATACTCATGTATAAGAAGAGGCCTTTGTATTGGAACAATTCTACTTTCATAAACAATTCAGATTAATTTATAAAATTGATTCAGGCTTTTGTCCACAATGGCAAATAAATCTCATCTTACAATCAAACAGCAACTTGATTGGGAGAAATATGGAGCAATTAAATTGTTTTAATTTCAACCATTAGTAATTCTCTCCATTTTATTTTTAACATATTGTACAAACATATTTAATTGTACCTGCTACTTTTAGTAATTAAATAATTTATTTTACTAACTTCATTAAGGAACAAAACTTTATATATAAATAGTGACAATAACAATTGAGGTTAGAAGTGTAACAACAACTGACGTCACAGTTACAAACCAAATCAGAATCAAGATGAAAATAGAATCTTCTGTATTACAGTCACGTTCAAGTAACGGTGCCAGGTCGTGTAAAGTTTATCTATATAACAATGTTAATTGTACCTCTTGTTTGTAAACCTACCTACGCATCAAAGTTATATCCTAGAATGATTTTTAAGTTTTAAATGTCACAGAGTTCAGGTGTGGAATAATTTATCCTACGTCTAGAACACAGTAAGTGTATGAATAAGCATATAGGAAAACCAACTGCCCATAAGATTAACTTGCCCAAAAATTGTAATACAAGATGTTGCTGACGTTTTTGCTTAGCAGGGCAGAATATTAACGCGGTTTTGTACTCTTTTCTTCTGACTGTTCCTTTCGAGTTATTCCCTGAGAACCCCGATCCCCGAGGCCCCCGTTCTGGAGAACTCCGAAAACGAAAAAGATGATTACATTATTTTGTAATTTTTTCTGACAACATTAAAACAAAAAAATGGTTTCCGTGATTTTCGTTTATTAAAATAATAATAATTTATACGCAGCAGGTCTATCACATTTTGATACACATTATTTCGTGGTATTTCGATTATTATTAATTAAAATTACGAATAAAAACGTTAAAGATGATTACATTATTTTGTAATTTTTTCTGACAACATTAAAACAAGAAATGGTTTCCGATATTTTCGTTTATTAAAATAATAATAATATATACGCAGCAGGACTGTCACATTTTGATACACATTATTTCGTGGTATTTCGATTAACATAAATTAAAATTACGAATTTAAGATAATTTAACAGATAAAAAGACCTAATATTTTCATTTCTTAATCTATGAAACTCTTTGAACATGAACATTGTGCAAGTAGGATGTACAAAACAACTACTACAATAGATCGAAAGTATGACTTTGAAAAGTTTATAAACTAAGTGCTAAGTTCAAGGATTTCTATAAACAACAAAGAAATATTTGCACACAAAGTTGTATAGAGATGTCATTCCCAGTAGCAAACTAAGATTAAAAAAGTTTTAGGAATATAGCAGAAAATCTGTGTACGAGGTATATATCTCATTTTCTAATGTATGGCAAACTTTACATACCCTCTTGGTCTAGTAGTTTTATTGGCTGTAAGCATTTGTTATAAGGCTATAATAGTCGACAATAAAATGTGACCTCAGTACAGTTACAGTTGACAGTTGTAATGAGTCGTATTGAATTTTAATTGTAATGGAAATATGTCTGTACATGTCATATTAATAACGTAGGTGTCAGGAAGTAACGACTTCACTACTCGTTTGTGAAGTATAAGGCAACACACCGGTGGTTCATATTTACCCGATTTCAGAAGTAAAGTAGAATAATGTTTTTAATAGTGCTATAACAGCATTATCAAAAGACGTCAGATAAATTATAAAACACAGGACAGGACAGCAGTGTTGATAGAGCTCCGCTATTACGATTGCCCATCCGATAGCGAGGCAATTGTTATAAGAACCTTAAATGTTTGGGGAAAGCCTTTTTTTAACAGTGGTGTAGTGACTGATGACGATAATAATAATAATGTACTTGACATTCAACTAGATATGTATTTTTTTAAGTTGATTGTGTTCCATACTACCTACGACCATTTAGTTTCATCTGTGTGGAATTATACGTACCTACATGTCTAGCAAATTAATTACGTTATCTTTTGCGCTAATTGACTTTGAACGTGACTGAAATTGATGTATAATTGATTAATAGCAATGTAATGGATTTATTACTTCTATAATGTTATCTACAGTTATAAAATCTCTACTAAGTATTAATTTTTTTTGTAAGTTCATTTATTTTTGACTTCACTTAAATTTCGCGAAATGTCAGCAAACAATTGATAAAATTCTACTTTTACTTGTATTTTTGTTGCCAAAATTATTTCTCGAGATATTAATTTTTTTTTTTGTACAGGTATCACAGGACCTGACTTGAAAACTAGAGTGAGCATACGTCAACCAAGTAGGGATACGGTTCAATCAGAAAATGTAAGTATTTTACTATAAGTTTTTTTTATGAATAAATAAATAAAATGCTCTGTTTAATGGTAAGGAATCAGTAGAGTTCAGTATTGATAGACCAAAGCCATCGTGCAAACTCCTAGCATGGTGGCCTCCACTATGGCAGCTTTACGTATTGCTTTTACACGCCCCGCTTAAAAGTCCTGGGGCCCTAACACACCCTCTCATAGCAATCTTATTATAACTTCTCTGTCCTTGTTTATATTGGTACAAAAGAAAAAGATAAAACACAAAGTAACATTAAAATAATACTGCTTTATGAAGTGGTGGTAGGCCCTCTGGGATCATATATTTTTAAGCTTGACTAAAAGCCGTTTAATATTTTTACATAAATTGATTAAGTTTCTGAGAATTACAAGCATTCTCCACATTTTAATAACAGCTATCTTCTATTGTATAACTTTGGTAAAAGGGCTTCGTCGTTTAACTTTCAGTCTTTGAATAGAGTGTGAACAGCGGCGTATTATTGTTTTACTATTTTAATCGATATGTCTCATGAGGTTTAATGATTTGTAAGAAAACGTTTAATTGATATACGATTTGACATACTGCACTCTAGAAAACAGCTGCAAGTTGTAAAATACTGCTCACAAGACGAAAATTGACAAATAGAATAAAACAATTATATTTCTTCCTACGACTCTTTTTCACTGATACTTTAATTTCAGCTTACTTATGTTAGTAGCTGAATTTAATTTTTATTTAAAAGTAAAATATGGCCCGCCTAAACACAGCAAAACAAGAGTAATATCAGATATTATCCATTCTTCATGAGATCTTATTACTCAATTGCTGCAAATGCATTCTGGATATAAGGCTATTTAGGAAATACTCTCTGTAACGGTAAGGTAGATACACCTTTGTATTGTCAATGATGACAATTAAGCCGAAGATCATAAGTGGCGGTTACCACTTATTTTCAAGTATCTTGAGAATATAATACATAACAACAAACAAAAACACATATCCAGGAGATGCCTAGTTAAGTGTTTTAAATCCTAGATTGCCTGATCGTTTACCGACTATAATAAAAAAATAATATATTTACGTTCAGTTTTCTAACAGCCGATCCAACTTCCAATTAGCAATTATTTACCGAAAAAGTTGGAAAGAAATTTGGAATATTTACAAATTTATAACGAAAATATTGTAGAATATTGAATGTAGGCGTCTCTTTGTTTTACAGACTGTTATCTTGAAACACTTTATAAAATTGCGAATGAAAATTTACATAGTACTGATGTACAAGCCGAAAACAATTCTCGAAATAAAAAGACTGATATAATTATCGGAAAATAATGAATAAAGTAATCAAAAGAATATATTTATATATACTTTATCACTGTACCTGGTTTATTACGTTAATGCGTCTACGGGCAATGGTGTAGCATATTTCTAAATAAGATAAAGAGGAATTATTTTTCTTTTTTTTATTATTATTTTTTTATTTTTTGGCAAGGAAACATGAAGCCAATCTGCTGTTCACTCGTTATGGACAGTTGCAATTCTCAGTTGGTGATTTATCACCTCGTAAAAAAGTAATCCGTGGCCGTTGAAGGACAACTCTCATTCTGATACAAAAGAAATGAGCTATGAAATACAATTGATCATGTTAATGATCTGTTTTCTTATATCACTTAGATATATTTATCTGGTCACTTATCTATTAATCAAAAATGCTCATAATTAACAATTTGTAGATTTTAAATTATCTTAATCTTTGCATAGTTTTCTTTTATCGCTCTCGTTCCATATTAATAATAATAATAATATTCTACCACATTCACACAGCGCCATCTAGTCCCAAATTAAGCAATTATATTTGCTTGTGTTATGGGTACTAAACAACTGATATACTACTTATATACATTTTTTTTTTGTAAATACATACATATTATAGATAAATTACACCCAGACACAGAACAAACAATCATGCTCATCACACAAAGGTTTGTCCTGGGTGGGAATCGAACCCACGACCTCCGGCTTAGCAGTCAGGGTCACTAACCACTAGACCAACAGGCCAGTCTTATATTACTTGCGCAAAATGTTTTTTTTTATGTACATAGTATAAATAATAATTCTTTACCAGACACCATTCTTAGAAATATCGATATCAGATATCACTTTCATTTTCACGCCCGGTGAACGAACCGTTTCATTTATCACTGTGACGATTGCATTTTACCGATACTTACTAACTTAGTAAAGTATATAATAATATATTTATGTAAAAAAAATCATAAACAACACAATTAGAATACAAATTTTGTATGAGAAAACTGCCAACTTTGAAGCCTAAACTAATATTATAAATTGTATTTTTGTTTGTTAGTTCCGATTTAAATCAAGATCTACGTTACAGATTTTAAAAATTGTGTCACCTTTAGAATAGAAAGCCTTAGAAAGCTACAAATAGGACGGGTAACATAGGCCATTTATTATGTTTATTATTGTTTGCAATACGTCACTATTCATATAATATTTACCGTAGACGTTAGTTGTGAGACCGAATGAGACTTTTTATACGGAAGCGAAGCGAGAGCAAACGTCTCGTATAGATATTTAATAAAATAAAATCGTTCAATTTGTTGTAGGCTGGCAGCACATTGGCCACTATCGTGCGCCCGGGGCTTTTGACAGACGCTGAGTTTAGGTCAGTGGCGATGCGGCGAGCCATGCTATGTGACGATGACACACAAACATCGCGGATATCGACTTCGCCATTCAAGGTCATTAATTAATTAACTTATTATTATTTCCTAACTTAAATTAGTTATTTTTATATTCTTTTTGTTTTCATTCTATATTAACTAATATTTACTTTTGTCGCCTTACCAGGCAATGCAAGATTTTCAATGGTAGACTTTATATCTTTTCTTATTAAGTAACAGCACTATTTCTTATCTGTTTATTTGCCGTTTTTATTGTAGTTAACATAAATTATCTGCACGATATTTTCCTGTCTTAACATACTGTATATTTATTACTTATATTATCTAGAAATATTTTAATACTTAGTTAATTACAAATACCGATGACGTGAAAGCAGATACTATCAACTGGTAAAACGTAAAACAACTACTTGAATTTCCGATTTTTACTATATGTGGCCAGCCTTAATCTTCCAAATCGAAAACAAAAAACATTGTCATTACAATGTTTGTATAGACCATTAATTAATTGACAAAGTGATCGATGAAAATCTTCAAAGAGGTTCAATTTAGTTTAAAAGGTTGAAGTTTGGCCTTTATTTCCATTACCTAAATACACATTTCTTCTGTTTTAGATCTTTTGTTTTAGAACTCTGAAATATTTATCAAGCGTTTCTCGCCTTTGACGTTAGTGTCAAATGAGTTTTTTCTTTATTTATAAATGTTTCTAATTTGTTCAGTCGCTTTAAGATATATTGAAGTAGCGATTGCTGTACGATTCCTTCAATAAAATCAAGCTTTAAAAAAATCTTAGATAAAAGAAAGAATAGAGAAAGTTGAATCTTAAGCTAAAAAATAACAAAATTATTACGAGTGTTTTCGAGCAAGTATGTCTCTTTGTGCCCAAAGTGGTACACTACATTTATAGTAATTATATATTTCATAAGATATACATACTTATGAAAAGTAATCCACTTTGAATGATGGATGGAGATATGTCTAGCATTGTGTTTATCTGTCATCGGATCAGAAGTAATTAATTCGTTTGATGACGCGAATATTAATGATATTGTTCAGTTGAAATTTTATGGGTTTCTTATCGTGAAGGTTTGTCATAGATGTTGTAACACTTGATCGATTAATATGTATTGCTTTGCTTATATTATATTCGCTCAAAGTTTAAAATTTGTTGTACTACTGCTTCTACCGAGATATAAATAAATAAGTTATGTTTTTGCACTGCAAATTTTTACTATTTACTAATATTTAATCTTGTAACGAATAGTATGGCCCAATTATCCGCTCGATCATTTTCTCTTTTCTTCTTCTACATTATTTTTTTAGCATTTTTTTTGTAATGCATAGCATTTTTCTATATAACAATAATTCCAGATTAATCTAGATTTCTTAAAAAAGTAGTATAGTAATATTGAAAAATATTGAAAAACAGATGCCATTATAATCGTATCTAATAGCTTAATAACAAAAGTATTGTAATGTAAAATTTTATCAAAATGTATGCGATGCAACTTGTGAGACCATGGCGGTAAATTTATGACGTATCTGACATCGTTATAATGTATTTGAGTAACACATGAAACACAATATCACAGTCGTGATGACCCAGTGGTTAAGGTACCCGCTTTCTAAACACGTTGTCTTGGATTCGAATGCAGCAAATACCAATGCGACTTTTTTAAATTGATATGTACTTTCTAAGTTAATCTATACATTAATTACTTGCTGTAAAGGAAAACATCGTAAAAAATATGGACTCATAAAATAAAAACCGCATTGAGCAAACGTGGTGATCAATTCTCATTTCTTCTAAGAGAGGCCTTTATGTCAATTAAATTAACACTTATGAACGTTAAAATTTACAAAATGTCAGCCAATTAACCTACAGCTTAGAACCAAGAGCCACGAGAAGAACTGGCAAGAAACTCAGGCCACTCTTTTTAATCGCCAGTTTATTAAAATTTTTGTAAGTTACAATTTCAAGTAGCATGCAGAGTGACACAGGCAATACACTTAACTCTATAGGTAATTAATTACAGTTTTCTATGTTGTAAAAAATAAATAAAAAGTAAAATGTGTGCTGTACAGGCTGCCTCAATTTGCATATTGCTACAAAAAGGTAAAGGCAACATATGAACTGTGGTAATGTTTCTATGTAGGTAATAAATAAACTGTTAATATTTGCAATAAGTATAAAGTACGACTGAACTTAATTTACCACAGGATTTTACAATGTACTTCTATTTCATAAATCACAATGAAAAATTTAAAAAAAATATATATATAAAGCGGAAGCTTATTTATTTGTTTGTTTGTTTGTACGCGCTAATCTCTGAAACTACCAGTCGGATTTGCATAATTCTTTCTGCGTATTATATTCTAGTTCTCGAGGAAGGTTATAGGCTATGTAACATGCTACTGGCGACGGGAGCAGAGCAGTAAGCAAAAGCGCTGGTGAATTCGCACCGCGGAAAGCCAATAATTAATAACAGACTGGTATGATGTATTGTAATTGTTATAATGTGCTCAAGTATCACTTATAAGACTGTTTAAGTTTTCAATTTGAAATTAAATTATCGTTAATGCACGTTTTATACGTGTTATGTAGCTTCTAATTTAAAAGCACTATCGGCTTCGCTAGGAGTCATTAATCCGTTTTCCAACGAAGGCAATTTGTGTGATTCACTATTTGCGTCTTTGTGTACTTTGGGCTCATTAATTAAGTCTCCCACATCTTTATTGAGAGAAAAGCTGTGTCGTCATATGCTTACCATTTCATTTCAGTCTAAAAATACAGGAGTTTTTATGAAATCATGATTGTTAATCCGTATTAGACATTTGTAGGGGTTGTAGCGACTCGTAAATATGCTGTGAAAACGTAGTTTTTATGATGTCTACACGCAAAAAATTGATACGCTTCCTAACCAAAGTATGTCTTACAATACATTGGTATTATAAAAACGCATAATATTTTTTTATTGAAAGTTACATCATAATGCATAAATACATTGTTGGCGTGTAGAAGCTTTAACATTAAGATTGCCCAAACTATTTTTATAGAATATTAACTTCAACATTACGTGGTCCATATCATTTGTTAGTGGGAATATTATTTCCTTTGCTCGTTTTCTTTTATAAGGGTAAAAGCTACGAAAAAATAGTATAAGGTACTTGGGGTCCTAAGTACACATGTTATTTTTAGAATTGGTTAGTTTGGTTTTATCGACTTTTCGCTTAAGTGGATTTAGAATTGATACACGAACTCTGGTTGTGGGAATCGCTGATTATTTTATGTTATGCTATACTTATAGTAGCGTATTTTTGCATTTATCCAAGCAAAATCGTCTAAATGTGGGTTTTGCCTTTAATATAAGTAGAATTGAACCTTTGTTTAAATAACTACAAGAAACTGACAAAGCCCGTATTCCAATTGATAATTTTGAAAAAAGCTATATATCTCTCATATTGTTATTTAGTAAAGTATCTTTTGCTAACTTGCAGCTCTTTTTGCGTCGTTTCATAAACTTTACTTTACTTATTATAAGAGATTCTTCGAAAGCTGAGGAAGAAGAGGCCCTAGACAAGTGTCAAAGATTTATATTCTATTCATAGAATAGATTAAAAAATGTATTGGATTGACATAAGCTAACGCCAACGCTTATGTCTATCTCATACATTTTTTTATCTATTCTATGAATAGAATATAAATCTTTGACACTTGTCTAGGGCCTCAGTATAGTTTAGGGTAACAAAAGTTGATATAAACATTTTGTGATCTGCTGACTGAGATTTATGCTTTTCTGCAATCGCGCATTTATAGTTAAGAGATAAATGTGTGAAGTAGCGATGACAGTTAAATTCGAGCCATTGCACTTTATGTCTGTGTTAGGTTTACAATTTTTATGACGTGCTATGTAGGTTTTAGCGAATTTGTATTTCTATTGAATGCAAGATAAATTTTTTTAGAAACAGAATTTCTTTAACATTTTCTGGACAAGAAATTTTCTTCTTCTTATTTGGATAGCCTATAATTTTTTGATACTTATATTTTAAATAACAACTCACAAATAATCGATTTTATTGTTTTTTTTTGTATCTTACTTAGAATATTCAAGAAGAATCCAAAGAGGTATATATATATATAGTATTTTAATAAAGGTTAATCTTTTCCTTATTAGCGGCATGATTAGAAAAGAAATCACGAATCTACTATAAACTGATGTAAAATTCACTTCGTAGGTATGTAATTTTTTCGGTCTAAGTTTCTTTTCGACTTATCTCCATCGATGTTTTATCAGATATTTGTCAACACATTGATTTTTGACTGTGCTGTGCTACCTTTAATTCTTCACAGACCATCTAAAACTGTAAATGGGAGTTTAATTAACCTTCTTTATTATTGTGTTCCACTACTAAGCATAATCGTCTACATATTCACAACAATATCATTATTACCCTCCATATAAATAGTTATGATAATGTCAACTGATAAAGAGAGTTATTTCTACATGAATATTAAGTTATGTAAAGGATTAATAACAATTCTTAATCGAATACTGCCCACCTAATCAAGAACACTGTAATGGCATCACACATTTTCGAAAAGTGGATCTAAAGTTAGTCACATTAGAAGTGAGTTTTCTGCAGTTCGCTGCCTGCACTTACGACTGCTTTCCTTAGAATAGTACCTAAACCAGATTTATTAGAAAGTGCAGATCCATAGGATCTCATCAATAGAAGCCAACCGCTAGGTCATTACGACTTTATACTCGTATTATCCATATTATAGATATTGGATTAAAACTCCATTACCGTTGCTCGTGTTCACGGAAGGCAATTTAGATCCAAACGACGACGTCGAACGGCTACCTGATAGACATTAGTCCTTCGATCAAATTCTTGTTAAAACACGTGTGTAAAGGTCGGAACAGACAGCGGGCGGGGTGGGACGGCAACTCGATAGTAAGCTAATGTAGTTAATGTAGAGAACGTCACACAACACTTTTTCATTTTCATCCTCAGCCGCCTGGGTCGTCGCCTTTTCAGGCATAGCTTTGGCCGGAGAAGCAATATTAGTGCTCTGCTTAACTTGAGAGTCAGCCGGTCGACTTAAACGCGCGGCGATGCGAAGAGGGGCCGCAAGGACGGGAGAGGGGCGGCGAGGCACACGTTCAGTGCATACAGCCGACTCTGCATTCCGTGGCGTCAAAAGTGCTGACGCAAAACTTGCAGGCGATGTGTCGAGGCGGCAGGCTCCCCGGCGCGTGTTTACATTTGTAACACGATCCGGTGACTCCGTCACGGCCACAGTATTGCGAAACTCATTTAGTTCCATGCGCAATTCTGCGACCGTGTTTTGGGACGCCTCTAGTTTTTGATGCACATCTGCTAAACTTGCCTTGAGAAAAACGATGTCTTTCAGTAGGCACGTAACGTCGACGTGGTTGAAGGTGACGGGAGGTAACTTATTTAAGTCCTTCGCCACAAACGTTGGCACGTCGTCAGGATCAGTTTCCTTCAGCAGAGTGATGATATCCTGCAAGCTCTTCTTTGTCCCGTCACGACGGCGAGACACCATCTGGTCACATTTATTGAGCGACCTGTACAGCAGCAACTTGGCAGCAGCTACGTCCTCCTCACTGAAGTTCGTCGAACAGATCTGGACAGCGGACACCTCGTCCATGACATCCAGCTTCTGTTGCAGGAACGCCAGCAACTCATTCGCCACAAGTGTGTTACACATGGCGATAAATATCGAGCGTCGGCTCGCGCCGCGCTAAAAAGTAGAATAAATTTCAAATACGTAATACACGTCTGCTTTAGAGCGCGGTACGATGCGGACAGCTTATGTTATGGGTTCTAGAATGCGGATATACATACATAAATACATTTTTTTTTGTAAATAATAAATATTATATATGCACCCAGACCACACACAAATATTTGCACTGAGCGGGAATCAAACCCACGACCACTGCGTTGCAATTTGTATACAGTACCTACCATCGAACCACAGAGGCAGTCAAAACGATTGTCTAAATGCGACATTTTGATAATGATTGTTATATGCTATGCTGTGGGTAGTGCACAACCATACATTTTACCTACAAACATGATAATATCTTTACTAAAAGTAGACTTTTTCTCTATGTTTTAGAAAGCACGAGATTTTGTTTATGCATAATGCATACAGGTAGCAACTGAATGAAAATTACTTTAAATATTAAAGTACGAGTAAGTCCATCTATCAAGATGGACCTATTTTAATATTTAAGGTAATTTTAGACTTTTAGGCAGATGCCTAGTTTTTGTAACAATAAAAATCAAATAAAATGTTGGTGTTTTAAATTGAAATATTGGAAATTAGAACTGTCTCTTCGTTTGTTATTTTTTTTGACTACATGGTAATTATTTCAGCCCTAAAGACGTCTACTGTTCATCTATACCATAAAATACAGCAGAAGAGTTTGTTTGTTTGTTTGTTAAACGCGCTAATCTCTGTAACTACCAGCCGGATTTGACAAATTCTTTGAAGGCACCCGTACACATTAACCGGTAGTAGATCCACGCTGGTTTCAGCATGAATTGGCCGGATCGTAAGGGAAGGCCTACCCTCTCATAGAAGATTGACGTAAGAGTAGTAGTATCCGTACTACTGCGTTTCGCTCGGTGGGTGAGAGCGCCGGTGGCCCAATTTCCCCCCTTTCCTCTTTCCTTACCTCCCTCATTCCCTTCCCCTAACCCATTCCCAGCCGCTATAGTGGAGGCCACCATACCAGCAGTTTAAGAAGATGGTATGGTGACCACAACTTCTAGATTCCACTGACTGCTTACCATCAGGCGGGGTGGAGTCACTTTGGTAGGTTAATATAAAAAAAGGCACTTTGCCCTGTTCTCGAGGAAGGTTATAGGCTATGTAACATCACGCTACTGGCGATGGGAACACAGCAGTAAGCAAAGACGCGGGTGAAACCACGCCGCGGAAAGCTACCAGACTTATAAAATCAGGCAAAGGTTTTGTTTGTCATCGATTCCTACAAACCTTTATAATATCAGATCGTCGTTGTAAAGATACAACGACAAATTATAAGAATAAAGGTACAGTGCGTCTTACGACTCGTGGTCGCCACTGTAGTTTTCTGCCCCAACGGTCATTAGTTTCTTTGCCACTACAGTAAGGTGGGGTGTCACCTTGCGTGTAATATGAATCATTTTAAAAGCAAGCAGAATAATTGTAATTTGGGCCGCGACGTTTAAAAGTGTTATATTGCTTATATTGTTCTATTTCGTACACGTAATGAAATATTCCGAGTGGCATCCTTATCGAACTATGGTACTTAATTTAAAACTTAATCAAAAGTTTTCGATTCTACATTTAAGCTTGATGCTCGTAAAATATTCACATCATTAGGTTCTGTGTCAAAAGGTTTTAAGTGCCATCCTTATTGAACTATTCAGTAGTTTAATGCGATAATATTAAGTAGAGATTTTATACGGGTTCAAAATACGGGTCGACTGCTTCGAAAGTTTAATGTTACTGTGTGCGGACATTTTTTTTATTTATTTAAAAAAAAGTACGTTAATTTATTAACCTTAATAGTATAACAAAAACCAGAAAAATGTATTCGTACACTATATTTATAGATGTACACATATCAAAAGAGTGTTATTATTAATTATTCATACGCTATTACAACTACTAGTAATTAAAATTTGAGAGCTAGGTACTGCCACGCAGAGGCCTCGGGTTTGATCTTGTTTGAATTGTTCTGTCATAAAGTTTCAGTACTGAGCCTGAACCTGGAATTGTATCCGGCAAATTGCAATATGCTCAAAACCGCAATTTGCATAACGTGAGTGTTATACACTTTTGCCTACCTCTTAGGGAAAAAAGGCGTGATAATATTTTATGTTGCAAGACAATTAACTTTAATAAATATTGTACAATATAATATCACGATAGTGGAGAAGTAACGGGCAGGAATTGTATAGGACGTGGTCACTGAAAGTTAGCATGCTTCAAGTCTCGAACAAACATCACTTGAAATAATAAAGTTAATTGAATTTCTGCCGAGAATACTCGTAGTTGTGCTAAAGTTGAAATTTTATTGCATATTCTTTCGTCTTAATGTGAAGACCTCTAATATTTTAATTAAACATTCTTTGAGTAAATTTGTCTAGTTTAGGACCAAATTAAAAATATATTAGATTTTTCATAAATACATATGTAATTTTTCATTCAAAAAATTATTTAAAATGTTACCTACAAAACTATGATCTATTTTGTAGGTACCTAACATTTTTTTTTTTATTTTAATTTGTGCCTAGGTCTTTTATTTGTTTGATTTCACTTATTCTAAAGCAACATACAATCTAGAGGTGGTATATACGGCACTAGTGTAATCAATGAACTGATTGATAGCGGTTCCACAAAGGACGGAAAGCCGTGTCGTGCGATTAGATTGCTACTATACGACTCCTAATCCGCTTACCGAGCAATGGTGATTATAGCAAACCCTTCAAATGTATTCCTTTTAGGATGTCTTTGTACAGTTGTTGTAGTCATAGACGCATAATGGTTGTTAAAATAAATACACCTACGTTTATAAAACCTTTTATTAGACTACACAAATATAATTTTGTGAACTTATATTTGAATTAGGTTAATCAATTGAAGAGAATCACAAAAATAATAACTTCAAAGAAGTTAAGATTGAGTTGTAGGACGTTCGTTAAAACTTGGGTTATTTGTATTTCTGAATCAGTTTACTTACTTGATCAGTGAATAATTTTCCTCTTAACTTTTTGTATTTGTATTTTTTGGCATCATTCAATGATATAAAAAACTTAATCAAACCCTTTAAGCTACGTAAAACAAATACGAGGTACCTTACAAACATATTTATAAAGTACACCAATGACGCCAAGGAATAGAACTTACAATTCAATCAAATCAAATCAACAAATCCATGGAAGCGCGTGCTCAACAGTCGCACGCGCTTCTATAGATTTAGTCAGTTATTTGTATCTAATTTAATAATAACAAATATTCCAAGGAGTCTATTTAAATCCGCATTTTTCAATAACTATATCATATATTTCGTCCACAGATCCACCTCACCTGCATGCGTCAACACAAGGTACGATTCGAAGAGACCGCACTAAAGCACACTGTGAACTCAGAGCCTATACCGTACTGGGCTGAGCATTCAGTGGATGAGCGGATCGTCAGATCTAGCAGAAGCTGTGAAGTGTTTGTGTTGCGTTCTCCTTAAACAAATAATAAACAAGACAATCGTAACAAGTGATAATCGTTTAATATGTTTATTAAGCAATAACAAACAATTAAAACAAGTGACGATCGTTTTCAAAAATTATAGTAAATAAGTTACGATCGGAGATTATTCAAGAACAGAATACATACAATTTTCATCGACGGTTGGGACTTTCCAGAAGAAAGAAGTGTGCTAGTAATAGATAAGTGATAAAAATTCATTTGTGTCATCGAAGATCGATTAAAAAATATGAAATAAAAACGACTTGAAACATTAACATGTGACTATCGTTTATAATGAGCGGAGATTATTTAAAAACAGAATTACTTAACTCTTAGACGGTCGGGACTACAGAATTAATAATAATATAAAACTTATCAATATTATTATGATTTCTTAGGGTCGGGACAGTCGACTTACAAGAAAAAAGAACTGTATTAGTATTATTATATTATTAACGTTAAAAAAAAACGTTAATTATGTGAAGAAATATATCGTAATAAATATCTGATAAACAGTATTTATCTTTCTAAATAAGTACCTGTAAATGGATTCATGTTAAACATGAATTTGTTGTAAATTTTCATCTGTGAGCTTGTCCAGATCATTACTGTAATATATTCTTCTACTCGGTATCACAAATTTTTAAAGACAACTATCGTTTTTTTTAATTTGTGAGGTACATTGTAATCTACCACTATTCTCTATTTTTGTAAAATAAAAAAGATAGATTTTGTACAATACATACCAACCTCTAGCCTAGATCTAGACGATTTTATATTGAAATCAGTAGAGCATTACTATCGTAAAACATTTTCAAAGTACTTTTTTCAAAAGTATGAATGCTGGATAATCGTTTCCTTGTAAATAAACACTACACAGTATACGTATTTTATAGTAGTGTCTAACAATTCTTGTGCCATCTACATGTACAAAAAACTTCATAAACATTTAATAACCAAAAAGGTATTCAGATAAAATGTGACGTCAACTTTTGACCTTTAAGAAAAATGTCAATGTCTATAAATTGTGAAAATTCTTTCCCAAATATTTTAAAATGTTGTACAGTAACATCAAAATAAAAAATATTCTTGATTATTAAGTAGTCGTCAGGCATTTAAATAAATATATTTTTATGAATCATCGTTGGGCAAGCTCTGCTTGATTTGTCAACACGGGAAATATAATACAATTAAAAAGAAAAATGAAGATGTATTGTAACTTGTCAATGCTGACCAGTCACTTTAAATTCGAAGAGTGACGTGACGTTTTCTCTAAGTAAGACCTATTTAAGCAGATAGCCTAGAAAAGTAGCATAGATTTCTATTCTATTCATAGAATAGATTAAAAATATAAGGGATTGACATAAGCTAACGACAATGTTGGCCTTAGCTTAAGTCAATCCCATACATTTTGTCACTTGTCTAGGCCCTCTTAACTGTTTGTGTGTATGTTGTCATAAAAGTTTTGGAGCGCCGAGCTTCTATAATAAGAGTGTGTGTAACATGAACATGGATACTATCATAATCTTGGCCTTGTACTAAAACGAATAAGTTCATGATGTCACATAGTAACAGTAATCTTTCTATTTAGCCTTCCAAGCACTTGCAATAAAATAAAATTTTACACAATTTAATTTTATTAAAATCATGGAATTAATTGTATAAAATAAGGTTGTGAAATAATATTATCATTTTAATTACCTATGTATTTAAAGACCTACGTGTATTTTTATATGTAACCCAATTTGAGTTTAAATTGAATTGTCTAAAGTATGTTTTTGCTAATTGCTATTGTAAACTTACGATATTGTGCGCCAATGGACCTACTGTAGACAGTAAATATTAAGATGTAAATGCCAAAGTTAACGAATTAAATTTACTGTTTTTAAGATTTCGTATTTGTTACTTTAGAACCCATCACTGAATATTTAACTTAATCTACTTTCTAGGTCAAGAATATTATATTAAAGCATTCATAAGTATTAATTTTTCTTAGGCTATATTTAGTTATTTGATTAAAAGGAATAACGAAAAAGATTAAGTAATTTTACTTTTTATTAATTTGTTTATTGATTTTCATTTTTCTCGTGCTGAAGCTTCATTGAAAAATTATGGACCCTATTTCACTCCCACAATTAAAACGAATCTAATGACACCGCATATGTTAAAATCCATTAAGACATTTAGGCTGTAGAGCGTGCCAAAAATATAGACATACATTATCACATACATAATAATATATACATACAAACGTATTACATACATATACCTATATACGCTCGAAAAACATTACAGTCCTTGACTGCGGCAGTTGGGCAAAAAGAAGGTTAATGTCTCACCTCCAAATATTGAATTTTAAGTAGCTTTTATTATTTTTCTGTCTCCGACAGTTAAATTAAATTTTAGTGACGCCGGCAATAGCTTTAAGTTCAAGTTAAAGTTAACTGACATTTACTTAAGTATTTGAAAGTATGTAAGCATACAAGCTTTACTAAGTAAGCTTATGTTTAAAAAATGTGACAAAACACATAGTTACATATACATATTATCAGATACTTGCTTAAATTGCTATAGCCCACTATCTAGGCGTTCGCGTTTTTGTTTTTAGGATGTAGTGAGTGTGAAGTGAATTTTTAAACAAATTAAGCAGAATCTGCGCACTTTTACCGCAGTAGTGTGTTTTATTCTATACCTATGTGTATGGTGTTTATTAGATCCCAGCGCCAAATAATATTTTGGCTGCAGCAGTGTGTTTTACCCTACTCTTCGTAGTGTTGTTAGACTGTAATGGATACTTAACAATTTTATTTAAAGCTTATTAAACACACAAACACAAGCATTATTCAAAATATTTGTGGCAACAATATATCCTAAGCTAATATTGAACAAGGTAACAGTCTACCTGATAGAGTGCGGCTGGCCCATATATGGCTGACCGCATAGTGGTATTTGATCTGAGAGTCTCCTTGCTTCGGAGGGCACGTTAGAAGCCGGTCCCGGCTGTTACCATTATAACAGTCGTCAGGTCAAGTCAGATGCCTCTATGGGAGACCCAAACAAATCCTGACACTAGGTTGTCCACTAACCACTCGATATTTGCGTGATCTGATATCAACTTGTAGCTGGAACATTTCGGCAACCTACCTACGTGCAAGATGGGTATGTACGCAATCTTCCTCATAGTTCGTAACTAAAGCTCAAACTATAACTTAGCCATCTGAGTATAATTCAGAACCATCATCAATGATCATCGTAAAAGCATCCAAGAAATATGCTTGGTTAAAGTAGTAAAATGACGGTGAATGATGGGTGCGATGCATATGATTTTTCTCTTACGAAGGTAAATGATCGTAACTAAAAGCTAGATATCTTTTAGTTAAATCAAAAGAAAAAAAATACATTTATTTATCTATCCTAATATCTTTTTATAATGTTAGCTTTTACTTTTAATACTTTCCTTTTTTTGCGCTAATATTTTAGGCTGCTTTAGTGACAAAAATGACAGCGATAAGAACCCAATTTTACCAATTCCATGGTCTCCAAAAGCGCCAATTGACACGACGATGATTGCTGAATTATTGTACTATTATCTAAATTATTGTATTATTATTAGAATTATTGTACTATATATAGTCTTATTAATATAAATACTATGTTAATTAATGTATTGGTAAAGTACCGTTTTAATTAACTGTTAATTAATAAATAAACTAACACAACTTGATAAGAAAAAAAAAACATTTCAGATGCCAGTTTTTTAACAACAGTGTTTAATAAATAGATGTAAAGTAATTGCTTTTCATAAACCAGATCAACAACAAATGTAGCCATCACACAGTTCAAAATAAATCTAGGTTTACTAGCGTCAAAGTGGACGTCGAATCTGATATATTTTCGGGAAATACGAGAAAATACTTACTAAAGTTTCTATATATAGTATAAATATATATATATATTTCGGTATATGAAATGAATCGAGAAAGCTACTTGTGTTATTTCTAGTAAGTCTACAGAAAAAAAACTACATCATTACTTGAAAACTAGGGTAAGAACATATAACAAAAACACACAACTATGACAGTCACACAGAGCAGCGATAAATTAGTACTCTGTTTAATTTTCTGTCGTTTTTTTACTTAATAAAAAGGGGCAATACACTGAATATTTGATCCGTTGCTACCCTGTGTTTGTAAAACGAACGCAAGAGAATAATGTAGGTATTTATCTTAAATAAGTTCAAACATTACGTCAAGTAGGTATCATGTTTCTGATAGAGGTTCAAAAATGAAAAAAATAATCTTGTATTTTTAATCTGCTTGTGGATTTATGAAAAACATATTTTCAGTAGACATGAATGTAATATTTCTACAGAATACATCTGTTATGGATTATATTTTGATAAAGTCAGAAATAAAACTCCATAATAACGATTTCATAAGTTTATTAAAAGCACAGTGTATTATCATAATTTTCTAAATAACCTAACCGACTAGACAGACTAGAATGTTACGATTACTAAAATAATATAATTATAGATTCCACACTAAGTATTTTTAATAACTTATTTATCTAACATAATCCGATCTTATAAGTATACCTTTAAAGAATATTGCACACAGAGGGCAATATAAAATATTGCGTTTTGTGTTTTAAATTGTTAACATTGTTTTTGTACCCTGCTGTTTTTGTAATCTTTCACGCACAGTCTATTAATAAGACTAACCCCCGGGTTCCATCTTTTGTTTTCACGGAAGATGGATGTCATTTAATTTCATCCACATTTTTTTATATTTTACCATTGTAATATACACCATTATTATCATCAACAAGAATATTATTCTACACTTGACGCTGGCAGAAATAGCTGACACAAATCGTCGGCTCTGTTGCCAAAAAAAAAGGAGAAGAAGAAGACTAACCCCCAGTTTCTGAAAGGCTGATCAAAGAAAAATTAATTAATCATCTGTTTAATCTTATGTGAAGTAACAATTAATTGATTTGCTAAAAGCACGAATAATTAGTTTAATTAGATCTAATTAGTACCAATTTAGATAAATTAAATTAATTATCCATGCTTTTAGGTACTTTAAATGAGATTTAACAAGTGATTATTAAATTTTTCGCTGATTAGCATTTTAGAAACTGGGGGAGGTAAGTATAAAATTAAATGTCTGTATGTGAAAAAGAAATGTTTGAATGCCCTCTGTCTGCTAAATTTCTAAAACCGGAACTTTTATAAATCAAAAACAATTAATTAAATAATACATTCTTAATTTTAATCCAACACAAAGTTGTGGCTGGATACGATTGTGATCGTATATCATGGTCGCTCTATAGCACTCATGCAAAGCAGATAAGTAATACTTGTATGATGGATCATAGGAAAAACAAGTTGGTACTTATAGTTAGATAACAGGGGTACTATTTGGATGGACCACGAGAAAAATATTTCCTATGGTTCAGCTGGATGGAAAAAAGTTACGTAGTTGGCCTGGTTTATCGAAGACAATCTAGGTAAACTATTACCTACCTAGATTGTGCTAGATTAAATACACAATTATGTAGCAAAAAAAATTCATTACAAATTAAAAGTTACAAAGTAAATAAGAAAGTTATATTAATAATAATAATAATATTGTTTATTTCTCTCAAAAAGTTAAGTACATTTGCGTTGATAAGATACAATGATATGAGATTGAAATTGATTATCAAAGTTATTATAAAATAGATTCATTGTGTTAGCACAATGTGACCAGCTTTCAAAAAGCACGTGTTTCTGATATTTGCCACAGATTAATTAACAAATGACTAACTTTAGACGTTGTTAAATAATTTAAAACTATGATAATGTCTTATTCGGGTATAATTTAATTTTACAGTTTACCGAGCTAAAAGATTATTTAAGTAAGGATTCTAAATATAAATTATGCTTAATTAACCTATTACATAACATGAGCTTATCTAACTAACTTTATTTAACTGGCCGAAACACAGCTTTGAACAAATATTTTATGAAAAATATATTTTTTGTACAGATATATTATAAGTTTTTACGATCTTTTGTACAAAAACGAGATTATGTTATACAGAGATATATAAATATATATTTTTATATAACTTTTAAAGTATTGTAAGGTAGACAATGCTTTAAAAAATAAAAAGTAAGCACTTTCCTACGAGTCTGCTTTTAGTGGGTTTCCTCGTGAATATATACTGCCTGAAATGTGTAAGTAATAGTAAAAATAATACCTGCCAAAAGTAAAACTAGGATTTTTCCAAAAGTATGTTGTAATTTAAGGTTTTTTCTTCCCGATAGTTATATCACACTCGAGAACCATTAATCTTCGCCTAGCCTCTTAGAAATGGCAGATAGCCAAAATTTTTTATATTCTTTATTACTTTAATTTATTTCTTTCACGCTTTTTTTGGTACTTTTATAAATAAATAACCGTTCAAGTTCAATTGATATTACGCATGTATTCGTGCATAAAACCTTTTTAAGTTACAGCATGTTTGCATCGATATCACTAGCTACGACTACTAAATAAAGATAAGATTAATAAGTATGGTCAACCACATAATTGCTTAACCACATTTAACAAAAAAATTCCATCAAAATTGAAATTCATTAAGACTCAATAAGACAGTACAACTGTCACTGTAATGAGGTAACTTGAAAGCAAAAATAGACATTATTGTTTTGTGATATGCAAAAGACATTTACTCTAAGGGTGGTAAAGCAATTTTATGGTCGACTACTAAGACAACATTAAAAACCTCATATAGACATACTTGTTAGTTAGTTTGACACAAAGACTTTTAACTAGGTATTAAACCTCTTTGTTTGATATATATTCTATTGCTAATATTCATAATAGATAGAGAGATGTCTACATTTCAGTATATGGTTGTAAGTACATTATGTATATAATATATAAAAAAAAATTAATCACATCCAGATTAGGTCTTAACCTCGATTCTCCAAATTTAGATTCATTATCGATTTTTAAGGCTAAGATTTCAGACAAAGATAGATGACAATTGATCTCAGAATAGCAAAAGGGTTTTAAAAGGACGTTTTCGACACAATCGATACGTCTTCATAATTACTTTGAAATCAAAGGCTCTAGTGAATGTAATATAATACAAAGATGGTGCAAAGTTATGTCTAACACGAATATACTGGTACTTTCAAAGAACAAAGAGAAATGCTGTACGTAAAAGTAAACAAAGCATAAACGACTTTAAAAGTATGGTATAAAAATAACTTTACAACGTTATTCTTCTTCATTATACAAGTTTTCCCAGTTGCCATCCCCACATACCTACAGACACATTCATCGCAACAAAAGCTTTTAAATTATGTGTAATAATCGCCTGTAATAACGATATATCTGTATGTTAAACCTCGGCAAAATGAGCCTTATGTGCTCACCTTTAAATACATTTTCCCAGAAATGTTGTCGTGCATTTTCGTTACTTGCTGTGATGAACAAAATGAGCTATGATTTGAAAACGCACACAAGTAGCAAGAAAACAATTTACACCTAAGGTCCCTTCTTTACATATCTTTCTAATATCTAACCTAATTATTCTTTATACATAGCATTTTGTAAATTTCGAACTTATACAGACTTGGGTATTGCCGCTTTCAATATTTAATGTTTAATCTAAGATTTTTTGTTAAATATATCTAATTGAAATAGCTATTTAGTCATGAACGATCCATTGCTTAAAATCTTAGTTTAAAGATAAATTATAGAAAGGCACCGTGGAGAAAGTCCAAGTTCTGAAAATCAAATTAGTGCTTGCATCATGTAATACAAAGCTAATTTTGCAAGTCTTTCTTGCTATTATTTCATTCGGTAAATAGATTGTGATATACACTATACAATTTTTGCAAGGCCACTCATACAGTGTTATGGTGTACTTAGCCGAGAGAGAGAGTAAACAAAGAGCACTTGAGAATGTGTTGTCAAAATGCCTGTGACTTAAGTAGCACTTAAGACTATGATCTTATGAAATCTGTCTTGCAAAACTTAGGCACTACATGGCACAATCACTTTGCACTTTGTTTTCTCTATCTAACCACAAAACTATATTTTATACCTACAAACTAAATTTTAGGCTTCCCAATTTGTGTTAAGTCTGACCAGAAAGTTTTTATTTGGGAAAAACAGATTTATTTTCACACTTTATTTCTTTAAAATCTAATAAAAGGAGTCGCTATTTATCTGATTAGACTTTTATCATAAATACTGATACAAATACTTATAAAAATTAAGTTTAATAGCTGCGGTTTTTACGATTTCAGATGGTAAACATATAAAACAATTTTCTCGAGATAAGATCAGTAAGTATGCATAAGTAATTGGCAATTATAAAGCTTAGCCGTGTCTTAGACACGACTAAGCTTTATTGCAAAGAAAAAACTGATTATTTAATGTATAGCGGGCAAATACCATTTGGCAATTTGAAACTCTGTGTGATAAAATTGTTTCTTCCATTGTAACATTTTACAAATAGCTACTTAATTTTATAAGTGTTAATTTTATCACATTCCTGCTCAAGGTTACCTATACAATAATATCTTCTGGAAATCGTTGCATGTGTAACTGCCATAGCTAACCCACAAAAGTAGAACGACTTTTAAGTTCTAAGAAAAACGACATTCCGCTCTGTATTTTGTGTCATTAAAAAGTGCACTTACAAAGCGTTTTCCTTAGAAAATAAAACAACACTTGCGCAGCTTCTAAGAATGTCTCCTTATACCATTTTAGGTATTTTAAGCAGTTGTGACCCGCTCCGGCTTTTTACTGTATCATTACAAATAGGTATTTAAAATTCTCGACTTTTCTTAACTAGGTATAATGATATGCATCTTTTTTGGCCTATAATCGAATATTATTTATAATTAATGTAGCGTCCGCACGAAAACAAAAAGAGTTTCTTTCTTTTAAGTTTGTTTGAGGCAGAAGTCGGGGTTTTCATTTTTTAATTATATATTTTGCTTATTGTTTTATACTATTTAAAGAATAAAAAAGAATCTGCACTAAGAAGTTTGTGTCATATCATTCAAGGATATGATAATTGTCAATTTATAGCTCCAAAGGTTCTTAATTTCAGTAAACTGATACATAAATCGGATCAAGATCTAGCACGTGTATAAAATATTTTCTTAGAAATAAAAAGAAA
Source organism: Parascotia fuliginaria (assembly GCA_963082885.1). NCBI lineage: Eukaryota > Metazoa > Arthropoda > Insecta > Lepidoptera > Erebidae > Parascotia > Parascotia fuliginaria. The sequence continues at coordinate 11,910,819 of OY720185.1, read as the reverse complement.
TTTAATTTCGATACAACCAATTTTATTTTACATTAAAATTCCTAAAGAAGTGTCGCTGCAGTATTAATTTATTTAAGATACTATTGTGGTCTCACTCACTACACAGTGGACGTTGTCACTGTCGTATAGTTTCATATACATAATACCACCTACAAAGGATAATCGGCATAAGACGTACCTAATACGATTAATAATTAGAAATATACATTGTCTCTGCATTGCCACAGAGTTTAAAATTGCCAAATCGTACTTTTCACTTTAAATTACTTTCTCATTGAGATTGACACATTTCTCTCAGTTCACTGAATTGGTCATAATAAATTGCATTGTGACGATTTATTAACGATATGACTATCTACATTGAAAGTGACTTTATCCATTTAATTAATTTAATAAAATAATTTCTTCTTCTTGAATAAAAACTTTACAGCTTTAATAGCTCTCAAAAACATAAAACTTATTTTAGCATTACATCTTCCGTGGGCGTCGCGAGATAGGCAACGTGACTGCCCGTTGCCTACCTACGCTTTACCTAAGTACAAAATATATAACCCTATGCGTTTACCATTCCACCCGTGATGGCGTTAGCGTGGTGGCTATATCAGTAGCTTTTCTTTCATATTAAAGTGGCTTTCTATATTTAATCCAAGATTCTTTTAAAACCCGATTTTATGCTATGGATCGTTCAGCGCTAAATCGCTTTTACAATGTCAATGCGTCTATTATAGACAACGCTTCAGCGCCGAATGATCCTTTTATTTTATTTGCATAAAATGCCGATTTTATGCAAATAAAATTTATGATAATTAAATTTATTTTATGCGATAATTCACAAGTGCGAGTTATATGATTAATTTTCAACCTTATGTCAATGCAGATAAGAATCACACAACCACTCGCTTTCGTGAATTGCAACATCAATTTCTACTAGTAAGCGCAACTACTACATTGCATTGCGCTAAGTTTAAGCTATAACAGCTATAAATCTTGAAACTATTAACATGATACAACCAATTTGATACAAGAACATATTGCTATCCTTATCGCGCATCCCTTTTGCTAATGGTAACGAGGGAGACGGAAAATCCGTATAAAATTATTTAAAACAGAAGCTTTCTGCTTCTGTACATTTGTACACCAACACGACTTTGCTTGCTATAACTCACTGCTATCACACAGTTCAATTTGCATAATTCTTGGTGCCTCTAAAATCTTTCGGGCATAGGGGACACGGACCGTCTGGCCTGCATCGCCTTATTATCACAATACGATCTGATCTCATCAATTGATTTCATTAGGAATACAGGAACGTCGTCGTCGCGTTTCTGTAAGGATAAAAATAACAATTTAAAGTTAGACTGCTGTTTAGTAGCTTTCAAGTCAAAACGGCTTATCTTCTATCAGCATCACCCTGAATACGTCCACTCCAAGCTTCTCTCAAAGGAAATCGTTTGGCACTACTCGACACACTACTCTAGTCAGACAATTTTCCGGGCCTTTTCAGACAGCGGCTTCGTGGAGTCACTGGTATTCCAGGAGCAATTGACTATGAGTCGTCCATAAGCAACAGTTACCACTGACTATAACGTGGGCTGTTTGTTTGTCCGCCACTGTCGATGTCGGCACTAAAAAGACGTGTTAGTAACCATAGTAAGGTGCCATTTAACACAAAAGTACCACTGCTGTCCATTTACTAGTAAATGGACAGCAGTGGTACTTATGTGTATGATCTCTTCGTCTCTTATGACACCCAATGGAAGAGATGGATTGGTTCTATATTAAATAACTATTTTACATCAGAAACTATACAGATAAAGACTACACATTACCTGGAACAGAACTTCTCCTTCGAAGAAAGTCAAGTGATGTTTTCTTGTCCGTAAAAGTAGCCCTACAAGTTTGTCGTTGATTACTGTGTATATCTGCGAAAGATAGAATAATATATTATTCAATTGCTTTATAGTATGTAAGTGAAAGTATAAAGTTGTATGTAAGTAAGCGGACAAGTAGGTACGCATGTGACGATTCCTAATAAGTATGGCACTTTATAATAATTTATAGCACGAGTGTCTACTCGTTAACAATAAAGTTATATGTTCAAATTTTCATATTGTACTTACATGGAAAAGAGAATGCGAAATAGGTAATTAATAATGTTAATATAAGGTTAAATAAAGTTTGTCTCCCGGGATGAATCCCAAAATATAAATCATTCTTTCAATAATTTACCAGTTTTACCCTTTAAAAAAATATAATTGTACTCAATAAAGGGCAACTGGATCGGTCTATGTTAAGCTAGCCAAATCTAGCTGGTGAAACTGGGTATTACACCACTGTCTACACCTTTAAAAAAGACGTGATTTCGAACATCGAACAGATTCTCGAAATACATAACATAGCGTTATGTATTTCGAGAAACTGTTCATTAACTTTATATTTGTAAATCTCTATTACCCGTTTTTTTCTCTCGCGATACAGAGCTTACTGCTAAGGGCTTATACCCTAGTTGTATTCAAGAATGTACATACATAATTGAATGCAAACTTATGCATGAGCGATTGAGAAAATTCATCCATCTAGTACACTCTCGCTTGGATACTATGTCTATCTCTCAAGGGAAATCTGATATTAATGGTCTGAAATATTTTAAGAAAAACGCATCATTCTAAATGTCCAGAGTTTAAGTAACATATTACTAAGGTATATATATATATTCTTTTGAGTAAAATTTATTTGATCCTGAATTATTTGGTACAAGGCCAATGGCCTTCGCTTCGGCCAATCGTCACCTGACAGATTCCTTAGCAAGCTAGCTGTAAAGTAGGAGAGACATAAAGAAGCCCCGTGCGAAGGAAAGATTACCGTGACGAATTGGTGATTGCTCTTGTTCTTCTTACTTGAGTAATAAAATGTACTTATTTAAAAAAAATATATAAAAACATACATACATAACTTCATGCCTGTCACCCATTAATGGGGTAAGCAGAGACTACAGAATTCCATTTGCTGCGATTCAAACATATCTTTTTTGCCTCTTTAACATACATTAATCTTTTCATACACAGGAATAATACATTCAAATAAAAATTGGCTGCCTTTCAAGGCATCTTTGAATAACTACCAAATATTATTTAGTTCTATTAGTAAATAGATTTTTTATTCTGAATATATAGTATAGTATTTATTTAAAATACAAATACCATTCGCTATTCTGAATAATAAAATATATTTACTAATAGAACTAAAATGTATCTAAAATGTATATAAATCGAACAAACGTCTCAGAAAAATATTTATGAATCAAAGAAAGTTGTATATTGATAATGTTTTAAAATTACAGTTTTAGCTGATAAATTTGCTACTCTCGCAAATAGAGATCACAATGAACCACCAAATAACTTTTTGTACTACTAAGTAGGCACATGATAAAAATACATTGAACCTTAATAAAAGAAAACATTTATGAAGGTACACTTATCTACGCACGTTCACAAATAGCTCTTTATCCAGGTTTATATATATAAAGCCGTAAAATCCTACAAGAGAAATAAAGTTTGGATGGTTTGAGTAAGAAGATGTGTGGTGAAGTTGTAAGTCAATATTATCTTTTAATTAAGAATGTGTAGATTAAGCGATTTAAGATTTGTACACAGTTGTTTTAAAAGAAGTCTTAAGTCGGTCGCTTATATTTGTAGTCTGGCGGACTACAAATATAAGCAATTAGAAAGACAGCAAACACAAAATACAGTTCTAAATCTAGAATTAGGGACAAATATTTAAAATCGCACAAACTTTTATATGGAAAATAAACCAAAATCTTACTTGCGCATTCGTGTTGTATACTACAAATCCCAAATATATTAACTTGTGATACTTAGCCTCTAGGGACTCTGTTGTCTAAGTTAAACTTGCTTTCAAGTTTCTAACAGTAACAATACTGTACAATCTCCAAATTGCATTTGAATGTACCTAACTATTGTATATGACACCGAGAAAATACCTTCGAAGTGTTAAGCTATACTTTTCCATTTTCACAATAAACACTTTAGCCGATGGTGCGTGTTAACTTGAAATAACATTAAGTGGGATATGTGCCTATCTTACTTCGGCATTTTGAGCGACAGACATTGAGAACGTTTGCCGATAAAATAAGCAATAATGTTCTATTTTTGTTAATAAAAAATTACTCTGTTGCTTGTTTTAATTTGTTCTTCTTTTTATAAATGAAATACAGTTTTAGAGCTATTAGATTAAAACTTACCCTTTGTGTAAGAAGAAAAAATGAAATAAAGATAAAACGATGACATCGTCTTAATTGAAAATTGTCACAGAAGTAAAACAACTAACTAATGGTATTAGACTGTCCTTTTGATTTGGCAAGTGTAACAATAAAACTGCAGGCTGGGAAAACAGCAGAAGATAGTAAATTTGCTAACAATTAGGGGATCAACTACTGAATTCAAATAAGAAATTACGTTTTCATTTATACAACTTTGAAGGCAAACAAGCATTAACGCTCTAGCTGATGGTAAGTGGTAACCGTAACCTATAGAGATGACTGTGTTTTTCAAGCATTGCAGAATTAATAATGCTTAGAAAACACAACCAAGCCGTTGCAGACCATGGATGAGGAAGGAAAAGAGAAAAGAGAGAGCACTGAGTGCTACTAGTATTTGGGCTGCTAGCGCTCTCACTCACCGAACGAAACACAATAGTACGGATACTACTACTCTTACGTCGATCTTCTATAAGAGGGTCATTTTCATCCGGCCCATTCCTGCTGAAACCATCGTAGATCTACTACCGTACAAAAGTTAACGTTTTATCCACCATATTATGTACCTTGCACCTATTTATTCTGTGGTAGCATATTGTCAGCAGCCATAAGTCACAAAAGCAATATTACATTACGGAACCCGTAGACCGGATCTCAATAAACCAACCACAACTAGGAGTATCTCCTATCGGTAACGTTAAAACCGAATCATCGAATAACAATGTGTTTTATTAGTTTAAAAAAACGATAATCATGTACTCGACCCACGTACTCAACATTAAAAATATCTAAAGTTGGGTACATCTGTACTAATATAATTGCAAAGAGCTAATGTTTGTGAGGTTGTAGGGGTAATCTATAGATCTTCTAAACCGATTTTGAAAATTCTTTTTCGCATATGCGCCCAGTTTTTGAGGAATGTCCTTGACAAACATTACGCTTCGAGTGACGAAAGCGGAGCAGTCATCAAAGATGTATCTTAACGCGGTTAAAATCACGCCGCGGAAAGCTATTTTATTTAAAATACCACAAGTACATGTCGCTTTAGAATAAAGGGTTTTATGAACAGGTGTATCTACCTGTAGTATTTGTGCTACGTGTGGTGTTCAGTATATATTAACACGTTACTGTTCACTGGCTTGACACTACTCGATATAGCCAGTTACGTATGTTTATGATATTGGTACGCCCACGCACCAATACGTGTTACTCGTTCACCGGTCAGGGAGTGACTGACTGTTCTATGCGCGCACCGCATACACTACACAACCTATCCATCATTTTTGTTGGGCAGAGCATGAGCTGTATATCACAAAATTGATTAAATTTTTTTGAAGAACGGTACAAAGAGCTGCCATACTTTTCTTTTATTATTTGTTTAGAGCTACGCTGTTTTTTTGGCACATAATATTGAATAAATTCATTCTGTAAACAAATGTATGAAGTAGATAAATCCTACTCCTAAATACTATGACATTAAAAAATGGTAGTGTCATTCATTTATCATGTTTGCATCAAATGCAGTAGTGGCACATCGACCTAATTGAATCAGAACAAAGCAATCCGCTTCGTTTTACATCGGAAGGTTGACAAAATTAGTATTTTCTACAATGTAATCAAACATTAGACGTCTATTCGATGTATTGTCCATAGCGTACATGTGACTTGAGCGTCATCCAAATTATTAAAACTTAATATTATAGTTGGTTTACTATAAAATTAGTTAGAAGTTTGTTATGTTAATTCCCATACGTTCTATCAAGGCTAAGCTTTTGGCATTGCAGGTTCATAAACGTACTCCATTTACTATCGATTGAAGCATTGGTCTTCTGCCATTAGGGAATTTAAAATCTGCAAGAAATATTTTTCACATTCCATTGAATCGGCTTGTGATTATCAGCTATCATATAGCGCATGTACCTGTAACATAAGTGTCTGAAAAGGCAGCGGTATCGGTATCACTAAAGATTATCCTACGATAAATATATTCAGAGCAACGCCACACAGCTTGCTGACGCGACGTGAATAATGCATACGTAGAGTATGCTTTACTTAGGTATTCAGGAGTTTCATGAGGTTATAGTCTACCGAATTTTGTATAACTCGGAAACCAGAGCGATTTTCGGAATAAAAGTAGCCTATGTCCGTCCTAGCCGTTTAGGCGCTGAATGGTAACAAACACACACGCACGCACGCACGCACGCACGCTTGCACGCACGCAACACACACACATACACAAACACAACCTTTTGCATTTATAATATTAAATAGGATTTATCTACAGTTCAAACCAAAACATAGTACACAAAAAAAAAGAGAAACTTTAACTTTGGTCTTCCGTTTGCACTAAGATCATATTCCTAATAGTAAATTAGGAAGTTGGTTGAAGTTTTTAAATTCTTTAACATATATGAGCAACATTCAAAATGCGATCTTGGTGTTAAAACATTTAATTTAGCCAAAGTAACCTTACAGCTACAAAATATTTCTGAATTAAATAAAGCTTAACCTTTCATAAATCATCAGAGCGACCCGTATCTTATAAAAATGAGGTCGGTTGAATTTGAGATTTAACAGTATAAATCAAATGACATAGCTGGTAACGATTTCCGTTCCATTGTTGAATTTTTTTACTTCGGCATTAAACATTTTTAAATTTTATTTATTATTATTATTTTTAATTAATGTACACATCCGCACGTTCCGTCTATGTATATTTCTGGTAATGCAAAGTAGATGTAGTAAATTGTATGAAGTACTTACGCTAGTAGTACTGTACTTACGCTAAAAATATTTAAAGTAAAACTTTTATTATAATTATGTAATTATCTACATAATTTCTAAAACGTCGCATGATAATGGTCAACAATGTTGCACCAGATTCCAAAATTTATCGTAACAAACTTTTACTCAGTGAATACGACTGTCAATTGAACAATCTACTGTTCCTAAAAACCAAATAGAATTTATCAGACAGTAACAAATTTCATTTAGCAAGATCTATTGAAAAACAAAGAAATAAGTATCTCTTTAAATGAAATTAAGATGGGCATGTGAGCACTCAACGTCTCTTCGCGATAAATGTATTTAAATTGTTCTGAATAAAAAAGAATATCGCCCTGACGGAGTAAAAAGTTGTGAAGTAAGATCTGATACTTGCTATTGTGTATCTTATGATTATTAAGCATACGATGTAATTTACGCAGCTTACAAAATATTGTCTTTTGGAGTCATTTATATTATGAATTATTATAACCAAAACAAAAACCTAATATTGTATAAATGCTTAAATATTTTCAAATTTACTATGACTGCGAAGTGTGGTATTGGTATAATATTTAAACAGATCATAGTGTAAGTTATTAGGTAGGTACGAAAATTGTTTAAACTATTGACACTAAATCCAGAATTGATTACGTGCATAGCTCGTAAGGTGTTATTAAATAATAATAATAATTATAATAAATGTCGACTCATTAACATCTGTATCCTGGCTACGATTTGGTGATCTCTTTGGAGAAACCGAAGGTTTTGTCTGTGCAATTATGGACGAGGTTCTAATGACGAACAACTACCGGAAGTTTATCTTAAAGGATGGAACGGTAGACATTTGTCGGGCATGTCACTACCCCGGAGAATCCATAAGACATATTGTCTCTGGTTGTTCTCGTCTTGCGAACGGCGAGTATTTGCATAGACATAACCAAGTAGCTAGGATCGTCCACCAGCAACTTGCTCTGAAGTACAAGCTTGTAGTCTCTGAGGTACCGTACTACAGATATGTGCCCGACCCAGTTCTCACAAATGGTCGTGCCACGATATACTGGGATCGATCTATCATCACTGATAGGACTATTGTTGCCAATAAACCTGATATAGTGGTGATCGATCGATTAGAGCGCCTTGCAATGATCATCGATATCACCATTCCACATGATGACAATCTCGTGAAAGCAGAAAAAGATAAACAGATAAAGTATTTGGATTTGGCTCGCGAGGTTATCGACATGTGGGATGTGGATTCGGCGATCATTGTTCCGATAGTCATATCAGTTAATGGACTGATTCCTAAGAGCCTCCATCAACATCTCGCGAGGCTCGCGTTAGGTGGCTGGATCGTGGGCCTGATGCAAAAGGCTGTGCTCCTTGATACGGGCCGCATTGTGAGGCGGTTCCTATCTCTGGAGCCCTAACCACCGGTAGCTTGGTCCCTGTACCCGATATCGGTGGGTCTCCATATTTTTATATTTTTAAATGTATATTTCTATTTTTTTTATATATATATTTAAAAATGTAATTTTATGTGTACATAATTAAATAAAGAGAATAATAATAATAATATGTGGACACTATCACACACTGTCGTCTAGTCCCAAGCTAAGCAGTGCTTGTGTTATGGGTATTAGATAACTGAAATATAATACATATACATACTTTTTTTTTTGTAAATACATACTTATAATACATAGGAAACACCCAGACTAAAGACAAATACAAATGTTCATCACACAAATATTTATCTTCCGCGGAAATCGAACCCACGACACCCGGCGTCGCAGTCAGTTACACTAACTACTAGACCAACGGTGCAGTCAAAATATATTATGTTGTGTTATAAAAGTTATGTCCACCATGGAATAATATATACGGCAGCAGTTGGCCGTTAGTTAAATTTATGTGTTCCATTATGGCCTATTTGTTCTTATTTGGACTCGTAAATCTCTTCAAAACCAGATATAGGTACTAGTCGAACATTAAAATAAGTGAACAAACTACTCAAAGCAAAAAAAAAGTAAGTAGGTACGTATATCGCGCGTTTTCGTTCACCTGACTGACGAATTACAGTTTTAATTTTCAAGTTTTCATATTACTTGCGTCACTTTTAAGTTGATCTGAAATGTCTAGTGTTGTTTCATGCCTAAAAATTGTGAAAATGGGTCATTCTCATTAATTTTTTTTTTTTTTTTTCGAAAGCTTAATGTTTTATTAATTTATTAAATTAATTATGAATTTTTAAAAAGACTAATTATAATTAGTTTTTAAACGCTATAAAATAAAATAAAGTTAATTAATTAATATATGTATTCGATAATTATGTATTTAATTCATTTCATATGCATTCATTTATTACTTATTCATTCCTTCGCGAATTCAAATTTTATAACTTGTAACAGGTCGTATTGTTTGCTTGCTTCGGACTAAATACCAGAATGGATATTAAAACTAATAAAAAAGTAATAAAATAAATTTCTTAACGATAACTACTAAATATGTATGCTTATTATTTTACATTGCACCTAATAAATATAGCTCAAGTGACCTGGACGAATTTCTTTGTCTATTTCTACTAAAACAAGAACATAAACCATATTACGAGTATTCGATTATCCAACCCACGATACCGTTTTTAATTAAAAAAAAAAAATTACCTAGAACACTATTTTTAATTTTTCTGTGTTTTCTTGTGGTCGTATTTTCCATTCAAAATAGCCTAATTCTTTTTAACTCAAAATAAACAATTGACGATCTTAACTGAAAAGAAAGCACAGACTGTAAGTAATAACATTATATTTAATTACCTAAGATAAACATAGCAAAAAAACTTCATGGCCCTTATTTTGTTTTGAGTTGTATACATTATGTTGTTGTTATGAAATGCTCTTAGTTTAGTCATTTCACACTTTTTATACTACGTTGTTATTGTGTGCAGGTTTCACATTAGGCAATAATAACAAAAAAAAATAATATGGTCAAAATATACTTTTTGTTATTATTTTGATTATAGTTCAGATTTGATAAAATTTAATTAAAATTAAAAAGAATTTAGTAACTTAATTACTAATGTAACAAAACTAATTTAAAAAATTAATATTAAGTATTTGTTTTTTATTTTGTTTAAAAAAATATTTTATTGTTTAGGTGCGCTGAGAACAGTATCTATTACTCATTTATTGAGTTATTCCGGTCTGATCCCCATGGTCTAAGCCGAATAAGACATCGACCTAACATTACGAATTTATTCAATAAAAACATTATTTTAAAATATAACAGGATAGTATAATATCCTAAAAGCGTTGATGTGTCAGTCATTGAACATCATAAACGTTCGTCAGTTTCCGCCGACTATTTATTTCTGTCGAAGTTTTCCCATTCCTTATTCGGCCTGCTTCGGAAGCGATTTGTTTATGTTGCTAATTACGCGTCATTGGACGCACTGGCGAGCAAATGAACGTAAAGGGTTGCCAACTCACTAATAAATAGTAATAAACATCGTCATTATTATTTGATTTATATTTATTATCTCAATATAATAATAATAATTGATTTACTCATTTTTCATTGGAAATTGTGCATGAAAATCAGTATTTTGGGTCTTTGCCAAAAATAGTTGTTTTTTGAATTTAAACTCTTCCTTAAACGAAAACCGACTTTGATTTTATAGCTCTCTGTGAGTAAAATAATTTTTTTCACCAATGAAGACGTCAAATATATTTGCATAAAAAAGTCTATTCACCTGTCTACCATATTACTTATTCTTATTCAAAACGTCATAAAAATAATAATTTATAGAACTACGAGTTGTATATTATAATCACTCATCGATTTTTTTCAAAAAAAGCCCAATGTATTTTTTTGCTTCTATTTGTTTGTTGCCCTTATCTTTTATTAAATCATAATATTAAGTTTTCTGATTACATAATCTTCGCTTAATTTCGCTTTGTATTTTTTACCTACATGTACAGATAACTGGTTTAATTCTATATTAGATATTTTACAGTATGACAAATTAAGTAGATTTGTTAAGTTTTATACTGGTTTTATGAGCTAAATAATAATTATTCTGTGATAAAAATGAGGGGACTCTAAATTAAAAAAAGTATGCCCAATAGTATAAGTATCTCTTGATAAAATCTTACATTCATTCAGCTCATGTTTTTGATCTAACTAGACACGCCTACAGGTATATTCTGAATTAAAAAGATGAATCTTTCAACGTCATTTTAAATGTACACTCATTTATTCCTTTAGATAATGTGAGTAGTATTTTTAAACGTGGCTCGTAAAGAAAAAAGATTCCAACAGTCATAAATAAGGTCAATAAACTGAAAATACATATTTAGCTAAAAGAAATAAATCTCTATAAAATTATAACTATTTATAATGTAGGCAAATGTATTGATTTTCTAATTGATTAATATTACAAAAAATATATTTTATAATTATAATGCTGTTTAGCTTTTATGGTAGTAGATCCACGCTGGTTTCAGTATGAATTAACCGGATCGACCACGGAAGTACTACCCTCTCATAGAAGATCGACGTAAGAGTAATAGTATTCGTATTATTGCGTTTCGTTCGGTAAGTGAGAGTACCGGATGCCCAATTTCATCCCTTTTCTTTTTACTCAAATTTCTTAATCTTTTCACCTACCCTACTCTCTTCACGGTAGGCAGCGGCTTCGCCGAGTCCCTGGCATTGCAGGAGCAATACTAGAGATTCTGGGTGGTCCATGAGCGACAGTTACCACTTACCATCACGTGAGCTGTTTCCTCGTCTGCCACTGGCGGCATTAAAAAATAATAATAATAAAGAAGAATAAATATTGTTATTCGTTGGATTGTGTCTGGCAGCCCTACAGATGACATTAGTAAATTGATTCCAAATTTAAATCTTGGCCGTGACGGAGTAGCCACGCGGAATGTATGTGACGTCACACCTCAATGGCCGTTGCGTTGCGTGTATCTCTTATTTATTTGTACATTCGCGCTATATATTTCTTTTGAGATGCAACAAAGGAAATATTTTAGTATCAAAAATGAATTGTTTGACTTACAATGTATTTTCATTAAAATTAATGTCCACCTCTGACAATATTCTAGCTTACGTACTAATGGGCGAACAACATGCAGATTGCTTTTGAGTAGGTATTTATGTATGAAAAGAAGACAGAAAATGCATGAGCATTGACCGCCACGCTATCTCAAGGCGTACTAAAAATTTATGATTTTTATTTAATAATAATAATAATAATATTCTACCACATTCACACAGCGCCATCTAGTCCCAAATTAAACAATTATATTTGCTTGTGTTATGGGTACCAAAGAACTGATATACTACTTATATACTTTTTTTTTTTTTGTAAATACATACATATTATAGATAAATTACACCCAGACACAGAACAAATAATCATGCTCATCACACAAAGCTTTGTCCTGGATGGGAATCGTACCCACGACCTCCGGCTTAGCAGTCAGGGTCACTAACCACTAGACCAACAGGCCACTCATTTTATAATCTTTAACACCCAGTTTTTGAAAGGCTCATCAGCGAAAAATTAAATAATCACCTGTTAAATCTCATTTTAAGTAACTAAAAGCATTTTTTGTAAGCAATTGGAACTTCACATGAGATTTAACAGGTAATTTATTTATTTATTTATTTATTTATTTATTTATTTAATTATTTATTTATTTACCAACTTACACTGACAGTATAAACCACACTTACAAGTTATTGGTAAGAACTTACATAAAATTAAAATTATTAGAGAAACAGAATAAAATATTTATACACAACAACACTTAAGATAGTAGGAACTTTAACATAAGTACATGACTTATAATTATAAATAAAAGTAGGTAGATAGATACATAGTAGTTTCTATTAAGAAATTGTACTAGGGGATGCAATTGACTCAAGGTAACGCTCACTTATGGTCAAGAGTCTCGGTTCCTTATCACTAAATAGATCCAAAGATGCATCGAATAGTAAAATATTAATTTTTCGTTGTTCAGCCTGTCAGAAACTGGGTGTAAGTCTATGTTTCCTTCTCCGTAAGTCAGTAATGACTAGGTTAAGCTTAAAAAGTACTAAGTGAATTTGAAAAATGATATTGCTTTATTAAGTGCTTTACTTATATCATTATAACCTTGTTTATTACCTATTATTGTTTTGGTTATATGTTTGTATTGTTTGCTGTACGGCATTTGTTACTATCTTTGACTTAAGTTATTTGAAAACTAGTGTAGCAGCGGGTTAACCAAATAATGTTTCAGTCAGGTATCGATTAAAACTTTAGTAGGCCGTTAAGTAAGCAGTTTACTTAGTTACAGCAAAAACGGATCAACACACATTTAATAAGTCACTTGAAATCTACTTATCCCTATTTTGTGTTCCTTTATACGTACTATTTAAAAAAATATAAAAGAACGTGAACTAGTAATCTAATACGTAATATAAATAATGCTAGTAGGATCTAATCCAGGTATTAGATCCTATTACTTAAAATCTCTGAGCACTGTTTTTTTATTAGGGCTGCAGAAAACAAAGATAGAATAATTACACCTATACCGCACGTCAACGTGGACGGAGTCACGGGCACAGCTAGTATAAATAATATAACACGATAGTAAAAATGTAAATAAATTAATAAATAAAATTCTAGATATCAATATGTTTAATAAACTCACACTTCAACTAGTATCAGTCAAAGGTGAACATCAAATTCACGTTTGAACCAAAATCATTCGACGGTACCTACTGATTAGAATAATATAATGTATTTGGATTAGTTAACTGAAAGTAATGTTAGTTTATCTAAATCTGATCAAACTTTTGTTATTGAGTGATCTCCCACTCACGTTTTGCTGCTACGTTAGGTTATAAGTAGAAAGTTAGTTTATATAGGCAACCTTTTGGTATAGAATCAATATTCATAGATATATAGTAGTTATAATGTCGAAAAAAGTTTTTGAAAAGATCACCAAAACATACATTAGATGCTAACGTCGTTTTTTAAAGTATCTGTCTTTTCTTGTATGTTAGTCTTACAGTTAAAATGTCTGGGCAGTTTTGTGTTGCGCCTTTCCCGACATTTTTTGCATTTTACGTCGTTGCTATACTAACATTCACATTTTTTGCTTTTTACGTCGTTGCTATACTAACATTCACATTTTTTGCATTTTACGTCGTTGCCATACTAACATTCACATCGTTCTTTTTTAGGAATTAGACGAATTACATTATATAGTCTGGTAAACAGCTCAAAGCTTTAATTGACCGTCTTAACTATTAAGTATCGAACCGTTTAGTCGAACTAAACGATTCCTCTCGGAAAGGGTGTCCAGTCCTACACGTGCCGTATAAGATAGGTGCTATGTACAGGTACGTTCCAGGCAAAATGTATGATTTTGCCGTTTACAAAATGCCTCATTATTTTAGGCATCACGTAATATGCCGAAGGCAAAATATGTTACCAGCAATGTGTATACCTAATTAAACTATTTGACGACAAATATAATTTGTTTATAGCAGGAGGATAAATTTGAATTTGAATTTGAAAAAGTAGTGTAGTATAGTGGTCTATAAGTTGGTGACCGCGGGCGTTAACAAACTGATTAGGCAGTATGTAAACGGGTAATTCAAACAATTAGACTGCGATATATTTATATGTTAAATTATCACAATTACAATTTAAATTATAGATAATATCATAGAAGCAGAACATTACATTCATTACTTATTTGATAATTTAAAATAGTTTAGGTTTATAACAAGATGTTTATTATTAGACGAATTTGATAAAATAATAATAATATGTAGATCTGTTGTAGTTTTTTATTTTAACATCGAAGAAAAGTGGACGTCGACCGATGCCGACTTTTGAGTATGTTAATTGTACACTTTGGTAAATAAATTTCCTGTTTCTTTCTTTTTCTTAGTAAAAGCTAACAAAAAGAGGAAATTTAACTATGGAATCTCTTAAATCTGTAAAATAAAAAAGCACTTTTCCTTTACAAAAATAAGTGAAACAAATTTTTTCTGTCATCATGCTAAGGCAATTAGTTAGAGTTCACTCAACCCTTGGTGATTAATAATTTTTAAGCATGCAAATGAATGAATAGAAAATAGATATACTTCAAGTAATTATAACAGCAACCAACAGTGTGGGCCGCATTATTTATACTAAAATCATCAAGTTTAGCCGCTTAAGATATAGAGAACTGAGATAGCAAAATGTTCGAAGTATTTATTAAATTTTAAGGTAATATTAAAAGCTGTCTGCGAAAGAATTTGGCAGTTTTAATAATAATTGCCAAATTTTTCGAACGTCTCTTGACTAATTAATTACTCGAATGTCAGCTAAAAATATGACCTCTGAGAAAAAATAATTAAATTCCAAATAAGTATAGTATTGAGTACTGTGTAGTTTATGTAAGATTTAGATCATTAAGTACTAGATATTATCACGTTGTTACAGCCAAAAAAGTGTACAGATGTGTTATACCACCTATATTAAGTTTAATGTATTCCAGGAACAACTTCGAAGGATTGATGAGATGATTCGAGGAAGGATGTTACTAGAGAGATTAGAAATCTGTAGTTTGGCTGTTACCATTGCATTGTAGACCGACGAGCGCTCACAAAGTTAACTAGAAGCGTACCGTAAGATCTTGAACTCAATTACTATTGCCCGGTCACATTTATTACGTCATTGAAAAGCAATTAGCTTCACCTGTATGAGTTTCCTTCAGATAGCAAAGATCATTTGGGTGACCGTGAACTCTTTAGACACGTTTCTATCCAAGTTATGAAGTCATAGCTCTACAAAGTATACGAGTAGTGTGAGACAACGAAACGTGATCTTCTTTCTCTAAAGGATTATATTCGAAGTTTCTCTAACCAAAGCCGAAATAAGAATATATACATAATATTAACAACTTATTAAGCTATTATTATTTTACCTTGCGGGTACCAAAGTTCAACAAACTAAATAAGCATTTTTCAGACAAATTATTAAATGAAATAAAAGATGATTCAAGGAGATAAACAAATTGAAGAATCAAAATCAAAGTCCTTACAATCTTCACCTGATGTCTCCTAATGTTAAATTGCTGCCATAAAAGCATACTTTCTATTTTGATTGCTATTCACTGAGCAAAATCTTTTTTGCTCAGTGAATAGCAATCAAAATAGAAAGTATGTATAGTCAGTATATTATCTCTTGATAATATACTGAGAAAACCTCTGTAAAGTAACAAGATACTAATTCACAAAAACCTCCATTAAAATTTGCAAAGAAAACTTTTGCAAAAAGTCGACAACGATCCATAACGAGAGAATTCGAGACCGAAATTATTTTAAATTAAAATTTGCTCTTTTGCGTGAAATCACTTTACAACTACGTAGACTTAGTGTTGACCCAATTTAGATAATTAAGCTATTACAAGAAATATTGTGTAGACTAATGACACGTTACATAGTCAGCTACTATTCGAGCAGTTTTTTTAATAACATTTTTCACTTGTAAGTATGGTTTTATCAGACTATTAGTAATGAATATAATATTTTTTCACGTCAGTATATCTCAAAACTCGAAACGCCACTTATAAGATGAAATTAACAGAGCTAAAACCATAATGTCAGATGATAACTCAATACGACATACGTACTAAGCACAGGTAGAAGCAAAGCAGGCTTAAACTTTTTCGTTGGAGGTAGTGGACCACCACAGCTGTAAATGACACGATATAAAACAACCGATAAACAAAATATATATACATCCCACACAAACCTCTTCACAGACGAAAACAACCCAAATATATAATTTAAAAATCGCAAAATATTTTTGTTTGTCACTTTTACTTGTCGTCGCTTAAATAATAATATATATTTTTATTTTAAAAGACTGCGTCAGAAGGGAATAATTATAGAAAACAATGAGTTACATAAAGACTAGCTACAGGTGGCCTGCGGAAACATTACTCATAGGTAATTCAATAGTTGACTAAAATAGATGCGTGACATTTCATTGGCATCCTTCTGAAAAACACTTGTTTATTTTTTATTTTTAACAATAGTTTGCTGTCTTACGGGACAATCCTACCCACATGCCCATCACTGTGGCTCATATTAGCCACTATAAACAGTGATAACCCATACGAAACACCTAGTTTTGAAATTCGGGAGTCCCGCGGACTGCTAAACCTGCTGTCTTGGACCACGCAACGAATTAAATCAGAAGCAAAAAGGAAGAGTTGAAAATAAAAATTTCCACTTCACTCATAATTTTGCAGTCTGCTAAATCATTTGACTGTAATAAATGCTGGCACGCACCATATGTGTTGCAATCTGTGCTCTATTTTATTATTGTTATAGACTACTGTCACATGCACTAGCGACTTTTAGGGTAATACATTGTTGCTGCTTTCGACATAAATGAGACTGATCGACCGGAGAAGTATCTGCTCTTTTATAGAATATCAATGTAAAGTTAAGCTTAAATATCTATTCGTTTGGTAGATTACAGCGCCAGGAGGGTCCAAGTAACCTCAGATCATCCTAATAAAGATAATCTTTCTTTTTTTGCCACTCATTGCTATCGTGTTTTAATCTTGTTTCTGCAGTGCTTAGTACAGAGCCATCTCCATAGGTTACAGTAACGACGGGCAATGGAATGCGAGACTGAATAACAGTCGTTATTGTCCACCTTGAGTCTATCGATATCTGCTCATATTACGTAATTGTAGTCATCAACCAAAATCTTCGCGCGTGTAAAGCAATTTCCTCTTAAATACTAGTGATCCGCCCTTGCTTCGCAAGTAGTATTTTTATGACATGATTAAAAAAAATCGTAAAATTCTTGGCTATTTTCCATAATATTATAATAATAATAATAATAATAATATTCTACCACATTCACACAGCGCCATCTAGCCCCAAATTAAGCAATTATATTTGCTTGTGTTATGGGTACTAAACAACTGATATACTACTTATATACATATTTTTTTTTTGTAAATACATACATAATTTATAGATAAATTACACCCAGACACAGAACAAACAATCATGCTCATCACACAAAGGTTTGTCCTGGGTGGGAATAGAACCCACGACCTCCGGCTTAGCAGTCAGGGTCACTAACCACTAGACCAACAGGCCAGTCATGCATGCATGTATTATAAATCTTACGAAATAAATATAAGCAAATCTGATATGTGGTTTAAGAGAAATTAGCGGAGAAACGGACTGGCAAAACAGTGACTTTATTCTATTTAGATTCTTGTTTAATATAATAGGTATCGTTATATTATACTGAAATCATATTATTTAAGCAAAAATATGAGATTATGCAATCATTTTATGAAAGAAAATTATACTCGTAATTCGTTTTGGTTATAATCTACAAACCGCATTGTGTATTCTGTCTCTGAGGATAATGAATTTGCCGAAGATCGAATTACAATCATTTATAACATGAATTTCACTGGTTATGGTATTATTTAGTTCAATTCTTAAAATTATATAAGTTATAGTTTGCATGATGATCTAAATTATGTAGTGACTAAACTAATGATTAAGTAAATGTAAGGGCTCCAGCTACTTGGACGAAGCTGTAGACTGTTTCAAGTGGAGAATCAAGTGAAGAAGAGAGTGGGTGAAGTAAGAAGTTGAGGACTTTATGCAGCAATACCTAAACGGTAATGAGCTTATTAGATTTATTTCTTACTTACAAGTCTGACCCCTAGTTTCTGAAAGGCTGGTCAACGAAAATATAACTAATCATCTGAAATCTCATGCGAAGTACCTAAAAGTATGCTAAAAGCATGGATTTTGAATTTAATTTGATCTAATTAGTTACTAACTAGATCAAATTAAACTAATTATTCATGCTTTTAGCAAACCAATTGGTACTTGACATGAGGTTTAACAGATGATTAGATAATTTTTCGTTGATTAGCCTTTTAGAATCTGGGGTTGAGTGTACTTCGTGTCCGTGATTTGAATGTTTATGAAACCTTCCGGGTAGTGTTCACTAATGTAATATATATAAAGGATATTCAATTACTATCGAAATTCAAAAAGAACAGTCAGATTCTGGCAGCAAATATTTGTGAATTACCTACAGTGGGAATTGAGCTTTAGAAACTCTATTAAGTGGTACCTACTGGCGAGACAACGAAGTGATTTATTCGTTATTATATAAGGAAAGCATCTAGCTATAAAATAAAAAGACTATTACAACACTAATAGCATAAATAAAAAAATAAAAATAAAATATTCGTTGGCTAACCTCGGTACGTCAATTTGAAGCCCTACAGAAATTTCTCCGGCTACAGCCCTTCAAACCCTATTAATTGTATTAAGTCATTAATTGTAAAACAAAGGATCCATTTAAAATATTGATTATTGATTCAATTGTTCTATAAAATTTCAAAGTAATTTCAAAGCATAGAAAATATATTAACTGAATGCCTCGGTAGCATTCGAATTACATATAGAATAAAATTTTGTGTGATTCATAAATATGTATCTGTTTAGGGAAGTCTGGGTGAACTGTGTGTTCGATTTCTTAGTTCTATAAGTTAATAAAACACTCTTTGATAGAGCTTAGTCTTCAGTGTAGGAGTCTTTCCCCTGCTAAGCAATAAGCAATTACCTACCACGACTTTTTATATTAGTATAACTTCAGGCTTCTTCTTGATGTTTTCCTTAACCGCAAGTAAGTAATATTCTAGGTAAACATAGAAAGTACACACAAGTATCTATAGCTCCGAAAAAAGTCGAATTAGTTATGGTCCGGTTTCAAAGTTTCTAACACACGACGGCATGTAGAGGCGGGTGTGTTATTCAAATTAGGTGTACCGCAATTTCATATCAAAGATATGAATAGAAATTTAAAAATTTATTAATATTACATACATGCCAATGCACGTCATCAAAATGCACTTACCGTAAACAATTCTCCGAACGATATCACTTTGGTAGCTTCTTTCAGTTCTGGAGGTAACATGCTCTTGCATGGAACTTTGCCGTAGTCATTGATGATTTCACACAGCTCTTTCATCTCTGAACAAACTCGTGCTTGAGCTTCTGCACCTCTGTATTCGGTCATGGAGCCGGGAACTGGCCTAAACAAAAAAAAATTATTATTAATAAATCCCTGACCTGTGTTGCAAGATGCTGTGCAGAAATAGTATGCATAAACTAATCAATCCTTTATATATCAGATCAGACTTTTAATAACGTGGTTCCAGTAAATCTTAATCGCCTCTTTCAATGGCAAATAATGAATTTATGATTACACTGAAGGTAAAACAAATTTATTATATAAAACATTTTTTAGTAGCACTATTTCTGCGTTGACTTAGTAGTATTGCTTTTTTTTGGGCATTGGACATAACAAGAATAGTAAAAAAATTGTTAGTACATAAATAGTCATGAACGATATTGGCACATAATACAAACCCTAGAGAGGTTACCAGTCTTTTCTTAGAGCCTGTTCATAACATTTTTTTTTTGATAGAATGACTCTCATCATTCCACCATTAAACTTTGCTGTATATGTTGCAAAAATTGTCTAATTTATTCTTCGAAAAAAACAACGCTCAAGCAATGTACGAGAATCACATTCGATCATTTGTCAAATGGCTAAAATGGCGCCACTAAAATCACCATAAACCTTTTTGTAACACCTATGAAGGTGTAAGAGATGAATAGGAAATTACTCAAAGTTTGAACATATTTACTTTCAGGAAATGGAAACCATAGCTTCATTATAGTAGTATATGTTTACTTTTAATTTTGATACTGAGCCTTTGTGACAGTAAAAAAAACTTCTCACAAATCCGCTATGGTAAGCTTAGCCACAGTGCCGTGCTTACCATCAGGCAGAGTAGGATCATTTTAGGGAGCCTATATAATACGTTTGATATGTTTGCGGCTTAAATAAATGCCAAATGTTAAAAATATGAAATTAGCCTAGAATTTATTAAGAACAACATTACACTTCACGTCAGGTGAGTAGTTTAAACTCAGACTGACAGTGACTTTGATAAAAATGATACAATTATTTGCAATAAATGAAATAACCTATTGGGTTTGCCATCTGTATATACACAGTAAAGCTAATACACTTTTTTATAAATTGTATCTTGTGAATCTTTGTGGTGCATCAACGCTAACCGTTAAATTATTACTACCTTGGGAAAATCGACCTCCTTTATCTTATTTATCTTATCTGAAAAATGAAAATAATTTTGTAATAAATTACATTTTCCATCTGATCTAAGATAACAAATTTATTTTGTACTGATTTCACTAATAGATAAAACTGCTAGGAAAATATGATTTAATGTGTGTATTTATCAGAGATGACATTGTAAAAATATTCATATTAGCAGCGCCACTGGTGTTTTCTTTGATAACTAATATATAATGAATTGTCACTGTGGCAACGCAACGTAGGTACGTCGGCAATTATAGGTTTATTGTACAAAAATAGAAGTTTTACAAGCAGGAACCTCACACAAAATAGGCATGCGATATTGATAATATGATAATAGTACAGGACAATATACGGAAAAGCTACCATGCGTAATTTAAACCAAGTCACAAATTGAATAGAAGTAGGCTTATCAAAGACCCTATAATAAAAAGATCTGTTCCGGGTGTCCTTTATCCTCAAAGACCATTTTTATATCTGTATAGGGTAATACACTAGATTGAATATTAACAAAAGAGCACAGTTTAATTGAACATTCCTCTTTTATTCGATATACATTGATCATTTAATTCATTCAAGTCCTTCATATATTCAAACCGCGCCTTCAATGAACATTACATAGGTATAGTGATTGCCTTAAATGTAACGGACATTTCAATTCAACTATTTAGTATTTATTCTTCGAAATTCGTAATTAACTAAGCACGATAAAAGGATTGACTGAATCGCATTTCAAAAATAGTCGCGATAAGAACATTTATTTTACTACTTTCAAATAAGTACACGATCTACCTGATAGTAAATGGTTCTTGTAGCCATCATAGTAGTCCATAGCTATCAGTCTGGACATCTCTGACTTCTCTGTATAGCCGTTACAACATCGTTGCCATCGATAGGAGTATAGTCGACCAAATAGTGGATTTGATTTACGACTTTTTACACTTTTTTCATCAAAATTAAAATTTAATAAGACTCATTATGCCAGTGGCAACTGTCACTGTACTGATATAATTTGCAAGCAAAAATAGACATTATTGTTTTGTGATTATCAAACGACATTTACTCTGTATGTGAGAAAGTAATTTTATGGTCGACGATAAACATACTTAAACAGATTCATGTAGTAATCATTCCATTGTCTTGCGGTTGGACTAACGTTAATGATTGGTGCATATTGTGTATCTTGTTTATAGTTATCGTTTTGTATTATATAGCCTATTACTTTCTCTCTTTAGGAGCTATAAAAAGAAAACGATATTCTCAAATTGGTTCGGTTGTTTTTAATGTGTAGATAACATAACAAAGATAATTATGGTATAAGGTTTTTAAATTAAATAAAGTTAGTAATAGAGAGTACAAATATATCTAAACTAACTTATTAATACGTTTATTTAAGTTACTACAATATGATAGAAATAAAAGCCGTTTTATGATCAGAGAAAATACATATCTACACACTTTGCACCTAGAGCATAATATAAACTTTTATTTGATTTGTTTACCTTTAAGCATAAACTAAGTAAATAGGTATCTTAAACTATCATATACTACTTTCTAAAGTACTTGTAAACGTCTATTTTAAAAACTTATTGCTTATTACAGTTCACAATTAGAAGATGTGTGTTTAACCTAATAGGTAAGCTTTTAAATACCGTAATCTGGACATCTGTGATTGACTGATCAATGGTATAATTAATAATACGTATTTACATAGAATACTACATATGCCGATTCGCTAATTACAGCATAATTCTGATGTATTTCATTTATTGTGATAAATAGTGAATTAGTTTGTTTTATCGTTTTTTGACAGAAGATGGTTGTCATTTAATTTCATCCACATTTTTTCTATTTTTATCATTGTATTATACCATTAAAATCATCAACTAGTATATTATTTTACACTTGACGCTGGCAGAAATAGCTGACACAATCGTCGGCTCAGTTGCCATAATAAAGGGAGAAGAAGAAGAAGAAGTTAAGAACATAATTCACCTTCATGCATATGTTGCGCATAGATAGCAGTTTCTACATTAGAAGCATTTAAATAAATTACTCTAGGGTTACTTATCGCGCTCACACTTTTCCAAAGAGGGTCTTAGCTCCCATTAAGATAACGAAGGAATCATTATTGGAAGGCATTATAGTAAATTGTAATAGTAGTACGTGCCTCTACACCCTACCATTCTAACGTATGTATATAAATTTAAGAAACTAATTAACATTTTCGAATAAATAATGTCGTTGGTACGTTATTTTTATATACAAGTGTATACAACGTTTAAAATGATAGCCTTGCAACAACAAATATACTGAGTGACGTGCTAATTAAAAGATAATTCTGATTGCATCCAATTTTAGGCATAGTATAATTATTTACTTTGTGATTTTAAAATACACCGAACTTATGTCGTGGAGGATGTACAAAAAACATGTTTAAGTCTCAGGGCTCGTTGTTTAGAGGCAGTATTGTCTTTGAAAAATGTAAGTAGCATATTATCATACGTAGTATCTGACGTACCTGGAGGCCTACCACCACTTCTTACAAATCGATGTCTATAGTACATCTCATGAAAGTCAATATTATGATAATTATATCCCTTTCATTGCTGTTATTCACCGCAATACTCGTGTAAATTAGAGCTTAATAAACTAAGACGCCAAACAACTCGAGACTGATTCAAAAAGTAGGTATATAACTACCTAACTTCAATCAAAATATTAATAATATGATAAAGCTTGATTTGGCGACTTGTATTGGACTAAGTAATAAGTCAAAGTAAGTATTTTGCTTTTAAAGCATGATTAATTGTAATTGAAACAAAAAGGGCCTAGTTCAGTAGTGGTAGGATAATGCTTATTTAATCTTAGCCTGCCAAAATGAAATCACTCTGCTTATGTTAAGCAGTCTGTAAATTTCAATAACTGTGGACACTACTTCAAAAGCCGTAGTGTGAAACTGCTAGTATTGTGGCGTCCACTATAGCGGATTTATGAGATGTTTTTTCACGCCTTGTTTATAGACCCAGAAGAGTGTGATGATGAGTTTCAGGTTTTGCTTTAAAACCAAAATATTTTTTTGGTCTGCCTCGGTGATGCAGCAAAAGTAAGTACGACTACATACTGTCCAAGAAGTTGTAAATTAAAATTTGTGGGTCAAAACTTGAAAAGTCTGGATTTACTTTGTGCCAATCTATATTTTTATATACATATAGAGGAAGAGTTTGTATGTTTGTTTGAACCCGCTAATCTCTAGAACTAACAAACGGATTTAAATAATTATTTTTGCGTGTGAAAGCCCATTTCCTGAGAAAGGTTAAAGACTATGTAACATCACGCTACTGGCGACGGGAGCAGAGAAGTAGGCAAAGACGCGGGTGAAACTGCGCCACGGAAATGTAGTTATTTTTTTTGTGAACTAGCCATACTTATTATACTTAGGTACCTATTTAGTTTATGTCATCATATTGATAGTATATAGCTTAGAGCAAATTGTAATTATCTGCTGATAAAAACAAAAGCTTTAATATCTTGACACTTTTTCACAAGGCTTTAATACCCGCGTCAGCGAAAAGGTTTTACGCAAATTGACACAAATTGACTGACATTATTTGAATCATGGTGTTCATAAGTATGTGTTTATTAAAAGAAAGTAAAGCATTATTTACAACTAGCTGCGTCCTACGGCTTCGCTCGGCCGAAAAATATGTTTTGCTGTATCCCTCGGGAACCAGACCGATGTTTGGGATAAAAAGTAACCTATGTCCGTTTCCGGCACCGAATCTATCTACATACCAATTTTTATCAAAATCGGTTTAGCCGTTTAGGCGCTGAGTGGTAACAAACGCACATACACACATACACACTCACACACAAACTTTCGCATTTATAATATTAATAGGATTAAAATTTCGTCAATTTGTATGCAATATGTATTTTCAACATAGATAAGCAACGAACGGTCTGAGAAGAGCCTTCAAAGCTAGCAAACTAAAAACATCGCTTTAAAATACGGCCATAATTTTCAACCCATTTGTCAATAGGAACGGCGACAAACACGCTCGCACATTGTTATAACTCTTTGTACCTACTCGGCTAAAAAGTATTTATTTTCTACATCGTCGCACTTCAATGTTACAAAGAGTGGGTCAAATAAGATAAAAAAATACTGGCTTTATTTTTGAATTCCCAGGCTTAGTACGTTGAGATAAAATTTTCTTTTTACATTAGACGTTCAACAATATTTATTTAACTGTTAAGTTAAGCGTTTGTTTTCGATTAAAGGTTAATGACCTATTGTTTAATAGACTTCGGTTATAAAAGTGTCTGCCTATCGATGTCACCGTATTTAATAATAATAATTAAAATTAAGCCGAATATAAGTACCTCTGTCATTGTTAGTGAACCAAGTCATAACACATAATTTTTTATTTATTAGCTTAGCAAAATTATTACAACATGCCTAATATTAAGCAATCAATGAAGTCGATTTTTGATAGTTATCATCTCCATTGTTTTTGGCTATTTATTAGCAGTTATATGAGATACTTCTTCAGGCTTGCATTTAAAAGACTGAGGATCAAAATTAGAAAGTAAAATGTTTCACTGATTTATTATTCTATAATAATTATTATGTTTATTTTTACATTATTTTAATAAACTGTTCCCTTACTTACTTGCCATACTCGTCCTTAGAGAAGGTGGGTTTGTGATTCTTATCGAAAGATCCGCTGAATGCTGTGACTTTCTGGAGATCGGTGTGTGCTTGAGCTTTGGTGTCAAATGCAGATATCAGGTCGGTTAAAGACGAACTCTGAGGACAAACGGTTTAATAATTACAATAGTTGAATATATGAATATGATTGATTGTTATACTACTTTAGTTACGTATACATGTACTTACGACACTATATCACTATATTTTAGAAATACTGTAAATAAATGTACAACTAATTATAAAACTTATTTTATTTTTACTTAGTTGCACAATATGATTAACATTTATTCTCATTGTCTGATATTGTTGAGTATACTACTTGTTTACTACAAACATGACTCGCATTCGAGTTTTTTTTTTGCTCTATTGAATGAATAATATATATTTTTAAAGATTCGTCCTTATTTTGATTAACTTACAGTTTATATTTTTAGAGCGATAATCTTTACCTCGCCGTAACACAGTCTTTGACTAGCACGGGAGGTAAAGTATTTTAGCTGTATACCTTCAAGTATTAAAATATTTAGTTACATTTTTTGTACTTTGTCATTCAATTTATCATTTTTGCTTATAGTATAGTCATAAGTTGGGTGCCACAAGATGGTCGATGAAGATGAGGACAACGAGATGGCAGGACGACTTGAACACCTGTTTCAACAAATGGCCGGAGCTTGCTAATGATAGGAAATTTTGGAAGTCCAAGGGACCTTTACTCAGCAGTGGCCCACAAAAGTAGGCTAACTAAAGAGAAATATTCTCTTTACAGAGGTAAGAATAATGTTTTAACTTATAAGCAACTGTTTAAAGTCGGTTGTTGTTTATTTTTTATTTGAATAATATTTACCATTACCAGTAGCTTGTTATTAATTTAAATAGCACTAGAAACTACTACACCCCTGCAGGAACACAAATAGGTTTGATGCAATTACAGACTTCTATCGAAGAAAGCTGAAAGAACTATTTATCCGAGAAGTAAAAGTTTTTTAAGTCGAAATGTTCCAGTGGATAAGGCACCCACTTCGTAAATACGAGGTAGTGGGTTCGAATCCGGGCAAGTACCAATGTGATTTTACAAATCATATGTACTTTCTAAGTTTATCTTGGACATTTCTGACTAACGGTGAAGGAAAACATCGTGAGGAAACCTGGACTTAAATGTCTGAAATTGCCAATCCGCCTTGAGCAAGCGTGGTGATTAATGCTCATACCTTCTCTATAAGAGAAGAGGCCTTTGCCCTGCAGTGGGACAGTAAATAGGCTGGTATTATTATTATTATTAAAAGTTTTATAAATTTTGTGAACTTTCATTCGTCTGAATTTTAATAAAAATCTTATTTGGAACGATGCAGCCTCTTATTTTGTACCCCGTAAATATTGTATTTTAGTTGTTCATTATTAAATTAGTAATTTATCTTGATGTAAGCTTCTTCGAGAATTATAATTCAATTATTTTAGCAATACCCTCGTTGATTAATATCTAACTCTCATTTTGAAAGTTTATTTCATCAATGTAATAAATTATCCCTAGATTTCTATAATTGTGTAAAAAAAAGATTCTAGCTGAAAATATATTTATTAATATTTTTATTTCTACGTTCTATGAAGAAAGGTAATAAATTGTTTTTCACATCATGAGTTTGGAGATGTCTATGATGTTAGAAGTTACAAGACTCGGTAAGATTTGCAAGAGTACATTCACGGAAGTCTTAGCGTGCGCGGCATCACAGTTAAACTTTAAGAAAGTTGGCTACGGTAGTTGGGACACATGTGCGACGGAGACCACTTGAGTACATTCTAATCTACTCACTAATCTAAACATTCCTAGGTCTAGAAGACGAGGAAGACCGAAAATGAGATGGAAAGAGGTCATCTCAAAAAGACTTATGTTCCTGCAAGTTGCCGAAGACAACACGTCAAACAGAGCGAAGTGGAGAAGAAAGATCCGAAAAGCAGACTCACCACCATGTGGGAATAATGCTAGGAAGAAAGAGAAAGAGAGAGAGCTTGGAGATGTCAATTGCAGGCCTGTATCCAAAATGAGTTTTTAATAGTCGCCATGCTTGACAGGGTTATTGGTGATTGCAGTACGGTAAAATACTATGATATGGTAATCCTACTATCCATCACCCGGTATACCCTTAGTCCTCTTTTAGTACACCGACTGGAAGAAACAAGGTGGACATGGTGCTATATTGTAGACCAGATATTATGCTTGTCCGGTTAAGAATATGGAGTAAACAGCAATAACCCGTTCACAGCAGTGTTTGCCATTTAATACAACTACCATAAAAGTCAAGTTGCATTATCCGCGTTCTAGAGCCCATATCACAAACTATCATATATTATATTAGCTTTTCGCGGCGTGATTCACTCGCGTTTTTGCTTACTGCTCTGCTTCTGTCACCATTAGCATGATGTTATATAGCCTATAACGTTCCTCAAGAACGTGGCTATCAAACGCAAAAAGAATCATTCAAATCAGACTGGTAATTCCAGAGATTAGCGCGTTCAAATAAACAAACAAACTCTTACACTTTATATAATAGTATAGATTATGCCTACTTTAGGTCTAGACAGCGCTGTGTAGTTGTTGTTGTATAATTATTATTATATGACAGGTAGTGCTATACTAAATTAGTTATGCAGTAAATCAATGATTAAAGCAATTAGTGTTTCAAGAGATAATAGCAGATAT
Organism: Parascotia fuliginaria; assembly: GCA_963082885.1. Taxonomy (NCBI): domain Eukaryota; kingdom Metazoa; phylum Arthropoda; class Insecta; order Lepidoptera; family Erebidae; genus Parascotia; species Parascotia fuliginaria. The sequence goes on along the minus strand of OY720185.1, from coordinate 11,882,117 downwards.
AACACATGAAGAGAGTAATACCCATTTGTCAAACTACATATTAGAGAACATTTGGCTTGATTTCTGTGTACTGACAGCGTAAATCTTCATTCAAATGTTGTGATAGCTACAATAGCTACTCGTTTCTTGTAGAAAAAAAACAAAATTTAAAAACAAGAAAACCCTTACCTATTTTAAACTTTGAAAGAATAACAGCATTCGACATTGTGTAAATTCGTAATACCTATCTGTATTCTGCAAGGTCAAACTTTCAGTACCTTTTATTTGATGCAGAGTATTCTGTTGTTATTTTTGTGACTCCGTACGGAATAACAAAAATTGTCACGAGGTTATTACTTTAGATTAATTAGTTCGTTATTTTGTTTGAACATTTCCTTTACAATAATAACCAAATTATAATCAATTTGATTGACTACACTGTGTATGAAATACGAATAAGAATGTAATAGGTACTTAAGATCATAATTTAAAAGGTTTTCTTATTTTTTGTTTATTTATTAACTCTTCTCTTTTTAATGTGCCTCTTCTCTTTGAATTTTTTTCTGTCCAGTGCGAGATGGAATAGTCTTTCAACGGTGGTAATTTCAGTCCACTCCCGGATGTTTCGAAACCAAGATTTCTTTCTTCGCCCAGCTCGTCTCTTCTCCTTAACCTTGCCCATCATAATATTTGTTCATATATTAGTGGTTAGTGTTGTATACGGACTGCTACCCTGAAGTATTGGGTTTGATCCCAAGGCCGAGTAAAGTTACATTGAGTTTCTATTCAAGAAATTCTCATTGTTAACCCGGTATCTGGTATTGTGTGTTAAATGAGATCCAACTTATATGGCGAAACATGGGTGTGAACACCTGTGTTTAACTTTCAAGGGTTTTTATTGTTATCTATTTTTCGTAGGTATTTACCGCTTGCCTAAAAGTATGCGTTAATAGTTAGGCAGTCAGAATACTTATATAATTAGATTACAATAGTCAGGTGTCGAAGTCAAACAAAGTTCATCCGAGCATTTATTTTAAAACCCAATTTCAGTGTCAAGACGTTTTATTAAATAAAATATTATTAGCAGTAGTATTAATGCATTTAACACCGCAAAAATGTTTATGATTCATAAAATAAATCATAAAACACATGTGTTAATGTTTACTTTAGATTCGTTTATACGATTTATACGTGGTAAAATATTGTAATTTTTGATTATGTTTGTAGCCATTACTTTGATGTTTAATCGTGAGGTAACGCGCTTTTCACTCAATTCGCATTTAAAAAAGTATAGCGCCTCTAGTTTAATTACACTGAAAACAAATTTTCTCATAGATCATATTTTCTGCTGTCAAATACCTGTACAAACATTTTTTTCAAGTATATTATTATGCTATGCTATGAAGGTATCGAAACGCCCAAAAACCTTCCGAATGGGGTTTATAATAATGTTAAGATGTCCTAGACCAGAAGGTCTTTACACAATTTGTTATCATTGTTTTTACAAATTAAAAACTAAAAACTAAAAACTCTTGAATAATATTTTTTAAACAACGCTTACTTGATTGACATGGGTAGACATAGCAAGCGTTGTTTCTACAAGACAGGTCGTAGACTGTATTAGCTTGAAAATATTCACTGCTTTACATACGCCTCTTTAGAAGGTAGGTTTGTATAGTCGACAATAAAATAACTTTATCATCCTTAGTTTGCGTATTTATCAAAAAACAATTATGTCTATTTTTGCTTGCAAGTGACCTCAATACAGTGACTGTTATAACTATTATAATGAGTCTTATTGATTTTTTATTTAGATAGGATTTTTATTACTTTTTGTTAAAAGTGGTAAAGCAAATAATGGTCAACTATACTAATTACCACGCTTAACACGCTTAGATTAGTTAGTTATCGATTGTCTTAACCTCGGTAAGAAATGTATAGGTCTCCTAGTAGACCAAACACCATATGGCCGTAGGTTTAGAAGTATTTGTACTCCATTGATGTAAGATCTGCATTCTACCGTTCACAAGATTTTAATCCCAAGTCTAAACGTGAGTTCTCGCTCAGTATAATCCGAACTTATTAATAAAACTAAAAAATGTAAAGACGATTCAGTAGTTTGCTAAAAATAAGATCAGTTGAAATATTATATTGTAACTGATGCATGTAGACAGAAAATATCAAAACATAAAACATTTGAAAGATTTATTCTCTGTAAATAATATATTCAAGTCAAATGATACAATCTAATAAATAAATCTTAATATAATGATTGAGAAATAAAAATACTTCTAGAGAAAAGTCTAATTCAAGAAAGTAACATATTTGAAACGGATTTTGTAGGATTCAATAGGTAGGCAAGTATGTATATTAACCAAATATAATTAGCAGTATAAATAACTAAGGTAATCAGTGAGCCGAATGCGATGAAATCATAACAAAAGAAGGCAAGTAAATCATCGAACACACGACAGACAGCCAGATAAGAAACTTTACCCCGTGTGAAAATTTGGAACACATTGCCGATACGACTGAAGCTTAATTAGGTATATAGTGTCCTAAATCAAACCTATTCCATTCCATTTATTTTGATCTTAGAACTATTTTTTTTAATTTGCACCTAGTACAGGTAATAAACGAAGAAAATTTAAATAGACTTACATAGGTATGTTTGACCTTCCCGTTGAGGTTTTTCCGAGACATTACAACATTCTTCAAGCAAGGAGTTGAACTTTTAACAGAGTCGGGAGTGGATACTCTTGGAGTCGCAAGAGTTCATAAATTTCAGTAATTGCTTACCATTAGGTTGTATTTACCATATTCACCACTGTAATTGTATAATTTAATATAAGAAATCGTCTATCTATTACTTGCAGACAACACTACTAACCATATCAGAGAAATTTGGCAGCTATACGTATTTTTGGATATCTATCCAATATAGCTTTTGCTATCTAACAATACTATCATAATCTTGACTGTGATAAAACCAAAAATGTATTACCACATTGTTTTAAGCTTTTTTACCTTATCATAGATTTGATATTACTTTTATATGAAAATTGTTTTTATCTAACCTAATAAGAAAAAGATTTTAAATTTTTTGTATGTTTGTTCCGATTTTCTTTAGAAAGCTAAAATAGGACGAGTAACATATTTTATTATGTTTACCAAACTTTTCAGTCATTTTTAAAATTTCAATATTTAAAGGGCCTTTGCAAATCTGAATAATGTAATACGTCACTATTGCTATGATATTTTCGTAGGAGTTTGTTGTGAGACCGAACTTATGATAAGGAAGCGAAGAAAGGGCGGACGTCTAGTTGCTGATATATCGGAAGGCCACGTGTGTAAGTACTGCATTTTTACCTTCTGCTGAATGCCCCTAGCGTTTATTAGCAGCATCAAATGGTGGAAGCTAAAGAGGATCTTACTTTAGAGTCTTTGTAGCACAGTGATAACACATATGACTGAGATTCTGATCTTCAGTTTCGGCACTCGTCAAAACTTTCAGGGTAAATGTTTGTCTGTTAGTTGTGTGCCTGTTTTACATCTCTTACAAGACTATGATCAACACAAATAAAAAATATAAATATTATGCTCCAAAGTCTTGTTTCTATTAATGTCATAGAAAACCTTGGCACATATTGTAGTATTATTATAATTCCACCGCTGATTATAAATGACATGTTGTGCTATTTATGGATTCATTGAGTAGATATTTTTTAAATGAGTATAGTGCAGATCACTAGTAAAAAGAGATGGTGATTTTTTAAAGATGTGTACTTCCTACTTTACCTTGAACGAAGCGAGATCACCGTGTAGATGTTGGGGCTATAACAAATAAAAAACAAGTAAGCATAAGCGTAAGCGGGCATGTTACTGGCTGGCAAAAACGAATCTAAGACTTAAAGAACATAACTGGTATGAACTGCATGCGTAAGATGGAGATCTGGGGTTTAAGCAGACAAAATAACTAACGAATTGAAGGACGTAGAAGAGATGATAATGCGAAAAACGGAGGTCTGGCGCTTAAAAAGAGAACGTAGCTAGAATGAACTGGATACGAAAGTTGGAGGCCCAACTCTAAGATGTCAATTGGTAGACGGTGTCAAACTTCACAAGCCTCTGATCAAATTGTAATATATATATATATATATATATATATATATATATATAATATCTATATCTATACCTATTATATATATATATATATAATAGGTATAGATATTTATATGACGACCAAGACCGACGGCTAAGCGTGCTTTTTGAGACACAAAAATATCGAAATATTTTGAAAAGTTTAGCCATCTATAGACTGACCCAGACAAGTGCACTTAACCGCGGATAGCACAAAATATTGTAGAGGATAGGGCCAGCTTTGGCCATAGGTAACGTGTAACTGCTACATTACTACAATTTGGGACGAAATAGATTTAGCATAAGTACTACTATTACATCATAACAAAATATCTATCAACATTAATATTTCTACTGAATCTGAAATTGGCATTGACCATCAACATCTGTACGATGAGTCAGAAGATTATGAGCTGCGACTGTTAGATATAAATCTTGCTAATTTTAATTAGAACACTGCCCTCATATAAATAAGGGCTTTATTTGAGCGTTTCCGTGTTATTTTAGTTAACGAATACAGGAGTGTTTTTGTTATGACTGTGAATAGTGGTATTTCATTTGGCTTAAATAATGTTGATGAAAATTATATTCATACACTTGTGTACCATTTACTTTTCCTCGAAAACCTTAGAGGAAGACAAGCACATCATTTTCTCGGTATACTAGTTAGGTCTTATTCAGTTTGGTTTAGCCTTAAAAATGATCAGATGCAAGGTATTATTACTATTGTTGACTAGAGCTTCTAAAAAATACGTGTAGTACTGTAGTAGTATTGTCTTAGCCCATCATATTCCTTTTAGAAATGAGGATTGATCATCACGCTTACTCGAGGTTTGACGATTACAGCTTAGTAGTATAAAGTTCGTTATTTTTGTAATACGAGTATTAAGTTTTTACTATGCACCGTGTTGAAAAGAAGTTTTAAAATATGTTTTCAAGTATTAATATATTGATTCAATTAAATTTGTAATCGTTTATTACATAAAACATTGCGACAAATTTATAAAACAACAATATTATTATAGTTTTCTTCATCATCAATCAATTCGTATGAATATTTTGCGTTAGTCATTTAAATTTCTTGATTATGTTTCTATTATATAAATAATCAATATATTATGATAATTTGTTGCGTTTAACATTCGACCGACCTGATAAAGGAAACCGAGGCATAATGAAATGATTGGTCAAAAAGATTCATGGAAAGGCCTATTTCCAACATTGGATTTGTTTCGGCTGAAATTATGATCACGATGATAAATTGTGATATATACGTTCAATAAATTACTGTTTATAAAGGTATTAATAGGTAGTAAAGCATACAAGGAGTACAGCCATTACAAACACCAGGTGTTTACAAAATTAAGATTTTATATCGACTATACTGACTTTATAGTTCAGTTATCGTAAAGGGTCAAATAACAGATAGCAGCTATAATAAAATCGTGAGATCAAATTAATTTTAGTTCTTCGTTCATTTCTTGGAGTTGTAGCGCAAATAAGAAAAACTATAAAGAGTTTGAAATACAGAATAAAAAAAATATTTTGGTTTATAGAAATCTTTTCAACCGCCTATAATAAGGTATCTATAGTTTTATAAAAAGCGACAGTTGGTTTCTTTTGTTTGAACGCGATACCCGTCGGATTAGAATAATTATTTTTGTATGATAGCCCAGTTTTGTTCTCGAGAAAGGTTATCATCACGCTACTGGCGACAGGAGTACAGCAGTAAGCAAAGACGCGGGTGAAACCAAGCCGCGTAAAGCTAGTTTTATTATATTTCTATTTTTATCATAAATGTATCGTTGAACGGTTCTTTAAACTGATATAAGTACACCAGTAAACTGACAAAGGCCCTTTGAAATATAGCCTATTTATTTATTTATTTATTTATTTATTTATTTATTTGCCTTTTTATTAGAAAATATGAATCTTATATCAATAAATATAACCTGAATGAACGAGCAAGTATTAAATTGTAAAATAATATCTAGTATAGGTAAAGAGACGATTTGAGAGAGACCGGTCTAGTTTAATACTGAATTTTATTACTAACATTTTTTTAAATATTATCTTGTTTGATTTATAAAATTTATTTATTTAATTAAACTTAATGCACACAGGTACATAGGCAGACTTAATGCTATAAGCATTCTCTACCAGTCAACCTTAGGTGGTGCAGAAATAAAGAAAGTAGGTGCAAGTAAATAAATCATGATATGAATATATATTAAAAAAAGAAATGTATAGGTTGTAAAACCACATTAAAACATAATAAAATACATAAATATATACACTGATTAACAATAATTATACATACATAACATATAATATATAAATACTACTACATACATGTACTAAAATAAGACAATTAACGTGACAATTCCAACAGTTTATCGAAGAGTAGAGCCTGTACTTTCAGCTTAAATGTTAACCAGTTAGTGGCCTGATTTCTAGAGGTAGGTCATTCCAGAGAAAAACAGCCTGGATTAAAAATGAAGAATGAATAAATTTAGTTGAATGGGAAGGACACGCAAGGAGAAGATTATTTGAAGAACGAAGGTTTCTGGCGTGAGTGGAGCACAAATACTGGAAGAAAGGAGTTAGGTAAGTAGGAGGAGAAGGCGAGTTAAGAATAGAATAAGCGTAGTGAAAGCACGCAAGCTACGGCGTTGACGAATAGGTAACCAATTAGTGTTCAGAACGATAAGTAGACACATGATCATACTTACGAAGGTTAAAAATGAACCGAATGCAATTATTGAGAAGACGGTCATATTTATTGAGTAAATCTGCATTCAGGTCACAATAGCATACATCACCATAGTCAATTACAGGAAAGATTAAGTTCTGCACAAGCAGAGTCTTCATTTTAGAAGAAAGGAAGTTTTTCAGACTTTAAAAGGCACGCAGCGTTCCAATAACTCTTTGGCTGACACTAGCAACTTGACCTCTCCAATTAAGATTAGTGTCAACTAGCAAGCCAAGATCCTTAACAACTGGACTGTACTGTATGGGCAGATTGTTAAAAGAAAGCGGTGGTAGAATTTTAGTATCAAATCTGCACATAATACGTTCAATAAAATCATAGACTTTATCATCTGATTCTGTCAAACGTTGGTTTAAATTTTATATTGTTTTTGCTTAAATGAGATTCAATTATTTACCATCAGTCGATCTACAAAGTTCTTATTCCTGTTAAATTAAAAACGTTTTGTGTACACATTCAAAATTGAATTTGAATGAATGAGTTTCTTGTTTGACCAACTGTATTATAGTGTGGTAGTTGGCGATCACACACATCGAAGAAAATGAAATATTATGACAAATAACAGTTTACATCGATATTTTGCAAGGAGGTTGTAGTTTTCGAGTAAAATCGGTCCATTCATGGTGAAACCATAAACACCTACTGCTGTAACATCCATCGCTATTTATCCCGGTAACCCTTAACATAATGCATAAAAGAGGGTGACATTGTCACAAGTCATCGCTACCTCATGTACTTACTCAAGTACAAGAATAGCCATATTTGTCTTTGCCCGGGTGAATGACAGAATGAATCGTTGGTTGGCCATGCGCCTGCGTTCGGGCGACCTTACGTTATTTAACACTCATTAAGTTTGAATGATTGCTGTTTTGACGTATATTAACGTGACTCATATTTCCGTCTACGTTGTTGGAGTACTAACAGGAATTTAAGGCGTTAATTTTAGGATATTAAATAAATAAAATGCACATATATCGTGTTAAAGTTGGCATGCATTAGTTTTGACGTACGAATAGTTTTGATGTGAATATAGTTTAGGTTTTAATTGCATTCCTAAGATCTTATTTACTGTTTGAACTATCTTGTTTTGGAAATGAAATGATTATTATTTCTAGGTTTTAAGAGTATGTCGTTTAAGACGAAAGACGTACTAAAGCTTTCTCAAATAGTATATTTTAATAGAACGTTGTCGGAATGGCAATCGCATGACGACAATCTTACTATAGGACGTTATTATCCGTCTCATGCTATATGATTTTTCTACCGCCTTATATTTTGACTACTATCATTAGAAATTTAATACTATATAATATAAATACTTTAAGCCTTGAACAAAGTAATAATTGTAAGGCTTGATACACGAATACAGTACTCGCGAAAATCTTTGTGCCTTAACCCTTTCATGGACACTACTGTAGACACAATAGATGCTTAAACATCATCACGGCCATATACGTTTACTGTCCCGGAAAGTGTTAAAGCTCAAATCTGGTTGAAAATATTAAAATATACAAATTATACAAAAAATGGTATGTAGAAGAATGCTACACACGTTTCGCCGACAATGTGAGGTTCTTTGTAATAAGGGCGAGTGTGATGTAATATATCGAGCTTTATTTCAAAGGATGATGTATTTTTTGCCAACAATATTTATCTCTAGTCGTCGTGTACGACATTCACGGACTGAAAGGGTTAGGACTTAATTCTTGCTCGCCAACTCACGAGATTTAATTTTATTACCTTATATAAATATAAACCGATAGATAGAATATTATTTATTGTACACCAATTACTTGTTTATAATAACAATAAACGAGATACACACAGAAGATATAAATAAGTTGTACAATGGGCGGTCTTATCGCTAAAAGCGATTTCTTCCAGACAACCTTTAAAGAATAGGTTTATCTATACTATTATATAAAGCGAAAGAGTTTGTTTGTTTGTTTGTTTGAAAGCCCTAAGCTCTGGAACTACCAGTTGGATTTGAATAATTATTTTTGCGCATGATAGCCCAGTTCTTGGGGAAGGTTATAGGCTATGTAACATCCCGCTACCGGCGACGGGAGCAGAGCAATAAAAAAGTCGCGGGTAAAACCGCGCCGTGAAAATAAAGCTTATCTAAGTATATCTAGACTTAATACTTTATTTTCTTTTAATTTATTAGCATTTTTCTAAAGCCTCTACCATAAGTAATCACTGCTAGAAATCGAACAACGCTTCTAGTAGGTATATATTTTAAGAACTAAATTTTCTGATACAAATATTTTCGCTGTTATCGGTGATTTTTTTATTCGTGCTGTTCAATGTACTACATGTTCAGTAACTCCCAGTATACAGAAGCGTGTAAACTCGTGTACGTATACGGCAATAAAAGGAATTAGTTAAATTAAACGCAATTATGCTATAGAAAAATAAAAGTAGGTATTACTTCTTTGTTCTAATAATGTCAATTACTCTTTTTGATGAATGTTATTTTATGTAGGTGTAGAGTCTGAAAAAGGTTATTTAAAAAATCATTTCACACATAAAAGCTTAAACTACTAATAAACTAAATTATGAATTTGAAAAAGATAAAATTACTGCCAATAACGAGGTTGTTAACACTCTTAATATTGTAAGGACCATGACTACATTATTTGGCTCTTATACACAAGGTTGACTATTCAATCTCAGGCAAGTATCAATGACCAATGTAGTTTTTTCATCTTTATCTTGAAAATTACTAATAGTATAAAACCTACACCTACACAATAAGCTATGCTGGCATTAAGGTAAGGCTAAATCATAATTACGATGAATAACGTGACAACACCAACGAATAAACGTTCAAATAGATAAACCTTTCCATTCAAGACGTTTCAGGAGGAAAATAACACTAATTAGATAAAATTAGCTAGAATTAGAAATACTTTGTTTTCAGAGTAAGATGAAATATCTTAAAATAGTTTGGTATGTAGTGCTACTGAATTATAATAGCTATTACTATGTATCTGTCCTATCCTACTTTGTGACAATGAAAATGATTTCGTCTCTTAGAATTCTTGGCAAATACCCAATGTATGAGACGAAACAGTTTTTATTATATGCTACGTTTAAATCTTATTGTTTTGTGACATTTTAAAGGAATGTTTTAATTCAATGAGTTTTTGTTTAAATGAAATTTTCTTTTTGTGAAATACACAGCAAATTGTCCAAAAACTAAGTGTTCTTTTTATTAAAATGTATGTACATTAAATAACGTGTGTATTCACACTCGTCTCACCTTGGCGGACAAAATATTTGTATGTAGGAATGAACTGTGCCTTTTCTCTCTCTCTCGTAACGAATCGGTACGAATATCAGAATTATAATCATTGAATAAGACCCCGCACTGATGTTCAACTGATATGTAATTTGCTTTTTCCAAAAATGGACCCAATCGATTTCATAAGCACGATTCATGGTTGCAAAGTACCTCCATATACGAAACAACCACCTGTGTGCCACGCTAACATATATACACTGTATACCATACCGTAACCAACAATTCTCAATATAAAAGTATTGAAGTAACTGCCTTAGCTACATGTTGCAAAGCTGAGTGTATAACTTGGACTGCTTTGCTGAGTGTATAATAAGATATTAAAGAAGAATGCTAAAAAAGTTTCAATAACAAAAATGTTTTCGAAGAACTTTCCCATGGTAATTCTGTAATGATAAGGGGTTAAGAAGATATTACTATGCTACTCTACTAAAGAAGAACGCGGTAAGTGTACAAAACAAGCTACATTTAAACGACATATAAGGAATTAAACTTTACTTACACTTTCCTAAGTGATGATCAGGCGTTTCGGACTGTTGTCATATTATGAGTGGACAATGTCTTGATTAGTTTAGTTGGCCAGTATGGTATGTGTCTTGTGTTTCTGTGATAGTGTTATCATTCAAACATCATACTTAACTTTAATAGTATAGTACTGGTTAAATAAATTAGTAAACTCTCATAGAACATTGTAGACTAAAAATATTTTCGCGGATATTCTATCTTTGCGAGTTAAAACCACATTATACAGAAATAGACCCAATGAAACGAATTGACATTTTGTATATTCGATTTAAAGCAATGAAGTGCTATATCTGTTACATTGTATCAAGGTTTATGCGATGACTCGGGCATACATCTTCGGTATTCAATGTCAGTTGAGAACAAAGAAGGTATGAAGTGAACCGAATGGTTCTTGACGTGAAAATGTCAGAAATGCTTTACTCGTGAGTCATACACAAAAACATTGAGGCAATAACTGTGTAAAATAAATTTATTGCTGCAAATTTATCAAGTACTTTTGGTCGATTGGAAAGTCGTGGGATTAAAATTCCGGCGTAGCTAATGATCGTTTGGTATAATTTAATCGGCTTTTAATATCAATTGTTTTTTTTTAATATATCGTTGTGAGTTTTTATATGTCAGGTATGTGCCGAACTTATATTTTAGCATTTCTAGTTGTCGAACTTAAAGCTCATGATTCCTTATGCAATACATAATGTTTGCTATTATGCCTAAGTACCTGCATTTAGATGGGACGGGAATTTTTGTTTTAGTAAGTTTGTTGATGGTAGGATGGCTATTTCTTTGACTGGCCTGTTGGTCTAGTGGTTAGTGACGCTGACTGCTAAGCCGGAGGTCGTGGATTCGATTCCCACCCAGGACAAACCTTTGTGTGATGAGCATGATTGTTTGTTCTGTGTCTGAGTGTAATTTATCTATAATATGTATGTATTTACAAAAAAGAAAGTTTATAAGTAGTATATCAGTTGTTTAGTACCCATAACACAAACAAATATAATTGCTTAATTTGGGGCTAAATGGGGCTGTGTATTTCATAATCGCCCTGTGTGCTCAAGCGCGCGGTACCTATTTGCTAATGCATTGCAAAATCAACAACGTTATTGGTAAAAAAAGATGTTATCCATGCAGACGTCTAGGAGAAGAATAGAGAAGAGTAGATGTCGTTCTACTGTAAAAAGGTAAGACAATCACAATGGTCATTGAAATCGTTTGTATTATTTTATGTTTCCATAAAACTTTTATGCTACCACTTCAATAAAATTGTATACTAAACTTTATTTTATTGTTTCAGTAAGTAATATATTATTACAGTTTATGTGCCGAGACTTGTCTTTTTTCTGTGGCATTGAATGACAGATCGTTCAAATTTTTAAATTCTTAATGCTATTTTAACCTAAATTCACGTGAATCACTAATTTCGAGCAATTTCTGAACATTTTTCAATTGTTTTAAACGAGTTGGCGTCTTGTCTAACCTAACCTAAGACTTAAATATACTGTTATTTTGTCTTAATTTTTAGGTCTTATTGCGTGTCCTTTTAACTTTTTCTAGTGCAACCGATTTGCCGGTTTATATAATATGCATGCACTTTTAAACCTATTAAAGATAGTGAAAATCTTATACAAATCCTGTGCATGGTTTTATGGAGCTTTACGGATGAACTTAGAAAGCTAAAGAAAGAAACAAAAGAAAACAGGGCCTTTGCTTTATTTAGAGATATCTGAAATCCCAGGCGTACTAATTAGAATAATTTACGGAAACTTTTGTAAAGTTTGATTGACATTATCATGAACGGAGACATTCTTTTATTATTGTTGGCTCGCGTTGAAAGAATGTGGCACGTCATTGTGAGTCTAGACGATTAGACATAAACCTCTTTAGAACAAACAACAGACTGACGCTAAGAAACAGCTGAAAAATCGTGTACTTGCTAGCTAGCTAGCTGTCCGCAGTGCGGTTTCACCCGCGTTAATTTACTCCCCCGTGGGTTGTAGCATGATGTTACTTAGTCTATAACCTAAGCCTATCCTTAAAAATTAGACTATAAAATGCAAAAATATTTTTCATATCCGACTAGCCCCGAAATTCGCGCGTTCAAACAAAAAAATCTCTTCAGTTTAAAATATATTACAGATTCAATAGCGTTATTTATAATGTACAAATGGAATTTAGTTTGGCTGCCATTGAACAGATAAATTAGCCTACTTTTTATTCTAATTATTCTACCTAATGTGAATAAATCAATATTATGTAAATGTTTGTTTTGCATTAACATTCTTGTTCAGAAATAATTTATTTAGATGACAAATCTCTCTTAGGTCATCGCTATCATTTCTTTTTGTGAATATATTTAGGTATAATTGCGTTGGTAAAGCTCAATACGACACACATCATCTTTTGGATCTTTTTTTATAATTTAGTTCCTTTTTATTGCCTACAATGGCAGACGAGTCAACAACCCACCTAATGGTAAGTGGCAACTATCGCTTATGGACTTCTGCAATGCCAGGGGCTCTATAAAGCCGCTGCCTACCGTGATATCAAAGCTCTCTTTAAAGCTCGTTTGAAGAAAGACATTTCATGGCGTTCGTACGGAAAACACCGAAACCAATTCATGGTACGTAGGAGAAAATTAAATATAGAGAGAAATTAGTCCATGACATGTTGTTATTGATGTCATTGTTAAAAAAAGAATTGTTATCAACGACTAAAGATTTTGCACGCGTAGAAATTCCTCGGAATTGTTATGCCAATTACCATTTAGACTTATATTTTCCAGTTTTATGCCAAATACAGTTAGTTTTTTTTTACAATGTTCTACAAGTTTAAATTGATCTGTCATTGTTTTTACGCTTTTCGAAATTCGTCCATTTTAGTCGAAAGCCGTTTATTTTTAAACAAGTTTTTGAGCATCGCCGCCGCACCAGTCCTGAATCGCTCTCATTCATCGGTTGCTCACCACCTCTCTGTCTGTCCACTCTGTCCGGTCATTATTCATTAACAACGAAATATTATTTTCCTATTGCGCTACTATAAAAGTATACACTTAGTGCTACTTCAGATATCAATGTAATCTTTACTAATATTATGTGTTTGTTACGTTGTAAGGGGTAATCTTTGGATCTACATAACCGATTTTAAAAATTATTTATACGTTTTAGAGCCTAGTTCTTGAGGAAGGTTATAGGCTATGTTACATCACGCTATGAGCGACGGGAGCGGCGCAGTATCCAAATATGTAACTTAGCGCGAGTGAAACCACACCGGGGTAAGCTATATAGTGTTTCTATCCAGCTGTTTATTTTTAATTGGTGTGAATTTTTCTTTACGTCACGTAAACGGATCTTGCGGTTGTAACTACCACATATCAGTTTTAAAGCCGCAGTAAAAACTCAATCGTTGTATGTAAACATTTTCAAATTAGTTTTATTTTCAGACCAATTGAGAACGGCTTATATAACAGACAGCTGTGATGTAATATTGATTACTCTTGAAATTATAGAAATGTTAAACATAGTTTGATAAACGTACGTGTATACATCGCTGGAGCAAAATAATAAAAATTCCTTAAATTAATTCTCCTCAATTTAAAATTGAGACTGCAACAAAAATATTGCAGTGATTACAGTAATGATGGGCGCTATCATTGTGTACTGCAATTATTAACGTTTTGTTTATTCTGTTGATCAAGACACTTTCTCAAGAGGTAACACAAGAGATTTTTGAGTCAATAAATATTAGGAACAAAAATTTAAAAACAAAAATTAATAATGTTGTTTTAAATAATAACTAAACTTACCTAGTTGTTGAATAGATACAAATTATAACGCCTGTAAAATGAATACATTAAATTAGTTTCAATTTTCAATTTCAATTAATTTCATTAAATTTATCTTTTGTTAGTCTAATAGCTTATTTTTACTTTACACTTTATTACATTACATTTTATGACAAATTATATAGCTATGTCGCTGATAGAAACTTATAGAACTACCTTCAGTTAAATGTTATTGGCTTATTTCAGCCACCATTATACCTATTACTTCAGGGTATTGCCCTTTTCTCATTGCATTATATTGTATACCTATGCGTAAAAAAAAACGTTGAATAAAACGCGTGAAAGCGTAATTTATGATACAATGTCACAAAAAAGAAAAATGATGCCTACACTATTTTTTATTATTATTTTTAATGCTTAACTAAAATGCATTAAAATATTTGAAAATTATTTTAATATTTCAGTAACATTTCGTTATGAGTATATTTATTATGACTGGCCTGTTGGCCTAGTGGTTAGTGACCCTGACTGCTAAGCCGGTGGTCGTGGGTTCGATTCCCACCCAGGACAAATTTTTGTGTGAAGAGCATGATTGTTTGTTCTGTGTCTGGGTGTAATTTATCTCTAATATGTATGTATCTACAAAAAAAAAATGTATATAAGTAGTATATCAGTTGTTTAGTATCCATAACACAAGCAAATATAATTGTTTAATTTGGGGCTAGATGGCGGTCTTTCTCAGCCTTCATGAGATTCTCGTCATGTGGGACGGTAATATCAACTATCATTGCAAGGCGTTCAGATCGATCCACCACCACAATGTCAGGCTTGTTAACTATTTATTTATTATTATTATTATTATTATTATTATTATAAAATATTACTATTTGGTACTTATAATCAGAAAAACAACACAACTTACGAGTAGTAAGTAGTATGTATTATTCATTTTGCGTTTAGTTCGGTAAGCGAGAACGCTATGCCCACTGTCTTTTTCTTCCTTTTTTTTCTTTTTCCCATTAGCTTTTTTATCAAAGTCGACAACGGCTTTAGTTAATTTTTATCAAAGTGTTTTGCATCAGTTAGAGTACAACCATATTCATTGGCCTCTGTCACCTGAGTTATTTATAAGAGCAGTAGTACTCTATCATTGTCGGCATTTGTATGTGTATTTGCTAAGTTAGCCCAAGGTTCAAAATTGCAAATGACATTCCATGTATTTTCCTTTTTCTTCTAAAGTTGCATTTATCTTAAACTTTGTCTTATCTTATTTATGTTGAAAGACAAACAAGAAAATCTCTTTCATTTTTCAAATGCGCAACTTTTAGTTTACTCAGTAAAGATTAACTTTGAATAATAATGTTTGATAGTTTGGTTGCGAACTTTTTAATACAATATCTAAGAGTACGTTGTGCGAGCAATTTGTGTTTTGTTTTTGTGACCAAAAAATTAACCTGTAAGCATTTTTAATTTTAAATCGTTATTGTAATAGGCGTAAAAATCGAGTTATCCCGAACGGGTCCCTTGTATCTGATTTCCCGGAAGTTTATTTCGGTCTGATACCCTAATTTTTTTTTGACAGAACTTTTGGATAGGTTTCTGATGGTAGGTAAAGTGGCTACTGTAATCCATGTACTACATAAGTGTGCTCTGACTATTGAAAAAACAATGCTAGGAATATACAACCGAACGATTGCCAGTCGTGTGGAAAAGTGCATGAAGAAGTAGACGAAATATTGGATTAAACCACCGAAATTTATCGCCTAATTTTCCAAAAGTTAAAGGGTTATCTTATCAATCAATAGGTCACAGTTACTATAGAATAACGAATGATTATGTAAGTGTATCGTGCTCGAACAATAATATGCTATTGAAATACCTGGAAGGAGAGAAAAGGCTTTATTCTATTAGTATATATAACGTGCAATCTGTCAAGTTGTTTGTCAATAAAGTCGATAACGATGGTTTGATCATTTCATTTATTAACATGTTACTTGGATAACCTTTTTTTCAAAGCGCGGCCAGCATACCGACTAAAACCCACGGTGTTCCTCCAGACGGCCAGAGTGTCGGGGTCACGGGAGTCGCTTGCGCATTCATCCGCAACCCCGACGGGCCATGGCCCGCTCACCGCGAGCAGGCCCCGTCCGATTTAGGGGCCCACCCCCCCTCCTTCGAGAGTCGCGTGCGAAACACGCGCACTGCCGTCTCGGGCCCGTGCTGTTCGGGCGGCGACTGCCCGATCGCCGCCCGCAGGCCAACTCGGCCGCAGAGGATAGGGAGAACGGCGCATCGCAATACCGACACTCTTCCCTGCGGCCCCACCGCGTCCGCAATCTGGCGGTTGCGGCCCCGCCGAGGCCGCGGAAGGTAGGGAGAGCAGCTCACCGTTATACCGGCACTCCTCTCCCGCCGCAGCCCCGCCACTCCTCAGCCGCAGTGTCGCCGAAGCAACACTGCAGCCCGACCCAGTTGCGGTGCCGCCCAAACAGCACCGCAACTCACCAGAGCCGCTCCATCGTGGGCTTACCGGCAAAGCCCAGAGGAGCGGCGCCTCCTTGGGGTTCCTCTTGGTTCACCGTGGTCCTTGGTAACCACGACTACTAAGCCCCCCCGCCGCGACAAGGCGAGAACTCCGTTGGGGGGGGACTTGGATAACCTTGGATAACTTTAGTTATATTCCAATTTGCTGACTAAATACGGGGCAAGATTCGAGATTTTAAATCATTAAATCAGTATCTTGTACCGTGTATTATGTTATTAATTAGTGGTGTGCAAATTGAGTTCGCCGTCCGGGGCAAATCGAATACCAGAATGGTATAGAATCAAAATGTGCTTTACAGGAGAAGATGTTGGTGCCACTATGGCGACTTTGTAAGATTATTTTTTACGACCAGAAGCTCCGTGATCACTGGGATTCAAGTAACGAGATTAAGGTTTTAATTGACTTACTTTTTTGTACCAATATGAAACAAGGGCGGTCCTGCTGTCTGTGCGCTTAGATCTTTTAAACTACTCAACGGATTTTGATGGGATTTTCACTGAGAATTTTCTTCCGAAGGCTTATATATAGTTACGCTACATGCAATATATGTCTAAGGATAATATAAAAAAGGGACGGTCTCGTTGATATATCTATACTATTCTATAAAGCGAAAGAGTTTGTCTGTTTATTTGTTTGTTTAAACGCACTAATCTCTGGAACTACCAGTCGGATTTGAAAAATTACTTTGTGTATGATAGCCCAGTTCCCGAGGAAGGTTATAGGCTATGTAACATCACGCTACTGGCGACGGAAGCAGAGCAGTAAGCAAAGACGTGAATGAAACCGCGCCGCAGAAAGCTAGTTTATGTATAAAATTATTTGAAAGAGGGCTACAATATTATAGTTTTATTAAACTGTTTACGTGATGACTCATAACCGCAATAAAAGTCTCATACCTTATACACATTAACTATAACCCTGTAGTAATACAATTAATTGAATTTATCCGTATATAAGTGCATCACATCATTCATTCGAGCACTTGTAAGGTATCGCGGTCAAGTGCAAGACTCAGTTCCGCGTACGAGTACGTTCAATACATTGTAAATACCGTAGCCATAATTTACGATGTTTTACACTATTGTATTTATTTGTGGTTGTAAGAATATTTATATTGGAACAATGTTATTAATGTAAATCATAATTATTAACCAAGTTCATATTACAAAGAAAAAGGTATGATTTTTGTATGTTGTAATTACTAGGCTTTTATCAAAGAAACTGTTTTACGTCAAAATTCAGTGACAGGGTAGGTATTGTTCCTAGCTCCTTTGTTTCATTGACGCTAATACCAACAAGAATCTACCCGTACTACCGCAAATACCTATAGGTACGTTGAATAAACACTTTTTGGCTGCGCTCTCTGCGGAATTTCTAATAAAATAAATTACCAGCTGTAAAATAGTGGTTTGTAGAAATAAATGATTGTTATCGGATGTTTATAAAATACTGCTTGAAAACTGCATTGCATATCTAAAAAGCGGCAATTTGTTTTTTATCAGTACGGTACTTTTAACATAGATGTTTTAAATCTATAGTACGAACACCACCGATAGTGGGCCCCCGATGTATTATCAAGTTCCTGTTTGGATTGGCACTCAAAAAGGCGAGGTAGGGTCTACCCTACTAGAAAAATACCGACTGAAACTTCAGTGCGTCGGTATTTTGGCCTTCGACTAACCTTATTTACTCGGATGGGAAAGGTATCAGTAACAAGCAATTCTCATTCATTTCAGTTTTCAAAAATCAAATACGCGATGATGATAATACCAGCCTAAATATCGAGTTTAGTATGCATAAAGTTTAAAAAGAGCATTACAAAATAACGTGAACTTCGAATAATACAAAAGCCAGATTTTGAATAATTTGAAAAATAATTCTCAAATTTCACACGTCACTAGGCAAACTGATAAAAAATTTGTTACTTGTCTAACTCTACAATATAGAAGAAAGTGCATTGATAAAACGTTAATGAACATTCCGCTAACATCGAAAAACGTCCACTTGGACATGTAAAATACTGAACAAATATTTCATAAAGAATTTCAACAAAATACGGAACCGACACAAATATTTTCTTTCAACGTTTAACCATGCCCTTGAATCGTATCGCCTTCAGCAAACACTAATGAAGTGTTGAATGGAAGTATGGAGAAAATCGTATAAGTAACATTTGGCACTCTTTACAAAGAGTCCCGTGCCAAAAGTTCCGGATTCACAGTCATGGACGATTTTTCCGTGCTATTGTTATATGAATGTAAACTTTTCTTAATCTCAGATTAGTTTTATTTAAGAACATTAAATGGGTCAGTCAATGACATTAAAATAGAATTATACTGTTACATTGACATCGAAAATTTTCGTTACAAAAATTTTAACAATTTAAAAGTTATTAATTATTTGAAAAATTTTAGGTTAGTAAGGTACTCAGGTTCCTAAATATTATCGTAATTAAAAATTTTATACTGTTTATCTTCATATTAAAATAGTGTTAAGAAGCCTTACCCTTGATCGCCTTTGTATAGGATCATCTCCTGGTATCGTAAGAAAGTTGCCGCTCATTTTCACAATATTATAAATATCACTTCTAATACACAAACTCTTTGTTTTTGTTACTGATAAAAATAGCGCGGGAATTTTATGCCAACCGTGCGCACGCGACGATGGCCAGTGTTTAAATGAAGTATCATCATTTTATGAATGAGTGACGTTTTTATATCCCCCACCTCCTTTGCTGCGACGTCATTACTAGCCGGTGCGGTGTAGGAGTGCCTGCGTTCTGATCGAATAGTTACATATATAGACCACATGATCAGCTGTTCGAGTGTCCACATGGGAACCTTTGAAAACCCGAGCCGGTGACTCATTGACGTCACTGATTCTTGATATATCAACGAAACTAATGATTTATTTCATTTAATTAGAGCTAAAATAAATAAATTCGTAATTGAAATGGTTCAAAGTCATAATGTCGAAAGTTTATTGGCAATGAGAACTGTTTAGACAAACGAAGATATATATGAATAGACGTTGATTATTATTCTACGAGTTTTTTTTTCAACACGTCTGTATTCTTATACTAATGGAATTGACAGTACTGAAATCTTAAATTACAATAATGGTCATGTTTAATTCTTTGAGATATTTATTCTGTTGTGTAATTTATTAGTAGTTTCTTGGCCCAAAAATGTTTTCTACGGTATGTTGGCGTGCACATTGAAAGAATACCTATTGAATTAATACTTATAATAAATATGTTAAGAATAAAATTGGTTTCTATGCTGCTAACTAAATACATAAATAGATGAAGGGCTTCACGCCTGTCTTCTATTAACGGAGTAAGCATTGAATATCTCAGAATTAATAACGTGATTATTGTATTCTGAATGAGATGTCGCCCAACTAGTGTCCTCCAAACAAAAGATTTTGTTAGATATTATTGTTTCTTTTAGTAGGTATTAAAATGTAGTGAAGGAGGCAGTTTTAGTGCGATTTCCATACGGAACAAAGCTTTGTGCACTCTTTAAATATTTTGTTACGAGCACCTACACTTAATATTTTTTGGTTTTAATTTACAACTTATGGCTTGTGCTCTAGTGCTGGAATGATTTTTTTGTTGATGATAATCAAGCTCTATTTTCGTAAAGGGGTCAGTGAGTTAGACTTATACCCATAGCTTCGCTTATTCAACAAGCTGTGATAGAAAATACAGAAGTAAAGCATTTCTATCATGTTGGTTCTTTCCCGATAAGAAGCGATGAAAATCGTTGTAGTTAGGTACTGACCGTACTGATATTCTATATAAAAATATAAGTATTGTGTCTAAAACACATGGCCATTGGCATTGGCATTGGCCTATGACCAGCAGAAGACGTCTTTCGGCTGCTAGAATGTTTATAATGATTGTATCTAAATCTGCAAGTTTACTCCTACTACAGAGGTTTATAGTGAGCATTAGTTTAATTATATGCACCTGCTAGTATTAGTGTATCAATTGTTTCGGTGATTTTTAACTGCTGCTACGAACACGATATTAAAGCGTGGGCAATTTAACAAGAATAAATACTAGTACTTGCATAGTATTTAGTATGAAGCGTATAAATGCCTTCATCGCCCACATTTTCCTTCATTCATTTTAATGTCTGGAATTTTGTAAATAATTAATCATTACACAAATATTTGCTCTTGAAAACTGACTCAGGATTTCGACGTCATACAGGATGCTTATATTGAGCATTGCGTAGGGAAACTTCTATCCCACTTATTTATTTAAACATACCAGAGCGTCCGAAGTAGGTATATATATAGATAGATAACTGCCCACGGACCAAATATCGTAATGAGTCCGCGATCCAATAATAAACCAATATTTTGCTAAAATCTATTCAGGGATATCTCAATATTAGGGAAGTATATTTAGTTTTACAATAACAGGAAGGTCGACCCGTTAGCTACAAACAAATAAATCAATATTATTTTCGTTTTTAATGGCTTATAGAAAATACGCAGTGCCTTTAAAAATAACTTGTTTGTTATTGCATTTAAATTTTAACGTGTTTCTATTTAAACTACATATTGTGTAGACGTAGTATATCGTAACCAACTAAAATAAATACAAAGGAATATTACCGTGAAATTCACTGAAATGCTGAAATCCTTGGCTTCTAGGCAACACAGGTGAAGATACGAGTGATACCTATTTCTATAATTCATACATTCGTCAATTATTTATACTTTAAATATTATTAAAGTTAAAAAAAATGTTTAGACAGGTACTGTAGTTTTGATATAATATTAAAACATCGCAAGATAATATTAATTACTATGAAATAACAACAATATAGAGTACTTACAAGTTTGTTTTTAATTCCATGTTTAGTAAGCGGGTCGTGAAAATGCGTATAACAATGCATTCGTAACGGAGCTTACCATGCTCACCTGCTCACAGAGCAACTACAGAATAGATGTTGTATTAGGTTTAAAGAAGTGTTTAGGTTCTAAATACTACATCAAATCATGCTAATGATAAAATGTACACCGCTGCAGGATACCAAAAACTTACCATTAGGCAGACTGGAGTCACTGGTAAGCAATGCACTGTCTAACGAATACTAACTCGCCAAAAATTTCTGAACAGAATGAAACAGACTCCGACAAACTAATGCGTAACTATGAGAATGATAATCAAACGGTCACACTGTTTTCAGTGCTAGTCTTCGATCTAGAGGATAAGATAACAGAGAAGATATATTTAAAAAGATCTCGACGGATCGAAGTAATCTAATCTATAAAAATATTAGTCAACCAGAATATTAAATGAGATAGGTATCATAACATTGACAGCCAAAACATGAGTCATATTTTGTTCTAATAGGTATAATGAAACAAAACAAGATATATTTGAAATACGGATATTTATTTATTTTTTCATAAAAATTCTAAATTCAATAATGTGTTTAAACATGTAACATTTACATATATGCATTTATACAAAGATGTAAGTATGCAATGTTAGTGATATTTAATACTAAAATTGGAGCGTAACAGACTTACAATGATGCCAATGAATGTGACGATCACATTTTACACTTACAAAATAATATTTACCAAGTATTGTCAAATGGTAAAAGTTATGTGTCAATACGATTTGTTAGTATTACATATTGGATGAGATTATAATGAATACTGTGCGCTTTTCTTTTATTCTAGCTCGAATCGCAATATCTTCATAAACAGTGTAACGGTTACTGAACTATGTTGAATACACGATTACAACAAACAAGTAATACTGATATATTTTGGTTTATGCAGATATCACACGAACCCATCATGGTGGCTTCCCTTCGCGATACCGTGGAAGTACGAATTGTAATTATTTACAAATGTGTGACCCAACAATGGTTTTGTTATACGAAATTTTATCTTGTTTTTAAATAATATAGTGAAAAATATTTGATGGGCGTTACTATGTTCTGTTAAAAAGTTTCATTCAACTCAATAATGTACACCTTTTTGTTGAATATTTATTTTTGATACATTTAATCTGGACAAAGAATGTACTATCTATTTATTTCAAATGTTTATTCCCAATGTTATATTGTGTACATTATTATATTGAATAGAATGCTAGATTGATATTAGAAATAATAACATTTAATTATTGTTTTTAAAATGTACTATTACGCTATAGTTACACAGATTCAGTCCACTCGGAAATGTAAATTAGAAATAATAAAATTATTTTCTATATATTATAATAAGACGAGTAAATATATAATTAATTAATATATATTATTGAGATTTGGACTAGACAAACCACATTCTCTATCTACAGATATGTAATCCATGATAAATGCTAATATTTAGAAAATCTATGTCCCGTGTCGGTTAGTAATGTGCCTATCTACACACAGTGTGCATTTTCAACCCCATCAATGTTTATACCGAAGTACCGGTAACTTTAGGTAAAGACCAAATTATCTTTTAAAAACTACAGTATTGCAAAAAATATGAGTAGTTGAAAAAGGTAATTATTATTAGGAAAATTGTACAGAAAAGTAAAAAAGTATCTAAGATATGTTCAAATGTGTGTACTAAAAGTAAAAAATATACTTATTTAATTTATAATGAAGTGTTAATGTTATTGAAAATGTACACACACTAAAATGTATTCATGTGACGATTTTCAAACACCGTGTATTGAGTTTTGGACTGTGATAATTATATTTTTATAAAGTTTTTTTTTTTAATAATTATGTTAATAAATCAACGATTCGTTATTGTTATTTGCCATAATATAGCCTTAACAAATTATTTTTGAGCACTGAGGCCTTAACATGGAATGTATATTTTCATTACGCAAAAACAACAAAAGTAGGTACAAACGAAAGAACATTGATTACAATAACAGCTCTATTAAAAACATCTCATAACAAAAATGGAATGACATTTTACAGTGAAACATTTGACAACATATTTAGGAAAATATTATTATTAACAATTAACATTTGAGTTATTAAACATATAAACACGACAGTATGATGTTACGTTATTTTATAACAATATCACAATTTTCAATAATATACAAAAAGACATTGGAGAATTTAGATTACACTTTGAACAGGCCAAGCTTATTAAAGTAAGAGCAAATATTGTGATATACAAGTTATAATAACATATATTAATTGTTATGTACATGTCTGTCATAAACAGTATGGACCACATAGATATCATACAGATCACTCAAACGGGACACGTAAAATAAGTACTTTTATTATAAAAAGATGACAAGACCGAACATGTTGATCCGCACGAGACGCGATACTTTTTGAAGCTATAAGATTTAAGTTTAAAATTTCATTTTAAAATGTAAGTACTTTAATACTTATTATAGGAGATAACATAAAAATAAATTTAAACAGTCAATTTGCTTTCCATAGTAGTTTATACGTGTTTATTTAAGACATCGCGAAAGCCATTACTTTATAGAATGGAGATACGAATACACCTTCGAAGATTACATACAGTAATGCTATAGAAAAGCATTTAGACTTCAAAAAGCATCGCGTAATGGATCATAAGAACGAACGACGGCTATGACTATATTAATTCCATTTTATATAACACTCATCACCTAAACGAACATGCTTGTATTTCGCATTATTCTATACACCACGCACTTATCGAAAAAAATAGATACGCATTACCTCATAGCACTCAAACATCCTTTTAACACTTTTACACGATCAACTCGACAGAAGCAATGGTTACCAACAAACAAAGGAAATAATTTACATAAGGCCATATATTTTACTGTACACGTATAACGAGTAGATGATTAATTAGATAAATAATTATGTTGCATTTTAATATTAAGGATTAATTCATCCGTATTTACGACAGTTTGGTCCATATAAATATTATTACATAAATCGTGGGTCAACGATCCGTTCGCAAATTTAAATACCCAGCAAAATGGATTTTAAATCAAATTATTGAGGTAAAGGATAATATTTCGCTACTGATTCATAGTTTATTGAAATTAGACGAAAATCAAAATATGTTTAGAACATTGAAGGCAAATAATCATCTGTCGTACATTGAAATGTTTTTGTGTTGAGAAACACTGATAGGAAAATGAGATATTTGCTGGATTTCTAAGACGCGAACGTCACGGCGCCCGCGGCCGCCTACGGTCAGTCTTTTCTGGTAATGTTTACGAATTTGTGCAAAATATTTTATTAATCGCGTAACTTAATAAAGTTAATCTTATTTACAAAACGTATCAGATACATCTCCGTCGAGGATGTATCAAAAAAATGTAAGTCACACTGACCGGGAGCCGGAGCGCCGACTGTCACTTCCTGACTCCGTAGCGTCATCTTTGTCGCACGCGTCGGTCTGTCTCGCTGGCGCGCACTGAGTGAACGGTATCGAAATTCTAAAAGACATCACAACCGGATCATCAGTCCAGCCGCAGTCTTGGAGTTGCTAGGTTGTGTTGAATGCTGTGGCACGCGGGGTTTTATCTTGCATGCTTCACGCAGGCCCTTGACCACCGACGGGGGCTTCCGCTCTCATCTCGGATTTGAGCTTGACGAACTCTCGGGCTACCTCGTCGCTGTGCCTCTGTGATAGTATTCGTAGTATCGTCCATCCTGTCTCGTCCATTTTGACTCGAGTCCCAAGAGGTAGCCAGCAGGCGCATGATCCCTGATAAGAGAATTAGTTATTAAGTAGTAATATCAATATTTCAGGTTAAAATAAAGTTAGTCATAATATTAGTTTACCTGTTCGGCGATATCAGCAAGTCTCATGACAGCCACGCCAACGAGGCGATCTTCACGTGCAAAGCAGTAGTCACGCACACATACATGCAGCTCAAACAGTTCCAGCTGTTCGGTTGCGCTCACCATACTGGAAGAAGTATGTAAGAACGGAGATGTATAATTAATGTCGCTAATTAGAAAGTATATACGTATGTACCTACTGATAACGAAAATACAGTATGTAATTAAACATAAAGTAGTCAAAGTTATCAAACTTAAATCATTAATTTAAATTAGGTGGCTCTTTGTATACAATCAGTCAATTAATCCTCTTAATTTTTTCTTGTATAAAGCAACTCCAATTTGTTTTGTTAAAGTATTATACGTCGCACATTCAGTATAAAAAAGGCGTAATATTATAAAAAGTAATACAGTAGATTTCATCTTGTTTAACTAACTTAGAGCTGAAAATGGTTTAGTGACAGCTTTTAGTTTATTTCTCTTTTTATTAAAGGTTTGATCTATTTGCGTGTTTTCATTAAATATTCTATAATAAATTTTATCGTTAAAACAACGAATTTATACTCACAAGTGGAAAGTCTCATTAAACTTGGGACTCCAGTTGTTACTCTTAGACTTGGTAGCAAACTTTCGCTTCTTATCAGCAAGATGTGGTCCAATCAGATTGACCTCGATGAACGGACGGAACATGCCACTGGCAATTACCCACTTCAAGTCGTTCGCTGCTACCACTGGAATAGTATAAGAATAATTATTAGTATTAAATAAACGGTAGAAACTTGTTTTCAAATGTAGGAGTAGAAAAAAAAACAATAAAATTTAAATCATAATCTTATTCTAAAACATTTACAATTTCTAGTATCTTGTTTTTTATCTAGCAAAATGTCCTTTTTCTTTGCTACATTTGTTCTCTCTTGTGGGTAGATATTTCGTTTTATTTGCAACTGACTTGTCTTAAATTCTTATCCGAGGGCCTAGACAAGAGGCATAGATTTCTATTCTATCCATAGAATAGATTAAAAAATGTATGAGATGATATAAGGTAACGCCAAGGCTTATGTCAATTCCATACATGTTTTATTCTATTCTATCTATGCCACTCGTCTAGGCCCTCTTTTTATAAAATTAGCACTCATTAACACAATAGAATGTAATTTTTTGTAAATGTTAAAATTCTTTTGGCCTACCTTTTACAGTGATTTTATGTTCTCCAGTACCAGGATGTGTGAACAAATCAACCTGAAGTGATACTTCTCCAACGCTACCTTCTTCAGCAACTGCAGCATCTGTGGAAAGTACATCATTATATTAAAATTCAAAATCCAGACAATGGTAGAGCTGCCAGCTTAGAAGGGGTTGGTGGAACGAGCTGGACACCTGTCAAAAAGTTTGGCATGGACGAGCTCTGAATTGAGAGAGCTAGAGAAAAGCAGACTGTTACTTTGCACTGAGACACGACGGGCTTATAATAGTCAATAAGCTATACTCGTAAATGAAGTGAGAATCTATATTTCTTGTAGTTGAATTTAATTACTGTAATGTTTTACCCTGATTCTGCTGACTCGTAACAAATGTTCTGATCAGCGTATCAGTAGTCTGCGTGTAGAGACTGAGCGCGTATCTGAGCGATTGCAGTTCTGGACTCTTTTCTAGGAAGGTCTTCTTTAGCCCATTGCCTCCTGCATGGAAGTATAGCTTGATGGTGTCTAGCGCTGCGTCGAGAACCGCACATTGCTTTGGAGATAAACTCTTCTCAGCTGATAAATGCTGTTGATGAAATGTTTTATTTTGTAGGTCATCATTATTTAAGAGAGTGGGCACGGCTACTCTGTCAACAGCAAACGACAGAGAAGAAGATTGGAGAATGTTTTAATTTAGTATTTTACATGACAGCTTTTGCATGCAGGGAGCTTTTCACACAAACAATGAACAGATGTAAAGATGAATCACAAATTTTTCACCCGTGTGGAATCAAACTTGTGCACAGCAGTCGCTAGAACTGGCACTGTGCTACAAAAGCAGTGAAAGACGATATTCCTACCTAAATTAGTTTCAAAGTTTGATGCCAATTGTTTGTGTTGACTGATCAAACTATGAATTACCTAAATAAATTTAATAAATTAACTTAAAATTTCTAAGTTCATTTTTACATACCTCCTTGGAAATGTCCATGACTCCAGATAGCGCATGTTTGACGTCCTGCTTGCCTACCGTGCTCTTGAACAACTGAGTCATGTCTTCGATCTTTGCATTTGCTGCCAAGTTCTTGGCGTTGTTTGTCAGGTTTTTCAGCATCATCTAATAATAAAACATTATTAATATTAATTACCAGCCTGTTTATTGTCCCACTGTTTCCTCACGATGTTTTTCTTCACCGGCAGTCAGAAATGTCCAAGATAAACTAAGAAAGAACATTATGATTTGAAAATTCAGATTGGTACTTGCCCGGATTCGATTCCACTACCTCGTGTTTACGAATCATTCTAGGACACAGACATTTCTAGCGAATTATTAAAAGAACAATTTAGGGAAGATAACTTTACCGTCTTATCCGTCATAGGCGGGAGTACAACAGTCTTTTCTAATATCTTCATCACAATCTTCCACAATTCCTTAAGCAGCCGTTTAAGTACAGTCTTTTCACAGGACTCCGCGTACATAGTAAGGGAACCATCCTGAAAGCAAAACAAACATTCTGTTAGATATATTACTAGCTGCGCCTCACGGCTTCGCACGGGTGTAAAATATGTTTTGTTATAACACTCGGGAACCAGACAGATTTTCGGGATAAAAAGTAGCCTCTGTCCGTCTCTTAATTATATTACGCTATTCTCGACTATACTCCTGTATATTATTACTTACCAAAATATCCATGAGGGGTCGTAAAACTTCGTCTGCCTCGTGATGTGCGGGCGGTTGTGGCTGACCAGGTGCCCCGCCTCCGCCCACTTTCTGTAGCAGCTCCCCTAGTTCCTTCACACTGGCCGTAATTCGTGTCTCCAAACTGCAAATAAAGTTTAAAGATTTAAATACCATAATTATGTATTTATCGTTAACTAAAATTATGAAAAGCAATCTGCAAGGTATTTAACTTCAGTATATATATATATATATATATATCTATGTAAACTTGCTCGGCTTTATGAAATACGATGTTTTGTCTGTTTGTTTGTTTGTGAAATTCGATGTTTAATAATGTAGTTTTGCGCTAGTGGTAAAGGTAGGACCTCTTTTACATAAGATAATTATGATGATTGGGTTTGAAATTGGGAATTTGAAATGTAACTTTTTCAAAATCATTTAATATAGATACATTCAAACTATTGTTTTATTAGTTTATCATTCAAATACAGTACAGGACTAAATCGTGCGAAAACTAGCTAATTTTTTTTTTAGTAAGTGTGGTAAATAATTGCGTTTCTGTTAGAGAAGAGAAGTTTTACTTGCATTGTATATAACATTGTGAACTTCCCTTAATTATTAATAAGGGAAGTTCACAATGTATTTATTCATGAACACTTTCTTTAAACCATTTTTATCTTAACAAAGAAAAACATAGTAGAAGAATATCACTTGACGCCTTTTAATCCTACGCGAAATAAGAGAAAATACGATGTTATTGCCAATAATTAAAACCATTATTTAGAAAAACGTCAATAGTAAAACATAACTCATGAAATCAGCCATGAATGTCTATCAAATAGATATGTACCTAATCAGCAATATTTATCGTATCCTGCCAAAATCAATTATTGGTGTTATTATTGGCAAGCTTGGCAACGAATTTCCAGACCGATTGATTAGATGTTTAATTGTTCATGCAGGTTTCCTAGCTCATTTCAATAACATAACTATTATTTAGTTTGAATCAATATTTCTGATAACGAAATTAATGATATTTGCACATCACGCTAGAAGCATTTCTTTCTTTGATTCTTAATTCTTGTAATATAAACTGTAAAGTATTATATTGTGTGTACCTATATATGTAGTACTATAGATCTAAAATACATTCTAAAACCCAATAAGTAAAGTTAGCTCTGCCCTTTTTTGCCCGGCTGCAAGCCAAGGAGGGTAATGATTTTTGAGCGAATGTACATGGTACATACTATGTATGTCTATTTTTTTGGCACGCTCTACAGCCTAAATGAATTGATGGATTTTAACTGAGGTGTTATTAGATTTGTATTGATTGTGAGAATGACGTAAGGTATATAATATTTCAATGTAGTACCAGTACGAGAAAAATTGGTTTGTTTATTTTCAGTTTGTTTTAGGTTTTGTGTCTTTTAATAATTATAAATTTTGCTTGTTCTTTTTTTTTTCTCGGTTACTTGAGCGGTTACGCCTTTGTTGCGTATTATTTATTAGCTTTGTTTCATCAATATCATAATGGTCAACGACAAATAAACAAGCAGACATTAAACTACCTGATAATAAGATGTACCGTCTGGTAGGCAATATACTGTCATCAATGTATATATAAAAATCGCCGATTTAAAACATAATATTTTAAAAGATCTAAATGTATCTATAGGGCAAATACCTACCATATGCTTTTTTGTATTGAGAGTATAGTAAGAAAGCCTGAACTCGTAATCAACATTACCTGATAGCGAACATAGAAGCAAGTTCATCCAGTGTGCTGTTCAGTCTCTGCTGCAGATCATGTAAGATGTCCGCAGCATCTCGCTCTAGTTTGGTACCGCCCATCGCTTCAAACATCTTTTCTAGTTGAACCCTCAGTTGTTGGATGTTGTTCATTAGGATGCAGGCCTGAAACAAAATTAAAAGCTAATTTTTATACTGCCTATGTGGTTCGGTGGTAGTGTAGGGACTGCCACGCAGAGGTCGTGGGTTTTATTTCCTCTCAGTGCAAATATATGTGTGCATTTGTCCCACTGCAGAGCAAAGGCCTCTTCCCATAAAGAGAAGTTATGAGTATTAATCATCACGCTTGCTCAAGGCGGATTGGCAATGTAAGACTCTAAATTCCAGGTTTCCTCACCATGTTATCCTTCACCATTAGTCAGGAATGTCCAAGATAAACTTAGAAATTACATATGTTTTGAGAATCATACTGGTAATTGCCCGGATTCGAACCCACTACCTCGTGTTTACGAAGCGGGTACCTTATCCACTGGACCATTTTGACTCCCAAACCTTAAAACGTCATAATAAATATGACATATTTTTTTAGACTGTACTGACTGAAATTTTCATACTTTTCTATTGTTTACATTAAATTGTTAATTTTAAACTAAACTAGAACTACTAAAAACAACCAACGTACCACTCGCTCTTCCTTCAGATGTTCTGGAAACTCCTTCTTCACGATATCAGTGTAAGCGACTAACACCTTTACGATGGTCTTGGCGAAGCGCTTCATGTACCGCTTCCATATTTCAGGGTCGGGACATTCGAGCTTGGAAACCACGTCGAAACACTGCGTAAGCTGGGTAAACACGTCTACGACGGAGTTACTGAATAAAGCGTGCTCGCTGGATTTTTGAAACTGAAAAAATAAATTGTTTCATTAAATACTTATTGAGCAAAAATATCGTAAGTGCCTCAAAAAAACTACGGGAAAACAACTTCAGTTTTAGTTCTACTTGTCCAAAATTTGTGGTTTACAGTTATAGTGCTCTTGTCAATTAGTAGAGCATGGTAATAAAAGTTTAAATTTTAGTTTTGTTAGTAAAAAATAATTTACAATGACATGAATTTTTATTAGTTTTGTGACATGAAAGGTCATTAAATTAAAAGCAATTTTTTTTATACATGCATGATCAGTTAACATAATGTCATTTAGTTTAAAATAAGCATATTTTATTTAAGAGTTATGTTTTTTCAGTTTTGTTTAATAATTACTTACCCCATCTCTCTTATCTCGGTTAAAAGCGCCATTGAGATACTCTAGAGACACGTCATCGTTTTCATTAAGCCATTGCATCACGAAGGGTTCGAACCACGCTGGGTATTCAGGCACAGCGCCGCAGTACGGCGGTACATCCTTCACGTAATTTGTGTGAAGCCATTTTACCTAGAAAGCAAAGTATAATTTTAATTTGTTCATATCTTAACCTTCCGAAGTTGTGATCATCAAGATCACATCATAAATAGATCTGTGAACATTTACATTATCGTTTTGTAAAACAACTATTTTTGTAAATAGTAGCAGCGACTGGCAATGGCGCTAAGGGTAGTAAACTGCGCTTTTGGGTTTACAAATCAGTACTTCAGGTGGGCCCCACTATCAGGTCAGACACTTACTCGTATGTCAACATTGCTATGGTAAGTAATAGTAAGTATTTATCATAACTTATATTAAAGTAAAATGTTTGCATACCTTGAAGTGTAAGTTCATGTAAGCGGAAGACTTGCAAAGCCGATGTTGTTCGTGTTCCTCCAGAGCATACTTCATGTCCACGGCGAAGAGTGACCACATTGTTGCAGCCGAAAGCTGTAGTTGATACAAAAATCATTGTTGATTATGTTGATTATCAGAAGCCCTAATAACTCAACCTTATAATTTATCCGTTTTTTATATATGTGCACCTATCCCATCTGTTTTTTGTCTGTGGTGATTGTTACTACGTTTTATTGGTTAATAGTATCTGGCGAATGTGGTTTTTATTATTTATGAGAATACGGTGATTCATAGTTTGCTTATAATACCTAACAATACTATTATGCACTAAAGTTCTACTCGTATTATATTCAAAAACATTACCTGTCCAATATTCAACTCCTGTGGGAACTGGTTGAGAACGGGAGCGTAACTGTTTCTATCCTCTTCTATCACAGATACGATAAGAGCTATCAGCTTATGCCAGAAGTCCACAGAATCCAACTGTGGACCGTGGTCTGCTGGATCGCGCTTGGCTTCATTTGGATCCACCTGAGACGAGTATATAATATTAGAAATCATTATTAACATGTAATGATAGTTTATAAATGTCTAAATAAATAAAAAAAGTTCAAATTAACTAGTAATTCGCAAGTCTTACTCCTGATGTTACATACGTTTATAGGATTCTTACAATGATGTGATCAGGATGTAGTTTGTTACTTTAGTCTTACAAAACTGGCGTTAAGTATGTGGACATTAAAGCTTGTTTAAAAGTGCTTGCGATATTATCTTTCTTTTCAATGTTTGCTTCTAATTCAATTGATTTACAAAAGCTTACCTGAAACTCCCTATTGTACAACTCGTAACAATTCTCAAACAGAAATTGATATGTCGATCTCAGGCATGCCTTCACACAGTCTTTGACCACTGTGCTAGCACGGGGTGGACTGCTTAGCTCTTGAACCTGCAAACACATTAAGCACTGAAGTAGTATTCCAGCTCCTTATGTGAAGAGATCGTTTTTAATCAGTCACGGAATGAGCTACCTTTACCTTTTTTAATCTGTTGTTATATTTAAAATTACATAACGTTAATTATGCAGATCTATAACTTAAGCTTGCGGAAGTATGAATTGACAGTATTTTCTGATTCATTACTAACAATTCAACATGCACCTCAAAGTTAATGTTTTCTTTTGTTACATTGTATTTTGATGTCAAGGCTCTCCAAAATTGGCTAGGGAAAGTATAAAGAAAAATGCTTTCGAAGGTATCTTATAAAATATGTAGACGCTAATGTAAAAAATGGATTCTCTTTTTTACGATAAAAGATAACTAATAAAACAAACTGAACTTTTGCGGTCAGATATAAAACTTTATTGAAGAAATAACTAAGTTTTGAAATAAAAACTTTTATTATCAAATTGTTTTACCTAATATTTGTTACTTGTGGAATCGTCACAGACTTAAAATATAATATGAAGTTTTATAAAAAGAACGTTACTATGTCACAAAAAATACAGTTATAAAAGAAGTCCATGAACTTCAAAGTACTAATGACATGAAAACTTATTTTATATATTTAAACACAAATATTCCGTTCCTACACTCTTCATAAAATCCAAATGACATCTAGTCTTAAAATGACAAGTATTAATAAAACAGTTACCTTCATCCTAAAGAATGTGATACTCGTAAGCAGGTCGACTGTAGATTTGAGATCCATGAGCTTCTCGGCACTGGAGGCGGGAAAGTTGTTGCGGTACATTGACAGATCAATGCGAAGAGAGTTATGCAGCTGGTCGAGAAGCTTGACGAATTTCTCTTTCTGATTGAGGAAGAAAAAGAAATATTGTAAGACATATTTTTTTTTCTTCATCAATGACCTTATTTTAGAAAATTGCAACCCTTAGAGTTAGTTTATTTTTCTGATAATTTACAGGAGAGGGATACTTTTCTAGATTAAATTCTGTCAATTTTGTTTTTGGTTCAGAATTAACCATTTTTATAAAGCCTGTTATGAAATTAGCGTATCACTCTCTCCAAACAAAGACAATATAATAGATAAAACAGGCTTTAAAATTATATTTACCCCGAAGTTGGAAGCAGCGAATCGATCGGAGGCGGATACTGCTGACGAAGCGGTGGTATGTGCGTAGTACGCATTGATGTTGGCAAGCAAAGTGGACATCACCGCCGGTACTCCAGCGCATAGGTACTTCGTAGAGAGGCAGTGGAAATGACTGTAATAAAAATATTGTTTTATGTAAACACAGACTAAAAAGATTATTAAATGATAGGTTAGACACTGCCACAAATCTATATTGATAGCAGAAGATATTATGTTTTTGGCTACAAGTACTATTGCATCCGTTTTTTACACATGGTGGCAGTAGCTA
Source organism: Parascotia fuliginaria (assembly GCA_963082885.1). Lineage (NCBI taxonomy): Eukaryota > Metazoa > Arthropoda > Insecta > Lepidoptera > Erebidae > Parascotia > Parascotia fuliginaria. The sequence continues at coordinate 11,847,537 of OY720185.1, read as the reverse complement.
CTAGCTGTTTGTACCCAAATATACTGCCATCTCTGAGCTTCATGATTTGCGGTTCTCACAGCATCAAACTGCTTGATTCTTTACCTCCCCTTGGCAATTTACTGCTAAATAAAAACCACACATTTTTTGGTTTATTTAGTTTCTTGTTTTATATACTTTATCTACTTACGTCATGGCCTGATAGATGGCTTCAATTCCGTATCTCATCGCAAACTCATCAACAATTTCTTCAGGGTTTTCATTGAAGTACACCTTCCAGGCGTCATCACCTCTTGCAGCTGGTAACGTTACGGCTCCTCCGTTTTCTTCGCAAAGGTAATGGAACAGATTCTCGTGAAGGCAGGTATACTGTAACAAAAAGAAGAAAACTTGTTACCTACTTATACTTATCGCTATTAATAATGTGACCGTTTATTAACTTTAAAATGCTCTATTATTACTAATAATTCATATTTTTCATGTCTTAATCAGAATTAATGATGAGTCATCGCCATATTCGTGGTTCTAATTTTTCTAATAATAATCCACTTAAACTTTTTGACATTATTGTTTGACGAACGACAGTTAAATGATTGAACAAAATCCAAAATTCAAATTAAAAAACTTTTTATAACAGAATAAGTTGGCAGACATTTATTTCAATTCGATTTGCTTCTAACACTTCTAAAACAGAATCAAATTCACACGGGAAATCGAGATACAAGCCGAATACAAATTGAATCCCAGTTGTAGTCTGACCCCAAGTTGACAGTGATAAATATATGACGACAATGATGTGTATATTCCCCTCTACCCAATATTTTATCAGTATTAGAGAAGGTATTTGGTGTAAATATTTTGTTATTGAAAACTAATGTGTGTGGGGTCAGAGTGAAAAATGTGAGATAATGTCGAATTTGTTGTACAAAATAGCTGTACGTGATATAAGAGTTGGTGTATTATTTTTCAATCATGTATAAGACAATGTCAAGGTGTTAATGCGCTCCTACGCACTAGTTGTTAACCGCAGGGGCAGCGAACCGATTGGCTAGCCGCTTTTCCAGCTGAATATGCAACCGCTTGTAATTGTACGCACTTAACCGCCACAAAGTTTCTACTGCGGCAGTTGAATGGAGAGCGGCAGCCCACTTCGAGACTGGCTCCTATCTTGTTTATACGCACTGGCGATTCATGGGCAGTTTAGTTTGCGGCGAGCCTCCGGTGGATTGTATGTGAGTGCAGCCATGAACTTCGACACAAAGAAATTAATTGTTAAAATTCAACAACGAGAAGCTATTTGAAACTGTGAAGGATCAGCAATGGGAAGAATTAGTTGATATATTTAGAAAAGAGATGATGACAAGAAATGAGAAAAAAGTCTTATCAAGACTTTATTCTCATTTCTTGTCATCATCTACAGACACAAAGTACACAAGCTATCTCGACGGCGTCCATTTTGTTTTTGGACTACACGCCTTCAAGCGGTCCAACCGCTTAACGCGGTTTCATCGCGGACGACCGCTATGACGGCCGATTGCGAAGAAACTAGATCGCTCAAGCGAAACGCCTAGGCGGCCAATCACTAGTGCGTAAGAGGACTAAGTGTTTTAAAGGCCAATAATGATTTTCAGTAGGAAAGTTTCTGTACTTTCTGAAAATGGAATACAATGAAACCTTAAAAAAACACTTATAACATGTCAAATTTTATGACCATAAAACAAAAAGCATGTGTCATAAAAATAGGATACGTATTATCAGCATTTCTAATTTTACCATGAGATGACATTACAATGAGCTGACATTTTGTAAAAAATATTATATCAAAATGTATTTTTCAAAGTAAACACCAGAGGCGCTGTTCATTTTCACACACAAATACTTTCCGCTGTCACCAGTGAGAAATGCACGTCTCCATAAGGTAGAATTACTCACAGTAAATGGCGTTTTATATTTAGAATATACGTGAATTCCATTACTGTAAGGAAACAGACATAATTTGATTTTGTAATAGAGGAGATATATGTGTGAAATTCGTAGCAAAACGATATTTGAGGCTTTGTTGCCGTGACTAATTTATAGGTATGAATTTATTTAATGTGATTATTTTGCACATTCAGTTAAACATTAGAATAGATATTATTTGTGGTATTACTTTAAGTCACAAGTCCCAGATCCCCTATGCATTTCATAAATTCATTTAAAAAGGTACATCTGAATTATTTTTAATTTTAATTTGGCTGTGAAATTGTAGCATGGTAAAAAAGAGGCTGTGATAGTAATAGGAAAGTTGATCACCATCCACCAGGCAATTATTTTGTTAAGACCAATGTTTATGTCGTATCTAGAAGGTTCTGTTCTTTATTGAGTGTTACTATGACATTATTATTGTACCTTCCAAATCTTGATTTAAGTACAAGTAGGTATCGTTAAATTGATTCAACACTTAAGCACACAAACAAATTATCTGAAGAATTATCCTTTTGGATTATTTTGCTGTTCTTTACTTAGGTTCTGATAAAGTATTAAGTTCCTGTAAATTTGTTATACCTATGGTACCTTTAATGGAAAAGAGGCATACGACGTAATACGTATTACCTTATACTCATAGAGATAAACGGTGATAAAGATTAAAATTCGTATATCGCTTGTCTCATTTTACATACAATACTAATACAACAGTGGATAACATTTATTTGTCTATATACAATTACCAAATAAAAGAATAATTATAAGATCTACTTTTTCTTTGTACCTACAATATCCACATGTTCGACATTTATGGTCTGGACCTTAATTAAGGTACATACAATACAATACTAATACAACAGTATTTCGGCCATGAGGGTTTCGACACACACCATAAATAAACTGTTACATGATTCACAAATATTTGAGGAGTCTGAGTTTACTTTGTATGCCAATTTCCCCATGTCACGTACACTTTTGCAGATGCGGAAGTTTTTTAAATAATAAAATGACACCCTCATATTTCATCTCATGAATTTTTACAATGTTTTACGAATAGTGTCTGCCTTGGTGGCGATGGGTGACTTCTGTAAAAGACGTTGTGGATCGATAAATGTTTTGGCCGAGTCTCGTGTACTTTGTGTTTGATAAAGTCCATCTAGATACAGAGTTTGTTCCCCAGAGAAGGAGAAATGTTTTTTCTGTTTTCTTTCTAGCTTTCTTCTAATATTATTATGATAAGCAGATAGGGGAAACATATATACTTATATTATTATTGATTATCTGACTGGCCTGTTGGTCTAGTGGTTAGTAACCCTGACTGCTAAGCCGGAGGTCGTGGGTTCGATTCCCACCCAGGACAAACCTTTGTGTGATGAGCATGATTGTTTGTTCTGTGTCTGGGTGTAATTTATCTATAATATGTATGTATTTACAAAAAAAAAATGTATATAAGTAGTATATCAGTTGTTTAGTACCCATAACACAAGCAAATATAATTGCTTAATTTGGGGCTAGATGGCGCTGTGTGAATGTAGTAGAATATTATTATTGGTAGGTAGGGACCGTTGATATGAGGCGCTTCTAACATCATCATTATCATATCAGCATTTTGCGCTTAAATTATATATAGTAAGTACCTACCTATTAAACAAAAATGTACCTATTGTAGTGGTTGAAAAGACCTTGAACTTCATACTAAAACGTTCAGTGACTTAAATGAATAAATAAGAGTTTGGGTCGAGCCTGGATAGTCACTTTTTGAGGTCTTAATGTAAATTGTCATCATTAATGAAAGTTTTTCAGGAAAGATTGCTATAATCAGAAAGAAAATATAAATAATGATAGTTTTAATTACCTTCAGATAGCCATAGAACGTTATAGATCTATATACCATAGAATTAATTTTATTTGCTATATTCAAAAATACCGATAACGGCTTCTAAAACATCATCAGATAGGTACTAGGCTGAAATAACTCTAATGGAATCTTCAACTGCGTTGTGGAATTTAAATCTTAGAGGAAAACACCTAAAAATTCAGATTAAGTAAAATTGCATTACCAATGCTTGTCCTTAGAAACCTAACACTCACTAACCCGAGGATTTAGGTATTCAAAATCTGATATTTCATTAAGGCAGTAGGTACTTCAGTTAGCATAATCAAATCAGCCTTGAGGCATCCACATGTCGAAAATTCGATCCCGGTCTCGTTCTATGTAAATTAAGAGTTCAAGGTTAGAAGCCCCGGAATAACGGTGTGAATCTTTTTCAGAAACATTATATACCAGGATTCATAGGCTATATAGGATACTTTTCAAGAGAATGTTGTATAAAATAATGGATCTAAATTTTATAAAGGATAAAATTTATTACGACTAAATGGAGGAAAGACGAAATAATTTACATAAAATATGAAGAAAAATTTTCATTTTTCGTAACAATTTATTGTAACTGCTTCAATGAATTATTGCTTTTTTTACTCTTCTTTTCATATTTTATTTTTATTTAGTATAATTGTCATACGGGCTGTTGAGAATATACAATCTGAATTCACCACATTTTTTCCGTGTTTGTAGTAAGTTAACAAAACGTACACGCTGTACACAAAATTGTATTACACCGACATTGTCCGACTGCATCTAACCCTGATATTTCGTATTGTAGGTATTTGTATGCACTTCCACTATCGCTCCGGTAGTCTCGTCATTTTTGTCGATTTACAACACCCAATGTGTTGTGTGTGACGCAGGATTGTAATCACAAATTCCTTTGTTTTGTGGTAGGTTGTGAGTTTGGTGAAAAATTAAGAGAAACTGAACAAATAAATTCCCAAATGTTTTTTTGATTGCTCGTGTCAGCGGTTTCGGTATTATTCATCCGTATGTGATGATATATTAATATTATAAGAAACAAATAAACATGTGTCACCGGGTTTTACAATGTGAGAAACTGGTTTTATTAAAATTGCATGTGTGCCTCACTTTAAGTGGTCTTATAGACACCACTGTGTTAAGTATTGCAAAGATAATAAAAACCACACATTGTTGCAAATGGTAAAGGAGAAGACAATGAGAGAGGAGACCATATGCTCGGCTATATCGAACCAAACGCAAAAGTACGTGTAAAGTTGTATGTCAAGTTACACTACTTCGATATTCTATAAAAGGTACAGCTTTTTTTTATATTAGCCTACCAAAGTGTCTCCACCTCGCCTGATGGTAAGCAGTCAGTGGAATCCAGAAGTGGTAGCCACCATACCAAAAGCCATCGTCTTAAACTGCTGGTATGGTAGCCTCATCTATGGCGGCTGGGAATGGGTTTAGGGGAAGAAAATGAGGGAGGTAAGAAAAGAGGAAAGGGGGTAAATTGACCCTCCGGCGCTTTCATTCACCGAATGAAACGCAGTAGTATGGATACTACTACTCTTGCGTCGATCCTCTATGAGAGGGTCGTACTTCCCCGGACGATCCGGCCCATTCATGCTGAAACCAGCGTGGATCTAATACCGCAAATAACAAGCTAATATCCGTAAAGCTTACATCTTTTTGTCATCTGAGTCACTTATGCCGAATCCAGCGAGAGCTTATTACTAATTACGTGTACTTTGATATGTGACACTTTAGATCGCGCCTCAATTACCTTGTAATGCTAATTGCGCCCCTATATATCAATAGTGTAGTTTATATAACATTATTGTTATATCGGAGCGCGGCAGAGACAAGTGAAACAACTGCTAGTTAAATTCACACTGATTTATTGCTAGGAACACTGCGCGGTCGCAGCCGCGCGTATATAGCTATACTTATGTAGGTACATACACAACATCTCCTCCCCATATTTACACACTACATTTAATTTTGATCATTTAAAAGAAACGTTTATAATCAACTTTAGGTATTTTGCGAAACATCTTGTGGGTGAGCGGATTGCCTCTTTCTACATTTTGATTTTCATTTACCGCAGTATCTTGGTTTTCCTCTCCGTTGTTGCTCTTTACAGAAGATGTAGGCAATTCTGCCACCACGCCGCGACTGTCGTTATTTGGGTCTGGCGTGGTCCGGTCGGGTTCTGCCAACCTGTCGCCCTCCTCCGTCACTGGTACAATAGATCCATTTGAACTCTCTGATGTACTGTTGTCCTGTTGTGGCAATCCTTGCCCTAAAAGGCTTTCGCAATCCCAAAACGATTCATCATCTACTGTTGTACCTTTATATAGAACTAATTGATTTTTATGTTTCCTAACGAGTAATAAGGAAGTATTATCTTTTACTAGATACATTACTTTACCTATTCGTTTGTCAATCGTACCCCTGCTCCACTTAGGTTTATTTATAACATTATTCTTATATAAAACATTATCACCAACAGAAAATGTTTGTTTGTTTTTACCATCATATGAATCAATCTGCGAACACTGTTTATTTTTCACCACATTAGAAACGATGGATGAAGATGACGATGACAATGAAGTAAGTATTTTTGGATTAAATATGTCTAACCGTGTCCTAAGATTTCTACCATATACCAACTGAGCCGGTGACAATCCTGTAGTGCTATGAACAGAGTTTCTGTAGTCAAAAAGGTACTTTAATAAATTTAATTTGTTTTGTCGTGCATTGCCATTTGCTAAAATACACGATTTAATGCCTTTTTTTACAATTTTCACGTAGCTTTCGGCTTGACCATTACTAGCTGGATGGTAACTAGGCGATGTAACATGTGATATACCATTAGAACTACAAAAGTTTTTAAACTCTTGTGATACGAAAGCAGTGCCATTGTCACTAACTAAAGTTTGCGGTACTCCAAATCTTGACATAAAATCATACATCTTGTCTATCACTGCTGTAGAGGTAGTTGTATTTATCATATCGTACAGCTCGACCCATTTAGAGTATGCATCTACCACTACTAAATACGAGTGTCCCTGAATAGGCCCTAAAAAGTCTACATGCAACCTGTAAAAGGGACACGGTGGGTAAGCCCAGGGGGAAAGTGGTGCACGAGGAGGGGATGGCCGTAATTGTGTGCAAACGTTACACGAACCTATCAATTTCTCCAACGCCTCATCTATGCCTGGATACCAAAAGCGAGCCCTCGCCGCGGCTTTAGTTTTAACTATACCTAGATGCGAATTATGTAGTTCTGATGTAACTCTGCGTCTCAACTTAGCTGGCAAAATTACCTTATGTCCACGCATAAGGCACCCGTCCTCAAAAGAAAGTTGTAGCCTACAACTAAAAAACGGTTTTAAATTTATATCTGTAACTTTTTTAGGCCAGCCATTTATAACATAATTAATTACAGTTCCTAAAACTCCGTCTTTACGGGTTTCTTCGCGTAATTCAGAGAGTGTTACAGGTAAACTTCCGTCAACTACGAAGTTAACATATGAAGCGCGCTCGATCGACGGCAGTAATTCTAATGAGTCATCATTGTCACTAATGCGCTCGCCACCGCCGTCGCCGTTAGCGCTGGCAGGCAGCCCCGTGCGCGAACCCCGACTACTCGGCCCACACTGCCTCATCTGAGACTGAGACTCTGGCAGACTAGCTCGGGATAAATAATCAGCACAATTATTGTCACTACGCACATATTCGATCGTATAGTTGTATCCACTGAGAAATAAAGCGTATCTTTGAAGCCGATTTGCTGATATTTCTGGAATGCCCTTATACGGCCCAAAAATTGATATTAAAGGTTTATGGTCTGTCCTTAACACGAAGGGATCAGATCTAGCGTATAAATACTGATGAAAACGGCGAATACCAAAAATTATAGCCGTGGCCTCCTTTTGTATTTGAGCATAGTTTTTTTCAGCCGAATTAAGTGTACGGGACGCGAAAGATATGGGACGCTCGGACCCGTCAGCTTCTATTTGTGACAACACCGCTCCTAAACCGCTAGGAGAAGCGTCAACCGTGAGAATCAGTTTTGCATTGTGATTAAAATGTGTTAGAACTTGGTCCGATGCTAACAATTTTTTTATTTTAGTAAAAGATTGTTCATGTACTTGTGTCCAGTTCCATTTAGCCCCTTTTTTTAATAAATCGTACAACGGACTTAAAACGCTAGAAGCATTTTTTACGAAATTCCTATAGTAATTTACTAATCCCAAGAACGACTGTAGTTTATTTACATTTGTGGGCACAGGCGCCTGAGTGATTGCTTTTACCTTTTCCGGCGTTTTCTTAAGACCATATTTATCTATCTTATACCCTAAATACTCAATCTCATCTTTAAAAAAAACACATTTTTCCTTTTGCAAAACTAATCCCGCGTCTTGTAAACGGCCTAATACAGCTTTAAGTCTTTGCAAATGGATGCCCACTGTTGGGCCCGTAACCAAAACATCGTCAAGCAGACAAAGTACCCCTTCCATATTCGACAGAACGCATTCCATCGCTTTTTGAAAAATTGAAGGCGCGCTAGACAACCCAAACACCATACGGGTATATTTAAATAACCCACGGTGTGTATTAATACACGTTAACTTCTGAGAGTTTTCATCTAATACAAATTGGTTGTAAGCCATACTTAAATCAATTTTAGAAAACTGCTGTCCCCCGTGTAATTTACTAAACAACTCATGTATAGTGGGCAATGGATATTGTTCCACGATCAGCTGTTTGTTTATACTGACCGAGTAATCTACACATAACCTAACTGTACCGTTACGTTTTAACACAGGAACGATCGGTGACGCATACTCCGCATGTTCGACCGGCACTAATACCCCCAACGCAATTAAACGATCGATCTCACTATTAATTTTATCTTTTAAAGCAAAAGCAATAGGGCGCGCTTTAAAAAAAACTGGTTGTGAGCCGGGTTTTACCTGTAATTTAACTTTGTACTTGTTAAACTTTCCTAATGTGTCAGAAAACACCGCTGGAAACTGTGATTGTAATTGTTCAACCACGTTATCCATATTGTTTATAAATTTACATGGTAACAGTTCCAATTTAAAACTTGATATAAAATCCCGACCAAGTAGCGGCGGACCTGTGCCACTGCTTACTACATAAACGTTTAACATATGAGTCTGTCCACTATATGTGATAGGTAACTGTATTACCCCAACACATTTTATTTTATTACCGGTATATGTATACAACTGTTTACTAGTTGGTGACAATGACACGCTGTTGAAAAATTTATTATAAGTATCGCTAGAAATAACTGTGACTGCTGACCCGCTATCGATTTCAAATTGTAAGGCCACACCCAGAATAGTCACCGTCTCCACCATTGGTTCCCCATTTTTACAATAAATTTTAAAAAGCTTACCATCATCATCTTCATCCGCGTCACTTGTGGCTATATGGTTCACTTTTTTGCACATTTTTTTAAGATGACCCGTTACGTTACATTTTTTACACTTATATTTCGCGAAACGACATTTTGATGACGCGTGATTCGAACGACCGCACACCGAACAATTTTCTTTCGATACCGTGTTTTTCATTGTTGCCTGATCAATTTTGAACAGCTGCTGCTCAGGCTGCCCCGCGTGATGCACGGTAGCAGCGGCACCGGCGCTGGCGCTTCGTAGCGTCTCTGCTACCTCGATAGCCTTTGCCAATGTCAGCTCTGTTAAGTCTTGCGAGAATAACTTATCTCGCACCCGTCCCGGCAACATCGCCATCACGAATCGATCCCGCAGCGCTTCCTCCACGTTGCTAAAACTGCAGTGTGCGGTAAGCCCGCGAAGTCTCGCTGCCCACTGTGTCGGCGTCTCGTCCACGTGCTGCGAAGCTGCATAAAATTTAGCACGTTCACCGAATCCGCAACGTTTCGGCGTAAAATGGTTGTCTAACAACAGTAAAATATCTTCATATGGCACCTCTTGCAACTCCTTTGGCAAGGCCAGATCCGAGGCCAGCTTGTAGGTACCATTCGTGAGTGCGCTCAGCAGTATGGCACGTCTCCTAATTCCTGTCGCGTCGCTGATTGTAGTAATATCGTTCGCTATGAACCACTGTGTCAGCCTATTTTTGTACGTTTGCCACGAGTCCAAACTGTGGTCAAACGTGGACAAAATGCCAAATTGATGAGAAGACATATTTATTTTTTCCTTCGTAGGTAAGTACTCGTCGCCAATGTTATATCGGAGCGCGGCAGAGACAAGTGAAACAACTGCTAGTTAAATTCACACTGATTTATTGCTAGGAACACTGCGCGGTCGCAGCCGCGCGTATATAGCTATACTTATGTAGGTACATACACAACAATTATGTAGTTGTTATATTGGGTAAATTATACTTAAATTGTGTCCATTACGTCTTTAGATTGCTTAAGAGTTTAATCAAAAATGTGACACAGTTCTAATAAGACTAAGGCTACCTGTAAGACTAAGGCTACCTGTGCATAGAAATGGAGTAAGGCTGCTGAGCGAAGGAATGGAGAAATAATAACCAATAGTGTCGCAGCGGAGATGTTAAGGTCGCTGCATACGTGATGGGTTTTTAGCAGATGGAACGGGACGGTACATTTTGGAAATATCGTTTTATAAAAATGTATATGAAAGAGCACTTATGGAGCCGAATGAACAAGGCAGTCGCGTGCCCGTCCCATACATGATCCGTCTGAGGTATAATCTCGTTACGTATATTACTTACGAGTTTTGCAAACACTTTTATCAAAGTCATTTATTAGAAAAAATATACATTTTACAACTACCTACTAGATGTAAATAAACCAAAGGATTAGAATAAATTACACTTACAGTTTATTTTTTTAGTATTAAAGCTTATGCAAGTACCTAGATAAAAATAAACCTAAATAATGTAAATTCAAACCGTAAAACCGACATAATCTACCTCGGATTAATGTTTATTTTTCTGAATATAAACGTTTCTCCTATCGCGCACGTTGTACTGAGAATATTCATAATTCACATGCAATACCAAGGATTAGTCAAGGAAATCTACCTACTTTTACTTTGTTTGAATTTTAGGCTTTTCGGTAAGAGATATATATTGGTTTATTTATGACATATAACAATAATATATTATTATATGATATCTATACTATTATATAAAGCGGTAGAGTTTGTTTGTTTGAACGTGCTAATCTCTGAAACCAGTCGGATTTGAAAAATTCTTTTTGCGTTCTCGAGGAAGGTTATAGGCTATGTAACATCGCGCTACTGGCGACGGGAGCAGAGCAGTATGCAAAGACGCGGGTGAAACTGCGCCGCCGACTCCTAAATAACTGATTATAAATTGTAAATAGTAAAGTATTATAGGTATCAATGATTGCGTTGATTCTTCTTTAATGTTTTTAGCTATGAAGTAATTAAAATATTATTTTCTACTTTTTAGTTAAGAAATGAACACGTAGGTACTGTTTTGAAGTCGGTTTTCGTTTTTTTTTCTAAAAATAATTTTATTTTATTATTTTTATCAATAAAAAAGTTTGATATTATTTTGAGAAGTACTTTCCATTTTTACTTATACCTAAAAGTTTTCAGCTTAAACAAAACAATGATGGTAATGATAAAACCAAGTTATAGCTGTATAACTCAGTTTCCGAACACGAATAGCTTCCATTTGCGCCGAGAGCAAAATTGTGTTATAATTAAGCACAGCTCTTAACTTGATAGAAACACCACGGCGTATATCAAAATAGACCTTGCAGTATTGTTATAGGCTATTGTGGAAAGAATTTGAAATCCTCATTAAATGTATTGATGTCCGTTCTATACTAAACAAAACCTAACAGTAGTTTATTTAGAACAGATTCTGTATAATTTTTTAATATTTTTTTATTTATACGGATACCATTAAACCTTCGCCTTACTACGTAACAGTACAGTTTTCTACATTAGTCACAGCAAGGTATAAAGGTAAAGCTCCTTCAGTAGATAGTCGATGCTTAAAAGTAATTTAAAATCTAGTCAACACTAAATATAACATAACTCTTTGACCTTTAATGCAATCAACTGTCTGTTACAAGGAAGGTTCTAAACCTTCCTTTATACATTCGTTCCTCTTCAAACTTCGATACGAAAAATAACTATAATGGCTGTATATTTAGTTTACTTGATTACTTTGGCTCTTTGAAATCAATAAAGTTTTTTATTAAAATATCATCACTTGCACTTAAAATCATCAATTATGAATTTCTCATCAAAAACTAACAAAAATCTAAATGCACCGCTTCCAAATAAGGCCGTAAAAACTTACAAATAGATGTGCATTCCCTTAAAAACCTTTTTTAAAACAATGCCACTTGCGGATCAGTAAACAGTTTAACTTTTTTTTAAAACATCAAAGCCTGTTTGTTTTCGCAATTTAAAAAAATAAAAGAACTGCACGGTAATTGTTAAAGGTGAAATAGACTCACTATAAATAAAGTTTAAAATATATTATCTAAGTTTTTATTTCTTTTATTGTTATCAAATTTTTTAGTTGAATTTTATTTATAAGTGTCAGTTTTTCAGTAAGTGCTATGAAAAACTGACACTTATAAATTTAAACCTGACGAAACGGCACTTAAAGTAACTCATTTATTATATGTGATTTTAAAATACGTTTCTGAATTCTTAGTTATATTATGTTTTTCCTTTGTTTTATTTATGTTTTTATGTTCCGACGGCGATTAGCTGTTTCCACAGACCAAGTGTTAGTACTTTTGACTATGATATTCATGTATTATACAAAACCTTCCAAAAGATCTAAGCGACAGAAATAGAACTAAGCAATATTTTACTAGATTTATAAAAGCTACTTTTCACATAGTTACGAATCAGAAAAAACTAGATCAATAACACTAATATCCTCGATTGTGTATAGAACAAAGAATCGATTTATAACACGTAATAGCTATCTATTTATAAGCACAGGAATTCTCTTACAATATATGAGACATTTGACAAAAAGCAGAATGTAATAACGACCCCTGTCTCTATGGATAAAGGGACAGATTGACAGAAAAGAATTAAATGCTTAGCATTTTATTTTCAAGGACATTGTCTATAAAATATTTATTAGAAATAAAAACATTACATGAGAATTTATTAAATTAGTGATTGTGTGAGTTAGTTGTCATAAAAGTATTACGATTTCATTTTGCAACTTCGAATGAAACGGTAAAAGCTATGAGCACGTTGTCACATTATTGTGCATTGTCTGAAACAATAAAATATAATGTCCAGCACCTTTTGAGTATAAAATTCTGAAAGTTATATCTTTAGAATTGGCGGGCAAGATGCATGCATGCACTTCTCATATGCAATACCATCTATTGTGAAGTGACTCGTACTTACAACTTTGTTGAATGTAGTTCAAGAGAATTTGAATTTGAATAAAACATTATTCTTCTTGACAGTTCTCTAGAACTCACAGCAATATACTACACTTTTATTGATGATATATGACCAATGGATTCACGCCTGTGCTCGGTAAACATTACCGAGCACAGGCAACAAGTTTTATGTCTAAGCAATGCACCAGTGATATAATACTTGATGTTCGGTTTTATATATGAAGAATTAATTTGATTCTTTTTTTAAACTCTTAATTATATGATAAACTTTATTTTGATAAAAAAAATAATTTTAACAAAAAGAAAACCGACTTCAAACAGGAAAAAGGAACTAAAAAGTAAAAAATAAATAAAAATAGCACAAAGTAATACGTATTATGATTTAGTTAATTAGAAATAATTAAATAAGTACTTTATAATTCCTAACCTTCTTGGGATATCTCCTTTCCAACAAAAAAAGAATCATCAAAATCTGTTTATAAACGACGAAGTTATCCGCGAACACACATAAAAAAAAACATATATACGGTCGAATTGAGAAACCTTTTAACCGCCTTCAATAAAAAGGATAAGTAGTTCTTATATTCAATTGCGGGCAACGGGTAGAAAATACATAATGATGGGAGAAGGTATGTTCTTAAGTATGGAAACCGTTATTACTCAGCGGGTACTTAACACTATCCAGGTAGTACTACAATCTTTAATACGTACAACAGAGAGATCAGAATGAGATCTCATGGTCGGTGTCTTGTTAAAAATTTACAAGGCTATAATTTAAGTAAATTTATGAGGACTGTGGTCAATGATAATCTTTTTTAAACTTCTAAACAACGGAACACTGACGACACAATATCATGACGTAAATAAACTCAAAGTTTTGTACCACAAAAAGCGCTAGCCATTTTACAACAATATTTTTAATGTATACATCTACATTTCTTATTAGCTAAGGCTCGCAAAGTACCGTAAAAGTACGCATTGAACTAACTTTTCCATAACATAATTTCTTGCAAAATTTTGGCTAAAATATATCAACCTTTTAAAAAGAAAATTATATATAATAATATGTCTCGATATTTTAGGTGTAATTAAAACTTCAGGACACAAGTTGTTGTTAAAATGTCGTTAGTAAGAGGCTACTTGTTTGAAATATAGGTGTATAATTATATGTTTTTGAATATATAGTAATCGACCTTGGTAAGTACGTGTTGGTATAAGCGCGTGACAAAAACAAGAATCAATACTATTTACTAGGCTTTGAAGGCTTGAGTTCTGTTAGTCACAAACAATACATATTTTATTGACTAGTGCAGAACTTGCTAGTATCAAATATTAAGATTAATATGAATCATACTAATATTATAAATACGAAAGTTCGTGTATGTGTGTGTGTGTTTGTTACCACTCAGTGCCTAAACGGCTCAACCGATTTCGATAAAAATTGGTAGATGTAGATAGATTCGGTGCCGGAGAGATAGGATTCTTATCCCTGCAGATGTTGCAGCCTTCATTCAACATCTTGCCGTTTTGTATCAAAGTTCTTGTTGCTTATCCCTTTTTGATATATCTACATAAATCAGTAATATTATTCTATAACTACACCTATATTTGTGACATTTAAATTACTGATTTACTGATTTGTTGTTGACATCATTGTTTGTGTTTGAAATCCATGAATCGCATCATCGTGTAATTGACTCCTACTAGGATATAATGTATCATATCATATCAATAGGTAAAATGGCTCAGTGGATAAGGCACCCGCTTCGTAAACACGAGGTAGTGGGTTCGAATCGGGGCAAGTAACTATGTGATTTTCAAATAATATGTACTTTCTAAGTTTATCTTGGACATTTCTGACTGACGGTGAAGGAAAATATCTTGAGGTAACCTGGACTTAAAAGTCTGAAATTGCCAATCCGCCTTGAGCAAGCGTAGTGATTAATGCTCGTGCCTTCTCTATATGGTAAACAGGCTGTTATTATTATTATTATTTAATCATATACTATGCAAGGAGGGCAATCGATATCGGACAGACACGACTTATGACAGGAGTCTTTATCAGCGACCTGTTGCTAGCAATTATTATGTATCGAACGTTTGAGTACTTGCATGCTTATTTTGTAAAAATGAGAAAATGGCCACCTGTTATGGTACACCAATTTTGAACATTTGTGTTACTTGCGGCCAGTACCTTGGGTAGATAATTTGTTAATGACAACTTCATATTCATCGATTACCTACGAATAAAGCACGCGACTATTTGCTGCTAATTTATGTTACTTGATACTATTATATTGCAGTGGACCACTCGTTAAGTAACAATTTAGTGTTGATGTGCAGGCAGATTTTTTTATTCTGGCAATCTAACATATAAGCTTTATGGCGCTGACATAACCGTCTTGCTATGACGAGCAAGACTTGCTAATTCTTTTATTTGAGAAAAAGAAACCTTCTCTAGTGTAGCGATTAAATTATTGTGTATAAGAAAAGCGAAAGATCGCTGAGTAAATACGAAATTTTAAAACTATAATTATAATATTTGATAGGCAGGCTAAATTAAGATCTAAGTAAGCTTTTACTTCTTAATTCGGTCTGGCTTAAAAAATTTTACTAAATTAATACAGCTTATAACTTTATAAAAGCAATACTAAATTTATTACAATAAACCTCATCAAGATTTTGACACAACTCCATTTAAGTAGACAATTTTTTTGAAACCAAGACAAATTCAATTAAAGCTTCGTTATAATTAATAGTCAATCTTATTTACATAAATTATGAATTTGTACTAATTATAGTAGGTACTACTAACTATTGCTCGTAGCTCTGGCCGCGTAATGTCGGTTATATCTCTGTTTACATTGAAACTTTTATCCCCTATTTAAACCCCTTTAAGACATTTTTCGCCATAAAAGAAAGTCTATGTTGTTCCCCGAGGTCTGATTTATCTCTACATCAATTTTCATCAAAATCGTTTCAGTTTAGGCGTGAATGCGTAACAGACAGACAGACAGACAGAGTTATTTCGCATTTATAATATTAGTATGAAAGTACGGAATTTAGCCGAGCCATGATAATCCACTCATCTATTCCAAAAAAGCAAAGGCGATAGATGGTTGTACCATTTTTCCTTAAAGGTGAGGTAAATTAATAATGTTTTGAATAATAGGTTGAAATATTTCATTCCTTGTTTCTTTTTTGTTGCTTTCATACAAGGGTGTGATGCGCTCCTTGAGTTATACTTTTGGGTTCAACAAGTTCTTGCGTCTTCTTCCTTTTTCTAAATTGATAAGAGCTATTAAACAATCATTAGTTTTTATAGTTTTGTAGATAAGTATATTGAATTTTATTTGTTTAGTCTAACAGCTATTAAAGAATTTATTAAAATATAAAACTCGGTGTTTTTGTTTCCTTTTTTACTGAATATTTTCATGATTTTGAAACAGAGCGTATGTATATCTTGCTTAATAATACAAACTATTGGAAGATATTTAATATAGTAAATATAGATAGTAAATACAGTTTGGAAATCCCAATTTCTAGAACAAATATTCGAACAAGTAAATTGTGTAATATGTTGCATTGATTTTGTTGAAATGAAATGAAATGAATTTATTTGCTCGAATATGGTGTTGGTACAGGTGGTGGTATTGCTATGGTTCAGCATATTCTGCCCCTTAGGGCGTGCAAACTAGTTTTAACATGCGATTATAATAAAATATTTAAATTAATAAAATAATTATACATTATTTAGTAGTAGGTATTAAATATTATCAATTTGTACTTAAAGAAATGAATAAATTAACAAATATTATTATTATGTGAATCAACGATTAATATTATTATTACATATGTACCTACATTATTATAAAATATTACTATAAAATATTACAATTGGATTACGATTAATTGATATTATTATAATTAATTATTCTAGGTATCTTATCATCTAAGTATTCCTTAACACTATAATACATTTTATTTAGTAGGAAGTCGATCAAGCGTCCAATACACAGATTTTAAAATCTGTGTATTGGAAGCTCTCTAATATTTTGAGGTAGATGGTTATGTTATGTGTTATGTACTATCAGACTGGTCTGTGCCTAACGTTGGCCGATTATGCCATATTCTGTAGTTGACTAGACCTGATTGTATTAGTACAATATTTACTACACTAAAAACTCAGGTGTTAGGACAATACGACCTACTTGTTTTAGTTAATTACTACATATTTAGTTACATTATTAATTACACTTGCGTGAACTTAACACATAAACATGCACGCGATTATATACCTAATTAACATAATCATATAGATGTAAGTTGAATAAATCTTTCTACTATGTTCACATGGAGTTTAATTCGTTTAGCAAGATTTCACCAATATTTGGAGTCTATTTAATCAAGGAGACCTTTAATAAATCAAGGAAAGATAAATTGGTTTAAATGGGTCCCTCCTACCTTTCTAGAGGTACTAGACCGTGTAATTTATATGTGGATGGACTTGACCCTACGAAGGAACCTGTTAGGTTTGTGTAAGTAAATTAAAAAGTCAAAATGGCTCAATGGATAAGACACCCGCTTCTTTAACACGAGGTAGTGGGTTCGAATCTGGGCAAGTACTAATGTGATTTTTCAAATCGTATGTACTTTCTAAGTTTATCGAAGACATTTCTGACTGACGAGGACAACATCGTGAAGAAACCTGGACTTAAAAGTCTGAAATTGCCAATACGCCTTAAGCAAGCGTGGTGATTAATGCTCATGCTTTCCCTGTATGAGAAGAGGCCTACCGTAGAACAGTAACAACAACTATATAATACAAACTGGTATTTTTAAGTAAATTATTATATGTTTTACGTTGGCTGTATTCAGTATTAAATTTAAAGATCATTTTAATTAGAAAGTTTTCAGTAGTAGAATTAATTTATATATAGTAAAAAGAAAGCTAAAAAAATAAAATTTTAATTTATAATTTACCAAGATATTGTTACTTTCAAACGTTACTTTCGACAATACTGAATTACGAAGAAACCTTGATTTCACAAAAATATCTGAAATTGCAATCCGCCGTTAAAGATAATTGATGCTTATACTTTCTTTGTATGAAGAGGGCTTTACCCCGAAGTGTGATAATATTGGGCAGCATTTATTTGTGTAGTCTACTAAAATATTTTACTTTTCTTGATAACCAATCATAAATATTATGTAGAAAACCCATATTACATAGATAAATAAAAAATGTTATCTAGTAAAAAGTGAAATAAAAATATAAATTTCACTTTAAACCATTAAACTCATATTTTAATACCTTCTAGATAAAATGACACAATTTTATTTGCCAATATTTTTAAAAACAGAGTTAAACGCAGCAATATATTAGAAACGTTTATGTAAATCCCTTGTAGGCAGTATATTTTGGTTTATTTGTGCAAACTTTTAAACTTATGAGGCAGTAAATTTTGAAGCGGCTATACTCAATTAAAGCGATCTGTCTTGTGGTTTTAAGGTTAAAGTTACAATGTTTTTGTTGTGAGCCTTATGAAGCCTACATAATGAGCACATGGAGTGCCGAAGTAGTAAAACAATGAAAGTAGCATGAGGAGAGTTTTATGAACTTAATGACGTCAAAAATATGATAAATATTCTTAATGTGGGTCTATTTCTTCAAAACATCTATTTACAATTACGGTATTTTTACAAGTAGAAGAATTCCGTGCATTGAGTAAATAAACTTAAAAATAATATGTATTTTACCAATGAAGTACTGCTACGAACTTACTTCCTATTCGCTACGAATTATAGCTACGACGTAGTGAGTTCGTAGAGTATATTCTCATTTACGTTTTACATAAGGATTAAGTATGTCATAAAAATTAATATCTCACGTGCATCGAGGTGAAGTAATGTTCAAAATGTATTTTATCACGGTATTCTTAATGGCGGTGGGCACGCATTACCTGACTTCCTATACCACACAGTCAAATTACGTTGCAAGGAATAAAGCTAAATTGTAAGTAAAAAGAAAAATGTTCTTCATTATTTTTCATGCACTGCTATTAATATGTAAAATTTAAGTTAAACACTCAGGTCATGAGATGATGAATGCTAACACTATCAAAATTATGATTGATTCATTTTCAGCACTGCTGTCATAAATACAATCATAATTTTGATAGTGTAAAGAGTGGCTTAATTTTTTTCGTTGTTTGATTAATTTTCAGCACTGCTGTCATAAATACAAACAACGAAAAAAATTAAGCCACTCTAAATGGTTATGTAATTACTGTTATGTCTGAAATTACTACAAACTTTTGTAACCATTTAAAATCATTTAAATAAAGGGCCGAACTAGCAAGAAAAACAGCCCAAATCATAATATATGTGGTTAAAAACTTGACAAAAGTCTAATAGAAGTTGAAGAAGGTCCTCAAAGCTGTTTCGAAAAAACGAGAGAAAGATTCGATTGGTTTACTTTCACTACTTTAATAGCTTTGCCTTTGTTGAGTTAAAATTACATTGACAAGCCTACCGCTCTCTGTCGTCCTTTTGTGTTACTACTTGTAATACTGGACATCTTGTTGTTATTTTCTTGATCATTAAGATGAACTTGTTAGATTTCGAGCAAACAAATGAGTGGGATTTTATTGGTCATACTAGTTTGATCGGAAATTTTGAATAATTTATTTTAAACATTTTGAGAAATTAAGTTTAAAACTTTAGATAGCTTTCTCGAATTATAAAAATCTCAAACTTTGTCTCTATCATAATTAGATATATGTGTTCACTTCAGCCGCAAGATATCTACTGAACAAAAGCGATTGAGATTTTGTTACAAAAATCACAATGACATAACAGTATTATTATATAGATTTATCGATCTCACATTAGTTTAAATACTTACTGCTTGGTAGAAAATTCAAACACTAAACCAAACTTTATTTTATTACATACCTAGGTTTATTTCCTCGATTATCTAAATACGCGACTATTGGATAACACCATAGAAATAAAATCAAGGGTAAAAGCGATGATAGCATCATATAAATTTATGGTATCAAATATAAGAATTTCACACCATTTTGCTCCAAAATGTCGCCATTGATAAACTCAAAATATCCCGAGATACATTTCCTTTACGAAAAGGCATCCAATCTACTGAGAAATTCGCATTTATCCAAAAAGCCACTCAGCGTTTATTACATACATGTTATATATTACATATGTTATATAAGAGTTCTCGTATCTTCGTGTTATGTAATCAAAAAATCTTATCGCGTGCGAGGCTTCATAGGCACCTGTTACAACATCAAAGAGGAAGAACGAAGAGTGCAGATTGCTTTACTTATTGCTAAAACGTAAGCAATATACGCATATGTGCTACTACGTATGACTCGTGTTTTGGAGACTTATATATATATTTTGTTACTACTGCCGTGGTTTAGTTTTCATTCTGTGATGGTAATACCATACAGAGGTGCACAGATCTTCGATCCTAGGTCGGATAAAATGATATTCGTTTTTTTTTCCAAGGAATTCACAGTATGAGCCTGAACTTTGAAATTGCGCTTGGTAAATGGTTACAGGACATCCTTTTTACATGGGACTCAACAACAATGACGAAACTTAGCTACACTCCAACTTCGGATAAAAATGTTTGAATGTATGATAAGCTTGCTACTTGATTTCAAACCATCGTGCAATACGAATCTGTGTTCCAGAACGGACAAATACAAACGTAAGTACTTTTTCATAATTCATAATTCATAATTCATTTATTTCTTTGCAAATATTTTTAAGTATACCTTGGACATTACTGATTTATGGTGAAGAGAAACATCATATATGAACACCGATACCGCCATCACGATTTCTTATGTGGAGAAAACCACGAAAAATAAAACTTTAAAACAGAGAGAGTAAATTAAATTCAATCACCTCCAACTGCGGTATAACTACGGCAATTGATTCGGTTGATTACTTTATCTGTTTAAAGTACATATATATTTTCTTGTACATTTTACTTACTGACACACATCGTTATATTCTACATACAGGTAGGTACACACATACAGGTACACATCATTGGATTATCTACTTAATACCTATTGATGCGAACCAAATGAATTCACACGTTGACATACATCTGACCTCTTATGTAGGTAATGTTTAATCAATTTTATACTGTGTTTTCATGTTTGTAGTTTCATTGATTATGTGACTAGTATAAAAATATAGACGCAACAGAGTCTAATGAATGATATTGGTACATTGTACACTTTCTTTTATTTTTTGTAAATAACACATATACTTGTCCTAAAACGAATTAGATACTAATAAGTTTTATAATATCATAATTTTAAGAATAGAGAATTTTATTATTACGGTATCAGATTTTTACTAGTTACAGAACAAATACGACATATATAGCGGGCAAATACTGTCTTATAAAATAACAGCGTAAATTTTATATAATTTTTTAGTGCCACCAGTGACACCGGAGCGGAGGTCCAATTCCTCTTCGATTCTCCTCCTTTCTCTGCCTTTTACCCTTATATTCCTACACAATAAACTAACTAGTTCTGTTTTCTTAATATTCTTTATAAAACATAGCCACGATCATAGGCACACCGGCACACGTACTATTACGTAGATCGTATACTTATTTAACACTGAACTTGACTTGGTAATGTATATTCAGTAAAAAATTCATATGTTGTAAATAAAATAGAACTTGTATAAAGCATCACTATAAGACTTTATGTTAAAATATTAAAATGGAAAAAATAAAAAATGCGCGTACCGAAATAAACGTCTAAGTTAAAAAATCTTTTAGAACAAACTTTTGCCTCACTGAATTAATTTGTAGCAAAAAAAGCTAAAGTCTTTGACAAGGTAATTAGAAGGAAGTTAGGATAAGTAGGTATTCATAATATTTTTATACCACCTTTGATAATTTCTTTACTTATCAGTTTTATAATGACAAATTAGGGAAATACGAAAACGTTCTCTCAGATCTTTTCTAATAAAATGGAACATTTATTTCACAATGTCAAATTGATTAATTTTTCCATAGAGATACAGAACTTATTTAAAGTTACTCAACCGCATTGAAATAGTCTACAACTAAATAAACATAGCCTACGCCTTCGAAAGAAAGAAGTAGCGATGCGCGATAATAATTCTGTATAAACTCTATTATTTTGATATAATTCTCTTTGATCGTTTCATTTGGAGGAGCTCGGCTCCTGACAGTTCTTAGTATTAAATACGTATTACATTATTTTGAAGGATATCTTTTTCCTTTGACGTTTTGCCTTGACCTCGCTTTTATATTAAACAATGCCTCTTAAAGGTTCCAAATTTAATACAAGATTAACAGTATTAATTTTCTATCAATCCGGTTTTTCTTTAAGCTTTTTATAAAAATTCTAAACTTGATCGTTCGGGTTAAAATCGTGATCATAAAATATTTATAATCGTGTAATCCTTACAAGTAATCAAAAGAAACGCCATAACCTACGTCGTGTATCAGTACTATATTTTGCATTAAAAGAAATATAACAATAATCTTTTAGTTAAAAGCCAGTACGGGTCTGACTAGTCAACAAACAAAACGAATTTATAAACACTGTCAACGATACGACACATAATATGCAATCAAAATTATAAATCCTGTAGTAGAACTCTAAACTGCTACTTACATTAACTTCGCAACAGTAACGTTACGGACGCTAATTTATGCATCAAACTTCTAATAGCTTTCATGACATTGATATAAATGAAATTCGCATATAACAGCTCAACAACCGTAACTCTAACACTTAAAGTGACTTCCTGAAGTGTTAGTACCGCAGTAGATTTACGCATGAACGTTGACATGATGACCTGATTTTGTACTTTTCAAATATTAATTTGACGGAAATGTATAGCATGGTTTTTAGGGCAAGCGAAGTAAATTATGTTAACCCGAATTGAGTTATTCGGAATTTCATTCCATTTTGAGCTATTGAGATATTGAAGTGAACGGGTAATAAAGTTAAGATGACGAACAAAGTCAATATGAAATAAAATCAACTGAGTTATTTAAATATTTATAATACATGACCAAATACGATATAATTGAAGTAAGAAATACAAAAACGACATAGCATCATAATAACATTTAGTACAAGACAATCCTATTATTTACGCGACGGCAAACTTCAAAACTAATAATAATACAAGCCTGTTTTTACCGTCTCACTGCAGGGCAAAGGCGTCTTCTCATATTAGAGAAGGTATGAGCATTAATCACCACGCTTGCTCAAGGCGGATTGGCAATTTCAGTCTTTTAAGTCCAGGTTTCCTCATGATGTTTTCCTTCACCGTCAGTCAGAAATGTCCAAAGCTTAGAAAGTACAATATGATTTGAAAAATCACATTGGTACTTGCCCGGATTTGAACACACTACCTCTTGTTTACGAAGCGGGTGCCTTATCCACAGGGCTATTTCGACTTTTGGGCCATTTCAAAACTAATAAAGGTAGCTAATTCATACATTAAATTACTTTTATAATGACATAGCGACAACTTCTTAAAAAAAAGTTGACTAAATGTTTCAAAAACTAAACAAGAATCAAGATAAATTGATCGTTTATAACCAAGCTACAACTACAGATCTATACTAGTCTTTATTTTGAAAATAAAACAAGTACTAAAGATAAAGCACTAGTTGCTTCAACGTCACTTAACGCGTGCAACAGACGGAATAATTACCAGAGGCCCTAGACAAGTGTCAAACATTTCTATTCTATTCATAGAATAGATAAAAAAATGTATGAGATTGACATAAGCTCTGGCGTTAGCTTATGTCAATCCAATACATTTTTTTATCTATTCTATGAATAGAATAGAAATGTTTGACACTTGTCTCGGGCCTCAGGTGACTAATAGCTAGCCTTCTTTATCTACTAACATAGCTTACAGAAACACCGGTTACGTGAAAACTTCTAAGAAAAAAATATTGCAGCTACGGATACCAATGTTGGAATAATTTTTTTTTTTTTAAGATTTGGTTATAATTAAATACTTGAAATTCGTAAGACTAAAAAATGACCTAAAATTGTTTTAATGTGGTTCATATTTGAACTTTTCTTTTACTTTACACTATTTACAGATTATGGATCGGTGAAAACCCATATTTTTTAAACTTTTGTTGTGTTTAAAAATTATTATTACTAGCTTTAGGAGCAGTGGTTGAACATAAAAAAATACACAGAGGTGTTGTAATAAAATAATTTTGTCAAAAGTAACTCATGCATATTGCCAGGATATTATTATTATTCTAAGACCATAACTGCAAGTTCCCATGCGATTGTGTAATTAGTTTAGGGAATAGAGTTTTTAAATTATTCGAAATAGTTTACTCCTCAGTTAAAAATGGTTTTCTATGTTATCCGATTTGATTTCAGGGTTTTAGATGCAATCTGTTGCATGCTAAAGAAATTAATTTCACTCAATCATTATAATAATTAATGCTATTTTAGACTATAAAATAGTTTTAGTCGTTCTATGCTACTATATACGGTCTTCGAGTTAAAAAAAAAACGTTAGATATGCTTCGCTATGTGAAATTTTAGTTGTTGGTATTATAAGCTCTATCAATCGGCAAATTAAATTAAATTGCTAAACTTTGAGGTGCTAATTGCACCGCAAATTTATACAGAATGTTTAAATCACTGTATTTTAAAATAATGTAATGGTTACTATAAATAATATCTTCACTTTTTTAAAATACAAACAAGAAAAAAAGTAACGTTAATGTTTCTAGAAGAAAATCTGTTAAAAATCAAAGTACAAACAAACACTTGCTAAGAAGGAACGCACAAGACATCAACGAGATAAACAAAATCAAAGGTATTTATGTAAATATGACACAAAATGATGTAAATAAACATAGCTGTGGCAATTTGCGTTTGATGTCTACTGGCAAAACAAAAACCTCTCGTATCGCACTTCTACCAATCTAGCACGTTTTTGTTATATTGTGCTCTGCCGATAAGAATTTTATTTGGTAACGGTCTAAGAATACAAATACGGAAAGTTGGTGTAATTTTGTTATACACCACATATTTTTGCGAGACTCCATGTTTTCTCATGGCTGCCATTAAAGTAAATATTAAGGAGGGTTGTTAGAGTTAATGAAGAATCGTAACATTAAATTTTAGGTTTTACCTATTACATAATTCTATTTAACAGCTAAAAAGATAACCTTTAAAAAAACTAATTAAGATATACCTAGTATTTATTTTTATTAAGATATAATTTAGATTGAAATATTGGGGATTTAATTTTGAGTTTACTAAAGAGATTTACGTAAAAAAGTATATGATAATAAAACTTATTATATAAAATTTCTTAGTAAAGATGTTGGGAAACAACCTTTACGTGTTGTTTACCTTTTAGTGTAGTGTTTTTGCGAGTTTCATGATACCTTACTATCTAATTAGAAGTAATGCAAAAGCTAATTGCTAATAGCATCTACTGTTATTAGCAATTATACAAGCGACAATAAGACTATTTTACTACTCAAAATCAACAACAAATAGGCGTGATAACAATATAAAAATAATTTCTTATTTAATAATTCAAAAGATAATACTAATAAGTCCTATAAAATTGGGCGAAAGACATGTTATTTGTACAATTTATTGCTAAGAAAATTAAGGTACATTAATCTTTTGAGTCCCGTAGCGACGACAAATTTGTTTCGACCTGGATCACAGAAACCAGAGCGGCAACCTGTCCACTGTGTTAATAAATAATAAGATGAACATAAACAAACTCGTTCAAATGTTAAAGTGTATTTGTTTATTTTTATAAGTAATTTAATTTTTTGCATTGAGAAAGTTTAACCTTTCATGGACACTACTGTAGACACAATGATGAGATGTTTTACTGTCATCACGGCCATAATATACGTTTACTGTCCCGGAAAGTGTTAAATTATTCTCATGATGTTCTTACATTCCTAATATCTGAACTATTTTACTTGTGTTGAAGATAAAGTAACTAAAACATTATTAATATTCGTTTTATTTTATATTAATAGATAGAAGAAGATAAATTTAATTTATATTTTAAAAGAATAGGTATTTTATTATTTTATTTAATTATTAAACTTATCGTCGGAAAATACGACCGCATTATTATTCATTATTATTTTAATTAAATATCTTATTTTATCAAAATAATAATTATTATGCAACCAAATAACAAAAGGCTATAATAATTTAATAAAACAAGTCTCGGCTCAAATATGGCGCCAATCCTTTTCTTTTATTATGTACGGTCAGCACAGCTATGTGAAAAGATTATAGACATTTTATTCAAATTGTATTATCAAGAATACTGTCAATCTCTGTATCGATTTTGCAGTAATACGAAGACAAGTAAGGTAACAAGTAGATAAATTTTTGGTTTATAGACTAAGTATGTCATTGAAGACCATCTCTTTTAACAATAATCAATTTTTCTGAAATAAATAACCATCGATAAAGTTTAAAATAAATAAAACACTTATATACATTTATATATTTTTATGTGAAAATAAACAGAAAAGGTTTGTATATAATCAAATATCTATCTATTTCTAGTCGACATATTTTTCATTCTGGGTCTCCTATACGTCAGTATAAATTGACTAAGTTACAACAACTTAATTTACTAACTACGCAAATTGATGTACATAAATCTCGTAAACTAAAAAAGAAGATCTTATTTATTATCAACTTGCGATCTGCCCTCGCTGCGTCTACTTTTAAACTTCTTGATAAAAAAAACGACATGACTACAAATCGTTGAAATTATCGGCTTTTTACTCCTTTATTGCATGTATAGTATTTCTTTCAAAATTTATAAAACCTTCAGAAAGAATTTGGATTAAACAAAACAGAAAATTATATTAAAATCCGTTGCGTGGTTTAAAAGAAGTTAGCAGAGTAATAGCCAGGAAAACATCAGCGATGTTATACTATAGAGAAGGCTTAGTAGTCTGTCGGTACTAATAAACCATGTATAACACAAACACATTCTAGCCGTGCCGTGTCGTGCCCTAGCTTATTTTGTTTTAGGAACTTTCACGCGCAGTTTTACGCGTAAAAATTTCCATAGACGATAACTATAAGAAAAAGTAGACATAGCTATTTGTCCCAAACACAGGCATATACCGGTGTTGAAGAAAAATGAACAAATTTTTAACTAAATACCTGAATCGATTTCATTGGATAAATTATGATCGAAGTTGTCAAGGCGTTTTAGATTGTAGTTTTCATGTTTTCATTTTAGACATTGTCTAAAATCAGATTGTCCAAGTTATGTGAATCAGTAAATAAATTATTCATAGTATGTGGATCGTATGGTCTTCGGTTTAATAGCTACCCCTTCTACCACTAAGAGAATCTACGGGCAGTAGCATAATCTACATTAGTAAATGTCACCATAGTGCGGTCAATGCCTGCCTGCAATGCAATGCCAGAGAGGTTTTCTTGTAAGAAGAATTTTAAGATTGTTGACTGTGGAGCTCTCTAGGGTTATAGAAAGTTACGAGTAATGTAATAATATTTATTGTTCTTTTTGTTGACTGTATTTATTAAGAAGACTTAACAAATTTATTTATATTTAGATACTTATACAAAATAAATTTTATTTTTATTTATTTTAGAACAACTATTACTCAAAGATAAATCGTCATTTGTTTAAAGAGATTGCCTTAAGCTGTCCATAAATCATATAAATATGCGTCCAAAATATGAAACTTTATTGCCAGAAATGGTAGCATCGTAATTTTTCTTCGTAACTCCGATTCAAACAGTCGAGCAAAAGGAACTCGTAAAAACGATAGTGTTCAGTAATTAATGATCGGTTTACATCACAGAAGATTCAATATTTTCTCTCCGTTGCTTAATTGGTGCAATTTATTCGTTCGTTACGCTAATCCCTTCTATTGTTTCGGTCCAGTTCGCCGTTCGCAAATATTCCTAGTAACAAGGGGAAAATAGGAATGAAATGTAAATTTTTTAGGTTTTGTGTAAACTTTAGGTACCTATTAAAGTTATGGGTATTCCTTCTTTGTTGTTTCAAATTATTAATTTTATCTCTCGGTTGTAGTCGGAAGACAATAAAGTAAAGAAGGAAATATACGTTTAATGTATAGCTTGCATTGTACTAAGTTGTAAATTTGTCGTATAAATCAAAAAGTTTCTAACTGTTACCTAAAAAAGTTTTAGGTAACAGTTAGAAACTTTTTTGCTATATATTTTTTTCTAAAAAATATATAGCAAGAAAAAAAATAAGTGTTTACCATAGTTTATTAAACGCTAACAATACAAGGACATTTCTAGAGCTGTTAACTAAACTATTTGATATTTATACTCACCCGTCCTCAATTTTGTAGGTTTTCTATTCGAAAATTGGAATAATATTTACGATGGAATAGTCAAAAATAGTCAACTTTGTTCTGAGGTCAGTTGTCGACATAAAAGTAAAAGAAGAACATGGGCGGTATTCGAGACATTAAAATAATATACTACAGTTGGGAAATCAACAAAACAGCTCTTACAGAAACATCACGAAGCTTCAAATCGGCAACACGATCTCATCATTAATAGCAACAGTTAAAATAAAGACCAAAATCATGAGGATAATTAGCTAGTATTGGCCAGGAAGTTATCTAAAATACGCCTCTGATTGCCCCAAATGAATGCCCTTAGCACGTGACCATTCAGAGTCATTAAGGCTTCAGTCATTCAAGGAAAAATACTATTGTCCGACAAGGGCTATTAAACATTCATCCTTTGTACCAAATTTTTACTTTTATTCCTAATCGAAGTCATGCCATTGTCAAGACTGACTTGTATATCTACTTCGACCTGACTTCGAGCCAGTATAATGTATTTTGTGCTCATTATTTATGCTTATTTGTTTTGAAAACTGAAATACAATATTTAATCCAAGATTCTTTTAACACCCGTTCTTATGCAATAAATCGTTCAGCGCTGAATCGCTATTAATATGTCAATAAGCGATACTCCGCCATTGCGTGACGCTTCATCTTAATATTGTGGGTATAAATAGAGACAGTAATAATTTTGTGCCATTTTGTGCCCTTATGTCAAATTTTGTATCTCATCTTGGTATCAATAGCACTGCTTGCTGCTTAAAAGTAAAATGCCGTTGTTTTGAAATACACCAATTTTAGCTCAAATTTTCTTATTGAGTTTTTGATTGAATCCATATCACACGAAGTAAAATTTTAAACATAATACTGCATTTATCATGCCAACATACCTATTTATAGTTGTCCGAATATAAATATGATTATATTAACAGCTCGTATTTCATAAAGGATAAATATAAGTATTTTACTGTGACATAAATTTGTAAAATAAATTCAATGTAAATGTAGAATTTTATGTTAATACTTTTATTGCGATGGTTGTGAGTTTATTTATATTTTTTTATTTATTTATATGTGTGGTTGAAAATGTAAAACACTGTGAGATTGAATAATAATATCTGCCCTAATGAAGATTTACAGGTGGGAATTAAAAGAACCGTATTGTTTTCTCCACCATTAATGATTCAGATATTCAAAACCTAACAAGACTTTTGTAAAGAACATTCACATTATTTTTTTTGTGTAAAAAAATATTGTTATCTGCAAAATCATCATCTGCTCCAATATACAGATCTATCCAACCACATATAAAGTTGGCGCTATTTACTAAAAATTCTTTGTAAAAGGCACCATATTTAGAAAGCCCTTCAGCTCGGTTAAGTTTTATATTGCAGAAATGCTGCAAAAGTCACAACGTACCGTCAAGGACCGCTGGCCTATCTACCACTAAACTATGATAGAAAAAGTTTTCGCCAAATACGTAAGTAAATTATTGCAAACTGCAAAACTAGAACTTCTAGTACTTTCAACAAAAGAGAACATTTCTTTAGAAAATATCCATCAAAAGATCTCCGTCAAACTAAAACTATTACAAACTTTATTTACTGCTGCTAAAGTTTTGTCATAGCGATATGGGGTTTTTACACAACTGAGTATAACCCTTAAAGTACTAACGTTAAAGTAATATAATTAAAAGTTCGTAGCGTACTACACTCGGGCACTGTGCCTCAATTACCCACGTAAGTGCTTATAATGCTACTGTAAGGAATAAAGACTCCTTTTTAAAGTCCGTATGTGCAGGGTTTTTCGAGGTTATAGTTTTACGAGTAAAATTATATGTTTTGTAAGCATTTGTTGTGTTTATGAGAAGTAACAAAAAGGTTTTATGCCTGTTAAAACAGAGCTTAACCATTTTTATGACAAAATAAGTTTATTCGTTATTTACGTTTTTTTTTAATTCAAGAGTAAGAAATTTGTATTAAAAATAGTTTATTTGACTTTTTACTAAAATAATCTGACATGAGACATCAATATGTTGTTATAACTAAGTATCACATTTAAACCTAATCGAATAAGTACCCAACTTAAGTTAGAAGTATAAACTTTTAATAAATTGATTAAGGTTCAATATCGCTTGCTGAAACAATATATTTTTGCATAGTTAAATGCTATTACAATATACATTCAAATTCAAATTCAAATTCATACTTTATTTTGCAAAAACACAGGTACATTAAGGTGTTACATTATAGTATATTGTTCATACCATGTTTTACCATGTTGGTGTGCAAAAATTAATTCAAATACAGATTATTTTATAAATAAGAAACTTGTGAAAAATTATTAAATTATTAAATAAAAAATTAAAATACTGAATACAATTAAATTCAAAATTAACAATGTCACCAATAAAATAATAATAATGATATAATATAACAATTGTCACTTATATACTAATATCATACTCACTTAATTTTATTATTATGTGTATGTTTTGTCATCAAAATATTCCTGAATTGAGTAGTAGCATTTATTTGCAAGAAACTTATGCACCTCTTTTTTAAATAATAAGGGTTTATTACATTAACATGGCAAACGGAACAAACGGGACGTGGCAGTAGTTGACATTCACAAAGCGCTTTGATAGATTTATTGCTTTATTGATATCGAATATCAATACAAGAGATCGTCGCGAATGTTTTATTTCATATAAAGCTACGGTTTATTGCTCATAATGTAACACTGCGACGGTTTAGCACTGGCGAAGATACGGCTGTTGTTGAAGATAAAATTAAAAATTATTTAATCACATCAGCTAGCATCAGCAAGACTTCTACTTGGTACCATTCAAATAAAAGATTTATTTCTACTTTACTTTAATTAAATAACCTCTAAGCTTAATTAAACTCTGTAAATTAGTTTCATGGGTGTCATTACAGTTAAAACAAACGACCAAGCAATTTTCTTCTCTATGGTCACATAAGGAATTCATCTTAGTTAGTGTTAAGTAGTTATACAGAGTCCACCGCAATAATTGACCTCATTACTTCGTATAATAATAATATTACAATAACACAGCCACGGTAATACTATCTATACAGTATTGTGACTCGTCCGTATTTTATAAATAAATGCCTACAGCCGCGCGGTACGTAAACATGCGATAGGGCGCCCGCCTCCAGCACTTTAATTACATTTGCCTACTTTGTGTTTCCATTTAGTTTTGTGATTGTAAATATACTTTTTTTATACAAACAAATAAAATACTTTGTGAATTTGTAGGAAGTGTTCAATAAAAATGCGTGTTGTTTTTTTATTGGAAATTTATTTTTTCTTGTATTATTCATACGTACAATAAACAACTATTATTGTACGTATGAATTATACAAACTAACAAAAATAAAAACAAATATGCCCCGAGGTTTTAACACAAGCGTACCTACCGTATCATGATTCATGAACCGCCTATAACTACCTATTTCACTCGTGTCAATCACTTTCCTTTACTCTATTCACTTTATTTATTAATCCAGACATCTTTTTTTTCGGGAGATAAACGGAAATACCCTTCCATTAAAAAGACACATTATGTACCTACCTACTAGACCTTACCTTACCTTTCAGAGTTTCCAGGTAATCTAAAAAAGTTATGTCTGGATGCGTTATTGACGAATTCATGCAACCAAAAACAGCACAATATATCCTACTCTTCATATTAAATATGTACTTGAACTTATTTTTAGTAAAAAAATCGCGCGCTTATTGTTAAAAAAACAACACACCGTCCGTGCTGTAGGCATAGCTCGCGCTTTGTCCGTTTGTATGAAGATGGGTTACTGTATAGATAGTATTACCGTGACACAGCGGTATCTAGAAGCTTGCTATAGCTTGTGATAAACGTTGTACATATACATAACTTCACGCCCATTAAAGGGATAAGCAGAGACTATAGAACGCCATTTTCTGCGATCCAAACATACCTCCTTTGCCTCTTTAATATTCATTAATCTTTTCACACACACATGTCGGTTTTTAGAATGTGGATAAACATACTTAGACACTTTATTTAAGTCAAACATATTATAGATAGATGTGACACAACCCAGACCAATGCAAGTGACACTGTTCATGCACAAAAATATTAGCGGAAATCGAATCTGCCACCCTTGACTTAGCAGTCGATCTCTTTACCGATACGTCACAGAGGTCGTTAAGCAATACAAACTGTACTTATGAGGATAAAACCTAAAATGTATAAGTCTAACTTGACCTAAGTACTTGTAACTTAAATGGCTGTTAAAGGAGCTTTATGCCTAGAGTTCTGTTGAAATCTAGAACCCTCTTGGGAGTAAGTTCTGGGTTTTCTGCTTTAACACTCACGCACAAAACTAAGTTATAATTAAGTTGGAAAGTTGTTACTGAACCAGACAGATTCGTTGATGTTATTTCATATTAAAACAATATCTATTTACTACTTCAAAGACACAATCATCCATACACATATATATATATTAAATTCCTTAAACTAATAACAGCTCGAGTCGGCGGTTAAAATATTAAATGTCAGCAACATTCAAACGTGACTTTGAACCAAAATGTGACAATTCTTCAAACCATTACGCATGCTCAAATCTACGTCAAATAAATCGTTTAACTTCGTTGCCAACTCCCACAAAGTTTAATAAAGGCAAGAAATTAATTAACTTCATTATTTCACTGGAAACAAAAAGGTAGACTTTATTTTCAAAAGATGTAGAGCATGGAGGACTTTTTTGTTTTCAGCCCTGTGCAATTAAACAAACAAGGCTGTGTGAACAGTTAAGTAGAACACAGTTTTTTGTTGTTTACAAAAATTTAAATACTATTTTCATGAAAAGAACTTTACCATTTTACATAATTCAAAAGTCATTTTGAATTATGCAACTATACCTATGCAACAACAAAATAATCTTTGTGAAATACGATTTCAAAAAATAACAAATAATTAAGATAAAATAGCAAATTTTGCTAATGAACATAACTAAAATATTTTAAACTAAATTGTTTACATAATAGTTGATAAATATAATAAAAGTATTGAATGCATGTTTAATTATAATAATTATACTAATAAATAGACTGAGAGATTGTTTTACATTTATTATTAAACTTATTATTATTTTCATTTATGTAGGCAGTGATTAGAATCAATTTTTAAGATTTCTGCCGAATACTTTACGTAAACGTATTCTGACAATAATGTTAGTTACTATAATAATAGAGAATAACACATTAATATTTTCTTTGCAGGGAGTTGTTGCGATATATTTTGTAAAAGACTACGTGCAATAATTGACATTGAAAGTTGACATTTCTCTGCTATCCAAGACAGTCTTGACTACGCATAGCCAGAGCACGAGCACATCTCGTCTCCGACATCTTATAGTTGATAGCATTGTTATAGTTGGTACGTTGTATGTACTTATTGTCTCTGGAATAGACTTGTTTGCCAAACAGTTGTAAAGTCTCTTCTTTACCCCACGAACCATTCGACGCTTCGGGACCGCTCGTCCCGAACATTGATCCGGCTCAACTCCTAGTTGCCTTAACACACATAATTTGCTACGGATTTAAAGATTGCATACATGCTCACGTTTCAACTGAAGTTATATAAATTAACAACACAAACACCATTACAACTCTAACAGTCACTTTATAGTATAATCGTATGTTCATGCATTTGTGAGTATTTGTTCGTGACTAACGTAACTGAGTTCTTGGTGTTCATAATAAGGCATAAGCTTGTTTACTGAGAAATAATTTGCATATCTAAATAGTATAAAGTCTCTTTTTTTCTGTTTGTTTCTTTTTCTTTTTAACTAAAGTTTAGAGCGTTTCTTGCGGTATTTTTATATATATATTGAAATGACATTTTTACTTAATTTTATAATCTTGTTTTTTTATATTAATTGACATGCCTTTAGAGGTAAATGTGAGACTGAAAATAATGTTATAACACCTTATATTATATACCACATTTCAGCAAATAAATGAATTTGAATTTATAAACAAGCTTTCCACGGCGAGGTTTCACCTACGTCTTTACTTACTGCTCTGCTCCCGTCGCCAGTAGCGTGATGTTACATAGCCTATAACCTTCCTCGAGAACTGGGCTATCATACTCAAAAAGATTTTTCAATCCGACTGGTAGTTCCAGAGATTAGCGCGTTCAAACAAACAAACGAACTCTTTCGCTTTAAATAGTATAGATGTGTGTAATACAACATACATTACATACATTGTAGAAAAGGTTAACTAGGTCTGAGTCTAGGCGGACAGCTTAAACCATTGGTAAAACCAGGTTTAAGTTATAAAGGCATCTTAAAAGTTATACACAATTTTATTTGAATAGTGTTTTATTGTATTAATCAGCACTCACATGGTCTTTTATTCTGTTTTATGCAGATAACTCATACATATTAAATGCAGCATATAAAATAACCGTGAATTTAATTCCTTACAAATAAATAAAATATTACTACCCAACTTCAATATGGCTCCGATTAATAAATTACTGAGCAGAAATAACGGGAGCACGGTTAATAAATAACCATTTCAGCCAATTTAACTTTATAATATCTAGTAATCCGCCGTAACTTTGTCTGAAATAAATGATATTTTTTTTTGTTTTATATTATCATACCAAAGTGACTCCACCCCGTCTGATGATAAGCAGTCAGTGGAATCTAGAAATGGTAGCCACCATAGCATCTTCTTAAACTGCTGGTATGGTGGCCTCCACTATGGCGGCTGGGAATGGGTTTAGGGGAAGGTAATGAGGGAGGTGAGGAAAGAGGAAAGGGGGAAATTGGGCCTCCGGCGCTCTCACTCACCGAGCGAAACGCAGTAGTACGGATACTACCACTCTTACGTTGATCTTCTATGAGAGAGTAGTACTTCCCCGGACGATCCAGCCCATTCATGCTGAAACCAGCGTGGAGCTACTACTGTCATGTACCTAAAGTTCATGTTCTCCTGTAATGTTGTACCTCTTAAATAGGAGAATTAGTTTCAATGACTAGACTACAGGTAGAATTGCCTAGAAAGCTGTGGCCAAATTACCTAACCGTTCACGTAAAAAACTCGATAAGCTTGTCATTAAACAGAAATGTGTGAAAAATTACGGAAGAAGACATTTGTACAGCAGTGAGACAGTGTAAGTTAAACAAAATCTTATTAGAGAATTATAAATATTACTGCGCTTATTAAAAGGCAGATAATCTATAATATAAAAAATGAATCGCTGAATGTGTTGCTAAGCGCAAATCTCGTGAGCAGCTGAACCGATTTCGCTAATTCTTTTTTAGAGTACAGAGTGAAAAATTTTAAAATTGCCTAAAAAAAAAACACTTCTATGTACCCATACAAAAGTATCTTTATTTATCCCAAAATGTTTAAAAAAATGTCCAACCGTGCGAAGCCGGGCCGG
Source organism: Parascotia fuliginaria (assembly GCA_963082885.1). Lineage (NCBI taxonomy): Eukaryota > Metazoa > Arthropoda > Insecta > Lepidoptera > Erebidae > Parascotia > Parascotia fuliginaria. Next base: position 11,811,410 of record OY720185.1, on the reverse strand, counting down.
GCCGCTAGTACCTACTCGATAAAAATGTGATGTTATCAATCACTGATGTAAATAATTTATTATTAAAGGTAAGCAGATTCAGCTTAGAACCGGCTCAGTTCACTAAAGAGCCAAAAATAAGTAGTGTAGTGGTATAACTTCAAAGTTGTATTAACCATTGATATTTAAATTATAATAGATACCTATGTATTAAAATTAGACTAATTAAGTTTACTTCTTAGATTTTTCATTAAGTACCTAGCTTAATTTCATTGTAATATCTAATTGACCATGCATAATTATGTTTTATCTAAATCTTGTTTAGTATTTATTTGTTTAGTTCATTATAAAGTATGTATGTCTCTTTAGGATATGTATATTAGAGAATTGTAATCCCGATGGTGCCCAAGATACAAGCACTAGCTTAGTTTGGCACCAAAGGGAAACTACCTATATTGTATATTGTATGTAATTTGTATTTATTAATAAATTGAACTTCGGAAAACGTAATAGTTGTAGATGGAAAAAATTTCTCGTCAACTAACTCCAAAACCCTACTTTCCAGAAGATAAAAAAAAAATGTTTTTGTTATTAGCAAAAAATCATAACTTTTTTAATTTTAGAAGTTACATAAAAGTATTCAAAATGAAAGATTCTTAGAATTTGAAGATGAAAAAGGTTAAATCGTCAAATCATATGAATTTTTTTTAATTTTGAAGTTAGTTTGAATTTACACCAAAAAGAAATCTATTTATGGTTTATACACCCCTTAAAATTAGGTAAAAATTAACATTATACATCTTATATCCATTTTTTATAAAAAAAAATTATCACCGTTATTGATGTAAAAACCCTTAACTGTAGATTGTTTTGTTTTAAAAACCATTTACATGATGCATAAATTGAACTATGACTATTAAAAACAATCCAGCTACCAGTGGCGAAGCATCCATATAACACGATTCCTGCCGGCTTCCCTTTTAAAATATGCTCTGACCTCCATATACCTATCACTGCTTGAGTGTCTACGCAAAGTCTAACTGGCCTGCCGAAACTCAAAGCATCGGCTTCCCTCCTCGGAAAAGGGACTCTTCGCTACAGCCAGCTACTGTCAGAATGTGTACCTGAATCGAAATCATCTATGTTTTTTCGCCCTGGGTTGATAAAAATTTTGGTCTTTACATCCTTACAAAACTTTAAATAAAATTTATCGGGCTCTTATATCAACAATTTATCATTTTTGAGGCAGGGTGACTAAACATTTTTGGGTCGTATAAACATTTAATAATTGGAATTTGGGCATTCCAAATAAACAAGTCGATAGAGAAAAATTCTAAACAAAATGGTATGTATAACTCAATTTGGCCAAAATGGTTTTAACGCCAATTGTACCCAAAATTGTTACGAAGTTTGTTACTGATTTGCCTAAACCCACTAAGTTTGCACTAATCCTGTACTCAAACTTAGTGGAATAGGTACGTCTTAATATAATATATGCTAAATATAATGTTATTATTTTATTTTATTCGATAAATTTTAGATACAGAAATCTATACATATTATTTAATGGATAAATAAATTTTTTAAACAAACATTTATGAATATAAAAACTATAACTTGAACACGGTTCGTCATATTATTATTTTCTTACAAAATTAGTATTTTATGTTAAATAGAAGAATTCTCATATCTAAACATTTCTTTTTATATCCATGACTTAAAAGCTAACCATTTTATTCATTTAAATGTTAACACATAAAAGTATATGAAAATGTCCTTAGGGACAATCCTCGTGAGCAAGGTTAGACGAACATTACAGACTTTTTTCTATTAAAAATCTCAAGTCAGAACTCCGTAAAATACGAAAAGGTAAAGAGGAACTCTTAGGCGGGTCGACGACGCAACTTTTAATAACATTGGATTTTACTTTGATAGAAGCAGAGAACTTTAAAAATAGTATTTTCACTAGAATGCGAAATTGAGTAACATTATGAAAGCGTGTAGGTACAACGAAAATGTTTATGTATGTATTACGTAAATGTTTATTTTTATTGTAAAAAGAATATAGTGATAAGTACCTACTGTGACATAGTGTAGCAGTTTAATGATGCTATATTACGCGTTTTTCTCCAGAAGTGGTAGGCTGATATGTTTAACTCCCACGTCTGATGTTATTTACCGAGCACAATGCCAGACTTCGCGCTAAAACTGAGAATTTCTCTACAGAAAACTTAATATCATTTTACTCGATTCAGGAATCTCTGATCTCTGCCTGGCTGTCCGTATACGACAGTTTTCAACCTTTGGGCCAAACGTCGTTCAGTAACTATATTATTATAACGTCAGACTAAGCATCAAACTGTAGGTAGATGTGTGGTAGACATTACATTTAATTTCGTCTTTTTTTAGACTAGCTTATACCTTTGTGTTATATTTTTAATTTTGTGAATAAACGGAAATTTTGTTTATTGAAAGAAGGTTTCTTTTATCCTTTTTCATTATATTTGAGTTTTAGTGACACGAGCTTTCTTTATTCACAGTTAATTACAAAGTCAGTATTTTATTAAAAACGTCTTTACTGTTAGACATGATAAAAAAAGTATTATTAAAGTTTAATTTATAATATTCGTTTCTGTTGTATTTAAAATCATATTCAATTTAGTCTTGTATCACAATTAATCTTAGTTGTGGCTTGCTGTCGTGTCAGATTAGAGCCAGAGAGTTGAGAGCTTGCACAACTGAGGGCCTAGACAAATGGCAAAAATGCTAATAGAATAGAATCGATTAAAAAATGTATGGGATTGATATATTATTTTATTCTAGTAGCATTTATGCCACTTGTCTAGGCCCTCTGATGGCAGTTAAGCCCGAAAAGCTTTAGAGTGGCGACCACGAACCTAAAGATGCAACGTGGACAGGCCCTTCAGAGTGAACAGACTATCTCTTAAAGGTGGTGAGCAGATGGATGAGATCGGCTCACGTTCGGTCAAAGCAAAAGTGCTTGGTGAAGGTCTATGTTCAACAGTGGTAGTCGTTTGGAAGAAATAATGAACTGTAAACGTTGGATCATAGTTAAGTAGTGTTTGAAAGGATTTTTTTTTACATAAAATATTAATCAATATTAAAATGAAATCGTATATCTGTAGATACTTTTACACCTACTTAAACCTATATCAGCCAACACAAGAATTATTAAAGGCAATAGCTCTCTCGTTGAACATTATAATTTGGCATAAATTAAAACCAATATCGTGTTCGAAAGTTGGTGCTTTTGTAACAAATTCAATATTAATATTCAAACACAATTCATAACTTTGTTCCTCACGACTTTCACAAATATTTAGTTTAGCTTTAAAGTAAAATCTTTTGAGCTAAAAGCGCTGGACTCAATACTAACAAATTATACTTGCACATTACCTGGATATATATTATACAGATTTTTTAGGGGACATGCTGCGGTACGACAAACTTTTTGCATACATTTAACAGTGAGTTTCCACTTGTTAAGTTCATGCGCAGTTTGATAATAAAGGTATGTACCTCGTGAAGTAGGACAATTTAGTCAGTTTCTCTTATTTACTCTCTCCAAGTAATGTTAAACATGGAAAATGACATTTTCTAAAATCGTCAGTATTATAATAGTCTTATCTATCCGGACAGAGACCCTGGACAAGTGACATTTTAATTTCTTTTCTAGAGATAGAATAGAAAAGAAAATGTATGGGATCGACATAAGCCAACGACAATGTTGGCGTGAGCTTATGTCAATCCCATAATTTTTTTAATCTATTCTATGAATAGAATAGAAATCTATGCCACTTGTCTAGTGCCTAAGGCGTATATAACACCGACAATTTGCCAGCTATGTTGAGCCCTATTACAAAAGACGATTCTGTTGCTAATTTACCGGGTACAATTTTAGATACCGAGCTAATACTAAGAATTAGAACAAGTATAAATAGTACAGTATCATCGAAGTAGTTAGTAAAAACTCTATTAACGAATACTTTCTAAATTACTTAATTACTTTGCTTATTGGTATAGCTTATAATATATAGTTATAACACTGAACTCAAGAGATTGAGTCGCCTGTTATGCTACGAATAAAATACTCGTAAATAGCTCTGAAGATATTGAATTGTGAACTCAATAGTATTTTCATTAATGGTAACACATAGCTTTAAGCTAACACAAGTCATAATAGATTTCATAATAGATAGGTGGGCCTTTAATTTTGAGAATCTAAATCAGTGTAGTGATATATTGTCTGTAATGATAATACAAACGTTCCTATGGTTAAATCTGCCTTTAAAAGCGGAGAAACTGTAGAAAGCTTGGAGAAGGCATTACGTTCAGCAGCAAACATGTTCCAGATGAAATGATAATGATGTAAAAATTTTACTTTATCCAGCTTTCCTTATTAGAAAGAACGTATTATATAGATTCTAATAAGTTCTTTCTAATAAGCAAAGTTAAACTAATATTCCACTAATTACTGCTTCTTAAATAAACTTTTGTATTCATAGTTTAGATGCAGTAATATACGCTTTTAAGCGACGCAAAATGAGTCAACGTACGAACCGGGAGTTATGATATTAAATTACCATAAAAACTTTTCATGACACGGCTTTTTGCGGAACTTTTAAATTGATTAATAGCTTCGTTTAATTATAATTTCATGCAGGCAGAGCATTTTCATTAAAAAATAGGTTGTACTACGTATCTTTGATGTACTAAAGTATCATACGTCTGAGTAAATTCATTAAGTTTTAATTAAATACGTCTTGTCTCAGGTTGATTATTAATGCATACATAACCCGGCCTTAGTTTCGTCGAAATTATTAGGATATTGGGTCATGAAACCAGATTTGTGGATACGTAATATCGCATTATTCTTCAATCATGATAGTTATAGGGTTAATAAATATTGCTAGTCATACCTACCTATTAATAACGGGAATGAAATCACTAGATATTCTAGTGACATGGTTGACCATGACATGTATGTGTATTTGACAATTATTGACATACAGTAAAGTTTAAAACATACATAAATAGATTACAAATATCTCTCTTACACGTGCGTAACATAAGTTATACAATAAGCAGAGAAGTCATTTTCTTAGACAGAAAATACCTTTATAATTATGTATGGAAGTCAATAATAACCAAGGTTATAATTTTGTTATCTGTAAGGAAAGCTATTAACTTACAGTCTTCAAAATTATTGAAGCAACTAATTATACATACGATTCATTGTTGTTCAATAACTTAGGTATTCCCTTTGAAAACTTTCCGTAGATTTAGACATTGATTAAAGGTCTTTGGCATCGCCTCTTATTATTTGCGATAAGCACTTTCATCACAAATTGTTTTCAATTATTTAAAGAATTTCTTTTGATATGTAGTCTTGAATAGTACTTTGTCTTATAAATGACAAATTCAAATAAATAAATATTTAGTATTTATACGTCCGTTTCTTTCAATTTCTAAGTAATGATAATTACGTTAGAAAACACATCTAAGAAAGCTTTAATATTTGTATAACACACCTTCTCTTTTCGGCCGAGGCCATAGTTGCGACTACGGCGGTGTCACTGACGTACCGAACGCAATAGGTAGTATGGCAGCTAACACTTTATGTCTATGTATATGTGAATAAGTACTTCTTTTTTAGAGAATATCAGCATAAATACACGCATTTTTTCAGTCGGTTCTGAGAGTGTAAAAAAAAATAATTTTCTCTCGAAAAAGGCAATTTGAATGAAAACATACCAACCCAGAGTTCACTAGGAAACAAACATTAAAATTTCCATCGGTTGAGGTACATAGCGGCGCAACATAAAATGGCCAGATTAAATTATTTGCATCACAAAACTGGGCACACGCCAAACCCTTGAATGTGACCAAGAAAACATACTTTTGCATTAGCTAGGTTCGTTTAGTCAGACGGTACAAACTTTTCACATTTATTCCAAAAAGTTGTCCTGCTCGCATCTGGATCGTAGGGGCTATAGTCAGACTTTGAAAACACGACAACTAGATTTGATTGTTTGCTCGGCAATTGAAGCCGAAGGCTGTAATAAACGACCGCTATAATTTGAATTCATGTTATAAAAGAACGGTTCAACCGTAAAACGTTGGACCTTTAGAGAATATAAATTGGTTTAATTGTAAACTAGACTTTGGTTGGGTAAATGTAATTTTAAACGGTAGTCTCATTCTAAACAGATAATGGTGCATTGGTGGTGTTCTATGTATAATATGTATATATTTACAAAAAAAGTATGTGAGTATGTATATTCGCATTCTAGAACCCATAACTCAAGCTATGCTTGTAACAAAGTAAGCATATATTTTAATATATGCTTTCTTTGTGCCTAGATGGCGTTGTGTGTAGTTGTTATGATGTTATATATATTTATTTATATATATATTTTTTTTTGTAAATATATTTAGGTATATATATTTACAAAAAAAAGTATTTAAGTACGTATATCCGCATTTTAGTTCTTTCTTCTTCTTTTATCGCCAAAAAATGGCTTAAAGGAGATGAAATAGGAAATGAAAATTTTATTTTGTAAACAGAGAAATAACCGACATTTACGCGGGTGGAGCTGCGGGCAACAGCTAGTCATAATCAATTAAAAATCTTTCGACGTCAACTCCTTCACACAGAATCATTAATTTTTAAACAATATTGGCTTGCCAGCAAAAACCATTAATTTTGAAACAGTATCCAATTACCTACGTTTGTCAAGTTCAGTAATTGTTAAATAACAAGTGATTACGGCCACGGTTGGCTTTTGTCCAAGGGCATGATGCCAATACTCCTTACAACTTGTTGACTGGCCATGTGAACAGGAAAATATAATTTGCAGAACGTAAAACGCTTAAGTTATCTGAAAAACTGACTGCCTCTTCTGTGGTTCGGTGGTACTGTGTACGGATTACCACGCAGAGGTTTCGGGTTCGATCCCCGGGTTGTGTAAAGCGATATTGGGTTTTTCTGTCGAGAAATTCTCAGTATTAGCCCGGAGTATGGAATTGTGCCGGATACATGTCAACAGGCTCGCCCCCTGTTACATGGAACCCAAAAATAAAATATCGAGTTATGGGTGTTTAAACACTTCTGCTTACCCCTTCGGGAATAAAAAGGCGTAAAGCTATGTGTGTATGTTAACTAAAAAATTCGACATGTTTTCGGCTTTTTCCTACTGACTTGTAAATGTACAACTGAGAATGTGAACATATTCAGGTCTGCTTTAGTTAGTATATGGATAGATTTTGTACGAATAAGCTTCAAAAAGTTACTTTAGAATATTTTTCGCTGTTTTAAAATCTAAGCTTTATTTTGAATTATTTATTATAATAAAAAAATTACTTAAATATTTTGAATATAATATTTAAAATAGAATATTTTCATAATTTACAGTTTGGGTACTGAAAATCCTTAAGTTTAAGATTGAGAAGCGCGTCCAGTTAAAGGTCATAATAATCATCCTGTAAAAAGTAAGATTACATCCATATATACTGACACGTTAATAATGTCGTCACTGACCTGGACATGATACGGCGCCACCTTCTCTTCTCCCTTAATTTCTACGTTGATGTGCAGTCTTATGGCTCCAGACACAGCTGATTTATCTGTCCTCTTCTCCAAATTGTACCAGACGTCCATCTCACCAGACAAAGTCCGCACCTAATGACATCCCATTATTATTTGTCTTCTAGTGCTAAACAAATGGGTGACGAAATTACGGTCTAAACTGACATTTACTTAAAGGTTTCTTCTCATTGTATTTATAATTGTTTATTTAAGCGCAGAGTATTCGTAAATTATCAACAAAATAAAAAACTTGCCAAAGATAAAATGTAGAATAACTGACTCAAAAGCTTCTCATCAGCCACGATTGTCAAGAATGGTAACACGAATTTATTTTGCATGATCACCTTAACAAATTTTATTTGTTTAGGGATTCAGCTTAACATACACAGAAACACAGAGAATACAATGTATACAATTCCTCACCTCAATTATCGTCTGACCCAAAAAGTCGTCAGATTCTCTGGTCAATTTCTGACGTAATTTTGATTTCAGGTCATTGTCTTCGTCCCATACTCTCACTTTGATGCGATCAGACGAGTTATGGCATTCACTGAAAAATATTTTATTTTAAGTAACGAAAGAACTTGCGAATTTTATATTTGTTCATTTTATGCACATAGATTTTATAAAAAAATACTTAAATCTAACTATTTTCTGTATTACTTACAAATAAAACTTTTCGTTCCACACTGGATTCAATTCCTGAGGCATAGTTCTCGTTCGTTTCTTGACCTTACTAACTTGGACGGTAACGTAGGGGTCTGAAGTTCCACTTTTGTCCTTAGCGATGAGCCCTTGAGCACAGATAACTGCCCACAAAGGGCCAAATTAATATTTATTACAAGATAGTATAACAAATAATTAAACAATCTACAGAAATATTGAACAAAGTTTCATAAACAAGAAGTTGTTCCTTAAAGTAACATTGCTTACAAGAACAACATTTCAAATATTCCGCTTCAGTTGACTCTTTCGTATAATAATAATACAACAGACCATGGCAAAACCCTTCGATATGGTTGGGTAAATTTTTCCAAACGTATTTTTGGTAAATCTTCTGAAAGTAATGCAGTATTCATAATTCATGGTTCTTTTTTACCAGAACTATCATATTTCATAAAATGTGTAGGTATCATAATTCAGTTCAAGTTAATATCTCTTCGCTTGTAATTTTGCCAATTGTTTGACTTAATTTATGCTAAAAGATAACCTTACCTCATTATCATTCACCTTACTTACCAATTAGAAGGCATTCAGTGCTCTAACCTTTTGAAAATCTATGAATGGTTTTCATGTGATCAGAACGGGTCGGGGTCAAAGAAGAAGACACTAGCTTCAAACTACCAAACTTTTTATCTATGCCCAAATTTGATTGCTAAAACAACTTGAACATAGCGCCTACATAATCGCAACTTCTAATGCAAACTTCGACGAACAAGAAAGTTTCAAAGAAGAAGTATAAAGATATGCACGGGAATCAAGTCTAATGGTATTGGAATTTTCACGAATCGAAAAGTTATTGGTAGTAACAGTAAAGAGGTAGAAATTTTGGGATAATTGGGGTTCTTCATTCGGCATGCTTTTATTCCTTCTAAAAAATTCATTCACGACTACTGAAGTATAGGTTCTATCGTCGTCGCACTGAAAATTAAATGAATAAATGTTTGTACGTGAACCGTATCACCTCGTGTATTGTGTACGGCTATTGTAGTCCACTTAAATTGTAACATTAAATGTTAATTTGTGACTCTCATGCAATTTGTGTCAATATCGCAGACATGCTGCCCAGTTGTGGTTTTGCAATCAGTAAAAATGAACGTGGTTTAAATTGTGTCATTTCAGTGTCCGAGTATAAAATTGTGTGCGTGTCAAGAATCTTTGATTTTGTATCATCATCACAACAAAGTTGAGTGAGGTGTTAGATTCGTGGAATTTCCTTTGTGTTAGGTAATAGTTAAAACAAGCTACATTTTATCAATGGAAGTGATTAGAGGCGGTGCATTATTGACCGTGATTTTTGGGTAAGTATTTGAAGTAGGTATGCAGTGGATTATTTTTGATATCTGAAAAAACTGCTTAGAAGCAAATACGTTTTAATTTAGGATACTATTTTTGCGATACTTCTATTTATAATAAAATAAATCATTTTAGGCAGATATCAAAAATAAGGGAAATAGAGTTCAGGCGAAAAGTCTTTCTAATAGTATCAAATTTGCGAGCGCGTGCGGTTCGTAGCCGCAAAAGACCACCGCAAACCTGTAATGGCGATCTTGCAAGACCACTTTGATGTTCCTTCTATAGTGACTTGCTTGGCCTGTTCTACACTGTCAATGTGAGTGTCTGGGTCGACGTTAAAAGTCCGCCTGGCCGCCACATGAAACGAAAGATGGAAAAAAATTTAGTGTCTGATCTACATTGTGTCGTCCGTAGCCTTTTGTCTGCTCCGTCAGCACCTAAATCCTGTTAGGGAAATTGTTAATACCACTGTGCGTCATCGAACCTGTGATGGCGATCTTGGCGCTCCATTTTGATGTGCCATCGAGGACCGATTGCTTCACTGTGCTCATGTGCGCTGCATGCGGTTCTCCTTCGATGCTGAACACCTGTCTGTTACATACATTTGTGTCAGCTAAGGATAACCAATCATAAAAACATAATTTAATATAATAATAAAAATATGTTTTTTTTATTTAATAATATTAATAAAAAAAGAAACATATTTTAAATTAGTTTTGTTGTCTCAGTAACTCCTTTACAGGAATAGGTACATTTTAGTCATAGTATTGACAATGGTTAAAATAACTATTAAGTGCGTTACTATTTCATGTGTAATAATATAAGAACTAAGTGATGAAAATGCTTAGTAATTTAAAGTCAAAGAGATCAAAATATATTACCTGTGAATCCAAAGTCTTAAAAGCAATTTGTTGAATCCAAGTCTACATACATAAAAAAATATATTAATTAATATTCGAGAAAATCATTACCTGATTAGTTCGAATATTTCAGGTTTATCTCGTTCCCGTTGCTTCATTCTTTCTTTCATAGCCGTGATGATAGAATTAGCTTTGTCTTCAGCACCGTGTTTGGATGATTTCTCAGCCGCCCCTGCGAAACACACTGATCAGGCGGTGCCAAGACTGTTCTGGTGAGGTGCGGGATGCGCCGGGACGGCCCCCCGCCCTGCGCCCACATCCGCTACGACCACTCTCGGCCTCAACCTGACGAGACTCCAACTTCAATAAACAACAATTTTGGAACAGGAATGTCAGATCTGATCAGGTCATCGACGTTGAGCGGCGCAGGCCGGAGCGGATCTGAGCACGGCGCCTATCCATAAAAACTCAATACAATTCATCGCATGACACTATTCTGTTTTTCATTGGCAGTTTATTAATATCGATCATCATACCAACAATCTGCCAGTCAAACAACAATTTGCGCAAGAACTGTATTGCTAACTAAACACCCTCTGTTTTTGTATGTAGTAGTATAGTAAGTTCGTTCAGTTACCTTTCTATTCAATGAGAACTTAATAAAGATCTCATATAATATATACAAATCAATATTTTTTTTTACGCACACAGCACAGAACAAGAGTCCTGGTAGGTTAAGAAGTGAAAACATAAACATAGTCAAAAGAATACAGAAAAGTGGAAGTCTATAAATTAAAATATGTAAAGTAAAGTAACTAAAGGACCACATATAATATAGAAGTGGACAGACACTGGATTGCGTGCACACATTGCTAACAGGCACATCTTTACAACACGTGAATTTTGTTAGATTTATTTGGGCACTTGTGTTTTAAAAGCTTCTAGACCGGATTGTTAGAAAAACGGTGTGTAGGATAGTGTAGATTGTAAAGTAAGATATATAAAAGTACATAACACAGAAAATTTAGTTTAATAGGGTTTAAACAAGTTTCGGCGCTGGGCGGGGCAACCCGAAAGAAATGAACGAATGACGTGATGAAAACCCTATTTACGTAAGCTTAACGTCCACACTTCGAAAACATTCAATGATTAAATTTTATTGCACGTATCAAAATATACATGACATAGTATCTAATATCAAAAAAAAATAAAAACAATGAAGAAAAAATACTTACAAAATAAGACTAGAAATAAAATAGAATACTTACTTGACAAAGTAAGGTGTACTCGCTTCAGAAAATAATATTGAAATTATAAGTAATATTGTTATTTACAAGAAAATATTAAAATTAAAAATAATAAAATAAAATTGAGAGTATAAATACCGTTAAATCATTTCAAAGTGTAGACTTAAAATTATAGTGGCGCGCAGCCGATGATGTCTGATTTGATAAGTAATAATTCAGTTACACGAGAAGAACCACCTCATGACTGCTCGCCTATGATCGTGCACATTTCAATCTATAACCGAATCATGGGAATAATAAAATTTGAAATTTCATAATAATTGTGTATTGTACCGATAGCCATGCACACCAATTAAGCGATGGTCAAATCAGTACTTGGGAAGAGAAAACATCATGCTTTTATTATATGAAGTCAGAGCATGAAGAAAAACATAACAATAAACGGCACAAAATAAAAGACACGACAACATTAAAATAAGAAATGTTGTTTTCCTAAATTTGCGTGATCCTGGTGATGTCACTAGTTGTGTCTTATTTATCAATGGTACTAATTGTGTTCTCGACGTGTTTGATCACTGATAAATGGCGATCGATTCATGCAAAAAAATAAACATGCACGCCATACTAATGGCAGTAAATTTGACTACTACTTAACCATTCTTATTTTATTTTTACCTTTTAACACAGACATCACCTAGACGGCAGAATCTAACAAATTAGATAAACATCTAAAAGAAATTTACAGTAACACAGCTCTCATAAAAAGCATCACTTCGTTATAATAAGCTAATAATTTGTACATTAATAAAGTTAGTATAATAAAGGTTGATTACAAATTCAAAAGCCGCAGTGTACCTAGTAATAAATCTTCCGCCTTACATTAAATTATTTATCGCAAACGGAATCAGAATACGACCATAAAGGTCATAACTCTTGACAAGTGTTGCGCTCCATTAAGTACTCTTGAAACTTCTTCTGTTACGTACAGTTCCAAAGTTACTTATGCTTCTATCTTATCTTCTAATAGTGGCCTATTTCAAAAATCAATTCTTTTCAAAATTATAGCCTTTAATTAATATTCAAATCCTCTCTCATTAATGCTTGAAATAGGATTCGCTTTAAATCTAAATAGGCCTGTTTATCTAGTACGATCAAAGATCTCAGAATCTAGGACAGCCTATAAACAAGTGCCTTATCATTACATAAATACATTAAAAGCAAGTACAAAGCGAAACAGACCTAGTTTGCGTTATTATACCTTATTACAGAAACACTTGACAAGTGTTTCTGTAATAAGTACAAGTCCTTTCAGGGACTGTGCATTAAATATTGATTTTCCTCAATGATGCTTCAAAGATCTTGTCTACAACGAGTGACCTTTCAAGTGCTACTTGACTCACTTGAGTTTAATAAAAAGGGAACTATGCTTCCTAGTCAACTCTGTAATTCTAAATATTTCACGCTCTTGGAACACTATTTAGCTTTGGACAAAGTGATGCTCTTATTATACAAAAAGTAGTCACACATTGCTTTGTGATTGAAAATTTACATTCATTTGTGTAACATACATTTCAGGAATTAGTACAAAAAAAAGGAATTATATTTTAAGTTAAGTTTTTACATTCATGTATTCATTTTTTTTTACTTAAAAATTCTCTATCCCTTGTCAATTTCTGAAAGTACATTAATTCCATTTTTGAAATAATTAGTTCCATTTATTACTAAAAGTACTTTTAAATTCACTTTAAAATTGAAAATACTGTAATAACTTATTAGATAGTGCCTAATAAGTCATTACAGTATTTTCATGTTTAGGTCAATGGAACAAATTTCTTTATAAAAACTTTAATATACGAATATCTCAGGGCTCCACTTACTCTGTAGACAATCAGCATTGAGCAAATCCTTGCACTTTTCGTGGCACTTTACCCCGCATTCGGTGCACCTGACTCCTTGTCGCGCTATGCCCCAAAGAAGTCCTTCGCACTCATAACAATAAGTAGGCGATGTGGCTGTCCATAGCACAAAGTTATGGGGCGTGGTCGATGATATAGGGTAGATGAGTGCTTGCAAAGTTTTCTTGTAAACGTGCATTTTCTGGAAAGGACTTTTTATTCAGAATCAAAGGAACAATATCACATAATAAAATATTGGTTAATGTTAAAGTTATATGTAATGTTTTTGAAATAGGTAATGCACTTACTAGTTCTTCATCGTTCAACGTTGCTCGATGTACAGCTGATGTCAAACCTGCATTCCTCTTCGTGGCAGCCATAGTCTAAACAGTAGAAAATACATTAATAGCTGAACATGAAAGTTGTCTGCTATCCTCAGTATGTACATGGCACTGAGTCTTCAGTGTGCTATTTTCTAATGAAGCTGTTAATTTAAAGTGCCTACCTACATTTATTATTAAGTTGCTAAATTTTTCTAAGAAGTATCTGAGATTGTTAATTGTAATTTGAAACTACTCATGCCTTTAAAGCTGCATTGTAAGCCTGTTATTAACTAAAATAGTTATCAGATTTTCGAAATATTCAGTTCTTAGTTCAAATTTATTTTAATTTTTACGTAAGTTACAATAAATTTGTTCAGAAATAATAGTTTGTAAAGTGCGTGTCATTTGTTAAGTGAAAATATGTGTTTGTGATTTGTAGGTTACAACATCGAAAAAATTTAATATTGGAGGACATGTTAATTGATGTTGTGATGAATAAGACTTTTCAGACGAAAAAATAATATTTGCTGTGATATGAAAGCCTCGCAATAAAAACGAAATCGACAAGCACGTGCATGTTTCCAGTGTGGAATAAAATTATCATTTTCATTGATGTATAATATGTTGTATGATGTGGTATATAGTGTTAGGCAACCGTTGCGTTGGGTGTATAAATTTGTAGCTTTACCTTTTATACTTAACCAACATCTGAAATATGAATTAAGCAGAAACATGCAAAGGCCAAATTAAATAAATAAATATATTAATGCAAGCAAACTATGTACAAGTAAGTGAAAAGAGAAAAATGCAGTGGGTCGTTCAAATATATTTATACTTTTTTCTTTTCACGGCCAATCAGAACTGCATGCATAGAAAAAGAAAGTGTTATTGGGATAGAAATACCTTGAGAACCTGCAGGTCCATGGTAAGGGGGTAAAATGCAATTACATCATTAATTTTCATCAGGAAAAAGAGTCGTTCATTTGGTGACTATGGTTTCGCTAAGTTGTTTGCTCCGGTGACCCCTAGTTTATCTTTTACACGGTACAACAGGAATTGGGTTATTATCTAAGAATAGGTTAAAGGCCATCTAAGTAGTAAAGATCAGAAGGAATACACAATACAGGTAACATTTAAACATCAATGAAGAGAGAAGGGATCAAATAGGCCTTGTTTAATCTTTTTTAATTTGAACAACAGACGGGGAAAATTACGACGTTCTTTTGTAAATTACATTGCTAGGAAAACTAATTTATTTTAAAAAGAAATTCTTATTTTGTGTGTCAATCAATTGGATATTTTATATTTACAAATACCACGCATTAATCTGATACCAGTTTTGAACAATAAAAGCGTAATTTTTGTAAATAACCTCCCCATAAGTTGTTCAAAACACATAATATGGAAATTTTCCGTGTAGAAGAATACATTTATTACGCGCCTAATATTACTAAGCTTCAGGAAGCGTACGTCGATGCGAGCTGTAAACATTTACGACCAGTTTCAAATATCTACCTTCCAGTACCCCAAGTACAGATAAAGGCTGATAATGTCTTAGATATCCCTTTTTGAAATAGCTTCAAGTCAATATTAAGATAGCGCATTGAAACCGGCCCGAGAAAAAGATAGCTTACTTTCATCGGATCATAATAGATAGGTTTGTCAGTTAGAATTAAACTGTTACTTACAAGTTCTGAGACAAGCGGTATGGATTTCCTTCTAGGCCTAATATCTGGCATGCTGTCGATATTACTGTAGAATGGATTGTCACCGGGATGTCTAGAAAGTATAATAATAAATTGATTAGATTGAATACGACATACCTACCAACGAAGTAACTCCTCGATGCTCTAAACTTAAAATTCGTTAGATGTATTACACATTTATTATGATATAAATCATCATCATTGATTCGTCTAAAACTTAAGGGAATATTAATATATACTATGACTAGCTCCGAGTAGCTCACGTTAGATAGCGCTAGGCACAGTACATTATAAGTCATAGGCGTCGTTGGTCCCTTTGTTAGGGATATACACAATAATACATCCATAGATTGATGTTTTATTAATATTAATATGAACAAAAAAATATATGTATGTAAATAATGATTATTCATAAAATTAAGTCAAACTTATTCCAGCGTACTACGAATAAATATTATTGACATACCCATTGCCTCGACCTCCTTGTTCGTTGAATCCACCGGAGCCATTCTAAAAACAAAAAAAAAGATTAAATAAAAAAAATAAAAACTAAAACAAAACGCTAACATTTTATTTATAAAAAAATAACAGTCAATTACAAAATTATGTAAATATAATCATTTTTGCGGCAAATACTATTATGTTTTCAATTATGTAGTAAAATCGCTTAATCCTCAGGTAGGTTATACTAGTTATTATCTGCACAAGCTTTCATATTCAAAATTTTACAAAACTTGGTTAATTTAATAGAAAATTACAATGAATATTTGCCACAAAACGTAACCAATATCAGTAGTACTTATCATAATACATTCCATGGAGAATTAATTTCGCAAGTGAAGAACGCATTAACAAATAGAAGTATCAAAAAGCAGCAATAATGAGCACATAAAAATAGAACGATTATATTACCTTTTTGAATAAGTATTTTATAAACAGATTTTTCTTTAAATTGCAGATTTAGACTAAGCCATTGGCAGACTAGAAACGAAGAAAAGTCGCCGCCTTAATATAACATACTTACAAATTCACAAACTTGAACAAATTCAACTAATATTTACCTAAAACAACAATGCCCACTTATTTTAATTCTACGTAATCATTCAACATCTAAAACTTCCCGCTAAATATGTTTTTATAATGTGCCAGCTATATTTATGTAAGTGTAAATAGCTATGCGATTTCCTAAGCCGTGTGACACCTAAATATATGTATTTTTAATTATAATAAGTATTAAACAAATCTCTCGAATGTGGTGTGCTCAAAATAAAGGTGATAAATGTTGAAATTGATCGTGTTTTTGTAAGAGTTGACTCTATAGAAGCAATGATTGGTTTTAACAGGCCTATTTTATCAACCCCCATTAAGACAATAGTGGTATTATAAATTCAATTATCACTACACTTAAATTGTCATAACAAATTGACTTTTTCACAGTTGTTAGTTAGAGGGAGAAATCTTCGGTGATAGCTAGTTGAGAATACGAAATTCATAGTTTGTCGTATTTCATCTTTACGATCAAACGACAATAGAATCTATTTTCTTTAAGTAAGTAATAGAATAACTTTGACAATTGATAAGTAGAGAACAAAGTTTATCTGTTTATTTTGCTGTCATGTTCTTATTACTATGTTTATATTTTTGTTAAGTATTTTTTTATAAACACGGTATCTATAATTAGGTACATTTGAATACTAAAGTGCTTAGAGCCAATGTCTATGTGTAAATAAAAGGAACATCTTTCTCTTGATATGAGGTGATATGACAATGAATGAATTTTGTACGACGCAATGCTCCCAAGCTGTTTTGATACATACCTTAATTAATAGACAAAAATGTATTTATTTATAGTTTCTAATATTATTAAACAATATCTATCAAGCAACAAACACATATTATAATACTGAGTACACAATTGTATGTAAAGGTTATCTTAATACCACGTATAAATATCAAGCAAATCTTGTTAAAAATTGTATAATTGTTTGGTTGAATATATTAGCTTTATGTAAAAATCCTTTAATATATATATAGAAAGTTCTTAGTACCCTATTGCGTCTGTTATATCTAATTATTGCCTTAATTAAATAGAAAGAGCGTCAATAGTAAGTAAACATTATATAGGTAGGTATAATATTGTATATACGAGCACCCTATTCTACGCTTTCAAATACACAATAGCACTATATGGAGACAAACAAACTGGTTGAAAATGGTTTTATATTTCACAACCGCAGTTCATTTTTGTTGAATTTTACCAAAATTTCATCAAAAAATTAAAACTTACCTAACAAAACTCAAAGTAGGAAATGTTAAACTGCCCTGAAGTTGTTTAAAATGGACGACTCTAAACAACAATTGCACTTTCTACTTCCTATTCTAGAATAATTATAATTCACTAATAATTCATTGGTATTAAGTATTGTAAAGCGGGTTAAATAATGTAGCAATGGATTGAGTATATCAGTCTAACTATTAGTTTTATTTTAAGTAACCGGAAGTAATCTGCCTTATATCCCTACAAAACTTACATTTAACTTTTTACTCTAATTTCATGAAATTTTTGCATAAGGTAACTTACACCTGCGCTGACTTTGTCTTTTTCTGTTGACGGCGTTGTAGCTGCGGGACTCTCCGAAGCCTTATCTTCAGCTTTTCTATCTTTCAACGCCTTAAGAAGTTTCCATTTACTGCCAACAGGTGCGTCCTGCTGAGGTGGAGGGTCCTCCGCAGGAGCAGGCTCTTGATGTATTTGTGGCATATCATAATCATCATCCAGCTCATCTCCACTTTGTACTGGACTGTCAGGTCCTGATGTCTCACCAGATCCAGAATCATCAAACGATTTATCATCGTCAGTTTCTCTATCTTCAATATCGTCAACTGTTTCTTCGATAACAGGAAATGTTGTTATATCTTTCCATGTATCTTTATTTGGTGATTCGTCATATTTGTGTTTAGCAGAGGCAGTTTTTAATTTTAACTCCCTCAATACAAATGACATTTTTTCCTTCAAATTTTCCTTTGGCTCTTCATCTATATCTTCAAATTCAGGCTCTTCTGGTAATGTTTGTTGTCTTTCAGCTTCTATTTGTGATTGATGTTCCATTTCTTCTAATTTTCGTAGCTCGTAACAATACCACTCATCTTCAGAATCGATACTATCTTCAGTACTTTGCCTGCGTGATGACACACGTGAACCACTTCTCCAAGAGTGTGTGCTTCTGCTGTCATCATCGTCATGTTTACTTGGTATTTCCAAACTTTGTTGGTGTCGTGGTAGAAATTTATTTGGCAAGCCTCGTGTACTTTGTATCGAAGGACTTCGTTCAGGTAGAGCAGAAGGTTCTTCTGTTAGAGTAACAGAATTTGCAACCTCAGGAGTACTTGACTTACGAACTTTCTTTTCTTTTTGATATTCTTCACTTATTTCTTCTGGCGGCTCAGCTTCACCTTTCGGAGGCGATATATCCGCTATATGCTCATCAGATATTGATGTTGATTTCCGTAAGCGGTATTTTCCTAAGGCACGAGATACCGCAAATTCTTGTGAACTACCGCTGTAAGATTTGTTACTTTCACTCAAACCTTCATCAGATATGATGGATGCTTTTTTTACGTCACCGATTGTAGCAAAAAGAGAACCAGGTGATTGATCATCGTCTTTTTCAGGTTCCTCAAACAAATCAACGTTTGATATATCAGTATCGATGTCTAACTTTTCCAATTTTGGTATATTGTTAGTTTCTTTTTTCATTTGACTAACTCGTGCAAAATGAAAATCAATATCATCACTCTTATCTCGAGGCAATGTGGTATTTGGCATAAGTTTTTCGTTTTCTTCAATTATACATTCAGTTTCATCATCATGAAATTCTACTCCTTGCTCTTGTATTCTATCTTGTAACATTTGCTGCTGTTCTACTATTTCTTGATTATTCATTTTCCTTTTAGGTTTTGAGGCAACTTTGGCAAACATATTGCCCTCATGTGTAGAGTCTGAAAATACGCTATCACTGTCCTCTGATTGAGCACTAGAACGGCCACCAGACCATTCAGTTTCTGAAGTCTCAGGATCCGATAATGATTGATGACTAGCTTGGTGTTTTCGTCTTGCTTTTTGTAATAATCCTGACATCGAAGCGACTAATTGATATTTCTTTTTCCTTCTTTGCGCAGATAGGATTCGTTCTTTTAACGATTTTTCTTGTTGTGCTTGTTCTACGGTATCTACTCCTGAAGGTAATGAGTGAGATCGATGTTTCTTAGGTAAATGTAAATCAGGTAACCAGTGACTCATAGATGACATAGCAGACTTTAATGATGAAGTGCGTTTTGGTTTTTTAGGTTGTTTATCTTGTTGTTTCCCTTTAAAATTATTGGATATTGATAGATATCCAGATTCCGAAACTAATATACCACTAGAATCTACATACTGCTCTTTTCTTATTTTTGTATGTTCTGATAAAACTTGTTTGTCATATCCTTGATTTTCATACATTGCATTACCGTTCCGCTGATCGTATTGTTGTTGTTTAAAATATTCTTGTTGTAGTTGGTTTTGAAATTGTTTTCTTTCAGTAATACTCAAAGAATGTGATTTTAAACTCGATGTTTCCATTGAACTGGTCGGAGATCTGCTACCACCTTGCCATGATAGCTGATCTTCTAAAGATGCACGTTTTGGGGATTCATATCGACTGGATGTGGGGTAATATGACAGAGCATCAGTAAGATTACCGGGTGGAGGGTATCCACTACGTTGTCCTTTAAAGCCATTTTGATAAAAGTGGGGATCGTTTGCACCCATTGTATTAGCCCTTGTTAGCGGTCGTTTGCTGGTATTTGCTGCAGACATTACAACAGTTTGTGCATGATAACTAGGCTCTGGGGGGTATGAATCTACTGCGGGTCTCACAACAGATTCTACAATTTCATTTCTATCTAACAATTCGGAAAAACTTCTATCTTCAGATAATATCCCTCTTGGTGTACTATACACTGTTGTGAATATTGGTTGCCTATTTCCGGCTACAGAATATATAGATGGCGCTTCGTTACCATAGTAATAGTCCCCCATATTACTTAATTGCGTGGTTTGATCAGTGACCGAATATGTAATATCACTCTTTAAATAGTCACTATCAATTTTGCCTGGCAGGTTACTCAAATCTCTTGAACTGATCTCTTTTGTCATGTGATCTGGTTTCCTAAGGTTATAGTCGCTTTTCAAATTTTTAGTTTCGTATAGATAAGAGTCAACAAGTGTCTCAATGTATGGCTTAGAATCGAGTTCGTATGATATCCTCTGTATTGATTGCGGGGACGGAACTCTCATTTTATGAGAATCGTGACTTCCATGGGCAAGTCGTCCCGTTTTTGGTGAGCCTGGACTTTTCTCTAAACTGGACCATCCACTCATTGATGATAATCCTGAATCGGATTTTGCTGCTACGATGTTCGTTGAATCTCTTTTTATATGTTTAGGCGATGTTTTAGGAGATTTTGGCGATCTAGGACTTAAACGTATATTATCATGTGGCATTGTGCTACTTGTTGCTAACATTTGTTGGTGAGCCACTAATTCGTTGTTATTTTCAATAGACGGAAACGCATTTGTTCCATTTGGTGGTGCGGGTGGCGGAGGACTAGGAGATTTTCTTAGTCTGTTGTCTTCATAATTTAACTCGTTAACAGTAGGTCCATTGTATATTTCGTGAATTGACAAAGGCGAGTGTTGCTCAGAACCTGATTTGTAAATCTCGTTTAAAGGCTGAGATAAGCCTTTGCTAGAAAAATAAATTTGCCTGGAAGTATCTGTTACTTGGTATGTCGAACCATATTCAAAGCGGTCTCTTGAAAGAGCACTAGGTGATTTAGATGCTTTAGCTGCATTAATTTCTGCATTGGCAACAGCCGAACTATAAGCTAGTCGACCAGTTACAGTTGTATATGGTTCTGTGGTAGTTCTCTCGGGCACAAACTTTCGACGAGGTGATAGGGTGGGTGGTAAATAATCTATTGTTCTATCTGTAACCGTGTCGGTAAGTGATAATCTTGACGGAGATTTGTCTCTGACAATAGAATCTTTGGGTGCAGTTAACATAAAATCATCAAAACTTTGCATCATATCATTAATAGCCCAATGATCACCACCTGAGTATACACCTTTAAGTTGTTCGTTTATTATATTTCCATCTTCAACTAATGCTTTTGCTTCAATTTCTCTGTCATGCTTTATTATTTTTGTTTCGGGACTTAGAAGCCTTGTTTTCAAGTCTTTTAACTCTCTGGAATCTTTGTGTAATTGATTGGTCAGTCTATCTAATTCATGTAATTTATCTACTGTTATTTGATCTATTGTACCTATTGCAGACAGTTCCACCAAGTCCCTTTCATTAATTTCAGGCCCACCCTTTAACCCACGATAATTCTTATAGTCAGCTGAACTATATATTTGCCTAGAGCTTGCTGGCATGATTTCTAAATCTGGTTCTTCTGGTGCTTCCCAAATCATATCTAACTGTGATGGTGGCCTGGAAGTTTCATCACACACAAGATCATCTCGATAAGCTTGATTTAAGCTTTTATAAAATGCTTCATTCGATTCCATTACTTCATCTTGAGGCATTAGAAGAACTGAACTACGTCCAATATCTAAACCTTCTTCTATGCCATCTTCGACTGTGCCATTTCCTAATATTTCTCTGATCACTTCTAGTCGAGTCATAGGGTCTCGGGAGGAAACAGTTCGACAAGCGTAAAAGTCGAGCAATGTTGATATTACACCCTGTTGATCGGCTAGTAACGTCTCCAATCTCTCGAGTCTTTCCCACATCCTGACATACTCTTGACTGAGTAAGTCAAGAGCTCGCCAGGCATATTTGAGTTCCGTCTCGAGAATATTGAGGCGCGTGCCAAGCCGTTCCATGTAGTCGCTGATGATGTAATCGCCGGAGTAAGGGGGCAAGTCGGGAGGTAGCGCCAGGGAGCCACAGTCGTCCATATCGACCTCTGCACCCCCACTCCCGCCGACCTCGTTTTCCTCCATCGCGCCGCTTGTGCCTGCCCCAGCATTGTCGTGAAATTCGCGCATCATCTTCGGATCGGACAGTGGGTTGCACATAACATTTTTCACTATGAGTCATCCCATATCGTTTTATTGTTCACACTTTCCTCGCAAAACAGTCCTGTAGCGCGTACAGTCCTCACTAAAGTCATTTTCTCACACTGAATGTTTAACACATACTGATTTTTTATTTTATTTCACTGTTTAAAACTATTATTATATTTTTTCAACTTTAAAACGTATGTATACTTTGTACTTCGACGGAATGAAATTGATAATTCATTTACATCAAAAATATATTTTGTATTACACTTATCACTTTACTGAAAATAAAAGATTTCGTTAGCGGATGTCGAGCTTCACTGATTTGGACATAAGTCGGCTTATGTGCACACCAGTGAATGTAGAGTAAAGGGAGTACCTCGGCGAAACATGCAAACTTTGCAGACTGAGCGATCCAATCTTGCTACCAGAAATGTTAAAAATATATTTAATAAATGCTGCGTAACTCAAAAGAAAGTCTACATGTTTCTGTGGGAGGCAGCTAAGCGGTTCGTATTTGATTCCACATGAATAATTTTGACTCAGAGGTGGAAAGCGTCGCTCGGCGAGGATGGAAATAGGATGTTAAGAAAGGAAATAGTGCCGAGTTTCACCACCGCTTCGCTTGAAGTTTAGGGTTTAATAAGGCAGGCATAGGCATATAATTATCAAAAGTGGTAAACAAAACTCCAAATAGTACAAAAACCATAGTTTTCGTCGCAAACTAAGAAAATAACGACCGTCTGTAGGTATAGAAGTAATACGTGACTAGATAGCTAAAGAGGAATGTCTTTGACACCGCAAAGGAAAATAGTATAAGGAGCGTGTATAATATACATGTACCATATATGGCTAAAAAATGCTGGCATTTTGCTATATAATAATTCACTCATTCAGGAGTATTCAGAGTCTTAATGTTATTTACAACGTACCACAAATACCACCCTATATACGTTTACATTTGCTTATACTCAGTTATTCATGTTTTTTTAAGTCTGTTACCGTTAATAAGACCTTCTGAGAACTCTTTGTAAATCCGAATGTATTTCCTTCAAATATTGTTCTTAGAAGGTTCATTTTGATATCAAAATGTTAATATTATTTTTATCAGTTGAATATATTATTTTAGCATCACAGAACGAATGAGAAAATGAACGTTATTCTTTCTCGGTTTATCCTACGCGTAACTGACGCAAAAATAAATTATATTAATATTTATAGATATTTTTATATACAAACGATAGAAATAAGAAGTGTAATGAAATAGAGCTGGTGTTTTGTTATAAATTAATGAATCGAAAACGTGACCGACTCTGAACTTAGCTAGAAGACACATGTACATATTTAAAGGTCAAAAGTATCTATTACTTCTTCTGTAATAGTTTTAGACGTCTAAGATCCTGACGTTATTTGTTCTACTGGTGTAGGTATGTATAGTTAGTCAATAGTTATACCTAATCGTATCGGTACTGCCTCGAACATTTATCACATCTTACAGATAGAGTGACATATTTATACATATTTTAGAAATAAGGCTTAGCAATAAGGTTTTATCTTTTATATTAGATAATAAGGTACTACTACTATGTATAAACCAGGTCAAAACTCAAATCTTCATTATAAAAATAAAGTAGCCAAAGTAGAGATACTGTTTAACTTTGTTATAGAAATGAAGCAATTTAACTAGATACTAAGTACCTACTTCAAAAGTTTAACGAATTCTAAGAGATACAGAATAATATATGACACAATTTTTTTTCGATAATACTTTCATTATTAATTTAAAATGCCTAACATCAACAAATCTTGTATTTTACATGTTCACACAGATAAATAAAAAGTTTATCCACATTTTTTGAAGTACAATGGTAATACGTTATAAAAAACTTAAAATTTCTTAAACGTTATAATTTGTCCTAATAAATCCACCCCTCATCCTTAATAAGCATGAAAAACTTCAAATGATGTTCATAAACGACTCGCTGCTATCTTATTGCTTACACAGATAGAGAACCGCTATATATAAAGAAATAATCAATCAATCTTGGCAGTAATTTAACTAACCCTGCCACTTCTACAAACAACCTTTTGCCAATGCAAATTAATCGCCCGCCAATTATTATTGTCTTTCTCCTCACGCCTAGCTAAATTAGTGGTAATGAACTGACATAAGGTACAACCTCCTCGGTTGGCAATGCCAATTGAAAGTGTTGGATCCAGGCCAATATCTACCAAAGAACTTTACGAACACTAACTCGATTTGTGGTATCAAAACGTGACTCGTGTGAATTTTTATTTTTTCTGAAATATTCAAAAATATCTTCAGTTGCTTTTATGTGTATAAAAATCAAATGAACAGCGAACCTAGTATTAACCCTAAGAACTATATTTTCTATACGTCAGACCAACGCACGTTGCTTCGTTGTGCTCGTAAAGCAACAGAATAATATAAATCTATAATATCGTGCTAATCTTGAAAATCATCCAAAAGGATTTGGATGCGGTTTTCAATATTTTATTTTGGGTTCTCGAGGAAGGTTTAGGTATAGTAGGCGCTGGTCCGTAATAATTAAAAGAAAGTACTTTTATATTACTTGTTATCGAAATGTCATTTAATAAAAATAAGCATGATGAAGTACTTCATATATTGTTTTAAAAATCATTATCCAGTACATTACTGTTTTCTAAAGACGACCATTTCGATATAAGCTATCAAAACAATTTAGGCCATCTATTAATAGAATATTCGACACCAGTATTTTAGCTCTCCTAACTATATACGTGACAAATAATGCAATAAAGATCAAAGATACTCCAATTTACAAAGGTACATTATATTAAATAAGTCTGATGGGTCTAATAACGTTATAGGTAAGTAAAGAGATCTCATACATAGCACGGAACAATTTCATAAGCCTCGATGCGTGCGATCAAAGTTTTGCCAATAATTGAACCAATATTGGAGGTTGGCGAAGGACCATCAGAAGAAGGAAAATTTCTAAGAGCCTTGTATTATTACATACTTGGAAACTTAATAAGAGATTCTAAAGTAAAAATATTGATTATAACTATAGCTCTAACAAGTTGATTATTAAAGAGGATTTGAGTAGAAAATGACTTTTTTTTAAGAAATATGTTAGGTGTACCAAATTATACTATTTATTTTATTGAAAATGTATGTACGACATTAAAAGTATATCCGCATAAATCTAGTTTACCCACCGCAGGTATATTTCATATTTTTCTTTATATTTTCATATCATATTCGACAATCTTATGATTATTAAGAATTTCTTTAGCAAAAACACCACTATTATAATAATATTAGAGAGCACTATCTCAATATCTCCGTCGACTTTAGATTGTTATGAAGTAGTATTCCGGGGCATTGAAAGATTTTTCGTCGTCCAGGTGCCTTTTCAATTTCCACGGACCGTTCGGTTACACATAAATTCAACGTGTCAGTCTTATACTCGATTTATAGGATCTTCGCTCCATTATATCAGGAAAGCATAATGTTGTTACGAGGCGAACGCTTTTTAAAAGACTGAGGTGAATGAACGGATAATAAAACTAAACTATATAAATTAAAACCTAACCCTATATATTCCGACGTTATAAATGTTTTTAAATGTAAATTAAACTTTCATTCAGTTTTCATGCTTATGTATAATAAAGTCTATTTTAGCCATGATCCATACCCATTTAGGATTTGTATACTAATTAATAAATTTGTTGAAACTATTTAAATTATTTTAATTTATTGTCTATTCGTGACGAAGAATTATTAAAAATGTCTAAAATACTTTATTATTTTAAATTATTTCATAAAATTGTTGAATTAAGTTTAATTTGTTTAGGCCACTGAACGTAGATTTTATTAACTTATTACAAAAAGAGAAGATAGTATAAAATTTAATGTTTGTAATGGAATATTTTTATGATGTAAAACAAAACAATATCAAGTATACTAATACTGAAAATTTTAATTAAAATAAAAAGAGAACATTTAAAATACAGTTTTACTTTATTGTATCGCCAATGTAGTATCCAGGACTTAAGAGAGTACGCAATGACACAACAGCTTCTTGTTACAGCATTTATTCCGGACTAAGGAGCGATTCAAAGCTTTGACATAGAACACAAGTACAGATCATACAATAATATAGTTGTATCATAGATTCATAATATTACCTACATTACATCCCTCCCCACTTATTATATTGTATCTCTTAAAAATAGTGTTTGTTTATTTTAATCTTAATATTACTTTTTAAAATACTGTTCAGCATCTAAATGAGGCCTTGCAATACTGTAAAAGTCTACTCTTTAGTAATTATATTAGGTGGTTTGAAAATGAAATTTGAAAAGTTGCTTCTCATGCTTCGATGAAAAGCAATTTTTAACTTTCTACGACTTCACAAATGCTCTGAATATGATCACAATAGCTGCATAACCATCTGTTGGCAGTTGTTCAATAAACCAGATGTTCTGTTATGATTCACAGTATAATAGATTACTACTTAATATTTACGGCACTGTGAAAGTATTTCTTACTTGGTAGTACTTTTATCAGATAGCTTTAATTAATATGTTGGTTAAGCTGTCAAGTTTTCAGTTGTGTGCATAATAGGGCTACGAGCCCATTCGACCCTAAATATTTGACCATTTATTGGTTTGAGTACCCATTCGACACCTGGGATAACAGCTGCAGTACCCAATCGTTCCTTCTATAGTATTTAAAATTATATCTATTTGCAGCAAATAAAACTCTGTATAAATATTTATCAAAACAAAATTGTGAAACAAGTTAATCATTGCAGTTGGAAAAGTCGGAGGTTATTACAAACGACAGGATGCAGATGTTGGCATTCGTTCAACAGTGCCAGATGTTCGCCAGATTGTTCCACTACGGTACGGATAATAAGGCTATGTTTAATCTTTTGTTCTCTTCATGAATTTCTTGTAGTTGTTGCGTTCATATTTTTATATTAATTACAATACTGTTGCTATTAAGTTCACTGCTAATTGAGTAGTATTTATTATGTGTCACATTATAAATATTAAGACTGCCTCGTGGTTCGGTGGTACTGTGTACGGATTGCCATGCAGAGGTCTCAGGTTCGATCTCCAGGTCGAGTACAGAGATATTGGGTTTTTCTGTCCTGAAATTCTCACTATTAGCTCGGAGTCTGGAATTGTGCCCGATATATTATGGCAACAGGCTCGCCTCCTGTTACATGGGACCCAAAATTAAAATTGCGAAATGTGGGTGGTTAAACACCACTGCTTACCCCTTCGATACCTATGTATATATGTATGTATGTTACATAATATTGGAAAGTATAGCATTATTGCTGTTGAGGCATTAAAAAAAGATGCTGACGCTGAAAAGAACCTTCTAATAAAAAATTATCGTTCTTGATTTCTTTCTTTTAATTTGTACAAAATTATTTAACTTCTGGCCATAAATTTGATTTTAAAATTATTTTCTTCAATTTCTTAATAATAATATCTCAGTCTACCAATCCCACGAGATGTGTTATTAGGTTTAGTTAACCTACATCTACAATTAACGAGCATATAACTTTATTATTATAGAAAATTTTACAGTGGGAGCAGTTATAAATATACTTAAATAAGTTTCAAATAAAGTTGAGTCAATACTAGTTTAGACAGGTATATTTTTCCTAATGATATGTTTT
Source organism: Parascotia fuliginaria (assembly GCA_963082885.1). Lineage (NCBI taxonomy): Eukaryota > Metazoa > Arthropoda > Insecta > Lepidoptera > Erebidae > Parascotia > Parascotia fuliginaria. The sequence continues at coordinate 11,782,959 of OY720185.1, read as the reverse complement.
TACATTGTTTGTCTAATACTAAGTGTCGATATATATATATATATATATATATATATATATATATATATATAATATATATATATATATATCATTTGTTACCTCTATCATTACGCTACTGCGACTAGCAACTTTATGTATTATTTTTATGTAGATTTTAACTAAGAAACCTCGTAATAGTTTTCTTGTAGAAAGTAATATTGATTTCAACAATGAGGTCACAAATGTGTAACAATTTGAATAAATTACATTTAGCACTTGTTAAGGTGTTATCTTGATCTTATAATCGTAATTCAAGGTTTAATTGATCCTATTTTTATGAGTTGTGTATATTGTGATATTTTAGTGGAAATAAAAGTTTAAATGAAAAATGCCTAGATTTTCTTAACATCATAACAAGTAATATTTTGCACAGTGAAATTGCTCTGGAGGCCTGTTCGCCCGCAAAAGTGATATCTCTTCTTTGAAAATATTTAAAAACATAATAATAGATGACATCAGCATTATTTTTGAATAGATCTTGTAACAATATTTCTCTTGCGCTAAAATTACTTGTAAGCACATCAGGCATTAATAATATAATAGGTACCAATCTAGATGATTCTATATTAATCTAAAAAGTTTTATTGAAATTATGACCGCAGCGTAACCAAAACTTTGCCTGTCCAAATATACAGGATATCTTTGTTGTATTATGTCAGGAGGATTTAATAAAATAATTCTCCACAAATTATTATTTTAAATTGGTTGACAAATAGCTAATCTATTGTTATCTGTCAGCAGAGAATTCATAACGCAATAATTTCATTTTAATCTGCATGAAAATCTCACCTAAATAACGGTGGATGGCGGTTACACGGTAATAGCTTTATTGAATTCAATTGGAAAAGCAAACAAACCCACGCGAAGGTAGATACGTCAGATGAAAATTAGAATGTTAAACCCACAAAAAAGTTAATCAATTTTTTTTTGTGAAATATGTTTTTATCAAATTAACACAATAGGTATATTTTGACATATTTTCTCCTCAAGTTGGCTTACGTTGCAAGCGAGTTAAATTAGCCAAATAAAACGCTTTATGTTACACTTGAGTAGATGAAAGAGGTTTTCATTTAGTGAAACTCGTAAACTCAATTTCTGCAAACGACTGTTAACATTTCAGTTGCAAAATGGTTTGGTTAAATTTTGTGTTTTATGATTTGCAACAAACCAAACTTATTCTATTACATTAACGGATTTCCGAATAGAATTGAGTAAAAGAAAATAGTATTTTCTAGACGATAAATTCTTATTAGATCACAAAAGATTTAGTTCATAGTATTATGGCCATATACCCCGACTATTGCTCACATCAATTATAATCTTACGCACGGTGAATGCTATACATTATGACTTCTAAGATATAAATATGAAACCTCAACAAAAACCAAAATTGAATAACAATGTAAATAGCAGTATCAACGGAGACGACAGCGTCAATCAATATCAGTCTATCTACATAATAAAATTAACTGTTGGCTCTCATCTGAATTATGCATCAACACTTACTTGGTTCTCACACATAACTATAGAAAATAAAATACGTATACTAGAAGGTTTTGTTCCTTGTTACAACGAATCAAGTTTAGATAAATTTATCTCAAAGCTCACAACGCAAGCATCCGTATCTCAATGGTACCTATACGGAAAAATTATATTATATGTCTTCAGTAAACAATTGAAAAGTGACGTTGAAATTTCAATATTCACTCGTAAAAAGTCTCACATTTCTTCCCACTGAGTCTGTTCAAACAGAGCAAAAGTTTGAAATGGGGAAACAAATGAAAAAACCGTTGTCAAGGTAAGTATTATAAGCGAGCTTTGTCAACAAACGATTTGAGCCCCTATGCGTCTGCATATTGCCGACTCATGCCTATTTCATTTAGTCAAACCGTTTTTCACACCCAGTTTTCGTAGGTTACAAAAAAATAACCACCATCACTTTGATGCAGTCACGTAACAGGAGGCAGTCTGATAAAACTCGTTTCAGATCCAATGCTCGTGAAGTTAATTTATGGATTCAATCACAATGACAAAATATTTCACCGTGTGACGTGAAAATGCATTCAAAACAGAAAATCGAATATAGAAATACCCATATGGTTTGATTTATAGATTCTATTTTCCATTTTAGAACGAGTGCGATGTGTGGTTTTATATTTTGTTAACGATTTTATTCACCTTTATTTTCATTTGTTAAAACTTGAATATTCGTAGAATACGTTTTCGTATTCAAATCAATTTGAACACGAGCCTCCGAATTTAAAATTTGAAAAATATTTTTACTAAAGCGGCTCGTGTCAATTTTGTCCCGGTGACCCGGGCTGTCACACAGGCATCACAGCTGTCCCTCGTCCAATGAGACCTTTCGGACATTTTAAACAAAGTAACAAAATAAGCATCGTATCCGGCTACATCAACAATCTGTCTGATTTGACAAATGTACAAAATCTTTTTAAACACTAGGTAGAATTTATATCACAATGTCAATTGCAGTTTGATATATGAATTACGTAGTAACACTATTCTTACTGATGTGTCTTTCACATCATATTGTCTCTCTAAATCATAAACAAAATTTTCAATTAATTCATTTACAAATACGTATCAAACACAGAGATAATTTTAAATTATTATGTTACCATATTATTTTGTACACTATTTGAAACTATTTCTACGTGTAAGTAATAGAGCTAAGCAAATAAACTATCATGAATAAAATAAAGCTTTAACAAAACTATTATCTGGCTTGCTATTATGTTTAGTCGACAATGAGTTAATGATGATGAATATATTTCGTTAAATTTTAATGAACAGGGATTTTATGTAAAGGATTATAATTATAGATATGATTGGCAATGATTTATGAAAAGTAAGCGATGAATAATATTTGATATATTATTATGCTTTAATTGAATTGTGGATTTAAATTATAAAATTGGCAAGAATATCATAACCAGCAGGCAGGTAGTACTCTCATATTGATAAAGAAATAATTGAAAAACGTACATTTATAGTATCAGTACTAAAATTAACTCAATGTGCTTGAGAAACAAGACTTAAATTTCGTAGTTTTAACAAGTTTGGTAAACTATACAGAAGTAGCTTCTTGTTTCCTGATATTCCCATAAGAATCGGAATAGGATAGTACTATATACGAGTATAACTAAATAGAAAAGAAAGGTAATAATATATTACGAATATATACGATGATGGACGTAGCACAGGTAATTTGATGAAATGACAAGATAATTTGTGTCTCTATGAGGTGCGTGCCTAGATACTGTAATTTACCTGTCAATACTTGTGCTGCCTTGTAGTCGTATTACTTCAAAAGTTAGAATTAGAAACCACAATAAAGTTTAATCGATAACTGATATTATTTATAATTCAATATTATTAGAAGTGAGTAGGTACCTTACTTTAGACTCGTGATCTTAAAGTATTGATTTATGCTGTAGACACTACTCGTAATATTGAAAATTCAGTAGAATTATCAAACTTATTTCAATGTATAACTTTTAAACATACAGTATTAAGGAAAATGATAAATTTCAACACAATAAATATAATCGAATGACGATGTAAAATTGATAACGCTTTTATACAAAACAGGTCAGGATTTAAGAGAAATTGTTCACAAACTTTGTACAGAACATTGGTGGTACAAAGAGTTTAAAACAAACCCCGAACGGAGACTACAATGCTGAAGTATTACAAGTAAGAACAATCACGAAGCAGGCCGACATTTAAAAGAAAAGAGGTCAACAATCACTAGATGTACAGTATGATAAATGAAGATCACACAAAATACTAAAGTACAGATAGCAACGCTGCATTTTAATAAAATACTAGTGACTCGTCCCTGCCTCGCACGTTTTCTCTACTATAACATGCATGTAATATACTTATAAACCTTTCGAAGAAATGCTCCGGACGAAAGTGAAAACTGTGTCGATATCCGTTGCGTGGTTTAGAAACAGTTAATGGAAAAACAGACAGTTGCGAGAAAAACATTTACTTTACTTTGTACTTTTTCGAGATGAAGATCACACATAAAAATTAACACACAACAACAAATTGTACAGACAACAAAGCTGAACTTGTTTAATAAAATAGGAAATTATATTGTATCAAAACTATAGTAATGCTGTAAACACATTTCATGTTTAGTAGAACATGTGAATTCTGTCAAAAACTAGAACGATATATATTTACAAAGCTCAAATTGTTATTTACGGATTCTATATTCGTTTACGTTGCTAGCTGTACATTCGTCTTGATGGCACGTTTTTATTACTTTTTACTTATAGTCTTTTCATTTCGCTATATTCTTATTTATTACGAAACCATATCAGGTTTTCAATTACTTTTCATGTCACATACACAGAATAATAAAACGGTAATGCCAGATATTTGTCGAAAAATAATAATTGTTTTATTATCAGTTTTACATGAAGTTTTTCTTGATGGCCTACAACAGTTTCAGAATTATTAAAACTGTTATGAAAAGATTCATTACTAATATCATTTCTATCTATCTACTGAAATAAATACTTATTTATTGAATAGCACATTCACATCACACATATTTACATCTTAACTAAAGTGATATCGTATTGTTTTTGGTATGTTTTTTGTTTTTATTTCACTTTTTAATTTTTCTTTATAACATAGAAAGCTGTAAGTAATGTAACTTACAAAAATTTTAATAACCTGGCGATTAAAAAGTGTGGCCTGAGTTTCTTGCCAGTTCTTCTCATGGTTCTACTTCGTCAGTGAACTGGCTGTAGGTTAATTTGCTGACATTTTGTAAACTTTGACGTTCATAAGTGTTAATTTAATTAACCTATATGAATAAACATATTTCATTTCATTTCATTTCATATAATAACTATTACTAGCTGTTCTGTGTTGACTGTTGTTTAAGTAATTTTAGGAAATATTTCACATTTAGTAACACATTCATCACGATAACAATATAAGCCCTACACGAATATAGTTAATTTTGTCTATTAATTTATGTTGATTTAGTATAACAATGTCTAAAGCAACCAATTTATATAGATGGGATCCTATATAAATTTTCTCTACTAATAGATTCTACCCGTAGTGTGATAACTATTAAACCTGATCTACAATACAGCTACAGTACGGGTTGAATTTTGTAGTTTATATTTTCTAGAATATCTAGCCGGTAGTAGATCCACGTTGGTTTCAGCATGAATAGGCGATCGTCCGGGGAAGTACTACCCTCACATAGAAGATCGACGTAAGAGTAGTAGTACCCGTACTAGTACTACTGCGTTTCGTTCGTGACTGAGGACTTATAATCTTCGCACACAGGTATTTTTTTATTTTATTTATTACACTATTGACAAAAGGGCTTGTGTGTGTTAACTATCTTTACAGTTGAAAAGTTTCTCATATTTGCGTAATTAATATTCATATCATATTGGTATTTATAAAACTAACATCACAATAATAGTCTATTTCAGCAAATCATTAATTCATTCACGTAGCTTGTGGTGGACCCACCCTGTGTTCTCAACATAACAAGTCTTACAAAGCAATTTACGCTTAATGAATAATGTCAAAGGGTTTATTTTCAATTGGCGTCTCGCGCAACGTTTTCCTACGGTCCCAAACACACACCCTTTGTATCCCTTGCGACCGGTGTTATCTAGGCTCTGTTTTCTGGTGGCAATTTCATAAATTAAACCTCAACGTGTGGGGGAATGTCGTCGGTAATGTTCTGCGTTACTCGATTCTCGTTGGTTTATAAAGCGTAGTTTCATCAAAACGTTTCATTTCATATGCGGATGCCTCAGAGATATTCGTTTACATGTGGTTTTGTATTGCAGATTTTGAATATATTTAGTTGTATTGACGTAACAGCAGTTCTTAGTAAAACGAGATACGTCTCTTGGGCCTACTGTTATGTAAGAATACCTTGTTTTCACAAAGTTATTTGTTCACTTTAGGAGAATGTAGTTATAGTTTGCTGAAAGGTTTTATGTTAGTTTGAAATATAGAATGGTTAGAATTATTTTTATCGTTAACTATGCTAGTTGAGATAAATTGTCTAAAATTTGTCACATTAGGCAGTGTTTCTATTAGTTTCGTCACTCGGCATTATATAGAATTATTGTAAATATTCGTGTCAGTAACAAGTACAGGCAAAATAAGTTCATCACATCTGAACTCGTGACGTACAATTTAATCTGAGCATTGCTATAATTTAGTAGTATATTAACAAAGTTTATATACCGCGATGAAGCGCGTGGGACACTTTGTGTAAGGTAAATTATTTCTGAGTTCTAAAGGTTAAGTTTTTATCGCTTTATTGTGGTCAACTTATATTACGTGCACGGTCGTATCACGCGAACTTTTACAACTTATAAATTTATAAGAGAATGGATTTCTCGTGGTACGTTAAGCCTTATTGAGAGTAGTTCCTGCTATACACGCAAGGAAAAATGTTGACTTTTTTTATATCTACAGGCCGGATCTAGGTCAGCGTTTCCTTACATTTTCTTACTTGTTTCATTGCATTTTGCTAAGAAATATAGATTAAATAGGGTTGTAACTAAAACGCGTTAAATAGCAAGCGATGGTTTATTTCGTTATTTTGAAAGTGGAACACTATTTTAACGCAAGTATCAATGTTCAAAACAATTTTGTACAAAATTAGATATAAATAATAAATGTAGCCAACATAAACACTTAAAGATTTATAAAATATTTATTATTTTTATTCGTTTAGTTTAATCTAACAATTACGTTAAAAAAATCTTGAAATTTTACTAAGAATATGTCAATAGGCTTGCTCCTATTACTTGGGACTGGTGTAACACTTAACAACCTATGTCTTTTAGAATAAATAGCGTCATGTTGTGTGTGTATTATATTATTATGGACTAAACATTGTATGTACCTAGGTATACCCAGTGTAAACTTAGCAATCTCATATGTATTATTAAATCTTTGAAATACTTTGTGTTTGCCGTCTTTGAAACCAACCCTCGTACTCAGGCGATTTCCAATATGACTAACACAAAAACATGAGATTAACATCAACATTGCAACCTAAAATAATGAAATTCAGTACGAATTTGAAAGTAATTCATCAGAATGACTATTAACCATTTAACTGGGTCACACTTATTAGGTCAGGCCAACATTACATATCGTTTGTATCGAAACCTCGACGTAAACAAAATCGAACGCTAACGTTAGTTTTTTGTCAACAAACACTTCCAATGAATAAAGTTCGTTTCTAAAAGTGGAGCTTTCAAAAACTTCATACTCTGCCTATTTATCAAACTTAATTTGGAGGTTTTATTTTGTGTAAAACTACATACATAGTCGTATTTGTATCGAATCGTCATTTCGTAGAAATAAATTCTGTGATAATGTTATTTTTAAACTCAAAGTTTTGTAATTATTTATTTTTAAGCTAACCGATGCAAGTGATTCGAAAAAAGAAAAACATCTTTTAGGCTCTAAGATAGGTAACCTTGTAGTCTATCTATAACGTTATGCATGTCTCACTGTTGCCCGGTTTTTTAATAAATGCATGTTATTTGTAGTTAAAGATTTCTAGTCCTACTGAGTTAATCTAAGCTTATATCTGTTTCTATACTACTATATAAAGCGAAAAAGTTTGTTTGTTTGTTTGCTTGAACTCGCTAATCTCTGAAACTAGCAGTCGGCTATGTAATATCACGCTACTGACGATAGGAGCAGAGCAGTAGGCAAAGACGCGGGTGAAACCGCGCCGCTGAAAGCTAGTAATCGTATATATAAAATAGCCTACTTCACTACTATTTTATTTCTACCGTTTATCTTATGATTTGGGCTTCTTTATGTTAGCACTTCCACCCTTGGGAGCACTTGTGCTTTATTGTTTATAGTCCAGGTTTCCTCACGCTATTTTCCTTGTCAGTAACATTCGATATAAACTATACCCATGACTTTGTAAAAGTAATGTTGATACTTATCCTTTTCAAACCCTTAACTCTAATCTAACCTACACTTATTTATCTAAGTTTTACGCTATTTAAAGAGTATGTATTGTATATGAAATCAAAATAGTATTTAAGTAATAATTTACACCAGCACCATAAAATTTTAAAAAATCTTCTGTTTCTACTAATTCAGCACCATAAAATTTAAAAAACTCTATCCAAATATCTTTTGTCAGTATTTAATGTCATGTTGTATGGTTTTTATAGGTATTTAGTGCAACGCAGTATACAATAAAAATATTGTATCTACTTAACTATTGAGCAGTTTTAAACACAAAAGCTCAAAATGCTTTATTGTTTTTCTCGAGTTTTAATTATGTTTTCTTAAATACGTAAATAAGACGTTATTAAAATTCTAAACTTAATTCTCACAGTAAGAGGGTGTCAATGTTATATATTCGTCGGTTTTCTCGTTAGACGAAGCCTGAAGGCAGAAGAAAGACTTCTAGCTGTATCCGCGGGCATTGTGCGATGACTGGTGAAATCCGGCTTTGGTTAATGAGGTACAGTCACGAAGAACAATCAAGATAGATATTGTAGTCAAATTGACCTCGATCGAAAGTTTAACAAGATGAGTAATGACTTATTCACATGTTTGTTTTGGAAAATTAGACTTTATGAATTAAAGAATAATATAGAGTTTTAACAAAAGTATTAAAAATATATATGAGAAAATTCTAAATGGTGTACGACTTATGCATCTTTCAAAGTAAGGTGTTTGTCATAATCACTACATTGCTAATGCTCAATACCTGGTATATTCTTTTAATCATATTTTAAAACATTAGCATTATAAGATAGGGTTGTTCCTTAGTCTAGACTGAATACACGTCCATATTATAAACATGCGATAATATAATAACTCAATCTTATCAAGCTTTTACCGCTAAAATACGGCAGTTACGTGTTTAAAATAAACGTGCAATTTTTATTAAAGGTAAGTTAGTTTCTAGAATACGGATATACATACTTAAATACTTTTTTTTTTGTAAATACATACATAATATACATAGAAACACCCAGACCAATGCAAATAGACATGTTCATGCACACAAATATTGACACTGAGCGAGAATCAAACTCGCGTCCTCTACGTGGCAGTCCATACACAGTACCACCGAACCACAGAGGCAGTCAAAAAAATATATAAAAATCAATATTTAACAAGGAGTATCTGTCCTCTGACCTTCTCAACCCAATTTATGGTCTCTAGCGTTTCGATCCAGTATTCCTAACCCTGTGCTAATGGTTACGCCAGTTAAACTTGTCAGATTTTTTGACTATAACCAAACGCAAATAAATTAAAATTAAATGTGTACGACCAATCACTTCTGACCTATGACAAACGAACTGATGAAAAAAAACATCGACTCTGTACTCTTTTAACGTTCGAGATAGAACACAGATAACGATAGTGCAAGACGTTGTGTGTTGATCTCGAGTTAAAGATACGTTTTCTTGTTTTGAATATACAAAAAAGGACATAGGACATGTGTTAGAAATCGACTACAGTAATTCTAAACTAATTTGGTTGATGTTAGTTGAAGTCTCGTATAAAGCCTATAGCACGACATAGAATTAGGTATTATGGCATCACAATCATGACGCACCTAATTACACAGTTGAAAGTGAACCCTAAACTTTGTCCTAGAACTAACAATTCTTACTAGAGCACGTTGTTTGAGTTCTGAGTTCGTTTTGTAGAAACTAGTTTGAGTTTTGGTGGCACTCTTTTGAAACTTTTATTTAGTTTAGTATAGGATTCATATTGTTTGTATAATTATTATATATACAAACAATATGAATGCATTAATTTAAAATATGTCGAAGCAGGTACTTATATTATAAATGAATTTCAATCTTATTATTGTTTTCAGTTAGACTATGCTATCAGGGTAATAATAGGTATGCTGTGGATAAAGTCTTTCTCAGTTTGTATCATAAACTCGTTTCTTGCGCCACTTTTAACCATTTCTGGGTCACCACCAATCTTTTGCTAGGCCGATCTCGTCTCATTTTTTATCTGCTTGTGACACATTGTTTACCTACATGTTCAATCAATCAGTTTCAAATGTTCAAAAAATCAATACTTTTTTTTCTATGTGATATCGATGCTTACCAGCAAAGTGAATGGATCAAAAGATACTGTACTACGTACGCAAATATTACGGGTAGAGGCGAAGGTGGAAGAAGAAAAATTGCTGTAATTGTTGAACCTTTAACATGATAAGATAAATATTATTTTATATAGAATCTGTTTTCATGATGTATATTAGAAACTTAAATTATGAGTAACCTTGCATAATAATATATGAAATATATATGAAAGAAAAGTAAAATGGCCCTGCGGACAGGGCACCCGATTCGTAAATACGAGGTAGTGGGTTTGAATCCGGGCAAGTACCTACCAATGTGATTTTTTAAATCATATGTACTTTCTAAGTTTATCTTGGACATTTCTGACTGACGGTGAAGGCAAACATCGTGAAGAAACCAGGACTTAAGTCTGAAATTGCCAATCCGCCTTGAGCAAGCGTGGTGATTAATGCTCATTCCTTCTCTATATGAGAAGAGGTCATTGCCCTGCAGTGGGACAGTAAAACAGGCTGGTATTACGAAAGAAAAGATGGCAAACGTTTAGTTTATTGTTTAGCGAAGTGCATAGCACATACATACCTATATAATTATATATCTATCTGTAGATAAATTAAATATTCACCATCAGTAAGTAATTCCAAGTGTGATGAAGGAAAAGCTCGCAATATAGGCATTTTAATGAAAGCGCTGTCAGCTCAATGTCAAGAAACGTCTGAGTGTAATATATTCTATATTTATGTCAATGCCTTTCCAGTTTTCTAGGCAGGAACCGATTATATTGTTAGTTGAATAGTAAGTTTAGCTTGTACCTTAGAAGGCCCAAATAATGCAATATTAAAATATGCCAAATATAGTTTGAAGCCCGACTTTAACTTTTACGCTAATAAGTATCTGGTGCCTTTGAGAATTGTAAAACTACAATTCAAACCCTAAACTTTACACATAAATATTTTGTATCTAATAAGATTGAGTTAAGCCATACAATCTTTATAATTGCTTTTTTTGTTGTAATTGCGTTTTTGTTGTTTAATTTAATTGTTAGCGTTGACATAAAATGTAAACTTGACATAACATAAAACCTACATAAAGAAGATAAAAGTTCAATAACAATGTCTCAGCTTCACCGTAGAATAACAAGATCTTACAAAAGGCGCTTTGAAAATGATAAGAAAATTGTAATCCTCGTTTCTTCCTGTAAGTACACGCTTGGAAGGTATTTAATATCAAAGGTAACAAGTCTTTGTGTGTTACAATTGAATTAACTTAAACATATATGTACAATTTCTAAAACGTGCTACTTTGAGATTAAAGAGTTTTGTAATACGATAGGTAAAGAAATTGATATTGTTCTTACAGTTAAATAATTGTTAACGACTTTGCTTAGTTTATGAACATACAAAGTATCGTGTGCTACTGACAACACATTGTGAGAGAGAGAAGGTGATGACCATAAGCAATGCCATTTTGTCATGCTCACTAAAATGTCATTGCTTGTGGTGTCGTATTGGCCGGGTCATCACCTTCCCTCTAATATGGCGAGGGTGATGATGGCTGGTCCGTGCGTCATGCTCGTGAACGGGTGTTACTTGGGATGACTGGTCAATCTCGGCATGGCATACATTTAATATTCAATCCAGTATAACCTTGTCGTGCAATGTGACCAGGAGGTGCATTTACCAGTTTAATTAAAATACGTAGTCAAATTACCATACTAGATGAAACTAAATAATTGAAATCCTCTCTTTTTTTTCTTTAATCTTAGTATTATATTAATTGGTTAATTTGTAATAATTACTTTGTATGGTTCTTTGGTTGCGTTGAGTGTTTAAATTTTAAATTGTAACTCATTCAAATAACTGTAATTATCTTGCGATTGAAAAGAGTGGCGTGAGTTTCTTGCCAGTTCTTCTCACAGCTCTACCTCGTCAGCGAACTGGCTGTAGGTCAATTGACTGACAAAATGTAATGTTGACTTTTCATAAGCATCATACTTTATGATCAAAATGAAATAAATGCTTTGACTTTGACTTTGAACTGACCTATTGACTATCTCTGCGTCAATTCGATTCTAACTATTTTTATATCTAGTATAGACTTTTTTGGTATCAAGTTTATTTTCTTGCGTTTATGACAGAATATTATCTTAACCATACAATTATATAAAGCGGAAAAATTCATTTGTTTGTTTGTTTGAACGCGCTAATCTCTGGAACTACCAGACGGATTTTAATAATTATTTTTGCGTATGATAGCTCAGTGTAACATCATGCTACTGGCAACGGGAGCAGAGCAGTAAGCAAAGACGCAGGTATAACCGCGCTGCGATAAGCTATTAATGTAATATAACTCGAAAGACCATTGAGAATACAATCGTCTCGAAAATCCAAGGTCATACAAATTTATAAAGTTTTGAGTGGATCACAGGAATAAAATGCTTTTCTTTCTGAACACCAGCTTTTGTTTTTGTGAAGTAGTATGAGGTATGAAACACTTGCATAAATATGAAATGCGTTAAATGAAGTAGAACAATATAAAACTCGTGAAATCGCGTCGATCGCTGATATCATTCTCATCACAGCTTCGTATCCCCTTGGTGGCCACCCGGGGAGAGACATTAGTTGCCCGTATTGACAAATCCCCAATACTAAGAAAGTAACAGTACTTCTATATATTGTATCATATCGGTTTTTAATTATCGAGATTGTAATACGGTATTATGTTATTCAAAACTCACTTCAAATATGATACCTATTCTATCAGTTCTCAGCTATATCAAATATCAATATAACGAGTTCAAAATCAATTAAGTTTTAGGTTCAATAGATGTTAGTGAGTACAAAGAAGCCATTCAACGTACGATCGAACGTTCTCGTACTACCGAGGTGTTCAATATTTTCCAACAGAAAACCATTTTCTTCATCCAGATCAATTAAGCGTGAAAGATCGTTTCCGTTTATTGTCCGGCTGGCGTTGAAATGAACCAATAAGACAATAAAGACCATCTAATACTACTACATAACAAAACAAACAGAAGGGACGAGAATAGTTAAGTCCAAGGTCAAGCTTGATACTATAGATATTCGCATCTCGACAATCGTTCACAGCTATGTATAATCCAACTAATTGTCTTCAGACAGATCGGTCAGACCACATTAATTATACGAGGCACCAGTCATCAATCACCCCTATATACACCCTCGTGTCTCACAAACTGCAGACAGGAATTATAGCCATTATTGTCAGTTTGATCTTAAAGCAAAGACGATGACCTAAATTCTCAAGTTGTAACTTTTTGCTTCATGTTAAGGAAAATGGCATGGATGTGTTTGAAGTGGTCTGAAGTCGTTTGTGATGTAGCAATGAGAATATCCACATAAATTTTATTATTTTCCTCGAAAGATTTTTTAGGATCGGCTCTTTGAGGTTCAAATGCATTTTGCATTTATATATGAAGACATTATAATGATTTTGGTGTTCTTTGAAATTACTATGGCGATAACAACTTTTGAAGTTTGGTTGATCTTGAATGATTCAATACTTTTTTGTTACATTGTATAGCATAATTCAACTAAGATAAAACTACTGTAAATAAAGCAAGTTCGTCTTTTTTTTTGTAAAATAAACATTAGGTACAGATTTATCGCGTTCAGTAGCAATTTTCAAAAAATCTATTATTATGCAGACATTATTTTGACAGGTCATTAAAAGTTATACGTTAATCCTTTTGAATATAGAAAACAGACACGGCATAAACCTAACTTGAACAGTATAAAAGTATGTTAACAAAGTTATTTTTAAAGTTTAACCCCCAAGGAGTAACACAGGCTGTAGCAATTTACACTCTGATGAAATCGCGAACAAAAGTTATTGGCTTGATACAAAAAAAATATGAGCTCCATGAATTCACAGTATGAAGCTATATTTCGACTTTATTTTCAAAAGTTACATTTTGAGCCTAAAATATTAGCAGCAGTGAAAATAAAGTTGATTTTATATATTTTAAATTTTTACAATCAAGACCTTTTAGAATGTAGCTCTACGAGTTATACAACATTTTCTATTTTTTGTATTATCAACGATGACGCTCTAACAGTCGGCCTTTAATGGCATCAATTGAGGAACTATTGGTATATAATTTTATGCATCCTCCTGCTGCAATAAGATGCTTTTTAACCGACTTCAAAAAAAGTAGGAGGTTTCTCAATTCGACCGTATATATATATATATATATATATTTTATGTGTGTTAGCGGATAACTTCGTCGTTTTCGATATTGATGATGCTTTTTTTGTTGGAAAGTAGTTATCTTAAGGGTGGTATCATGATAAGGAAACCACGATCTGATGATGTCATCCCAGAGAAATCGAGGGGAACTTTCGAAAATCATACTGACGACTAGTGCATTTGTTATTTTTTTCATTTAGTATTTTAGGGCATTACTATTTAGTGAATGTTTGAAGTCGATCTGATGATGGAGCATAAATACAGTCGAAGGTGTTTGGACTTAATTAATTTCTAATGATGAGAACTTTGCACCCATATGGGTTATAAGTGCCATACAGGGGACCATGTCGGGCTTACTTCATACGGTTCAATGTGCCAAAATATTTAGTGTGTACAAAAATAATACCTAAGTAAGATTTAGGTCTATCCATCACTAAAAACTGTAAAATAAATTAATTTTTAACAAAAAGAACTAAATAGTAAAAAAAAACATAGCACAAAGTAATTCGTATTTTGATTTAGTTAATCAGAAATAATTAAATAAGAATTTTATAATTTTGAAGTTGGTGCCAAGTTAATACTATAAGAACTTTTCTACGATAGCAAATTAAGATTGTTTTACTAGTTTCTTTTCTGTTTAAAGTCGGTTTTCTTTTTGTTAAAAATAATTAATAGGATGTACCCTGATAATCACTACTCACTAACCTTTAAGCATATTTATAATTAAAAAGGTTAATAATCATTTGTTCACAAACCCTACTCCCTACTGGCTTATTCGTGTCATTCTCTAAAATATTAATTGTCATTTTATTTTACTGTACACATTATCACAGAGATCATTCGTAACAATTATCGTTCAGTATTTTCAAAGTAGCAATCGATTACCGCCCAGCTAATACGCGTAATTGAATTTAACTCAACAGTGCAAATAGAGCTTGATATATCTGTATTAGTATTAGCTCTGTGATTTCTGATTCGATGAATAGTGTCATTATTATTATTTAGATACAATTTAGCTTTGGATGGCAATGATTTATTAGCATCATAGCAATGTATAATGTCAAACCTATCGTCACATGTCAAACTGTTAAATTTGCTACACTTACGCTTTTAGAATTTTATATCCAAATAATTCAAGGACATTCTAATACCAAGTTTTGTCGCATGTCTGTTGATTCTGCCTATATAGGCATTTGTCTGTATTTATCTAGTAATCACTTAAATAGCTGAAATGTTTTTAGTTTAGCAATGTTTTCCGGTAATATGCTCATCATCATTGCTATAGGTAATATTCCAAATAATTTATATATATTAAAAAGTGAAACCAGATGGCGCTAGTACTACACTTTGAATACGAAGTGCCTTATATTATACGTGGTATTTATGGCCAATTGTTGCATACCTACATATATTACAATACAGTTAAAAGGCGTTAGGTATGTATGTGCTACTTGTTAACCTAATTTTCCACATTGCATTCGGGCGACAAAAATAAATTCGAGTGCGGTCGTGACAAGCAATTCTTTTATACAAATTGTACCGCGTAATTTAGAGTTTTGAAGTGTGGTATACTTGTATTGAATTTTACATCGTACGTAAGTAACAGTTAGGTACATATTTAAATAATATAACTTCTTTTTATATCAATTAGCAAGAGCTTAAGATTTTTTTGAAAATGAAAAATTCATTGAATCGAAGTATCATCACGAAATACGTACGTAGGTAACCTAATTCTTATTGTTTTCTTCTTTCATTTGCAAATAGTAACATTTCTGCAACATAAACACTTATCTAACTTCAAGTCTAATTAATTAGCTTATAATACTTGAAACAACAAAGTCTTATAAACATAAATAGAACACAAATGAGATTAAAGGCAGCGTTAGATGACATCATGATGAACTTAATAATGTAAGAATAACTATCCGTTGCTAAGTGAGTTAGGATTGTGAGTGAAAGCATTAATGCTTTCTTAATAATCCAATAATAAAAGTAGGTTGAATTTATATTGAGCAAGCAGCCTTGTATAATTAAACTGCTAAATAGGTTAGGGTATCACATGATTATTGAAAAGCATTTGAAAATTCTAAAATCTAGCTTAATATAATTTAGTTTAATTTTTTTTATTGCCAACAACGGCAGACTAACATCAGCCTACGTAATGGTAAGTGGTAACTGTCGTTCAATGACGACTCAGGGTCCTTAGCGTTGCTCCTGCAATGCTAGAGACTTTGCGAAGCCGCTGTCTACCGTAAAGAAAGTGGGATAGGTAAAAAGGGTGGAAATTGGGGGAAAATTCGACGATTGCACTAAAACATTAAAGAGTACCTTTCCACTAAGTAGAAAAGGCAATTTATTTAAAGTCCAATACTTACTGCTTTTCAGGTAGAGGAAAGATATTTTGGTAGACAAATAGAAAATCATCCTTTTTTTATTAATGAGATTTGAATGGCTTTACAAACACACAATTCACAGAAAAATATCACCGAGAGCCAATATGTCCTTTGTAAAGCTAAAAACTACAAATAGGCGGCATTTATTCAATGATTAGGTAATCAGTTTGACTAACAGTTGCAAAGTACCCAAATCCAAATTGATGTAATAAATAATTGAATTGGTTTGGTTATATCATTGATACCTATTTCCGAAACATTCACAACTTTGATTTAATGTCAAAATGTTTGCTTATTGTGACTTATTCTTTTTGGAATAATTTGAATATTATTGTTGATCTCTAGAAGGTTATGTGTTTTCCAAAGAGATGGACTCTAAAATCAAACTTCATTTCATCAATTTTATTTACATTGTGTGCATATATTAGCATAGTTAACAGAAGAAAATAGGTTAATGCGATGCCAGACGATTGGCAAGCAAACTGAAACGGTTTATGCAAAATCTCCTGGATGATCTTCACGTCACCTCCCGCGGGTGTAGTAAGAGACGGCTAATAGATTAAATCAGGCAAATGGCTTTTGGCGTTAGGGTACATCTGGATATTCTCGTAAATGTCTTGACGTACCGATATTTGAACAAAAGTAGATACGTATTGATTTAATAAGACTCAATACTTTTTCAATTGTGTTATGTTAGTGCACGGTTATTAAACGGTTAAGAATGATGAATTTCTCACAATCATACTGATTAATTTTCTCATTTACGAATTTCAGGAAACGAAGAACACAGGAAAATTTATCTTTGCGACTTTTACCGACCTCTGTCACATTAATACAGCCAGCCCGAGACGCAAAAATAACAAACAAAAGCAAGCTTTGCCTTATATTTTTTGCAAATCTTTCTTTTTTACCGTAGTTTTAACACTGTTATTACTTTTGCTCACTACTTCGACTTTAATAGTTATATAGAGGCCCATTCTGTCGTAACAAATGACCTGTAATAAATATCAAAAATCCTCGCCTACGCCTTTAAGAAAACTACCGAGCTTCCTTTACGTATGATTTCCTCACAGGTCATAATCAATAAAACCATCTCAAAGGGTCTCATGGGTTCCATTAACCATTACGTCGTGGGAATAGGCAGCTGCATCCATCATAATGTACCTATCTTTAAGTTTCATCTTTATGGGTTAAACTTCGAGATAACAGCTTTTACTACAAAACATGTTTAGTAACTATCTGCTTTAGAGTTGTTAAGTTCTACATCTATCTCATTTTGCCTTTTGTGAAAGAGCAGGACATAAATATATTCTACTGAATTTAAAAAGGCATTGCTTAAAGTAGATTTTGTAATAAAATTTTCAGGTCTCGTTTTCAAGGCTGGCTCGATTAGGGTCGACATTCACCGAGAGCATTCGTATGTAATGTTACAGATCATTTGGTCACCAATAAATATTTTGGTAAACCGTAATAAAGACTACCTACTTGATTTAGAATCAGTCTAGTCACAGTGAATCTTTCGCGTTTTAAAATAATATGACCGTTTTTGTCCTCATTTCTGCTGAAAAATGACTAAGTCTTGACATTAACTTCTTTCTAACTTCTCACTGCCCATAAACTACTTTCATCCACCGATTGCTTGGTAACTTTGTCAGGTCATCGGCCTATCTTGACTTCCTGGTTCTCACCATTTTTATTATTGCTTTTATTTAATTTTGTATGTAGTTCGCATCTAGCATATTAGGAGTTTATTATGTTTAGTTATTTTGGTAACCTATACTTGGAATCTAACATGTATGTAGTTTTTATGGAGTGTTTCTTTATTCAGTCATAAATTTCTGTAAAACAGATATTTCATTTTTGACTATCAATTTCATATAATACATGGGAACATCTGGAAACCGAGCAGGAATTGTTTCTCTTCCATTTTGTGAGTGTCGTACAAGACAAAGGATTATGTTAATAAAACTAATAAATCCTTTGAAATTTCGCTCTTTAGGACCTTATTGTTGCTAGTAAAATGTGAGAGTGACAGCTCTGTCTATCTCTAATTGGAAAATGACGTGATGTTGTATGCATGCGAACATTCTTAGTGCGTAAGATTATTATAATGTTTTTGTATGAGATCTAAAAGTAGGAACATTCACAATCAGATTTTTACATCCCATACATTACATATATATTATACGAGTATAATAGATAATTTTCATTGTATTCTCTGCGAGTTAAATCAAAAGGTCCACCTGTCTTTGGTCCCTTGGCTTATGTCGGTATTGTCACATTTTAACATAATTGTAAGCAACACATATTATTATGTCTGAAGGGATTTCTCCTGAGTAACCCTAAGTTATGTAAATTGCATATTATAGACAATATTTAAATTTATATGTATTTATGAACAATATTTATATAGTTCCTGTATAGTAGTGTTCTATAGAAGTTTGTGAGTATATGAGCTTGGATATTCTTATCCCTTACTTATAGGCTGCTATCAATTTCAAACGCTCTAAACGATAGCAATTCTAAGCATTGGTTATAATTCAATCTTAAGGTTTTGAGTGATTTCAAACAATGGACATTTTGCTATCTTAAATTAAAAACGAGCTAGCGTAGCTACGAGGAAAATGTAAAACAAAACAGGAATGAACTGTATAAAAAAAGTTTCAATGTTCTGACGTAGTGTTTCTATTATTTGGATAATTTTAAATTTATCATTTCCTAATACGTTGCGGAAATATTAGTAACCTTCGTAAGGTTGCCTAGGAGATTAACTATCTTTAAATTATTTTCCAATATTCAAAGTAACACTAGAAAATTAATTAAACAATAAGCCTATGTACGCGAGGTGGAAACTATAGCTAATTGTCATAACTAATATTCATAATTCCCCAGCGTAGCACTCACGTAGCCTGTATCGTAGCAGGTGCTACGAATCGACTACGCTTATGATAGTTTGAATTAAACTTTGTAACAATTTTATGCATATATATACACGTAGTTTATAAGTACTAAGTTACTGAAAGGGCGTAATAACGCTAAAAGCCTAAAGTTTCCTCTACCGGATTTGTAGCTGCCGTGCGCTAAATTACAACATCATTTTAGCGATAACAAAACACCAGCACTAAATACAATACTTTAATACGATAATATAGCCCTAAAAATACTGAAACGTTTACAAGTTATAATAATTTGTCGAGCGTATTTACGCGGGCAATTAGACTGTAGAAAACATACCATTTTTAATCTATAAAAAGCTTTGCCCGTATATAATATAAACGGATATAGTATAACCGATGAAAAGCTTTTGCCATTACGCTCGTTACATAATTGATTAACTAATTACACTACATGGACGGCTCAACAGCCACATCACATAGAATTATAAAATGGTCACGTGGCGTCAATTATGAAAGGACACTACACATCACTGTCACATGGGCTTTGTTTACCACATCGGGATGGGGGTACCTAATATGAACAGGATATGGGTAGTATTCGCGGTGGGCGGTGTGGCCGCCACGCGCGGCCGGCTGTATCGTGCGGCCGGCGGAGGACGCATCTAACACTGCGAACGCGGCCGGCCGGGCTTCAAGCGCCCGGTGCACTGCTGCGCGCGCCGCCGCTGCCGCCGCCACCGACGCTCGATACTCCGCGCCGCGCCCCACACAACTCATTATACCACCTGTGAGCACCGTCAAAACACCGCGCCATGGTTTTTGTCAGATCACTGAGCTCGCACGCTGTCGTAAACATGCACCTTCTACACACCGATACCAATTTCTGACGTGAATAACCAATGCTTTTATACATTGTCATCGTACACACGATATGCTGCCGAATATATCACTCAATTTCTGTACCGTTCGAAGTAAAATAAAACTAATTAGACTCGTTCATAAGTTCCACTTTTGAAATGTGTTATATTTAAGTTAAATATTCTCTTTATATTCATATAATGACTGTCATTAGAGTAAGAAAATAAGTAGTTTCTCGTCATCATATTTTATTGCAATAGCAAAACAATAAAATAACGTGTAAAACGTGTGTGATAGAGAAAATGGGGTAAACCGCTGCTGATATAAAATCAGATTGAACAAAAATTCCAGGTGGCTTTAAAAGCTTTCCAGGATATATACTTTTCAGTTTTCTAAATGCATTTTACTGCAGTAATATGAATTTAAAAATGAAATCTTTTTACTTAACATGTTACTCATATTCTTTTTTAAAGTAAATATATGAACACAAAAGATTTCTTAAATTTCGGTTAAAAAGAAATTTACGATAAATTATGTCTAACATGGCGTAAGTACTACTACTGTGAAGTGTTGTGTGAAAATTTACTACTAAAATATAGTCTTTAAAAAAATGCTGAAACTAATATAAAAACAGTTTGAATATTGGCGTAGGCGTTATTTAAGCCTTCGCTAATAAAGATTTTTCGAAAATGTGTTCATTTAATACCTCAATCAGCAGATGAGTCAGCGGCTCACGTAACTAAATGACTATGCAGTGCTTGAGACTCCGTTAAGCTTCAATCTTTCATTTATTTGTGATTTATTTTTTGCTTTACTATACTAGACGTATCGCTTCCTAGTGAGGAACAACTTTGCCACAAAACTAAGTGCTACGGCATAAAATTAATTTAGGTTTTGTTTTTAATGCTAACTCTACTTGTGAACCGAAATACATCGTGTAAAAGACAAAAACTCTTCACTTCTCTAATGATTCTATCCTAATCTCTCGGATATTCGTATTATTGCCGAATATAACTGCTCGCTTTTGAAGGAAGACAAACGAATTAGGGTGTTCTGTAGTCCTACAAAAACAAGACAGACAACAAACCACAAGTGGAGTCACTTATGGTTTGTTGCTATAATATAGTTTAACACATTGAACTGATTCATCATCACCACGTACACAATCTTAATTAATGTAAAATCGTATAAAACTTCGATAAAAGCTGTTATATTTGTTTGTTTCTTCGCTTTCGTTGTAATTTCTTACGAAAGGTTTATAATGTTTGGTTTGTGTATTTAAAAGGTTTGTAAATATGTTATAAAATATGATTTATCTTGTATATAGCATCGTAAGTAGAATTTTGACGCTAAGAGCCATTAAAAGCACTTAAAGTCTATAAAAACTAGTACTAGGGGCAACGAAATGTTTTAGCAATGGAAACTATCGCCTTAACTTTTAACAACTTTATAGTTTGCATTCGTAAGTGCCTTTAACCTAACTTTTATCAATTTGTATCCAAGGCCGTTACGATTTTTTATATCTCCGTAAGACCAGAAAGAGGGCGGTTCACGACCGGCTCAGGTGACGAAAAGTGAGGGAGGCCTATGTTTAGCAATGGACATCTATCGGCTGATATGATGATGATGGAGACGTACGTCATACGGATACGTCACGGCTATCCACTTGTTCTTGAGTCGGTATTGTGCATGAAATAGTAACAAAGAGGCAAAGAAGGTTATTTTTTTTTATTATATTAGTCTACTAAAGTGACTGCACTTTGCCTAAGCAGTCAGTGGAATCCAGAAGTGGCGGACACCATTCCAAAAGCCAAACTACTGGTATGGTGGCCTCCACTATGGCGGCTTAGTGAGATGCTTTTTCACACCGCGCTTAAAAGATGGGAAAGGATGTTTAGATTGCAACAAATGGCGAATGTATGTATAGTAACAAGCAGTTGCAGTTCAAAAATATTAGCTACCGTTTATAAACTTTGAACGTATTTCTTACTGACGGTGAAGGAAAACATCGTGAGGAAACCTGGACTTAAAAATCTGATATTGCCAATCCGCCTTAAGCAAGCAAGGTGATTAATGCTCATGCCTTCCCTATATGAAAAGAGGCCTTTGTCCTGCAATGGGATAGTGAACAGGCTGGTATTATCATTATTATACGCATTTATTTTTATTTAGCAGTAGCTTTGAGGTAGAATTTGCACCAACAAATAACCTAAGCTTGTATCATTATGCAAATTACGCAACCGTTCGATGATTAGAATGTCCATACAGCAAGAAACCTAATGTACGGTATTACATGTTCTGTTTTGTGGATACTCTCTACAAACGCCACCAATGATCCGCATTCTAGAACCTATATCATAAACTATAACATATGCTGACTTATTATTATTATTTTCAGATAATCTAACACTAGCTTTCGTATATCTAACTGTTGTAATCCTACGTCTAATAGTTTTACTTATATTCTCTATACTCTGTATTACTCATTTCAATTAATGAGTTTATCACTTTTCATCTGACTTTTTTTAACCTAAATTATCATCATAAATTTGATTACAGAAAGATTCACTTTCTTCAGCCATTGCACTTAATAGGTATCACGGGTTTCATACGATATGAAAGATAATAAATAGCTACTACTGAATGAGGTACTAAAATATTCCCAGGTGTAACATTACAAGATGAAACAATGCAAACTGTACAAGATTTAATAGCATTTACGATTTAGGAATCGGCGATGTGTGGAAAAATATTTAAACAGAAAATGATAAACAATAACGAAGTTTTGATTCTTAAATTTAATTGTTGACAATTAGTTGAAAGAAATGTTTAAATTAAGAAAGAATGGACAAGTCAACGTATTTTAAATATCTAAAGCATAGATGCTTACAAAAAGACAAAATCATCATAATCTTATAATCATAATTATAAAAAAAAAAATCGAATAAAACTTGTAGTAGTTGTCCTCATAATCATATTCCACGAGTCTATACCAATTTAACACAAATATGATACAAATTCAATGTTCAGCCATCAAGAATATAATTTACAAAGTCAAATTTAAACGTCAGTAATGACTAACTGTAAGAGCGCGCAAATGTCAAACAAGCCGTCACTACGCTGCTAGTTCGCTAATCCAATTGCTTTTGCTTGCAGTTCTGTTCGTCTATAAGACTATATTGAATCTATTTCGTATACTGAAGAGGGGCAGCTAAACATCGAATGCATTTATTAATGGAGGTTTATTTGCATTTTCATACAGCTTATTTCGCAGTGGAGTATTGAAGATATAAGTTAAGTAGTGAAATACTTATTAGTTAAGTCACATGTCGTAGCCTGTTCAATTCTTTTAAGGTATAAATAAAACAAGTTTCACCTTGATGAAAGATGATTGATCAATCTCATTGGATGAAAACTTTCTGTACAAGAAAAAAAATAACATTTTCAAGAAATTCGGTATATTTAAAAATTGCTCTATCATCATCTATTGAATTGCAGATATAGTTATATTCTGTCTTTATCAACCGCGCAAAAAACCTATATTTTTAAACAGGTATTCATAGTTATTCAAACTGAAAACTTCCTTATCATTTACCTTTGGTAAAGTTCGAACGGTTTAACGTACACAAGAACCAAAGTCACTGAACTGATTTTGACAAATGAGCAGATTATCGATTTATCTCAGGGACGCCCAAACTTAAACAGTCGTACTAGATGAATTTGGCACTCACGAAATAAGTTGAGTGAGATGGATTTGTAGAAGCTGAGATCATAGGTATCAACAGTATCTTTTGATAAGTAATACAATTTGTTTTACGGAGTAGCAAAATATCATATTTTATAAATACGAATTTTGAAAAATTCATACTTTATTAAGGAATTTGAATTTTACGTTTAGGACTTTCCATGCTACTACGTAAAAAGATCAACATTTTATATACCTAACAATTTTGAGGGGTAGAGAAGCATGCGGTTCATCTGAGGGTAATCTATAAACGTAGGTACATACATACGAGTAGATGTGTTTTCTAAGCATTGGAGAAACAAAAGCCGTTGACGATCGCGAAGAAACAGAAGAAATTGTAAAATAATCAAAATGGTAAATGAGCCCCAAATAGTATTAGCAGTTTTAGAGTTGTTCATAAAATTGCAAATCCATACTTACAGCTTTAGTGGAAAGAATTGAATTTTGAAAGAAGATGCTATATTCGAACATAAGTGAATTCGAACGTAATGTGTGTGAGTTTAAAATGTCGGGTTGTATCAAATGTCAGCGCTTTTACTCACAGTATAAAAGTTAGATAACTATAAAAATAGACTCGTCCGACATCGCAATTTTCAAGATTTATCTTCTACTTTTACGGTGGCATTTGATTGAAATAGTTTTATTTTCGATTTCACTCCAGATTTTGTTGATAAAAATAATATATTGTTATCTGAAGGCTGTAGCTGAATTCTCAGTATAAAAATACGTAAATAAACTATTATAGAATGTTTATTCTTATTTTAATTTATACAAACATCATCTATCTATCGATCAGGCTAAATATTTTAATCCAAATGGTCATCGGGAATACTCAAAGGAAAAAATAAAGTTGCAATAAGTAACAGTGTTATTTATCGAGTTTTTTTTTATTGGGTAACAGTGATACGCATTCTAGTTTGCCATAACGGGAATAAAGAAAGCAGCTAAGCCTAAGCCTCTCCAAAAGCGATTATGATAAATCGTGGGGACTATAGTAAACTCCTCGCTCTTAATATTTAGTGAGCAGGTGCTAAACCGACGATTACACAATAGCACAAAATGAAAATTCATTAATACGCATAGGATTTTAGACATTTAAGATAGATATTTTTAAAATTTATGAAATAGTGTAGTATACTAATCTAGCATTTTTTTCATTGTTTTTTATTGTTTGTGTGTAATTGTGCATTTTTTTTTGCATTGGAAAGAATAGTCTGTGTTAGTATCTTTATATTTTCAAATAGTTTCTAGTCTTAACATACGTACGTAATAAGTGTTACTTAGCTATGAAGTTGGTAACAACAAAATGTGTTATGCTCAAATGGAGTAACCCGGTATTTCACGCGTAAATACTCGTACCTTAAATTAACTGTTATCTTCAGGTAACCCGTGAGCTTGTTTAACAAGTTTCATGAATGATTAAACTTCTGAAGATCTACATTACATCATATTTGTATATGGAATAAATTTATTCACTTTGTGTGTTAAGTCAAATTACAACTCAGGAAATTTTGTAATAAAACGTGGCCTAACCGTGGCGTTTCTACCTTTCTGTTTTCTGGATTATTCTGGTTAGCGATCTGGTTGTAAAACAGTTTTATAACCAGGTGAATTCAGAAAAAGGGGCAGCAACGACGACTGCTCAATTAGCTAACATATTCTTTTGATAATCTGTACGTCTTTTTTGTCCAATTATACTATCAAACGAAATTTACTAATAAACTGTAAATATATTGTTCAAAATTATTTACATATTATTGACATAATTAGAATTAGGTGTCACTTAGCAGAAAATTTTTAACAATAATTAAATAAAAATATAAATTTCAGTGATAATTTTAGAAAACGGCTGAATTAACACTACTAACAAATTTTGTTTAACAAATTTAAAGCATACAACATAATTACATAGAATCATAATCGTATTAAAATTTCGATTGATTTAATATATTATTAAAGAGCCACCACAACTCGTATTTCAATTATAATGATAAACTGTCACTATAATCAATGACAAGTACCTAAGCCAAAGTTACTCATTTAAATCCGATTATTTACACCCCACTTCGTGGTTTATGCAATTCACATATTTTAACACTATATCACAATATTTAGACAACTAGTAATATAATAATAATTCCATCCTGTTACTGTCTCACTGCAGGGCAAAGGCCTCTTCCTATACAGAGAAGATATAACACATCATGGCAGCCATAAAACTAAATGATTTTAAAAGCTACAGTACCTCATGATATCTTAGACTATCAACAGGCTCTCTGACATATCTCAACATATCTTATATATAATGAATGCCTTAATCATACCGCATCAATCACTTTCAAGCGGGGACGTGAAAAAGCATCACACTAAGCCACCGCCACCATGCCAGTAGTCTGGCTTTTGGAATGGTGGCCACCACTTCTGGATTCCACTGACTGCTTAGCATCAGGCAGAGTGGAGTCACTTTGGTAGATTAATATAAAAAAGAAGTTTTTGTAAACGCCAATCGTAAACGTTAATATTTAAATATTGTCAAATGACACGCAGCGTAATTTACTTTCTCCTGCTTTAAAGCTGTAAAAGCATGTATATTGCACGTTGCAGTGAGATAAACGTTGGGTTAAAATTGTTGTTTAATAAATGTTTTTTTTTGTTTCAATTTTATTCAATACTATTGTATTGCTACATTAGTGAGCAGTTTCTATGGCACTGGTATTGTTAAAATTGAGTAGTACAATCGTCCTGTGCTTAGTCTATTGTATTTGTATTTTCTATGTTATTTTGTTACATTTTTTTTCTAATCATAAAGTTGCGTTAAGCTTTTTGTACTACTTCTTAGGACGTATATTTTAGGTTTTTGTACAGCTTAAGTTGCAAACAAATATACGATCCACCTGATAATAAGGGGTTGAAGTAGCCAATAGATATAAGTCTATTCTCTAAGCATTGTGAACACAATGTTAAGAAAAGCATCTAAGCCGTTGTCTATTCTGAAGGAGAAGGGTATGAAAAAAGATAGGAAAAAGAAAGAAAACCGAGAGGATAATTGGCTTCTGGTACTTTTAGTCACCGAACAAAACGCAGGCGTAATGTATTACGGCTATATATATATATTACTAGATTTCCGCGGCGCGGAATCACCTACGTCTTAGATTACTGCTCTGCTCCCATTGCCAGTAATGTTACAAGCCGTGATGTTACAGCCTATAACCTTCCTCAAGAACTGGGCTATCATACGCAAAAATAATCATTCAAATCCGAAGGGTAGTTCCAGAGATTAGCGCGTTCAATCAAACAAAAGAACTCTGCTGCTTTATAAAATAGTATAGATATTTATAATATACTAGCTGACCCGGCGAACTTTGTTCCGCCTTAATGTCAATAAATAATCATATTTTTTTTTTATTGGAAAAAATACAAAAAAAATTAAATTTCTACATCAATCATTCATAATTATTTCTTTATTGTAGTACGGAATAACAAAATTGACGTATAATGACAGCTATGTAATGACGTGTGGATGACAATTTGATATTTGTAAGAAATCAATAATAAAACTATTTCTATTAAATAAATAATTAAAATGATACATCTATCATACAGCCAGGCACGTCCAAAGAGTTTAAAAATTCAATTGGATAGTTGGTGGCTTCATCTTCATTTGTGACGCAGTCAATAGATTTGAATGAATGCATTGTTCCAATGATCTTATTTTGAATTATGTAGTTTAGGTCATCTACATCTTTATTCTTAGCCGCTAAAATTGCTCGCTCACTCATCCATTCATAATTTTTGTAGTTAGAAATAATTTCTGGAAATACATTGTTGATAAGTTCGTCTTTTGATGAGACAAAATTACAGAAATTATTTGGAAATGATATTAATCCACTCGATTCATCGACAGGTACTTGACCATTACCGATAGTCAGCAATTGCTCCGAGAAATCTTCAGCAGATGTATCATTAAGCAATGTAACTCTCATGTTTGTTGTCAGTTGCAGTTTCTTCACATAGCGCCATAGATTTGACGATTTGAGGCAAGCGTTTATTTCGTCGGCAGCCGTAGATCTTGGAATTACTGGCAGTATTTGGCGGAAATCGCCAGAAAGTAAAATCATTGCTCCTCCAAAACATCTCGAGTCATTGCGTAAATCTTTTAATGTTCGGTTAAGTGCTTCTAATGCACGTTTATGCGCCATTGTGCATTCGTCCCAGATGATGATTTTCGATACCGCTAAAACTTTGGCCATTGCTGAGTGTTTTGCAATATTACACGTTGGTTCTTCAATAGTTTGAAGATTTAACGGTAATTTGAATGCTGAATGAGCCGTACGGCATCCTTCTAACAATGTGGCTGCTATTCCAGAAGAAGCAACTGCAACCGCTATGTTAGATCTCGCCCGAACAGTTGCTAAAACTAATGACATGAGGAATGTCTTGCCAGTTCCACCAGGGGCATCTAGGAAATATAAACCACCATTTTCATCATCGATTGCCTTCATTAAAGTATCATAAACTTCCTTTTGTTGGTAATTCAACAGGGGTACATTCGTTTGAACTACTAAATCTAATTCCTGGTGATCATATTCACGTTCCCGTTCCAATTCTCGATTAAATGCGTCATTCATTTCACGATATGGTGCTGGCATTCCTAACCTGATTAATAAATTACCGCACATGAGGTAACACATATCTTCGATCAAGAGTAAAGCACGATTATGTATCTCCTCATTCATCTCAATATCGTTACAGGTTACATGGGTTTGATGGAAAACATGTCGAAATTATGATAGCGAATAATGTGCGTATCTGACTTGGAGATGCAGAGATAATGGCTTCAGCGATTGTCGTATCCCAATCTATTTTTACATACATGTCAACGCAATACTGCTGAAACAATCGACGAAACCGCAGCAAATAGTTGTCAGCATTTTTACGAATCATCAAACGATATGCGTAATAATTCATTGAGCTAACTTTCTTTCATGCAAACGCTAGGATGCAAGCTGTAATCATTGCTGCAATCGTATTGAAACGCTGCTCGATTCAAATCAGCACTTGATAAATATCTTGTTCTGCGTCGCAAATTATCTATTTGTTGACCTCTGTTGTTCGCTCGACGATTCTGCATTGCCAACCGAGCTGTTTCACGGGCTGCTTCACTTTGCTCTCGTGATTGAGAAGCACGAAGTCGAGCCATACTATCGCGGCGCTGTTCACGTGCAATTTCTTGTTCTTCTTCAGTCCTTTCATTTGCAGTATTTCGTATTCTTCTTGCATCACGGCTTTGTCGGGAAAGATTCGATCGTCTTGGTCGCGGCATTATTAATTAAACTTCACTTCACCTAAAAACTTAAATTTTCAACCATACCGAGTTTTATAGTTCACTTCACTGTTTATACGAATGGGCAATTGGGCAATAATGTTCTTCTTCTTCTTCTTCTCCTTTTTTTTTGGCAACAGAGCCGACAATTGTGTCAGCTATTTCTGCCAGCGTCAAGTTTAGAATAATATATTCTTGTTGATGATATTAATGGTATATTACAATGATAAAAAATAGAAAAAATGTGGATGAAATTAAATGACAACCATCTTCCGTGAAAACAAAAGATGGACCCCCGGGCAATAATGTTAATTATTTATTTAATAGAAATAGTTTTATTATTGATTTCTTACAAATATCAAATTGTCATCCACACGTCATTACATAGCTGTCATTATACGTAAAAAAAAAAAAAAAAAAAAAGTAAAGATAAAAAGTATCCTATGTTCTTCTCCTGGCTCTAAACTACCTCCCTGCCAATTTTCAGCTAAATCGGTTCAGCCGTTCTTGAGTTATAAGTGAAGTAACTAACACGACTTTCTTTTATATATATAGATTATTTTTAACCGACTTCAAAAAAAGGAGGAGGTTTCTCAATTCGACCGTATATACCTATATATATTTTTTTTATGTGTGTTCATGGATAACTCTGTCGTTTATGAACCGATTTTGATGATTCTTTTTTTGTTGGTTTGGAATTATCCCAAGGGTAGTACCATGATAAGGAAACCAGCATCTGATGATGGCATCTTAGAGATCTCGAGGGAAACTTTCGAAAATCGTACTGACGACTAGTACATTTGTTATGTTTTTCATTAAGTATTTTAAGGCACTACTATATATTGAAGGTTTAGAATCGATCTGATGATGAGCACAAAGACAGTCGAGAGAACTCCGCAACGATTTACAGCAATTACTTGGTGTTTGGACTTAATTCATTTCTAATGATGAGAACTTTGCTCCTATATGGGTTATAAGTGCCATTACAGGTAACCATAGACAGTCGAGGGAATTTCTAAACAGCAGTCATGTCGGGCTTACTTCATACGGTTCAATATTCCAAAATGTTTAGTGTGTACAAAAATAATACCTAAGTAAGATTTAGGTCTACCCATCACTCAAAATTGTAAAATAAAATAATTTTTAACAAAAAGAAAACCGACTTCGAACAGAAGGAAACTAAAAAGTTAAAAATAAATTTACATAGCACAAAGTAATTCGTATTTTGATTTAGATAATCAGAAATAATTAAATAAGTATTTTATAAGTTTGAAGTTGGTGCCAAGTAAAACAATAATTAGGTACCTATAGGTATTATCAATCTTAATTTGCTATTGGAGTAAGGTTCATAGTATTTAGTTATTGAGTATTTACTTGGCACCGGCTTTATATGAGCGGGTAGTTATCTACCAGTTTTTTTTAAACCAGAAAGGAATTAGTTTACATGATGATGCACCTTTTTTGCTTGAACTACGTCACAGACACAGTCTGAACAATTTCAGAATATCAATCTCATTAGTAAACACAAGAAAACGGAATAACTATCAGTATTTGATATTTTATAGAAAGGGAAAAAGACAAAACGCGAAGAGTAGCTATTGCTATTTTTACTAATATTTAAGAGAGTAATAAACGGCACTGTATGTCACACATATTCTACTTATTTTTGGCACAAAGTTGACAGCAGAAAAAATAACAAATAAGTACCTATGATACTCTACTAATTATAAAATAATGTTTAATAGTATGTAATGTAAAATATTAGACGTTGACTGAATTTGGATAAAACTTGGCATCATACCTTGAGTTACCAAGTCTACTTTTTATCTCGATAATGCGTTCCCGTAGGAAGCAACTTTACACTTTAGTTCTGAAGTTATCACTAAATGACTACAGGGTTCTTCCAATAGGATAGTACATAAACGTAACTTTTACAGATAAGATGGGTTCAAAATTGGTAGTTTGTCGAAATAGGTTAACTATCGATATGAACTGGAACTTTTGTGATTAGCAATTACTAGTGGTTTTAACCGATCATGGACCATAATGGGGATAAAATGATTGATGCTATATTATAACATCACGCATTTTATTCCCAAAGGGGTAGGCAGAGGCAGAGGTGCATAACTCCACAACACTCATGTCGCCAGATATGTTGTGTAACATGTAACAGTATTACACACCAAAGTCTAAATGTAGGCAATGGCCACAGGTTCGATAATCTACATCTCTTGATTCCGTGCTAGCACTGAGAATTTTGCTACAAAAAAACCGACCTGGGAATCGAACCCGAGACTTCTGTGTGGCAGTCTGTATACAAATCCATTTAGCCACTGAGGCACAGAGTCTTTAGCAATGCTAAAAGTGGCCCTATTTGTAAGAGTTATATAGTAATTTCCCTTCAGGTTCCTTACCTAACAATATGAACCAATAAATATTTAATAACAAGATACCCAAAATATTTTAAAGGTAATCATTATAATAACTGTTGAAGCCTTAAATGTTGTTCAAAACAGACGGAAGGTTTACAATACAAAGGTTTATGATGAAGACGCAATTCAAATTGTTATTATAAAGTTTATTTATATTGAAATTAGTGTACGTTATATTATAATTTTACTGTTTATAATATTATATACATTCAATATTAATAACAATTCATAATTACCTACCTATACGTTATTCTAATATTAATATTTTTTTTATTTTCACATTGAGCAAGTATGACGAACAATGCTCATGACTTCTCTGCATCAGAAGAGGCCTAATCTTGAGAACGTATAGTTTGTTATTTATGTATGTATGAGTGTAAGTATGAAATGTAAGAGTTTATAGTGATGTTTATCCAACGTTAAATAAAAACAACAATAATTGGATCAATCTTCTTTTATGGATAAGATCATTATTAAAAGAAAGTGAGGCAGAAAATAAGTAAATAGGTTCAAGTATTTCTCCTCAAGAAATAATGAAAATCGCTTTATATTTACTAGATTGGTCGATGTATTTAATGGATTTACAGTTAAAGTCGCTTTTTAACCGACTTCAATTATAGAGGTTCTCAATTCGGTTCGCATGTTTTTTTTTACGCGATTTCTCTGGCAATAATGTATGATTTTAATGTTTTTTTTGTAAGGTAGGTCATGTTCAGAAGTGGTCCTATATAAATTTAATGGCAATTGATTCAGAGCTTTTTGAAAATTCAACAGAAACAAAATAAACATAGTCGACGTTTGATTTGTTCAAGTTATATTGTGGAATTTTACTTTTAGTTTTCGTTTAATTTTGTACATATTATAAAGGTATAGCTTTGTCATAAGGTATTTAACAATAACGATAATTGAGCTACTGTGCATTTTAAGAACAGAGGCCCTAGACAAGTGTCAAAGATTTCTATTCTATTCATAGAATAGACTATAAAATGTATAGGATTGACATAAGCTAACGCCGGCGCTTATGTCAATCTCATACATTATTTTATCTATTCTATGAATAGAATAGAAAACTTTGACACTTGTCTTGGGCCTCTGGTGCTATATTCGAGGTCAGTTCGGTGTAGTATTGCTAGAGAATGCGCAGTAATAATTGCATAGTGCAATTATTCATTTTGAATAATATTACCGATTGATTGTTTAAAGAAATATTTCGAATGCGAATTTGGCATAATTATTATTGACATCGAACGACACGCTTTTTACTATGAAGCGGTATAAAGCCGATTACATAGACTGAATTAATCCAAGAAATTAGTAATTACGAGTTTTATCGTTTGTTGATTTTTATTTATTTATTTATTTATTTATTTATTTATCAACTTTATACATACAATATGTAATGGCGGACTTAATGCCTGAGGCATTCTCTACCACTCTACCATAGGGTGATGCAGAGATATTTCGAAGCAGGTGCACAAATAAATAAATTTTACACACAATTTATATACATATGAATAAAATTAACATACAAATATATAGAGGAGATGTGACAATACCAGAGATGTGACGAAACTGCCATTTTAGTTGCTCAGAAGCAAGTTCCGAACTTTAATTTCAAATTTTCGTCCATATAACAAATTGAAATAATGTCTTCTTCTACACTTATGAAATTCGTCGGGAAAATTTCATTAAATTAATCGGATTGTATTCACAATGTTCAAATAATTTATCTTACATGTTGGAGAAGCATCGAACGTTTTCTATAGACCCATCATAACCCTCGCCCGTTTCTGGGTCAAGGCTGCCCTTAAACCCGGATATGAACGTGTGAACCCTTATTATCTGATTCCTTCAGAAAATCTCATTTTGTGAACAAATTAAAAGTCGTAGAAATTTATGTGTTATTTGAAGAAGTATATTGCGGTTTATACTTAGCAGTGGAAAATTTTACTTTTAATATTTTCTTAGTTTTATTTTAATTATTTATGGTTTAGAGGTTAGTATAGTAATTCTTATCGGCATTATCAAAAATAATTTTATTTACTTTCTATCATACTGGTTATACAATCGGTTATTCGCCTTTCAGGTACACTTAAAGTTAAGCATTACATGTTTTATAATATCAGCAGAATTTAAAACATTTAATATGAGGTCATTTAAATATCAACAGCTTAAATAAAGAAAAAAGTAAATAAAAAGACTTTATTGAAAAGTATAATATCTATTTGAGTATGTTTTCGAATTAATAAATTAATGCAATAACTTATAAATATCGTATCCAGTATAAATATAAAACTGTAACAATTTGCGTCTGAAACCTTACAAAAACGTTAATCTCAATGGCCTCAATAATACTTGTAAACTGTAAAGAACATAATCCCAACAAACGAAGATATTTTCAATATAAAAATTCCACGAATTCACCCTGGGGGATGGTTGGTATAACCCGTGCTCTATCGGAAACCTACACTCGACCGTATGTCCGTCGGTCATATGTACCCGACAAGATATATTAAAGGGTAGAAAAGGGTTAGGTTGTTAATTTGAGGTAATACGAACAGTTCTCGCTCGTGAGGTATGAAAAGATTGATATATTATGAAGAGTTAAGACGAAACGATCTCATCAGGTAGTTCGATTTAGTGTTGATAAGGTCAAGCGGATTAAAAAGAGCTGAGATTTTGCAAATGTCTTAAATTAAGTAAGTTTATTTTTGGTGTCTTTGATCTTTGTTTGTTTGTTTGAACGCGCTAATCTCTGAATTCGGATTTGAATAAATATTTTTACTTGTGATATGGGCTATGTGACTAGCTATATAACTGTTGAGAAAGCTATTAAGCTTTCACTGCTCTGCTACCGTCACCAGTAGCGTGATGTTACATTAGTAACATCACGCTACTGGTGACGGTAGCAGAGCAGTGACCAAAGACGCGGGACAAACCTCGCTGCAGGCAGCTAGTAAAAAAATTAAGTAAACTTATTTCGTTTGTCAACTAATATTGCGTTTTTCTAGTACTTTAATATCGAGTACGCTACATCATCATACAAGATGCAATTTAATCATAAGCATATTAAACGAGCAAGCGTCGCACGTACGTATTTACAAGAAACGAAGCGAGTGTTATGTGAATATTGAATTATATACATACATATTGAATCAGTAGCTATATACCCAGAGAAATATATCTCTGTTTTTATTATTTGGTTTTGAGAGATCAAAGAAAATATTTCACGTAGGACATCTTATGGCATTTGTTTAAATATTGTTCTAGTAAATGGTTTAGACATTTCATATGTAAATATTTTATTATGTTAGTTCAGTATGCGCAACAGCCTCTTTCTTTTTTCTTCACCTGTCTTATTTCTTACTTCATAGCCGCCAACGTTTGATGGTGGTTTCTTACCATAGTTCTAGTAAAATTTTGAGAACACAGTCACGTCTATGGACTGCAGAAATTACTTAAAAGATTTTTAAGATATAAACAAGTATCCAAATAAGTCAAATTATATAAATTCCCTTTACAATATCGGCGTCAATATAACCTCTATCCGAAGGCCTGTAAAATATATTTAGCTCTGAAATGGAACTAAAATAAAACTACAATAGTCTGATCCTGACAAATGGTAATTCAATATACACCAAGAAGTTGTATATCGGATGTAAAAGGTCACAAAATCAAGAAATATGTGAAGCAGTTTGTTCTGTTGTTTTTGTAGAAACTGGTGATAAACAAACTTGCCTGGACAGTGGCCAAAATAATAGTTTACTTATTAGGTATTTGCTGTAACTTACCGCCTTAACCTTTCTTAGCTTCGGTATTTTTTCAAATAAAACGGTCGTAAAATGCCATACAAATATTTGTCGAATGTGCCTTTGGTATGGGTTTGTTTGATCACTTTTCTTTAGTTCGAATAAACGATAGTTCCAAGAATTTCGTTGAATGTATTTTTATGTTTAGTGTTTTAAAAGTTATGTTTTCTTGTGCCTGCATCGTCGTCTTTAACCAAGCGTCTAGAAAATAAACAAAAATAAATACCTACTTCTTATCAATATATTTCTGTTTACCTTTAATTGAGAGTAGATACATCTAGATACATACGTAAATATATGTAAAGCTTAGGAAACCACTGCATACGTACAAACAACAACTGTTAAGTACCTGAGACCTTAATTCAAATTTCCAAAATTTCACTATTTAGATATACCTAAAACTAAAAACATTAAATAATACACTTTATTGTTTAAACGTTAAGAATGTAATTTGCGAAATAAACAAAGAATTAGGACGTGTTCAGAAGCGCGTGAAGTTAGCGACTGAATGTCGGCGTAATTGCTTGAAACCAACCAAACGTTAACATCTTGCTTGTGTTCGCTTAGTTGAAACAATGTGTGTTGTATTGTGCTTAGTGGAATTAATAGCTTACTCTGTCAGCTATCTATGCTTACAATAAAAGTAGGGAACTCTTTATATTTACGTATATAGCCTAGAACCACATCCTATAACCCAAATCACAAGCTTATATGCTTAGTTTATTTCTAGCGCAGTGTAGTTGTTGTATTATTTTGGGATGTGCGTACAATAAAGTAAAGCCTTAACGCTTGCCTCCCACTGACAAGGTAAGCCCAGACTATAGAAGGTATAATATTGTCTATGATACAAACATATTTATTTCGCTTTTTCAACATCCATTTATTCATCGTATTTTCTCTCATATTTCAATTTTTTTTCTAACTGGCCGAAATACCTAACTAAATGAAATTTTGCGTGAGTAAAATTATTACTTTGAGTATGGCACGAGCTAAAACTAGTTCTAAATTCCGCAATATTTGCCTCAACTCAACTCAACTCAACTCCTAATTAAGTACCGATATGCCGTAAATACCAGGTATACCTAGAACTCGCTGACATGTCGACCTTGTTATTATCATAAACATTGTAAGGCTCATAATTGCTCGGTAGGATAACGTAGTTTAAAACCAATTATTACAAACAACATGCCAATTCTTCGAATAATGCTAGTAAAAATGAAACAAAGAAAATAATAAATAGGAATTTGAATTCCATTGCTTCCTCTTTAAGACTTTCATTTAGCAAACTTAATACTATTCTCTTATGTTATTACGTGTCTATCCTGAATCAGCTCATAATAAAAACCCGCTTGTCGACCATATGCCAACAACGCATTCTTTATGTCTGGAAAAACTGATTGTCGTTGGGAACACCAAAGACAAACGGTCGCGTGGTCGTTCACCAACCAGATGGACCGATCAAAAGAAAGACTCATCGTCCTCCAAATTCCACGCGGTCGGAAGAGACGCGCTGGATCGAGACCGGTAGAGGAAGATCATCCGCTCCAGATGTTACCCTGATGCTGACCACGATCCTCAGACATGAGGAACCTATTAGAGAGAAATGTTGATATAAGTAGAGGTAGGGCTATCGATTAGATCATATCATATATCGATATGATCTAAAAGATCTCGACCGAATTGAGCAGCCTAACTGAAGAAGTTTCTCCCATCTTACAGAAGACCGCAGTTATAATAACTTTATGTTGTAAGTTTTATAAAGCGACATCGACTATCTTTATTATATGAAACTTTTTATATAGATATATATTCTTTTGGATTTTATATTATTTTTTCAGATATCATGAAATTGTGTACCGTAGAGGCTACACTAATAAAAATCAAAATCAAAAGATGTTTATTTCAATTAGGTTAAATTGAATTAACACTTATGAACGTAAAAAAATAAAAATGTCCGCCGCTGACGTAATAGTAGAGCCATGAGAAGAACTGGTCACTCTTTTTAATCGTCAGATTATTAAAATTTTTGTAAGTTACAATTTCAAGTAGCATGCAAAGTGACGCAAGCTACACTTAACTCTATAGGTATATTGTCCGTACCACCTACCTCCTACGCTAGCATTATCTCATTTAACGACCTCCTGTGTTCATTATATATGCATAGCGGTGCTAAAATTTTAAAGATATTGTTGTATTTAGAGACTTTGCATTACTTCTTATGGCTAGTTGTATTAGGTTTTAGATCCGCTACTTGTATATACACTTATTATAAAAGCACTAACTAACGAGTTAATGAACGCTTTGCCACGGCAAAGCATACGCCTGAATGTACCCACCACTGAAAGTAATTCCAAAGGGAGGCGTACAGTACCACGTTTAGTCTTTGTGTCTAAAACTATGTAATAAAGAATTTCCTCGACCCACATGAACACAGCTGCGGAAACTAAATGTGATATACATTATGCATAAACCATGACGTCATATTCTACTATATATTAATAATATTATAATAAATATTCAAGTGATAGAAATAAAATGCACATTGATGGTGGCTTGTGACTGACTACATATTTTTAAGTTGACGATCAATGACGACGTATTTGACAAACTAAAGTTTTTATCCAAATAGCTTTTGTATTTATCTAAACTAATATTACAAAAAGAAAAGATTTACTTTTTTGTATGTTTATTTGTTTGTTTTCAAAATCTACGTAACCGATACAAAAAATTCTATCACATGTAGAAAGCTACAATATCAGCGAGTAACATAGGCTATCTATATTTTTTGTGGTATTCCTACTCACGCGGGCGAAGCCGCTGGCAAAAGTTAGCTCGTAGATATTTAGAATAGTACATCGATATAATATTTTATAATCATTAATATAAATATTTGAAACCTAGTAAGTCGTTTACTACTTTATAATATGATCAATTGCGTGTGTTATGATGAATGACTGAAGTTTGAGCATAGATCTCCTGTTGTTACATAAGACCCAACATCGGTACCTAGCGAAACGTAAGTACACTTCTGCCCACCCTTTAGGAAAAGCCGTGAAGATTTTCTTTTGCTACATTTAAGTTCGGGTAGGTACTTTTATAGAAAATTATTCGTCGTCGACTAGACAAGCATGTTTATACAAAATTCATTCAATATGGTTTAGGACAAAATTTGATTAATTATGTATACGGAACAACTGACATTGACAGTGTTGTTCCTAATTTACTGCTAAAATTTGCGTGAAGTGTCGAAAGGAACATTGATCGACGCCGACGTACAGACACTCGAATAGGAAAATCTCTTTGTGTCATAATAATATCGCCTATCCCACATGGGTGTAAGGTGAAAATTTATTCACTGCTCATTACTTTTCTGTTGTCCAATATAGTTCATAACACCGCCAACACATATATTGATTGTACTGTAGTTTGTAAAGTTAGGGCGTGTAGAGTTTGAAACTTGGTTTTACATGGGATCTGAAAACTATAGATATGCGTATCGTTGTTCTAGTCTTGGCAACATTTTATATGAAAATGTATTTGGTGGATTTAATCTTAGAAGCCAATAACAACTTACTGAAAGGCTTATATAATAGCTTTAAACACAAACATACAATATTAAGTCCCATTTGCTCAATAAATTAGATTCACTGTCTAATATCCAGAAAACAATTTATCTCAAAGATATTGCGTGTTAAAATCTCGTAAAGTGTTTTGATCAATATTTAAGGTGAGATCTTCGTGTTTAAGTTCAAGTTAAAATATAATTTGTTTACACCTTTTCAAAATCAGAATCTTTCAAAGTCTATTGGTTTAGGTTTCTGGAGTCTTTTATACATAGTAGTAACTACTAAAAATGGAGAGAAAAAGATGAAGTGGTGCTATATTTTATAAAGAAGACCACACGACCGTTTAGGGCGAAGTAAAGTCCTGAAAACTCTAGTGTTATTACTTCTGACTATACCTAAGTATCATTATTGTCTTTAGTATACGTAAAGGTATCCTACAAAACTCCGTATGTATTTTTATACGTTTTGGTATGAATGAAAGCTGCTACCCAATTCGAATAACCGACGCATTTCTTCGTTTTAATTTCCCTTCTTTTTTTACGGTCAGTAACGATTGGGTTCTGTCATATTAGTATTGTTCTGCACAGCCATTCCATAGGTTACGAAAACCACTTACCATCAGGTAGACCGTACGCCTTGCCACAGATATACTTTTATAAAAATCGGCAGAGTTTGATTATTTGTTCGATCGCGCTAATCTCTGAAACTAGCAGTCAAATTTTAATAATTCTTGAGGAAGGTTTCAGGCTATGTAACACACTATACCGATGGGAGCAGAGCAGTTACAAAAGATGTAACTTAGCGCGGGTGAAACCGTACTGA
This sequence comes from Parascotia fuliginaria, assembly GCA_963082885.1. Lineage (NCBI taxonomy): Eukaryota > Metazoa > Arthropoda > Insecta > Lepidoptera > Erebidae > Parascotia > Parascotia fuliginaria. The sequence goes on along the minus strand of OY720185.1, from coordinate 11,742,727 downwards.
GTTTAAAAGTTTCCTTTACTCGTAAATTTGGCTTTTTATAAAACAGTTACCAAACCATTATTCCACCTCACCGGTCCTCTAATTATTTATTTACTCGTATTCACAAAGGCGAGCGAGTTTCAGTACGTTTTAAGTGTTTAGTTATAGAAATATTGTTTGGTATAATAGGTACGTATTAAAAATGTACTTAGTGTTGTTTAAGCGCTTACGTGGAAATGGTTCTTAGTGTAAAGTATAAAATAATTTCACCGACGGCTTCATTCATTTGAAGCCCTAAGTTTCGTTTCATCTGGCGGTGACGATTTTACCCTGGCGAAGTGTTTGTATACGCTTTTGTATTACAGAGAATACAATTGTAAAGTTAATTGTATGTAGTAGGTAAATATGGCTATCAAAAGATATAATAATATGACTGCGGTAAATGTGTAAACTGTCTTCTTGTGTAACATTATTATAAGTATACTTACTAAGTTATTAAGTGAAGATTGAGCTATCTTATTTAAAAATGTCGTTATAAAGCTCAATTTTATAATACTATACATTTAAAATAACAAAGTTGAGCTTTATCACAGTAGTAAAACATTTATTGGTCGTCTTTTATGTAATGTTTGTGACAACTTTTCTGAAAAGCAACAATGTAACTTATATTATGTCATTTCAATGTTTGTGATCAAGATTAAGCTGGGCAATGTTATTTTTATTGAATATATTTATTTGAATGGTCTTGACGTAATTTACAAGTCACTAAGTACGTAAGTCGCAAGTAATAAAGAAGTATAAAGGATCCCAAATATTGAGGAGATGAGGTTAGAAGACAAGATAAAGATACGTAACTATGTCGATTTCATATATTTAATCTATCTATACTATTATATAAAACTTGATGCTAACATTTCACCCTGGACAAAACTTTGTGTGATTAATGAAATAAAATAATGTAAGTATTGTGTATTCGTGTGAGTATTTATTTATTTATACTATTATAAATAAGCGGATAAGTTTGTTTCTTTGAACGCGATAATCTTTACAACAAACAGTCGGAATTGAAAAATTTGCGTATAGTTCTCGAGGAAGGTTATAGGCTATGTAACATCACGCTACTGGCGACGGGAGCAGAGCAGTAAGCAAAGACGCGGGTGAAACCGCGCCGCGGAAAACTAGTACTATCATATAAAGCGAAAAAGTTTCTTTGTTTGAACGTACTAATCTATAGAACTACCAATCGGAATTGAATTATTCGTTTTGTTTAGCCCATTTCTTGAGGAAGGTTATAGGCAATGTAACATCACGCCACTGGCGACAGGAGCAGAGTAGTAACCAAATATGTAACATAGCGCGGATGAAACCGCACCGCGGCAAGCTTGTTAAATCTATATTTGGTTGACCTAATGTGCTAGCGTGTTTACCTCTAGGTTATATACTTCGCTAGATGAACATAAGCAATATTGTATAAATAAGCGAAAAGATTTATTTAATAAAATAACCTTGAACTTAATTCATGAAATCAGAGAGCATTCAGCAAAAGCTCGCACTTTAAGTGGTCTTTAAACGTTACTAGTTTCGCAAGAAAATTAATATATTGCTATCTCTGTTATTCTCCGTGAGTTAGATAAAGACAGTAAACGTTGGCTACAACTTTTATGGTGTAAATGGGTCTTTAGTCTAATAGTCCAGCGTTTGAGTACGTTTGGTTATTACACTTCTTCTTGTCGTGAAGATCTATGGATACTAGCAGTTTTGAACTTCGTAATTGTTTTGCGTCCTGCGCATCTTAGGTATCAAAGGGAACAGTTTAGTCAGTTATAAGTAATTGAGTATTTTGTCAAAATTATTGCCAATTTTACATAATTAACAGAAACAGTAGTATTGTTTATTAGCTCGTCGAAAGTGTATGCAATTGCCCTACAATTTCTTGCTGAAATATTTGTTTGGCGCGCGCGTTTCCAAAAAATAAAAATATTCGATTCGCCAGTCTGGAACGCCGGTCTATCAATTTGGAAAAAATAATTCCAAACAGTTCGATAATCGAGCTACTGGTAGAACTGGATGGAATAAACCGATCTAATCTGCCATTAAACGCCAGTTTTTGGAAGACGCATCAGAACTAATGCAGTGTTCTTATTAATTTAAAGTTTTTCGTTTATTCGTTTTTTTGCGATGTATTTTTTTACTTTTATACATAAGGACAATTAAATATGGGTACCGATTGATCAGGCTTAAACCTGTTTGACATAAACCTCTCTACAATAGTTAAATAGTACTATGACAGCTGCTCTTACGACACTCACGTAAAAAATTGAGTTTATTATAATTTACGTTTTCATTATGTGTGTACAATACTACAAACCTTGAAATACTCAACAAATTCAATAAAATCTCTGAAATAACCTCCAGCATCAGATCACCGTAGTACTGATACGTAAAAAATACAGGCTACTAATTTAAAACAAACAGTGTTTGTGAGGATATTTTGCTGAGCGGTGAACGTTTCAATTAGGCGCGTAAGCAGTCGCTGGCCTTATCTATGGGGCGACACTCTACAGTGTTGTAATTTATAAACTAAGCAAGTTGAATTTTAATTTTTTTTTGTTGGAGTTTTTGGTGTGAAATTATTCAGATAGACAGGAATTTTCGTGGTACTTTTGAACTTTTCTAGTTTACAAACGTTTTTATTAATTATGCATGTTTATGAGATAATTTAACATGATGACAGATGTCTGCTGAAGTTGCATTTCAACTTAATCAGATCTTATAAACTAAGCGCTATTAATAGGAAATGCAAAATTATCTAATAATGATATTTTTACACAAGGAAAAATAAATTAAAAGATTTATATATATTAAGATATATATATATATATATGGTAAGAAAATAAGTAATGATAATAATAATTCCTGCTTGTTATTGTTCCACTGAAAGGCAAAGGACTTATAAAGGCATGAACATTGATAAGAAAATAAATAGCTTACAAAAAATACCCAGCTATATCTTAAAAATTAATACTGACTTATTCCAAAAAATAAGTCAAATTCACAGTAAAGTTCCAAACCAATGCCAAAACAAGTAAATCTAAGATAAATTATCAGTCAGTACCTTATAACTTAAACCTCGTTTCTATTCCTAGTCCGAACCTTAAATAACAACTTGGACTAGCTCGGCGTAAACTCGAATCGATAAAGCCCGTATTAAATTAGGAACTACCGACATCTTCACGATCTTCTCGGGGTTCAGATTATCACAGAATACTTTAAAACCTGTTTTGTTAAAAGGATTTGATCACTTTGATTTTGAAAGTGGTACATTTGAGTGACACGAATTAGACCCTGTGAACTGACTATTATTTTGTTTTATGAGTAGGTAGGTGGTGTTACAGTATTTTAGTGTTAGCAGTGCCAGAGTATGTCAATGTCATCAAAAGGAAAAACACTAGTGAAATAGCTGATTTAACACTCATGAAGAACCAAAATAACAACTCCGTTCTAACCGTAAGATTGTGATCACCAATCGCTTCGAACATCGAATTGGAAAGAGCAACGAGATTAGAGTTAATATTTGAGTAGTGCTGATCAGAAATTAAAGCAGATCCTCTTACTGCTGTTAGACGTGTGTTTTGTATATCATAAGTTGTCACTATGCTCTTAAACACTACACCACCACTATTTTTTTAATTTAATAACTTATTTATTAACCACTTTCTTTATTTAATTATCGTTAAATTTCGAGCTTTTTTGTATAATGTGGACACCGAGGATTTGAATCCTTTTAAATACATGAAGAGCAGTTTCTTGAAACTGAGGTGTGAATTGGAGTCTGTATTTTTTTCAGAATTACTATTGGAAAATTTCTTGCCCAAACGAAATTATTAATTCAAGATGTAATTTAATTTTATATTAACGTTGTTCATTGCACCAATTGTATACAAATGTACTAAGTAATTTCTCACTAAACGAATATACACTTACGAATGTATTAAGTAAAATTATAAAATGTATATTCAGTAAAGTACCTCGTGATGTACAAGAGAATATTGTTAAAAAGTTTAATTAGATAAAACCGGACCCTGAATTATTGTCCTTTAGATTGAGTTTTAATAAACTATTCAAAGGATCTTTGACTACTGTCGTTCAATTGAATTTATGACTTTAATCTTGTAGGTAGTAGGTATACTTGCGATGAACTATCATTTGAACAATTTTAGTAAGTTCTTCAATATTGAGTTACACTAGTCCTGAGCTCAATAGGTACTTACTAGAACTAAAACCGATTATGATATAAAGTATCTTACAGAAACCTTCAAGAACGATTCTAACTTTAAACCATCTACGGCAAACTAAGAAAAATAATAGTTAAAATTGGAACACAATGCCATATAATATATATTGCCCATTTAACAGTTTTATAGAAATTACTTGGCATCGCTGACAATGCAACAAGTGCCAGATGGTAGTGTGACATTCGTGCTAGAATGCCAGTTTGCGGCCATGTTGCCAGACAGCGCCCACCTTGCGAGACACTTTATTGCTCGTGTTAACGGCATTGTAAACGCGTGACGTTAGTGTCGTATTCTTGGCAAATATTTGTACCGGTCAGATAGCGTGTGTTCAAAATTACGTCTGTATGGTATATAATAGGTTTTACTTCTTTGTGTGTAAAGTAAACGCAATACACGTTTTAACAATATGTGGTTCAATTTTATTATTTCATTAAATTCTTTCTTAACTTCCGTCTTTATTTTTACTTGAGATAAAATTTCTCCATATACTAGATAAAATGGGAGATTACGTAGGTTTAAATAAAGCTACGAACTTTACAAGAGGGCACAAAGGCATTTCTCAAATTGTGGTACCCGACTACGGTCTAGTCTAACAACTATACCTGTGTATAATGTTACATTCCTGTTAGTGACTATAGAGTTTAATAAGTTTATAGTAGTATTTTGTCAAAAATGATTAGAGAGCCTTTGTTTTGCATCAGAAGAGATTTTGTTTCATAAGTGGTCAGCGCTTTTTGTTTTAAAGAGTATGCAAGAGATCCTTTTGGCATAGCAGAAGCCTATAGACTCCGATAAGTATTTATGACCGTGTCTGACAATATATTATTTATTTTGATATCACAATCCTTGTTATCTATGTTTTATAATGTGTGTAAGCTGTCTTTAAAACAGAGAAAACGAGAAAGAGCCTTGATTAGGTCTATTTGGATTCAACCATTTTTGTTTTTAAAGTGCCTTAGTAAAACTGTTTCAAACAAATAATTTGTGTCACAACACAAAATATAGCTACATAAAAACCCCTTATCCCTTAAATTCTAATAGTAATAGCAATAAATTATCGCGACAAGGTTCTTTAGCTTATGTATCAAATTTATTGGTACACGCGCAATAAAAACTCAACCTGTTTCAATAGACTTCTTAATACTACAAAATACAACGAACGAATTGTCGGCCAGTAAATTAATTAAGCAATCGGAACAACACAGGCATTGTCAAGGATATCCGGCTATCGCGTGACTGGGATTATATTGAGTCGACCGGTAAATGAGACGATTCTGATTCGTTCGTCCCTTACATTGTGGAATTATACGAATTCATTACCAAACTCGTATGAACCTCAAAGAAAATCTCGAGGGATGTTTCAAAAATAATATAAGGATATATTTTGGTAATGATTCTGTTGAATGAGACAATAATTTATCTTTTTGGAACATCAGAAGGTTTGGCTGTGGTCTAGGTGAACGTTTAAAAGATATTTACATTTGCTAAGGACGCTTTTTTTACTGAAGTTCACACAATAGAACGCATAACCGATATCGGTCAATGATATCTTCTGTATAACCATAGGATTAGCTAACTAAGATCATACATATTATGATCATTGATGATTATTCTCTACACTGTCTTCCATAGTCCAACCTGTGAGGATGTGCCATCTTTACAAAGTGGACTGTTAATTTGATAAAAGTCTAATGAAAGAGACTGACTTATGATCGACTAAAGTACAGCTGGAAGAGACTTTTCAACTGATGAATCTCAGCTTTATAATATTATACTTAGGTATGAAACAAACCCTGGAAACTTTGTTAAGGTTCAAAGCATTTACAAATCTTCTTTACATTTTTAACAAAAATATTCCTGTAAATGCATAAAAAGCGGTACTTAGTAAAATTAAATCGTATGCATCTCCGAAATACTAAGCCGCAAAAGCGCTAGTACAATATGAGCTTCCGCAACAAAACCCAGCTAATGCTACGTAAAAAGTAAAAAAAATGGCTTTGCTAGTTTTGCAAAGTATTATATTTTCTGTACATTTGTGTTTCTAGACGTAAATTGTGAAAAAAATTTGTGATAAAAATGACTTTGGCTACAGCCCAGCTTTACCCACAACTGAGTATTTCTTTTTAATATAACAATAATCTGACCTCGGTGCCTATTAGTCTTCAGTTCAATCATCATCGTTTTCGACCCTTCAGAGTTAGGTGTATTGCTTACGGCTCTTGTGAAACCTAGCGTATTGTTAAACAACCTTTAACTATCCTCTAGAAATGAGTTATTGGACCCTGACATAATAACTGGTATTGCGTAGAAGCAATAAATTCATAAAAGAGGTCATGCTTACACAGATTAATACTGCGTCTGTCATTTCTGAAGTGGAAAATTAGATGATTTTTCGATTGCATGAACACATTTCGCTCTGTAGGAATAATAGTTCAATTATGTCATGCACTAAAGGTAATGGAAAGAAAAGACAATATGTAGCTGTCGTTAATTTCAAAATATTACTTTATTAATTTTTTTGCTGCCGCAATTAAAAGTTTCAGAAGTTATATATTTTAATTTGAAGCCATATTATTTAATATATACATAAAAGTATAGATAATAATATGCCTTGTTAACAGTAAGTAAGTAAGTATAAAGCGTGGGATCAGATCTGAGTATCCAACCAAAATAACTCTAAATAATATGGTACCTACTTAAACAGTAACAAAATGTAAGAAGAATCTAATATTACATAGGTATACCTTTTACGATAATAACAAGAAACTACAGTACAGCACAATTCCAAATTATGCGAGAAACTTGCATCTAATGCTCATAAATCCTACAGTTTCAGAACGCGGACGGTAAAACAGTACCTCAGTATTTGAATATAGAATGTAACAAATACATCACAGGGACAAAGACGGTGTTGAAAGGATTTAGTTTGATACTTGTCACAAGTTGAAGTTGCGTCATTGTATGTACGGGAGACGTACTTTGTATTAGGTAATAAGAAATATTTGTATTAGTCTGAAGACAGCCTGCTGGAGATTAGCCAACTTACCTATTTTCTTAATATTGTTTTCGTCACATATAAAAAAGTCATCTACCTAAGTATTTAATCATCAGACCGTATATTTATTAAATGAAGTTGAATAAAATATAATAGTAGGTAATAATGAGGCGATTATATTGGTTTGCGATTCGCTGTAGGTAATAAATTTCATGTGTATATGAGAGTTAAGTTCTTGGTATTATAAGTGACTTTAATATATTACAATGACATTCTATAGTTTAGATATTCGTTCACAAACTATAGTTCAAGATAATATATGATATATATATATATATATATATATATATTATATCCTATACTATAGTACAGGAGTATAAAAGATTACGTTTTTTTTTTATCTATTCAAAATTCGATTTTAGAATAATGCTTCGTGTCATCTCATAGCATTAATATTAAATTGTATTCTTAAAAAAACTTAGAGCCTTGGCAAGTGAGCCTTGAAGTAACATTTAAAGAGACCGCATGGTAAAGGAGGGAGAATGGTTAGCTATAGCGTAATTCAAATTTTAGGAAGCTCACGAGTTGTTAGAAATTCCTGGAGTGCCTCCCGACTGGCTATTTGAAGGATGACCTCGGGAAATTTCGTCTGTTTCCGTCTCGCGTCGGCATTTATATTTGTTTAAGGTAGTTGTTTGTGTGGCGCACTGAATGCACGATAGGTTTTGTTTGGTTGAATAGTTTTTGCTAACCTTTTTTGTGCTTAAAATTACACATTGATTAAACCAGATATTTCTATCAGCAGTGTCCTTTCCTGCTCTGCTACTTTTAATATCAAAGTTGAACTAAAACTAATGTATTATTACTCAAAATCTAAGGTATAGTGGCGGTAACAGACTTGGCAAAGATTTCAATAGAATCTAGTAGAAAGAAAAAAGGTTTTATCAAAAAACAGTCTCTACTTAGAGGTTTTATAAGCATCCACAAACTAACTTCTTATACAAATAAAGCTTGCTGCGTTCATTTACCATGAAACGGGACATATTTGTACAGTTCAATTGGGTACCAATAAAACATACATCGTAACTTTATTACTGGAGGCTGTTGAATAATTTACTGTCGCTTCCGATGGCCCCGACGCGTACGTACTGACATGTCACACTTTCCGCTCCCGTTCACTGCTGTGTTGCTAGTGCAGCTTAAATATTTGGGACTGTTCGCGAAATTGAGATGTGAAATGAAGATTTCTTGAAATATATTTTCACTCGAATAAATACAGAGTTTAATTATTTCTAGCTACACCAGTTCAGGATTTTTTGTTATTTTGTAAAGTGTAACGTCTCAAGGTAGCTGCAGCTGCTAAACGACTTATCGTATTCGACAAGTATAAACTAGTAATTTGAAAATCGAGAAGTATTTTCCAAAAACGAATAAAATAATGAAACGAAGAATATAAAATTAGAGAGATACTGAAAAGGTTTTTACTGGGTCGGCAACGCAAGATACGGGGTTGCTAGCGCCCATAAGTCATGGTCACAGGCAGGCTGTTTGCCAGTTTGTCGCCTTAGTTCTATAAAAACATAGAAAACAGCTTAAAGTTATCAAAATTTTCTTATCCGTAAATCGCTTTGACATAATAACAAATTCTTCGTCTCAATATAAAATACTCGACATAAAATTCTCGATATAAAATTCTCAGTCGTATGTTACAACAATTTTCTTATTGAACGCGATCGCTTTACATGATCTGTCAATTTTATAGCTACCAATTTTAGTTCTACTCTAAAAAATAGCTACATAGATATATTTTAGTAACAAGTAATGATTGAACTGAATAATTTATCATTAACTAGCTAACTATTAACTCTTCCAAACTAGCTAATGATTCGAATAAAAAACAAATTCTATGTAATTTACGTAAAATACGTAGTTATTCCAATCGGATCCGTCAGATCTGAACCCCTCTGGTTATTATTCTCTTCTCCCCTGCAAATTTAGTCATTTCGGTCTGATCCCCTAATTGATCTAAAACAATACTAATAACATTTCTAACTAAACGTAACACTGAACGTGGACGGATGCCGTGCCCAATGACATAAATAAAACTACCATCAAAATATTTTGTAAAAAACTGAAATTATGGTTAATACAAAAATCATTTTACACATTATCAGAATACCTTAAATAAATTTGGTGTTGACAATGTTAATAATAGGATTTTTATTATTATATTAAGCTAATTAATTTATTATATTGTATAATTTTTATTATAATTTGCATGTTGTACTCGACTAAATGTATTGGACTCTAATTATTTGAATGTAAGATCACTTATGTACCTACCTTTTATGCAACTAAAATCTTATCTTATCTTATCTTAACATTGATAAAAATTAAGTTAACATTGTAATTACATGAATACAAATTTGCCTGATAAAATATGTTCTTATATATTTTCAATTACTGTAGCGTGGATTGAACAATATTTTTCATAATAAATTATACATCAAAGATTACTTTTATGCGAATTGGACTAAACGTAGGTACCTAAAAGTATGTTAACATATAAAAGTATTTTCATGTGTGTAACACACATGAGTAAACAAAATGTGAAAATGGTATCAAAATCAATTTCGAAAGTAGAACGCGAGGTACACCCAATTATCATGCGGATCAAAGGTTAAGGATAAATTGGCTGGTAATAACATACGTTAATAATGATTTTGTATAATTCAAACATAACTGAGATTCCAACTAAATTAACAATATACATAACAGCTTAGTTTGTGAAATAGTTCATCAGTTTTAAGGAAGAAAAGTGAAATATCGAAAGTCAAATGTCGCTTTTGTTAAAACAAGAAATGAAAAAAATAAATGACACTTTTTAGGGTTCCGTACCATAAGGGTCTCTTCCTAACTTCGCTGTCTGTCTGTTTGACTGTCACCAGGCAGTATGTCATGAACCGTGATAGTTAGACAGTTGAAATTTTCACAGATGATATTGTATTTTTGACGCTATAACAACAAACACTAAAAAACAGAATAAGATAAATATTTATAAAGGGTTCCCATATAACAAACATGATTTTATTGCCGAAAAAAAATTCATTCGTTCACGAGTCCTTCTCGCCCTTGGCCAGTTTATTTCTATTTGTCTAGAAAAATGACTCCAATCTGCCTGGTGCCATTATGTAGTCGTCATCTCAAAAATACTAATATAATTATAATACCAGCCTGTTAACAGTCCAACTGTAGGCAAAAGGCCTCTTCTTAAAAATAAAATATGAGCATTGATCACTACGGTTGCTCATTTAATGGCAAATTTTCCTTCACTGTTACTCAGTAATTTTCAAAAATATTATTAAAATTTATGTAATCAAAAATAGATACTAGACGTAAAATGTATTTAAGATAGTCAATTTAAATTTGAATAAAATGATAAATGACTATTGTACTCTCAATATAAGCGCATTGCTATGTAGATATTCTAAACACCTTTGGGATATCTAGTTCGAAATATAGATCAGTATCGTTGGACGTCTAAAATGGGGCTGAATTCGATGACTGCGACAAAATATAATGTATCGTGATTTAAAAAGGACGAGAGGTTTTATGGAATTGTAGATTTTATGATTCAAAAATACAATGTATGTCTCCGGGCTAGAATTTGGATTTATTCCATCTGTTTTCGTGGATATTTTAAGGCACGTTACCTGCATACGAAATAACAATAACTGCGCAGTGTCCCGTCTGCCAACGTCTATTAATGGACATCTTCAGGCACCTGATGATTATGTGAATTTAGTTTTAACCCTCGTATGTAAAAATGAAAAGTGATGGGCCATGATATGTTTTAAAAGTGAAAACCGATATCACCTTTTTTAGGTCCGTATAAAAAATACTGTCGTATTTTCTGCGTAAGCCTTTGACCGCATCGGTCGGTCGGTCGGTCAGCGGACTGACCTCCAAACAATAGCTTTTCTATTATGTCTGCGATCATGGCGTTTAGAATATGAAAGTACCTTTGGCTTTGCTTAAATTTATATTATTAAAAGGCGACAAAACGAAGACTAACAATAAGTAAGTAAAACGATATTAGCTTTATATAAATGTTACATTCGCCATTTAATTAATAGTAAATTGGATACTGTTTAAACAATAATAATACATAATGTAATACAAGATCAATTATTATGGAAGATATTGTTATAACATAAAACTAATAACAATACGTTCTAAAAACAAATTTCATGTAATATGCGTTATAGTTGTAGTAATTGAACTAAAATTGTTAAGATTTTTACTTATTACCATTTAAAGGAATATCTTTTTTATTTTTCTTTATAGTTTTTTTTTCCGATTTTCATGTTTAATTTCGTCATTCGAATCCTTGAATATATTAAAGCTTGATAAGCTAAGAAAGACAGTTATGTCTCACATGTGTCTGCGTTTTTAATAGTATTACGTTTATTCTAGAATTTTCTCTATGCTTCAATAAAACATAACTACGCAGTTAGGGTTTAATTAAAACGCAAAAAGCGGCTTTTATAAAAAATATTCTAAGCGTATACAAGTGTACACACGTTATTTAAGTCTTCTGTCGCTTTGAGTTTGTTTACCTTTGACAAACAAAGTTGCAAAGTAGCAAAAAGTTTGTTTTCCTTTCATATATACGACATATCAAAATATTTTTGACCCAAATTCTCTAGCTTATTTACATGTTCCTGTCGTGAATTTAATGTTATAAAATTGTACTCGTAGGAACGAATGAATAATGCTGTCATTAGTTTTAGCATATGTAAATACCTAAATGTGCCTACTTATGAGTTTGCCCCCTGCGCTTGGCATAAACTTATTGCTTGATTGTGAAGTAATTTTATGTTTATAGGCTTATTTCATCGAGATAGTGATTTATTCTGTACCTTATTTTACTTTTCCAATTATGTGGTTGTACTAATACGATTTGCTTTAATATTAGTCTGTTAGACGTCATCTGTATACTAGCAATCTTTCTGTAATATCTTCTTACATATATTTTTTGTTTCTTTAATTTTAATTTAATTTAATAATATTTTTTTTTATTTTTCTTATTTCTATTGTTAGTGAAATTTGAATGCAGTGTAAGTATAGAGAAATATAGTCCCTATAAACGTCAGTATATACAGTTCTGAACTTGTCACATACAACCTATCTTCCCTCTGCACACAATATCAGTATTGTGCTTTGTCTCGCTGTCACCCGGTATGTTCTATAATAATATCGTATTCGTAACTATTTGATTTAGGGAGCTGTTGTTGTTTGAACTGTGTTCAGTTGTCTATTGCGACAAGTTTAGTGGTGTCTGAAAAAGTTACTTTCATCATGCATCTTAGTTAAGCATTTTAAACGGAAATTCATAGTGAATTGTTGCCGTCGATAATTTTGGATATTTCTTTTTAATGGAACTAAATATAGACTATACGTATCGTTATCGTATTATTACCGGTCGAGCATATGGATCTACTCTATCTTATTTCTGGTAAGTTTTGTATCAATTCTCTACGACTAGATAGGTATATCAAGTACCTTTTTTGAGAAAGGCCCTGACGTCTTGATGTTCAAATTTTGATATCATGAATCATTCATATCACCAAATAAATAGTGTTTATAAATTTATTCAAGATCAATTTTTAATTTAAGCTATCGCAGTTGAATGGAATGCCGACACAAAATTAATTAAATCATTTGTTTCATAATTGGAGCATAACCAATCAATGATCAATACGTCTAGCATTGTTGATACCTGGTTATAAAGTAACTAGCATTCCGCGGCACGGTTTCAACCGCGTCTTTGGTAACTGCTCTGCTCCTGTCGCCAGAAGCGTGATGTTACTGCTATAACCTTCCTCGAGAACTAGGCTATCATACGCAAAAAGAATTTTCAAATCCGACTGGTAGTTTCGGACAAACAAACAAACATACTCTTTCGCTTTATATAATAGTATAGATAGATAGATAATGGAAATTTCTTTTAACATATTTTCTATTTTGTATACAAGGAGAATCCCATATAATGGCATGATAATGACTGGTAGAAGACACTTGTAGTATTTATCTCTAAGTAGTATAAAGAAAAGTCGCTATTTTTCCTGTCTACTTCTGTGCTAACTTCATTTTAATCCACGCAACAATTTTTCATACAGTTTTATCAGTTTTGCTATCGTTTAAAGCATTTCTTCTGAAAAGTTTAAGTCATGCGTGCATATTATACCTCCAAGTAAATAAATAATGATTTTTCAAGTCGTAATGGCCCACTGGAGAAAGTACCCGCTTCGTAAGCACGAGGGTTCTAATCCGGGCAAGTACTAATGTGATTTTTCAAATCAAATGTACTTTCTTAGTTCAGTGAAGGAAAACATCGTAAGAAAACGTGAACTTCTGAGGAAGTCTGAAATCGCTAATCCGCCTTGAGCAAGCATGGTGATCAATGCTCCTACCTTCTCTAAATTCTTTGTATTCTTCTATGGGATAGTAGTGGACCGATATGATCGTTAGAAGTCAGATGAGACGCCTGTCAACTCGTTGAAACTTGTAAAATCCTTAGAGGGAAATTAGATGCGCCGGACCTGCATGATGTATTGTGTCGACTGTTTACCCTAGACAACTACCTTCGCAGGCGTAGACACCTATTGTTTGCCGTTCCACCGTGTCGTACTGTGGCTAATGCACCTGTTCCCCGCTCTCTCTCAGCTCTCAACGCTCTCCTGCGTGCCAATCCTGAGTGTGACTTGTTTGCAGATGGATGGCCTGATATATTGTTGGATTGTTTGAGGTTTTGTGAGAAAGATGGATGAGTTAGTAGTTAGTTCTTTAATTAATGTAATTGGATTTATGTACCGTTTTAATTAAAGTAAAAAAAAAATAATAAATTATGATGTCTGGCGAAACAGGGACTAGTGACTAGTTAACGATGAGTCATTGATATTTTGATAAAATAAATATCGTCGTCATGAAGAAAAGAAACTTTAGTACATAAAAGTATCTTTGTAATATCCGTTGGATGTAAGAAGATCATTACCCGAGTATATAAATCCTTTGTTATAAAAACGCTTTAAAAGAAAGAGGGTACAGTAAGATTTATTTTAGGAGTCCTTTTGTAAAAATTCTAGTGAATTAACTGCGGTAATACTCATTTTACATCTTATTCAAATGCAAAAACTGAAAAAAGTAATACTAAAACTATTTTACAAGAAGTATATTAACAGTAATATTTCTTGAGTTATTTTAATAATAATCTAAGATGTCGAGTACGTCCATTGCTTCATAAAAAGTAAAATCATTTAAATGTGCGAAGCTCATCTAATAGATGTATATTTTCTTTTAAAAATTGTACTTCATCAGATGGATTTTGCATCCACAAATACTTACATTTCATAATTAACTTAAATTAACTAACGAGCTATTTGCTTCTGCTCTTCGACTTCAAAAACCGCTAAAGCTTAAAAGCGTCATTGTTTGTGTACATTAACTTTACATGGTCTATTTAATTATTATTTAGTGAACCAAATTTATTATTTGTCAAAGAGCTGAATTTAAATCATAAATCATCCCGCTAATACTTCTGTTGTGAAATATTACGCGACTCTTATTTTTATGCAGTTCCTAATATTTGTGTGGATGTCGCCAGACAAAATTTTCTTTGCCTTGATTTGTATTGTAATGTAATACGGGAAATAATAAGTTTCTAGCCACCGTCTGAATTGTTATAGTTATTGACACAAAGTTCGTTAACTTTTGTAAATGTCATTGCCCTAAATAAAAGAGACTTTTTGGATTAATTCAATTTTGAATTTCATTTATTGTTATAAATTATGTAGATTTAAATTATAATTTAAAGTAGTTTTATAAAATTTTACTTAAGTCTAGTTTTGATTACAAAATTATTTTTTTAACTTTAACATTTAGAACTGGTTAGCTGTTAAATTAATAAAAAAACAAAAAGTACAGGTACAATAAACGTTTAACCAATAATAGTGTAAATTTAGTCTAGTTTTTATTTCACAAACTATGATTTTCTCAAACAAAAATTTAATAGTACGCTGCTATGCAGTTGATATTATCAATAGCTTCTGTCGCAAGCAGATCATAACAAATACATTCCATTTCATTCGAACAAACAAAGAAATGCATCTGTATTGCAAAAACAATAAATGCTAGTCTGTAAACGTCGTTTGTTCCATCTTATCAGATGCCTCGAGCCGTATTTTACACGACATGGTGCACTGAGCGGGAAAATAAAGGGACCGATACACCTCATTGGGTTTTTATTAGTACCTATTATTTTTATGTATGATGATTTTCCAATCATCAATTGATTGTAAAAGCTAGGGTGTTCATGTACCAAAACAAATTTTACTATTTTTCACCTCTAGAGCCAGCAACAAAAAACTATGTTTATACACATTTAAACCGCCATAGTGGAGGCCATCATACCAGTAGTTTGGCTTTTAGAATGGTGTCTACCTCTTCTGGATTCCACTAACTGCTTTCCATCAGGCAGAGTAGAGTCACTTTGGTAGGCTATATTTAATATAAAACAATTTTTCTGGGCTTTAATTTACAACTACACGTCCGCCCTTGGTTCGCTCCGATATCAAAAGTTGCATTCGGTCTCATAAGATGTTTCTTAAGGAAAATATCATATCAATAGTGACGTATTGCATCACTCAGATTTACAAAGGCGCTTAAAATATTGAAATTTTGAAAATGACTGAAAATATATTAAACGTAATAAAAAATAGCCTATGTTACCCGTCTTATTAGTAGCTGTCTAAAGAAGAAAGATTTTTTTAAATCGGTTACATAGATCTTGAATTAAATCGGAACATACAAACAAACATACATAATATCAAATCTTTTCTCTTTATAGTTTAAATAAAAATATTAAAAACACAAAATATATAGTTTATATCTTCATTTAAAAATACCAATACAAACTTTTGTTATTATTATTTGATCAAATATTTTTAACGGTATATTCTAAATTCATAAAATACAAAAATCGCAACTACTATTTTTTTACAAAAAAGTATCATATCTCGTAAAATTACAAAAAGTGAAAAGTCAGTTTATTAAAAGTGCTGCGAAAGTATTATTTTAAATGATAATATTTAGACGTCAAAACAAATATAACCGAGAGATGATTTACTACGTAAAAGCCATTTATCACAAACCTCCCGAGACCTTAATAGTCAAATAGCATTGTTGAAACCAAATATACCACGTTGCCAAATTAACCAAACTAAACTCTTCCATAAAACCGAAATACCTCCTATAAAACAAAGTCCAAGATTGTTCTCAAGCTAATTTATGACGTCGCTTTGGTCGTTAGCTGTACTTGTATACAAACAGCTAGAGGCAGTGTTTCTTAAAAATATGACCCCATTAGTGAAATGCGATTTTAAATAGAAAAAACTCTTATTATATTGATAAGTGTTTATCTCCTCCCAAAGGGTATCGTAAGAGACGGCTAATCTACAGTAATACTACGATCATCAATCCACCTGCTAAACGAGGTAATTATGGCAAACTTTTACCTATGGGTTATCCCAAAAAGAAATGCGTTGCCAGCTGTGGACGTCTTCAGATTATATTCTGCTCATAATGATAGTGCAGAACTATTTTACAGATTGTTAAATAATACTTGATCCTACCTAATAAATGACGTTTATATGCCGTGTGCCGAGAATAAGTTATGTTATTAGATGAACTAGAAACTTGTTTTATGTTAACAGTATCAACATTGAATGTTGAGATACAATGAACTAAAGATATTGCAGACCACGTTCTAGTCTGACGTCATTGACAGTCGACGTTCAGTATGTCATGTTGCGAACATTAATTTTGTTTAATTAAAATACAGAGTGCACAACAGGGAACTATTAGTACAGTTTTGTGAGAAATGTTAAGACAAGTACTATTTTGTACTGAAATTTACGTCTTCAAAGGCCTTTTGCTGATTTCAGTTATTTGAACAAAAGCTTTATTACACAACTACCGAATACGAAAAATGTGTTTCTGACAAGTCATAAAAGAACATGATGTCAAAATGTGAATTCTATAGAAGAGAGTCACAATATTAATTAATAAATAAAGTTTCTACGAATCATGTGGAGCGTTGCGAGCAGATAATATAAAACAACAATATTTTAAAGCAAAATATTTGAAAGAATCGAATATAATTTTCTTACTTTTTTAACGAGAGAACTTTAAATAAAAAGACTGATATAGGCTGTTTGAAATTAGTGTAATATGGTGTCACCTATATTCATGACGGATGAAATAAAACAGTAAATTGCAGCATAATTAATTATATATGTATTTAAAAATGAAATAATTTTCTATGTAGAACAAATTCCTCTAAAACTAGTGCAAGTCCTAGTTTTATGTATAGTTGCTAGTGTAACACGGTGTCGCCTATATTCATGACTGATAAAATAAAATATTGAATTGCAGCATATTAATGTATTTACAAATTAAATAATTCTCTTAGTAGGACAAATTAGCCTAAAATTAGAGCAAGTCCTAGTTTTATAGCTGTAAGTCGTCTAGAAAGACGGGATCATGTGTTTGTAGCAAACGCATCCCGCATTGCTGCAGCAAAATCCAACGGTATAAATGTAGCAGGGAAAATGTGAACTAGTAGATTCAGGTAGCTGAGCTTATTCTAATGTTCTAAATATTTGCATCTTTGTATTTGAAGAGTGTAATCGCGTAAGTATCTGAAGTCTTTGTAGCAGAAAAATGTTGAATATATTTGACATCGACATTATGTAATAAAATCAGGTGTTATCACAATAATAACTATATTGTATTGTTAACGACGTATTTTGAAACGAGATTTTTCTCTATCTCTGCTTTTTCAATTGATTTTTAGTGAAAGATATTTTCTTTAGCGGCATTGTTATTGTAATCTCTTTTGTCATCATTTTTTATGCGATATTTAAGTAAGCGTTACGCATATATGTAAGCCTCTATAGTCTCTACAAAGGATAGCCTCTAAGGTCTTTAAATTCTTTCTATCTTTAGTAGTATTTAGTCTGATATTTAAAAGTAAACCAAGCAACCACAGTTCTCTGTTAATTGACTACGATTGTTAAAATGTTCAATATAGAGACAGAGCATTCTGTAAGTTTATTTTCTTTGCAAACTTTTTAATTTCGTCGTATTTATTAGTTCCGTTTATAGCATAATGAGAGCAAATAACTGAGTTAATTAAAATATTTATTAGTGCTATTAAAATATTTATTATTTCCCAGCAGTCCCTGGTATTAATACCTAAGACTGTTAGTATTTTGATGTAGATTCTAGCTAATAAGTTTATTAAATTCTGTCACCCTCGCACCTTTTTTGTGTATAATATTCCTATTTTACAGCTTCGTAAATTAGTGTTCAAGCACATTAATTAAAATTTATCGCGAAATCTCTTCTAAGAATAAAGTTGTACGATACTTTCCGATGGAGGAATTTTGGTAGTGTCGATGTTGATATCTGAGTAAGTCACTTTAATACGTAGTAGTAATATACAGTTTAATTAAATTTTATTGATACTAAGGTTACTAAATCAATTTTCTTTTGAGTGGCCTGAGTTTCTTGGCAGCGCTTTTCACGAGCTTTCTGACTAAGGTGAAGCTCCATGTTAATACGGTCTAAATAAATGAGTGAGTTTGACTTTGATATCGAATAGAAGTTACAAGTTGGAATAAAAAGTATTATGTTTATTCAATAATAGGCAAATCTGACGTTTCAAGTTTT